>CM060108.1:42050255-42780255 GCA_030522415.1 Channallabes apus
TGGTATTAGTTTTAAGTGTTGTACTTATATCTAAGCAATATCACATCAGCAGGAGTGCTGTTGTGCTGAATATCAGTACAGCTGTGATTCGACTGTAGGCATGAGGGCATTAAAAACATTTGCAGACAGTTCGGAACAACTTTGAAGCAATTATTGAGTAAAGTGTTGTTTAAGATGAAATTAGAATATTCGATTTTTTTTAAGTAATTTTGTGACTGGTTTTAAATGTCCTAGTGCTGTTACCATCTAATATCAGCACTCTTGGAATCAGAACTAACAGTTGTCTAATATTGTTAAACAACAGTATATTTTATTTATTAAAGGAAGTAAAGACAAGCATGCTGTGCCATGCTGATACAGTATGCGTGTAATTAATCAACCCTTATGTTCTTTTGAATCTTTTGCAGGCGATGAGGAAGGCAGACTTTAGCGCTGGCGGGTCGCTGGACTCTCTACCCACCGGCTTCAGCCTGGATGGACCTCTGACAGTCTCACTGGGATTCAAGAGCACCGAGAAGGACGGCCTTCTGCTGCAGAACAAACAGGCTGTGAGTTTTCTCCTGAAATGTTCATGTTGAAAGTTGAAAGTTAAAGTAAATTGACTTGGGCTTTTAAATAAACAACATGCTCGTTAATCTTTTGTGTGTTTAAGTAACTAAATGTCTGAAACAAATCAGCTAAAAGTGAGCTGTTGTTGTTGTTTTTTCTGATATAGAACAAAGAGATTGCGCTCTCGATGGCGGACGGATTTGTGGTGCTTAAGTTCCAGAATCGTGTTTGGAAATCCACAAAACGATACCAAGATGGAAAATGGCACTACGTTACTGTCACCAGCACGAACGGAAGGTAAATAATCTAGTCCTAAGTACCTATAGGCTGTAGGTGAAACTCATATACACCAATCAGCCATAACATTAACACTATCAGTTATATACCAGTCAACTGGTGATGGCATCATGGGCAGAAATCCCTGAAGAAGTCAATGATGACCACGATAAGAAAGGTGCCTTAACATCCAGTGCACCACCATATATGAGGCCCACAAGCCAAAGAGCCCAAGGCCACCATCCCAAAGTCCAGTCTATGGAGGCCCAACTCCACAACCCTCTCCAATACTAACATCCTACATATCGTGTTTTGTGTTGTAATGTCATGGCCAGTGTATACAGACCGGCAAACAAAAACTAAAGAAAACGACAGAAAATATGGAAGGAAAAGACGATTTATTCCGTGATTTAAGAGCTTCAGTGCTTTAAGGCATGAGTTATCTTTATATCATGACTGTTATGTTCATTGCTTGATTATAATAATGCAGTAGAATTCCCAGAAAGCATTACGGTTTCTTTGGTTCTTCCTGTTGTTTTTTTTATTGACCTAAAGCTACAGCTTCATATCTCACATGTCTTGCAGAACGGAACTCCGAATTGATGAAGACGACACAGGAGAGGATTCCACACAGCCCCTCAGTCCCTCATACCAAGCCAGTAACGTCACGCTGGGTGCGGGCACCTTCACCGGCTGCTTGTCCAACGTCTACTTAAGAAGGTCACTATCACTCACACACCGTTGCTGTTTTTGTGCTAAATGAACGAGCATCATTCGATACTGCATCGATAGTAGCGAGCGTCATCGATAAAATAGATATGAAAGTCCTGCTCATACTGTAGTTAAGCATTCAAGGTGCCTTGAGATTGTGGTTCAACATGTATTCCTTTATTTATTTATTTATTTATAGGTCCGATGCTTTGTTCCAGCCAGAGGACTTGAGTCAATTTTCCCAGACGGGAGACGTGGTGATAGATACTTGCACGTCCGAGCATCAGCCCGAGAACATGTGGGCCAACAGGAGGAAGGTGAGCATTCGTGCACTCGTTCTCTCTCTCTCTCTCTCTCTCTCTGCACATAGAACAATGATGTCGTGACCAAAAACTATTATGCAGTTATTAAACTGCTTGGAAAGTAGTAGCTAGAATTTGAACACAGCAATAATACCGAATATAAATATGCAGCAAGACGTGATTAAGGATCTAAGCCAATACGTCAAAGATTTTCCTGCATGTCGAATATCAAACAGCAGAGAAAGACGTCTGATGGTCTGATGGTCTGATGATGCGAAGCTCCTCAGAGGTTAGACGTTCTGTCTGCCGGCTCGTGTGCTCACGTGTGTGTTGTGTGCTTTTGTTTCCAGTGATGAAGACGGTCCTGAGAGAGAGTGGATGGACTAACAGGGAGATGTGTGTCAGCTTGTCTCATCTTAGACCAGCACCCGCCTAACCAGACGCCTAATCTGATCACTGCATGACCATTAGAATCATCTATTAAACATTTCTCACAGATAATTTATATATAAACATTCCTTCAGATCCTAACCTGTAGATAAACACACCACCATTTATAAGAGAGAAAAAAAAGTCACATTGTTCTGGAATATTCTTTCTCTTTTTTTTGTACGAGTGTCAATATGATTACCAGTGTGTGTGTGTGTGTGTGTGTGTGTCGGATAATGGACTACTAATAAACACTCTAACCAAGTTAATACGTTTCCATTATTCAGTCAACGTGCTAATATTCTCATTATCCATGTTCTCACACTTCTTAACAATACGTCATATTGTGTGTGTGTTTGGGGGAACTGTGTGTTTTCTATTGGATCTTTGTGAGTCCCCGTAAGAATATGAAAGTCTGAGTAAATGACAGTGTTACGTTTGTGGGGACGTTGGACTGGGAAAAGAAAATGTCTCGACTTTAATCAAATATTGCTGCTAATATATTTCCTTTTACTTACTAATGTTGTACTATAATGAATCGTCTACGGTCATGTCAATGCCATTTCAAAGGTCCTGACACGTATAGTAAGATGTGCGGGTGTGTGCTGCGTCAAACGGATTTAAAATGGACAAATCAATCACAGGGCGGCGCGGTGGTGTAGTGGTTAGCACTGTCGCCTTGCACCTCCAGGGTCCGGGTTCGATTCCCGGCCAGGCTCGGTTCCTGTCTCTGTGTGCATGGAGTTTGCATGTTCTCCCCGTGCTTGGTGGGTTTCCTCCGGGTACTCCGGTTTCCTCCCACAGTCCAAAGATATGCAGGTTAGGCTAATTGGCGTTCCCAAATTGCCCGTTGTGTGTGAATGAGTGTGTGAATGTGTGTGTGTGTGCTCTGCGATGGATTGGCACGCTGTCCAGGGTGTACCCCGCCTAGCGCCCAGAGTCTCCTGGGATAGGCTCCAGGTCCCCGCGACCCTAAATACAGGATAAAGCGGTATAGAAGACGAATGAATGAATGAAATCAATTAACACTTAACACTACCAAGTGCTATAACATGGTCACGGTATAATTTCCCAAAATACTTCAAGCATACAGATCAAGAAGGAGAAATAATTTAGCCCAAGTATTCAGGCTAATCCAGGCATGAAAATAAACCTAGGCATATGGGGTATAATCACCAAACTGAGAATGCTAATACCGGATTAGCGTGAGTAAAAGTGAATTCCACAGTGCTGTCGAATTCACTAATCCGCTTTATCAGAAATGGTGATTTAATTTTGCATATTTGCTGCTCTGACTGTGAAACAAATCACAAGCTTACACAGTACACTCGCCAGCCCTTAACTTCATTCTCACACTGATATTACTGCGTTGGACCCACTTTTTCCTCCAGAAATGCCTTTCATGGCTTCGCTCCGGTACAGGAAACATTCCTTCGAGATTTTGGTCATTATTGACATGATTTGTCGGCTGCATTCCATCACATCCCCAAAGATGCCCTATTGGATTGAGGTCTGGTGTCTGTGGAGACCATCTGAGGAAAGAAAACTCACTGGAGGACAATGTCACTGTTTATCATTCAAAGCTGTTATAATGTTTGATATTAATGAACTCAAACTGTACCGTGGCAAAAATATATATAACAACTTTTGCACCAAAATCTTCAGATGTGGTAGGATCTGGCAAGGGATATTTAAGAATTATCAAGAACTATTAGACAAAATGTACTGTAATTCATCGTAGTAGTTTGTTTTTATCCCAGCAGGACCAAGCGTTGGTTAAAATGTCCTGTCAAGGTTATTTTGTTAATATAACCAATGTTGGGTCACTGTTGGTACCTGCCTTACCTGTTAGAATCACTTTTATGGTGAACATTGAAGCACCAACGTCGACCACATGACATTGGTGAACGCAAACAAAATATTATAAATGCAAGCAAGAATTATCTCCAGGGGCACTGGTGGATCAGTGGTAGGTGTTTCGGCAGGTTCGATTCCCAGCCAGTGCCCAAACCCCCCAGCCACTGGATGCAGTGCCGGTCCCAAGCCCGGATAAATGGGAGGGTTGCGTCAGGAAGGGCATCCTGGGTAAAAACCTGTGCCAAGTTGTTGTGCCGACTGGATATTCCGCTGTGGCGACCCCTTGCCCGGAGCAGCCGAAAGACCAACAACAAGCAAGAATGATCTCCAATACATTCCTCAACTGCATTGTATTCTTCAAATCCTCATACTGCTGGTCGTTTGTTCTTGTTCCCCTGACCAGGACATGATCCAAACCCGAACCCATGCCATGCCCGTGGTAGAGCTGGATCACAGAAGAAGCCGTTAAATAGATATAGATTGCTTTGTGAAACACTGAGCACCATAAAATGTTCCCTTGAAGAATAAAAACTATTAGACGACTGCGACTGACACTGGGACACAGTGTAAAGTAATGAAAGAAAGACAGACTTGCACTGGCAGTAGAAGTATGTCATGAGGTCTGTTCATCTCAACATCTACGAGTTGACATTCAGTCGTTTTGAAAAAGCCAGTGTCATCTTGTTTTAAAAGTAATTTCAAAAACAATGTTGTATTTCGAGTGGACGATGTCACAAACTAATCACAATTCTATGACTACAGTATACAGTCATTTCATGCAGTGTTAGAATTCCTGCTGATTATGTGATAAGATAACTGTTGATTGTTGCAAATAGCATCTTTTTTTTTTTTTTTTTGGTCCGTTTAAAGAGTGTAAAGCTATTTCAGGTTTCTGTTCATATTGTATTTAGAAGTTGCTTTAAATCACCCAACCATAGGTAGAACTTTTGAGAAACTATGTTAGTTGATGTCCAGTGGGTGGAGCCAGGACACTACAGTATACAAAGTACCGCTAGTTGGGCCGCTTTAAAGAGCTTATAAATAAAGAAGGACGGGGAATTACGGTACATCTCTTTTTTTTTTTTGTAGAAATTAGAGATAGTCCTGCACCTGATGTAGCTTCCTATCCCATAATCCCAGCTTCTGGTCTTGTTCAGGGTGTGTTTCTGACTTGTGTCAGGCATTAGCTCTAGACATTCCAGACACCGACCCACTGACCAATGAGCAAGAACCATCTCCCTAACCATGTCCCACAATGACTATGGATTGGGTGGCTCATGAAAACCAAACCATGGACAGATGGTTCCTACAGGTCACTGGCTGAACTCCTCCATGAGAGGCATCAACAAAAACTCCATAGATGTGATGACCTGGTCATTCAGTACATTCAGGTCGTCAGCTGACTTCATTTTATTGCCACATAACGTTGCTGAGTCTCGACCTGAGCGACGGAAGCAACACCAGATCATAACACTGTCTCCAGAGGCTCGTACAGTCGACACTATACAGTACATGATGGTGCATCACTTCATGCGCTTCCCTTCTTACCCTGGTAGATCCATCGCTCTGGAATAGTGTAGACTCAATCTAGGCTCATCAGGCAACAAGACTTTTTTCCATTGCTCTAAAGTCCAATCTTTAAGAAATTTAAGGCTTTCTCAATAACAAGTGGTTTTCTGTTGGAATATTGGAAACTACCCATTTTTGGCATTTCTATAGATTTGAAAAGAAAATCGAAAAGCAATGCTCATGTTTTATTTATAGGACAGCAAAGACGAGATAAAGGATGAGGTAGTCTCTAGCTGCTTCCTCCCGACTCCGATCCCACATTCCTTTCACCTCGCAGGTGCTTCCAGCAGTCTGAGCTACACCATGCCCTCTAGAGCTAGCTTACACAGGCGAGTTTGCATCCTGCCAACACTTTATTGGTCAAAATATACGATTGTCCATTATATCCATAGATTGTAGTGTAATTAAAGTGTGAACAGAAAGTCATGTTTGCTCCACAGGCCCTATTTCAGCTTGGATGTGAAGACGAGGTCATCAGAGGGTCTGTTGTTCTACATCCCCACCGAGCAGGAAAAGTATCACCTGGCTCTTTACGTGTCTAAGGGAAGAATCCGACTGTCAGTCGGCCGTCGGAGGGAAATCTTTAACAGGGAGAAGTACAACGACGGAAAGTGGCACACGGTTAGAATTCTACGTGTTTATTTTTAATCATCGTCGGTCACAATTCATCATTTAAGTACATATGTTTTCTAAGGGGAGATCGTAGGCCATCTAAAGGCTCTATTTTCATACCTAAGCAGTTTGTCAATTAGAGTTTCCTGTATACAGCAAAGTTTTGTCCCGTTGGAATGAGCGAGCAAATAAACTAACTAAATAATTAATGCTGCAACTACTACTACTTACGGAAGCGCATTGCATTCACACAATAAAAAAAAAATTCACGGGACTTATCTCATAATTATGACTTACTAACTCATAATTATGACTTACTATCTCATAATTATGACTTAATATCTCATAATTATGACATCCTTATCTCATAATTATGACTTAATATCTCATAATTACGACATCCTTATCTCATAATTATGACTTAATATCTCATAATTACGACATCCTTATCTCATAATTATGACTTAATATCTCATAATTACGACATCCTTATCTCATAATTATGACTTAATATCTCATAATTATGACTTACTATCTCATAATTATGACTTACTAACTCAATTATGAGATAATATCTCATAATTATGACATCCTGATCTCATAATTATGACTTAATATCTCATAATTATGACTTATCACATATAATTATTAGGGTTCTGAGAAGACAGGGACAATGGAGCAAATATTGCCAAATTTAATTAGCTTTTATTTATTTCTTGGATTGAGACACTGGGAGATATTCATGTCATTGAGTAATTTGGATATTAAGTCATAATTATGAGATCAGGATGTCATAATTATGAGATATTAAGTCATAATTATGAGATAATAAGTCATAATTATGACATAAGTCCCGTGATTTTTTTTATTGTGTGAATGCAATGCGCTTCCGTAACTACTAACAATAATAATAATAAAAATAAATAAAATGAGATAATAAAACAATAATAGAATAGGGTGGGTATGATTGGCCTACATTGTCATCCTCTGTGATATTTATATTTCCAAGTTCCATTTATATGCACTAAATAAATATAAATAAATAAAATGTACAGATTAATTTATACTTACTTTTTTTTTTATTACTAATACACCCAATATTTCTTTTTTCCTTTTATTTCTAAAATTATGTGTTTATCAAAACTTTGTCTTTTTTTTTATTATTAAGAAAAGCCTTTTAAAGCCTACAGTTTAAAGCCTAGAAGGTTCTGTATAGCAGAGAGACGTTTAATCATGTCCAGTAGACGGTGACGCTCGCTGATCTCCTGTCAGGTGACACTGAGTCTGGAGAAGCGCAGGTTTCGGCTGGTGATCGACGGGCTGAGGGCTCAGGATGGTGTGCTGAGTCCGGGAGAGAGCGCGTCCTTTCAGCTCAGCACATCTGTGTACCTGGGCAGCGCTCCACCACATACACACTCTGATCTGAAGGTGATCTAACACACACACACACACACACACACACACACACACACACACACACACAATAATTAATTTTTTTTAATATACACCCTCCTAATTTCTCGTAATCTCATGTCCAGTGGAAGGCTTTGCCGGTGCAGGGCGTGGTCGGGTGTGTCCGGAATTTCCGGATGAACGGCTCGGCGTTGGCGGCGGCTGCACTGAATCGCGGTGTGGGTCTGTGCTTCGAGGGGCAGATGGAGAGCGGGGCATACTTCTCAGGGCAGGGAGCTCACGTCATCATCGGTGAGTCCTGGTCAAACTCTTTCATCGAGACAATAACATTTACAACATTTTTACAATCCTAGAGATTTGATATAGTGTAGATTTAATTTTTAATGAGTAGATGTCATACAGTCAGCTTTTTTGAGAGACTGGGGATTCTTTTGGTGTTTGTTTAGATGAGTCATATGGAATAAGCCAGAAGTTTGACCTCGTCTTCGAGATGCGTCCTAGTGTCGAGACGGGCCTCGTGCTGCACGCCGGAAACTCTGAGCATCATCTCACCGTGTTCATGAGGAAAGGAGAGGTGAGCTGCACGCAGACGTGCATGACATGCTGCTAAAACACAGCTTTGGATATGAAACCCATCACTGAGACGCCTCATCAGACGAGATATACAGTATTAGCAAAGACAAGACGAGAAAAAGACTCCGTCCTCCCTGGAGGTCCTTTACTGTACATGCCTGAACGGTGTTTATTTTGGACTTGCAGGTGGTGGCTCAGGTGAATAACGGCGGCGGCAGGTTCAACGTGTCTGTTGGGCCGAAGCAGTCTCTGTGTGACGGCGTGTCCCACAGAATAGCAGGTACATCCTGAAGCATCACTGGTCTATAGACTTCATCTGTAGAAAATTGATTGTTGATCACGTTGTTGTCCTCCTCTGTTAGTTATCCAGCAGAACAATGTGGTGGAGATGCACGTGGACACCGAGGGCAAATATATGATCGGCCCGATCTCATCTTCTCCTACCAAGGACAGATTTCCCGTCTACGTCGGAGGTGTTCCAGGTAAACGAAAAGATGCACTGAAAAGATTCATCCTCATTAGTGAAGGGTTTTACTTGTCAAAAGTCTGTTCTAGGAATTTATTTAAAGCGTTAATGTAATAATAATAATAAGAAGAAGAAGGAAGTGCAAAAATATTTAACCATAAGAGTCGTTCAAATCAAACTGGGATTTTTGATTGTACAGAATAACAGAACACAGTTACAGTGGCTTGCAAAAGTATTCGGCCCCCTTGAACTTTTCCACATTTTGTCACATTACAGCCACAAACATAAATCAATTTTATTGGAATTCCACGTGAAAGACCAATACAAAGTGGTGTACACGTGAGAAGTGGAACGAAAATCATACATGATTCCAAACATTTTTTACAAATAAATAACTGAAAAGTGGGGTGTGCGTAATTATTCAGCCCCCTGAGTCAATACTTTGTAGAACCACCTTTTGCTGCAATTACAGCTGCCAGTCTTTTAGGGTATGTCTCTACCAGCTTTGCACATCTAGAGACTGAAATCTTTGCCCATTCTTCTTTGCAAACAGCTCCAGCTCAGTCAGATTAGATGGACAGTGTTTGTGAACAGCAGTTTTCAGATCTTGCCACAGATTCTCGATTGGATTTAGATCTGGACTTTGACTGGGCCATTCTAACACATGGATATGTTTTGTTTTAAACCATTCCATTGTTGTCCTGGCTTTATGTTTAGGGTCGTTGTCCTGCTGGAAGGTGAACCTCCGCCCCAGTCTCAAGTCTTTTGCAGACTTCAAGAGGTTTTCTTCCAAGATTGTCCTGTATTTGGCTCCATCCATCTTCCCATCAACTCTGACCAGCTTCCCTGTACCTGCTGAAGAGAAGCTCCCCCAGAGCATGATGCTGCCACCAGCATATTTGACAGTGGGGATGGTGTGTTCAGAGTGATGTGCAGTGTTAGTTTTCCGCCACACATAGCGTTTTGCATTTTGGCCAAAAAGTTCCATTTTGGTCTCATCTGACCAGAGCACCTTCTTCCACATGTTTGCTGTGCAAATGGAACTTCTTATGGTTTTCTGTTAACAATGGCTTTCTTCTTGCCACTCTTCCATAAAGGCCAACTTTGTGCAGTGCACGACTAATAGTTGTCCTATGGACAGATTCCCCCACCTGAGCTGTAGATCTCTGCAGCTCGTCCAGAGTCACCATGGGCCTCTTGGCTGCATTTCTGATCAGCGCTCTCCTTGTTCGGCCTGTGAGTTTAGGTGGACGGCCTTGTCTTGGTAGGTTTACAGTTGTGCCATACTCTTTCCATTTCTGAATGATCGCTTGAACAGTGGCTCCGTGGGATGTTCAAGGCTTTGGAAATCTTTTTGTAGCCTAAGCCTGCTTTAAATTTCTCAATAACTTTATCCCTGACCTGTCTGGTGTGTTCTTTGGACTTCATGGTGTTGTTGCTCCCAATATTCTCTTAGACAACCTCTGAGGCTGTCACAGAGCAGCTGTATTTGTACTGACATTAGATTACACACAGGTGCACTCTATTTAGTCATTAGCACTCATCAGGCAGTGGTGTCAAAAGTATTCACATTCATTACTTGAGTAGAAGTATAGATACTAGGGTTCAAAAATATTTCTTTAGAAGTTGAAGTATCAACCCAAGCTTTTTACTTAAGTAAAAGTTTAAAAGTACTGGTTTCAAAACTACTTAAAGTATAAAAGTAAAAGTACTGTGCGGGGGGGGGAGCATTAAGGTCTCGCTTTCTGATCATGCGACGGGGGGGGGGGGGGGGGGGGGGGGAGGAACTTGTGTGCGTTCTTGTCATGTGACCGGGGTGGGGGAGGTTTGCGTGTTCTGATCATAAAAATAGAGTAACGAGGCTCTCTTTAAAATGTAAGGAGTAGAAAGTGCAGATAATTGCTTAAAAATGTAAGGAGTAGAAGTAAAAAGTCGCCTGAAAAATAATTACTCCAGTAAAGTATAGATACCCAAAATTTCTACTTAAGTAAGGTAACGAAGTATTTGTACTTCGTTACTTGACACCTCTGTCATCAGGCAAAGTCTATGGGCAACTGACTGCACTCAGACCAAAGGGGGCTGAATAATTACACACACCCCACTTTGCAGTTATTTATTTGTAAAAAATGTTTGGAATCATGTATGATTTAAAAAAATTTTTTTTTACTGTGTTTATCGGTTTTACGAGAAAGTCCTGGTTTGATTTGAACACCTCTTGTACAGTATTTTCCAGCGAAAGCTTTTTAAAACATTATTGTTTTCAATAATTGATTCATTCAAACACTTTACATTCCATCATATAATATGAATTATAAAATGAATTAGTTATAACACTAATATTGGATTTTAAAAGTTTCATAAGTTTGTTTATAAAATATTCATACAAATACAACTTCATGGTATTGTGCTGTATTGTACTGTATGTACAGTATTTTTAGTTTTTTTGCTCAAATTCTAATATTCATAAGATGACTATAACAGGCTGTCACACCTATGATGATGTAATGTCAGAATAATTTGAGAATAATGTGCATTACACATACTGTATCTCTTAATTAGAATTAATTTGGTTAAGACGATTCTCCCTGTTTTGCAGATCGCCGGATGTTCCCGTTCCTCTCTGTTACTGACCCCTATGCTGGATGTCTCCAAAACATGGTGTTTAACAGGGATGTGGTGGTGTTTGAGAAGCTCTCCGGCGTGTTCGGTCCTGTAAACGTGCGAGAGTGTCCGGCTACCCTCAGAGCGCCTTCTTCATCATGAGTGTTTTAAGTCAAGGTGTTCCTCATTGTGTCCTGCTCTGTTAAATACAAAAGTCACGGTTACGTTATTGTGGACAGAGCTGAAGCAAAACTGTCTCCAAGAGACAGATCACATCCGTCTGAAGACTAAGAGCTACAGGTGTCTTCTGACTGGATACATTCATTTACTATCAGGTCATGTTTGCGCAGTATTTATACACCCACTAATTTAATTCTTTTATGATGATGTATGTGAAATGATGCCTTGTACTGTTACTTTGACCACGTTAATGTTATGTTTACCATCTGATTGTCATTTCTACAAGCTGTATTATATTATTATTATTATTGTATTTGGTGTAAAGACTTATTAGATAAAATAATGGACCATTTTTGTAATATTGTTGGTGATGCTTGAAATCTTTGCAGTATTAAAGTAATATTTTTCACCTACTGTCTTCTTTATGTGCACTTTACCACTTGCTAAAGTTCACTTACTGTACAAACCTCATATACTGTATGACGAAGTCAAAAAAAAGTTTCTTTGTGATTAAGTCCTCAGTTACGCTACACGTGTCTGCATTGCTAAGTGCAAAAATTAAGTAACTTAATGTAAAATAAGGTTTTAATTTAACATGACAAAACAGGGATGTTTGTAGATCTTGTAGGAGTGCTTATTGGAATTACCTCATCACTTCCTGCCTTATTTGAAGTTACTTTCTTACTTTACTTCATTGATTCCTACCTTATTTGAAGTTACAATATCATTTTCTGTCTTCCTGGATTCTTTGAGTTGCTACAGTATATCATTTGCTGACTTATTTGAGTTACTCCATCACTTCCTGGTTTAGTTAAGTTACTCTACCACTTCCTGTCTTATTTAAGTTGCTTCACAACTTCCTGCTTTCTTTGAGTTTCTAAATCATTATTGGCATATTTGAGTTCACTTCCTTTGTCACTTCCTGTCTTATTTAAGTTACCATATAATCTCGACGTATTCGAGTTACTCCATTAAATGACCTGATCAAAAAGATATTTCAGAGTTGACTATACAGTTTACACGTAGTGTTTTATTTTTAATTACTTTATACTTTTCCACATTATTTGGAGTTACTGTATCACTGTCTGGTTTGTTTGGAGTTTCTTCATGGCTCATTTGAGTTACTATATCAGATACTAGCTTATGTGAAAATACTGTATTATTTTCTAGCTTCCGATATTATTTAAGTTGCTCTATCACTTCCTGGCTTATTTCAGGTCCTTTATAACTTTTTGCCAATCCTGGCAATTTCCTTTGACCTGACATGTCAACAAGGTGTTCCCCCACACAAAACGGTTGCTCAGACCTACAGTACTGAGTGTTGCCACCATTCTATGTTGTTGGTCTTTCAGGTGCTCCAAGCAATCTGGTCTGCACAACAAATTGGCACAGGTTTTTATGCTGGATGCCCTTCCTGACGAAACCCTCCCATTTTATCTAGGCCTGGGACCAGCGCTGCAACCAGTGGCTGGGAATCGAACCCAGGCCTTTCAACTGACGGCCACATTTCTGTATCTACTCAAACTATCATTAATGCGGCTGTTAAAGTAAAAATGTTTTTGTTTTTTTGATGTGAAAAATAAGTTTTAACCCGTAGCACACGATAGTTTGGGCTAACTGTATGAATGATCAGGTGTATATGTGTTTCTATTAATAGATTATCTTATCCCTTTTTAGTTTCCATCCAAGAGGGACATAAAAAAAAAAGAAAACAAACAAATGTACAGTATGTCCATTGTTTATTTTCTGAAAGCAACAGTCAAGAACAGCATGAGTATAATGTTACTGCTGAGGACAATGAAATCAAAACACTTCAGACATAGCTGTCATGTTTTTCATACATAGCTGCCTCCACCAGGACAATATTTTCAGTAACCTCCACAGAAATCACTATTACTGTGTTTAACTCAAAGTGGTTAAATGCTGTTTACTCAGTTAAACACAGTCATACCACTTTGAGTAATACTTTATTTACCAGTAAAGTAGCTATGTAGTATTTATCAGGTCAGCATGCAGTACTGTCAGGTATGACCTTGCACACTGGACCTTCAAGTACCCAATAGGTTATGTGTGAAGATTATTCAGTTTGAACAGTAGCACATCATGCTGCGTTAGAATAATGACACGGTACAGCTAATGATTAGTCCATCCTTTGCAAATATAAGTGGATAATTACTTACATGAAAAAAAAGAAAGTATTTCTTATGTTCCTTATGTAATTACCTGCTAATTTCAGTCAGCTTATTTCGTACCATTACTAAGCACTAACTGCTTAAGTGTACCTGGTACTCACCACATTACTCACCGCACAATTAAATATTCAATTTAGAAAAATATGACTCATATGACTTGCGTCGCATGATCACATACTGCATGGATATAATTACAATCTGAGTAACTATTGCATTAGAGTACAAACCTGGCCAGTTTTACAAAAATATTACATACTGTTTGTCAAAAGTCTGTGTGTAAATAACCTATACTTAAATACCACATACAGCACCTACCTATTAAACAACACTTTTACTGTACCACAAAATAAAGGCTTGATTTCACATTCAAGATATTTTTTTAGCAAAGTAACAGAGCAGTTTTCTCTAAAATGTAACAGTAATCAGTAATACATTTGAAGTCATACAGCTTCAGATGATGACATCACATATACAGTATAAGGATACATTGTTATTTTGGAATTTGTTAGCAGAACAACAAATATTTCAGTATTTACTGACAAACAATATTCAGGTTCTCTAGGCAGCCTCTTCTTATACTTTGGTATGTCTTAAAATATTTTAAAAAATGCTAGCTGTAAGAGTGAACATTAAACCAGGAGGTGTGACGGGTTATGATTTGGCAAGATTTTTGTTCATGTTGTGATGAAGACCATACATTTACATTTACAGCATTTGGCAGACGCCCTTAACCAGAGCGACTTTTTATCTTACTATACATTTGAGCAGTTGAGAGTTAAGGGCCTTGCTCAATGGCCCCAACAGTGGCAACTTGGTGGTGCTGAGGTTTTAACCTACCTACCTTAGAACAACACCTTGATCACTGAGCTACCTCTGTCGACTTAAACTACAAAAGAAAAAGAAAGAAACAACACACCTATTTTAAATCTCCTATCTCTTGAAAGTTCTGAACATGTAACCTATTTTTTTGTAAACTCGATCAAATAAATTAGAAGTGCTTTTAAGTATAACACAGGCACTAGTTGAAATAAATGTGTTTTGTGACTGGATTTTTTGTTTTTCAATTACAATTCACAAACTAAAATTGACTATTCATCTTTTCTCATTGAGTATTCTATATAAAAATATACGAAGTCAAAGTCAAACCGGCACAAGTGATTCTGCTTGAGGAATAATGATAAAACAATTACAGAAGACATTAAGCACGGTACGGTGATGAGACTCTTATACAAAGTAAAACATTCGAATGGGGAAAACGTTTTTTAAAAAGGCTGCATGTCTGTGACTCAGGCATTTAAGGAACCTTTTTACCTTGATGATGTCCAAGCACTAGTGAAACGCTGGGATAAGTGCATTAGTGTAGCAGGGGATTATATAGAGAAAGAAAAGTACAGTGGCACCTCGGCATTCAAATTTCCACCTTAAGAACTGAAATTCTGCAAACATACAAAACATTTTCCGTATCCGAGTGAACTAAAAGAGCCGATCAAACTGAGCCGAAACGGCTGTTTAAAACGTTTTTTTTTGGGGGGGGGATTTTGTGCAAGATTAATGAAGACAAAGCACGTGGGTCCCAAGAATGTTATCAAGGACAGTAGCAAGAAGACAACAGAGCCGCTTTCAGTTTGGTTTTTAAAGCAGCCGGTGATGAGAGGACAGATTAAGTTTATTTAACATTTTACATTTCACATGTCTTTTCTAAATGTTTTGATTGTTTTCATATGCAAAAAATATGATTATGGTGTCGGAAATTGGTAATATGTTTGGGTGACTGAAATAGATTATCTGCATTTACATTATTTCCCATGTGAAAATGTGTTGTGCAATAAGAATTTTCGCCTTAGGAACTGTAGTTTTTACTCTCATAGGCTGTGCCTGTTGTTCTGAAGTCCGGGTTTGACTTGAACACTCGGATGTAAATTGTGCTTGGCGTAAAAGGAAGAAAAAAAAAAAAAAACGCAAAAAAAAAAAAAAAAAAAAAGCATTTGACCCGTGAACAGTCGATGATCATCAGTAACAGTCTGAGGCTCTGCTCGTTCCTGTTTGCTTGTTTCTGATTCCTCTGATTGACGCTTCAGGTGTTCGTTGCTGGTTTGTGTACAGTACATTCTATTTATTTATTCAAGTTATTGTGGAGTCGTCGTCGTGGCTGAAGAAGCTAAAGCTGAGTGGATCCGCACATGCAGCCTGTTCTCGAAATCGTACGCGGAGAACTCGTCCTGCAGAACACAAAAGGATTAGCGAGGATTATCTGTTTGAACAGATCACATTAAGGGCGGATATTCCTCTACTGCAAACATGTTTGGATTTGTTCAGAGCAATTATAAACTACTGTGCACACTGCAACAATCTTCCCAAGTGAAAATAACGTGAATCGTGTCAAACTGATCTAAATTATACAGTACTTTGCAAAAGTCTTAGGCACCATATTATATGCTGTACTAATTTTGTTATATACGTTTTAATTATACTGTAGTTCTGCGCAACGGTCTTGGGCACATACAAAAATATGACGTAAGCAAAAGATGCTTTTTAAAACATTTCTGCATAAAAGAAACTTCAATAAAGAGCAATAAAGAGAAATAAAAATAAACAGTCAATATTTGGAGTGAAAACTCATTTCTTAAAATCAGGAGTTTTAGACACAGATTTGTGCAGTTTTATAAGTAAAACAGCTGTTAGGTTTTACTGAGCTTGCTGGAGAATAAGAGTTCTTCTGCTAACTTTGTCACACTCGCTCCTTTATATTTTTATGCAAATCCCAGGAGCGTACATTAGGTTTCTGAAAACTGGTCTGTCTTGTACTATTTTTCTTTCTTTACAGCCATGGATATATTCTCTTGAATTGTTAATTATATATTCATTTTTAAGTTATATATGGAAAATATGAATGATTCTGTACATAATTATACAGACATGATAAACATACTGTATATAAAAAATTGGTACAGCATATAATATGGTGCCTGAGACTTTTGCACAGTACTGTATATTTTTTTATTATTACTAGAAGATTATTAAGTCTAATTCATGAAATATTTTATTATCTATTTGTGAGTGCACATTTCTTGGTTTATTTAAATTTTGCTAGTTTTAAGCATCAATTCATTGAACAGAAGCTAAATGATTTGCCGTAAGAAAATAGAAATTTACGCAGAGGAAGTTTGCAAAATGTGTCTAGAAATATGTGTCTTATCATTAGGTTGTTGCAGGAGTATATTCATAATTTTAGATACGTTTTAACGACTTAAACTATTTTCACTTGCTACAATTTTTTTGCAGTGCAATTATCTTTATCATAAAAACTAATCTACTGTGAACTAATGTGTTCAATTTGTAAAAATTGATTCAAGACAAAGTTTTTACCTTTAGTAAAAAAAGAAATTAAAATAAATAAAAAAGGTAAGTTTTGGCCAATGTTCTGTGGCATCCCTGATAAATATAGTAATCGATGTTAAACATGCACTTATTTACACACACAGTATACAAAGTATGAACTAAAAAAAAAATAATAATAATGAATATTTTTTTCTTGAAAATAAAAACTATGCAACTGTCAATCACTCAGGACTCTTTTTAAGGGAAAAATTAAGATTGCTCTTAGTTGTATGTATTCATAAATATAGTATTAATAAATTGTTGGGTTTTGTAGATAAAATGCAAAGCTCCTATGCAAAAATGTGTAAAGACTGGTTGATCTGAAATGCCCTTTTTTTTTTAAATCTATATGTGTACAGTAGTTCACATTTGGCATTCAGTAGTAGTAATTATAAACCAGTATCGACATTGTTCAATTCATTATTATTATTCCTACATAAATTCCCATTTTGTTAATGAAATAAGTGTATAACTGAACGTACCTTGGCCTGATGAAGCAGAGCTCTTCCTTTGGCTGTAGACTATCAATAATAATAACAAGAGAAAACATTTATTTTCAGGCAGATTAAACATCACACATCAAAATATTTTTAAAGCTGTGCCTCAAAGATAATTCCGTGAACTTTTACGAACTCAGCTTAAATCCACACGCATCAGAAGGTGAAGCATGAGAAATGTGGACCCTACGTTAAAACATGCTGTACACACACATACCTCAGGGTTTTCTAGTAGCACACATCCCAGCTCATAGAGGGAATAAGGCTGCACGTATGAGTTACTGACTTGTCCTTCTTCATCCCTAAACGCCATCTGAAAACACTGTAGTGGACACAAACAGACACAACCATCCATGTGCAGTAAGATGGTAAATATACTGTACATGCTAAAATTTACACGTTAACTTTATTCGTTGACACAGTTTGCATTCAGTCAGTGCTTGGCACCTGAATTGCGCTGGCGTTGTCCCCTAGACTCTTGTGCACGGCGCCCAGCAGCAGGTGTCTCAGTCCACAATACGACGAGCCGTCCATCTGTTGAAGAACTGACGCAGAGAGAAAACGTCGATCAGCACGTGTACATTTTTTAATCATATGAACATGTCAGAAACGTGGCCTTTTGGTCAGAAACTTTTTTTGTGTTGTTTGATTAACCTTCAATCATGAGGTGCAGTTTGGCGTTGGAGCAGTTAGCTAGAGCTTTCCAAAGGTACAGAATCTCAATTGCAGCCATGGTGCATCGCTCTTTCGTAGGGCCGGGCTTCCTTAAATCCTCAGCCTGTTAACACAGACACAAACTAGTTTAAAGTTTTTCACTTAAGTGTTCATTTAATAAAGATAACCTGATGGCACTGAATGCGTTTTTCCATCTCAAACTTGCCTTCCTCATGGAAAAATGCTCAATCTGGTTGTGTTTCCTCTTGAACACCAGAGCCGCGTCTTTAAACACATTACAAGCTCCATCTAAATCGCCTGCAGCTCCCTGACACACTGGAATCATAAAGAAAAGTTGTTGTTGTTTTTTTTTTTTAAATCATAAAATAATCATCAACTGATCATTTGCTTGGCAAGTTATTTTATATATTTAATCAAATCCTTTCCCTTTTCTTCCATACCACTGACCTCAGCCTTATTGTTTAATAATAATAATAATAATAATAATAATAATAATATCTCAGTTTCATATAGCGCCTTTCAAAATACCCAAGGTCGCTTTACAGTATGAGGCGTGTGTAATGTAAGCATGTACTGTACGTGGGGGAGGGGGGGACTAGAGGCCAAAGGCCTCTGTGAAGAGATGTGTTTTGTGGTAGTTTTTGAACAGGGGTAGTGAGGGGGCACATTGGACATGAGGGGGTAGCTTGTTACAGAGAGTGGGGGCAGCTACATTAAAGGCTCTGTCGCCAAAGGTCTTGAGTCTGTTGCGGGGGACGATCAGCTGGCCCTTAGAAGAGGACCGCAGGGACCTCAGAGGGGTGTAGGAGATCAGTAAGGTAGTGGGGAGCCAGTCCATGGAGAGATTTGTAGGTGAGGAGGAGGACTTTGTAACTGATGCGGGATTTGTTGGGGAGCCAGTGAAGCTGTTTGAGAATGGGAGTGATGTGGTGCCAGGGCCTAGTGCCTGTTAGAACCCTTGCAGCAGCATTATGGACGTATTGCAGTCTATCCAGGGCTTTGTTTGGCAGACCTGACAAGATGGCATTGCAATAGTCCAGACGGGAGGAGATGAAAGAGTGGATGAGGGTCTCTGTTACTGAAACAGAGAGTGAGGGCTTGAGTCTGGAGATGTTCCTTAGGTGATAGAATGCAGATTTGTTAATTCTTTTGATATGAGGCTGAAATGATAAGAGTAGGATCCAGGATGATGCCCAGATTGCAGACTTCAAGGGATGGAGTGATGGAACAGCCATCCACACCCAGGTGGAGGTCCCCAACCTTCCTAAGCAGTGGTGCCTGTGCTACCACCATGAGCTCTGTTTTGCTGCTGTTTAGTTTGAGAAGATTGGTGGTCATCCAGGTTTTAATATCTTGCAAGCAGTGGACAAGAGGCATTGGGGGAGTTGGATACAGTTGTGTATCGTCAGTGTAACAATGAAAACGGAGTCCATGAGAGCGGATAATTTGTCCTGGAGGGAGCATGTATATGGTGAAGAGAAGGGGGCCAAGCACAGATCCCTGGGGGACCCCATGGTTGATTGTTGTTGTTGTGGAGTGTGAGTGTTTATTCATTATGATTAATTCTTAAATAATTCATTCATTTATTTAGATGCTCTTTACCTCCGGTGAGGTAGGAGTAGTAGCACTGGGACCAGCGTGACTCCGTCCTCAGGCGCTCGAATGCTTTGTATGCTTCAGAGAAGCTCATCTCGATCATACTGCACCAACCTGCAACACAGCGGCACTGTGTGAACCTCAGATATTACGAGTGGGGAAGAGGCTCGGTCAGAGTTAAGGAGGTTATTGTAAACTCTCTTTCAGTAAGTCACTAAGTTATTGCACTTTTGAAATGGTTAAACAGCAAGTTCAGTCAGTTAGTCTGTCAGTACATCTACATCTGGTCGGTCAAAGTCAGTGAGTTACTAAGTTAGTGAGTGAGTGAGTGAGTCTGATACTGAATCAGTAAGTGAAGGAGTCAGTCAATCATTTTCTCATTGAATCAGTGAGTGTGTAAGCCAGTGAAGTGAACCAGTCAGTAAACGAGTCAGTCGGTCAGTGAGTGAATCAATAAGTAATTTAGACATTCAGTGAATCAGTGAGTGAATGAGTGAGTCAAATGGTCTAATTTACTTATTGATTCACTCAATGATTTACTGAATGTCTAAATTATTTAATGATTCACTCACTGACTGTCAGTAAATCAGTGAGAGAATCAGTCAATCGGCAGTGAGTAAATCAATAAGTAAATTAGACAATCAGTAAGTGAATCAGTGAGTGAAACAGTGAGTGAATCAGTCAGTGACTCAATGAGTGAGTCGATGGATAGGTAAAGGAGTGAGTGAAATTGTCATTGAGTCAATCAGTCATTTAATGAATCAGTTGGGGTATCGCCCAGTCAGTGGCTGAGTCAGTAAGTTCAATTCAATTAAATTTTATTTGTATAGCGCTTTTAACAATATTCATTGTCGCAAAGCAGCTTTACACAATCAAAAGAATTATTTAAGGTTGTGAGTGAGTGAGTCAGTCAGTGAATCATTGAATCAGTATGTTTGGAAGCCAGCCAGTCAGGCACTGAGCTAATGGATGAGTGAGTCAGTCAAAGATTTAATCAGTCACTGGTTCACTAGTCAATCATGAATGAATCAATAAGTCAGTGAATCACTGATTCAAAGAATGTGCAAGACAGTCTGTCAGTCAATGAGTCAGACAATCAGTCAGTGAGAGAGTCAGTCAGTCAGTTAATGAATGAGTAAGTGAGTGACCCAGCCAGCCAGTCAGTGAATCAGTCCGTCAGTAAATCATTGAATGCGTGAGTGTATAAGCAGGTCAGTCGGTGACTGAGTTAGTCAGTCATTTATTCATTAAGTAAATCAGTGGGAAAGTAAGTGAGCGAAGTGTTTGAGTCAATCAGTGAATCAGTGAGTCAACAGACTACGTCAGTTCACAAGCTGGTTCGTTCTTATTTCCATAAGTGAGTAGTGAGTCATCACACGAGTCAGTGACATCAGTAGGCACCTACAGGTTTTAGTCAGTCATGCTAATGGGACGTGTGCTGGAACACAGGAAAAGGATTGTGTAGTAGCCAGCCTCAGGTGTATGAGGTGCAGTGGTACAGAGTGACTTACCGATCTCATACAGACAGATGTGCTGGATTTCCCTCTGTTCTGAAGCCAGCTCCAAAGCGTTGTTAAAGCATATTAAAGCCCTGCTGATCTCACACTGCCGGAAAACAGGCCAAAAAACCAACCAAACAAACAAAAGAACATTACACAAACTCATCAGAGAACACACCGTCTCAGGCATGGCCGTGATGCTAGTACAGCTGGACCGAAACGTGCTCACCTCGAGCCGCAGCACTCGCCCTTTAAAGAAGATGAAGAGGGAGGAGTTTGGATATTCGGCTTCGTTCTTCTCGAGTATGGCTTTAGCAGCCTGAAGTCCTGCCTCTGTTTCAGAGCCGTCCAGTGCAAAGAAGGGCTGGACGACCGTGTGATACCACAGCAGGGCCAGTCTGAGAGACACACACACACACACACACACACACACACACACACACACACACACACACACACACACACACACACACACACACACAGATAACGATGACTGTTGAGGACTGGACAGCCAGATCACGCTATGGTATGTACCCAATATCAAGCATGGCTTTAATTTAACTCAGTACATTTCTCTTAGACCTGGAAGAAACATGGCTACTCTGTTAACACACAGTTTCTGTGCAATTTAAGTTTCTTTCTGCCCCGTTGTCCCGGCATGCTTCTTTACACCTACTCACGTAGAGAGAGGGGCCTTCATGTCCTTACTTTCGCTGGAGTACATGAGGGCGGCGAGTCCCTCCTGTCGCGAGCCGGGGAATCCCAGCAGGTTAATGATCCTCAGAAGGTGAGGGGGCACCATGGAGATGCAGAGGTGGAACAGGCCGTAGCCGAAAGTGACCGAGCCCTTCAGGCGACCCAGGGACTCCGCGGTCACGCTGGAATCGAGTCGCGGCCGAGATTTCGAGCCGTGCTTGGGACGACTGGGGGACACTTTGCGGCTGTCGCCACGTGACCCCTCTGAGACCCAGGCCAGGGAGCGATCCTGACTCGGTTCGGGCTCAGGACCGTCACTTGAGGTACTCTGATTTTCTTTTTGTTGATCAGGAGAAAGTGCCCCCTGTGGTACCGAGGACCTTCTCTGGTACACGTCCTGTAAGCGGGTGATCTCGTTGTAGCACTTGTTGTACATTTTCCAGGCCTTGCGGAGGGTCCAGCCAGCTTTAATGTATCCTGTACAAACGCAAGAAGTGTGGTTTTAAAAGTGTTACAACTGTTGCAAACGTTCAAAAAGCACAAACCTGAGAGCTCTTGTCTGACAAAGGACAGTACAGCCAGGTAGACCTGGCAGTCAGCCACTATGATGAGCCTCTGTAGCCGCTCGATCACGGTCACCTCGGACTTCTGACCCTCCACCTGCTGCACATCAAGATAGAAGAGTTTGAAGTCTGAAGGGAATTTTACAACTTGGCAGGAAAACACCCAGGAAAGTTACTACAGAAAACTTTTCAATTTCACCTTTTCGGTCACCCTATTAGAGGTGTCTTGAAAAATAAACTGACATATATACAATAGCTTTACACACTACCGCTAAAAGGTTTGGGATCACTTGCAAATGTTTTTTTGCCTTTTTTTGTGATTTTTCTACAACAATACTGGGGATTTCAAGACTATAAAATCACACATATGGAGTTATGTAGCAACAACAACAGTGAGTTGTTATTTGAAGACATGGAGGTCAGATGTTCTGGAACAGTTCTTGTAAGAACAGTATTGTGTCAAGTGCATTTGCAAAACCCATCAAGCTCCATGATGAAACTGTCTCTCATGAAGACCTTCTCAGGAAATCAAGACCAGAACTTACCTCAGAATTTGTAGAGGAGACGTTTATTTAGAGTCACCAGCCTCAGAAATCACCAATTAACCTCAAACATCACCTCAGATTAGAGGCGTTATGAAGGATTTACAGAGCTGAAGTAGCAGATACACATCTCAATATCAACTGTTCAAAGGAGATTATTGTATAGTTTAATTTTTTCTTTTTTTTTTTTTTTAAGTTTTCAGGATTGTTTTACAGTGTAGAAAGAAATCAGAAACAACCAAGGAGTTGGAAAGTGGTACAACTTTTGAGTAGTAATGTACATGTTAATTAGATTCTCAGCATATTTTGAAGAATATGTGTAAAGTTTTAAAGTTTCGTAGACGAATGAACGACAGTCAAACACACAAACACGGTGTGTGTTAGAAGGGTCTCTAGTTATTAACAGCAATTATACAGAGTATGCTTGGTGTTGTGTACATCTGTTACTTCAAAATTTATAAACCACCAACACATCCTGTGTTTGCTCAAGGAAGGGGGAGAGAGAGAGAGAGAGAAAAAGAGAGAGAGAGAGAGAGAGAGAGCGCATGCTAATATCAAATCCCAAGAGAAGATAATTTTTCACTAACAATACATCAAAAAATGCCTCTTTAAAGTCAATATATTAAGTATTTCCAATGATTGTGCCTCAATCCATTTTTATAGTATTCGCCAAAAGGTTTTCCTTTAAAAAAAAAAAAAAATTATAAAAAATTCTGTAAAAGCCTTAAGTGTTTCCTGTTCATTACCGAGCTCAAGGTAAGTGCGCGACACAGCTGTAGGCGTTTATTCAAGGTATTTAACAAAGCACAATGAAACAGCCTTGTGTGTCTGTGGGTGTGCAGTCACTCTCCGAACAATCCTGAGACAAGGTTCGTCACATTGCTGCAGGTAGGATGATAAGACGTTACACTGTCATGCTTTGTACATAGAAATGTCTGCTGATGTCTATATTTGATCTGAGAGAACTTTCTGTACTGATTACGTGTGTGTGTGTGTGTTCATTTCGGGCTTTTGTTCTCTACCTTGACCTTGAAGGAATGGGGCACTTGTATCAGCCTGGATACCCGTCCTGTCTGGGTCGGAGAGGAAACATGTGAAAGTGACTGAGAGAATCTGCTGGATCTGGTGGATGTTGTGTAACTACGTACTGTAGTATAAAGATCGTTGGCCTTAACCGACTGAGCAGATGTCGGATTTATTCATTTTCTCTGTCAATTATTGATGAACAAATTAAAATAACAGGGAATACGAGTTCCCAAATGCACAGGAACCAAACAAATCTATGTAACTGTAGTGAACTCTGAGACACAGAGTAACAGTCGCTCGAACTGTGTGGTTATGGGACGACCGGCGGCGCAGATAGTTTTGTTTTCTGAACAGATGTTACACTGCCTGTAGCGCTGTAATGGTGTCTTTATCGCTAGCACACTTTCCATTTCATTTTTGCTACCAAAAGGTGTCGCATTTAATTAGCCACTCATTTAATCTATGCTTATTTTATTGTTCTTTATACCGAGTTAAAACTGAAGGTTTTTTTTTGGCAGATTTCTAATTGCTGATCACAATATAGCAAAAGATGACTTTGCGGGCGTTTTTTTCCCCTTTGTACATCGAGGTTTAATGTTTTGTCTCTACGCAGTTATTCTCCATTTTAAAAACTTGTGTTTTCGAGCGAGTCAGCGAATAAAAGAAAACTTCGAAAAGAAGAAAAACCTTGTATAAATAGTTTAACACTAAATGTTATGTAATATTATCATGTATATTAATATATAAGTATGATATTAATATAATAGACATCATACTACTTTTCTTTTTCCTGAAGTGTGTACACATTGTTTTGCCTGACTCTGTATATTATACACTTCCAGGCCTAAAAAAAAAAACATGAAATAAAAAATATAAAAAAGATTTAATAAAGTCAGTTATAGCTTTGATTAAAGCACACACATTGTGGTTCATGTTCCAGTTCATGTGTGGAAATGATTCCTCGTGCTCCCAGAACCACTCTTTCACAATTTGTGTCCTGAAGAAAATCTCCATAGATGTGATGACCTGGTTATCAGTACATTCAGGTCGTCAGCTGACTTCATTTTATCGCCACATAACGTTGCTGAGTCTAGACCTGAGCAACTGAACCAACCCGGATCATAACACGGTCTCCAGAGGCTCGTACAGTGGTGCTTCATGTGCTTCTCTTCTTACCCCTGACTCTGTCCATCACTCTGGAAAAGGCTGGACTCACATGACCTTAAATCTGGACTCACATGACCTGGTCACATGAATCACTCCAAAGTCCAATCTTTATACTCCCTAGCAAATTCAAGCCTTTTTCTGATTTTTTTTTTCCCCCCTCATATTGTGCACATATGGAAATGCTCTTACTTTCACTCTGGTTTTTACTGTTGATTTTGTTTTCGACCATGCAACTTCACCAAAAATTTAAGTAATTCCCTATTCGTGGTTTTTTTCCAACCACATTTCTTCCACGAAGGTGACTTCCAGGTGTTGATAATCAGTGTCAGAGTACTCGGATTATGTAACGAGTAATCTAAAGCGTTAGGTACGCAGTTATTTAGTTACTTTTTCAAAAATGTAATTCGTTATTCAGAAAATTTATGTAATCCATGAGCCAGACAGCAGTCATTTCCAATCCATTAGTGTGTGTGTGAATGTTGTCCTACGAACGCCTATTATCCTAATCTGCATGTCTTTGGACTGTGGGAGGAAACCGGAACACCCAGAGGAAACCCACCAAACACGCAAGCAACATGCAACTCCATGCACAAAGAGACGGGAATCGAACCCGGACCCTGGAGGTGCAAGATGACACATGCCAACACCACCACTACCACCAGCAGTGTATATTATTAAATAACGAAAATATCTCCTGTAAGCGGAGTTTAACAGACGTACTATAGTGTTTTATATTCCAGCACTTGTTCAGCCTGTCTTTTTATACTATTCAACAAATTAATAACTGTAACAGCTGGTTGAGTTATACTGTATATATATATATATATATCATATATATATATATATATATGATTTCTCACATCACCACGTTTTTATAACTCAAACACCTTTCGTTTTATCGTTCCCTTTTAATAACCACAATCTCACATGATACTTATTACACTCTCAACCTTTTATCCATAGAAATTTTAAGCATAGAGGACAGATTTCACAAGAGCAGATGAACGGGGCGTTGTGTGTAGAAAGAAGCGCAGTTACGTATTGTTTTATTGAGTTCTGCCATTAAATATAATATTAAATAGCAGGACATTATTGTAAATGAAACTTTGTAGTTTTAATCGAGTCCTCGGGTATAAAGAACAAACAAAGTGAGCATCGATTAAATGACTTGGCGAGTAAATTTACTGAGTTACATATCCACACAGCTGCCCTGAACGCTCTCTGCTTAAAGTCAAAACCCCAGTCATATAATATAAAACAGCAGATATGTTTCATTTCTGCTCTTCAGCAGAATAAAACTCTCAGGCTCTCTTCCAACAGCTACAATCCCTCATTACTTCTTAAACAGTGTAGTCTTGTTTTCTGTCCAATGGAAAGATTTACACTTCTTGCACCCCGCTTACAGTACTGTAATTAAAACGTTAATTATACAGACGGCGATCCTGACTGTGAGAAGTGTCGGGAATTACGCTCACATTCTTCTTGATCTTGTTCTTGATGGTCTCGATCACGCCGGCGCTGTCGCTCTCGCACATTTTCTCCGTGGCCCGGAGGTCCTCGGACGCCACTTGCATCTTTTCCTCCTCGAACGTCATCATGGCGTTCTGGAAAGCAGAGTGTTAAACTCGATATTTCACTTTGTACTGGGTGGCAGGAAAAACAAGAAAACGACTTTCCCTACTCCGAGTAGAATGATGATGATGAGGATGATGAGGACCACGTGGCGTGGTTGTTTTGAAAACGTACAGTACAACTCGCATGACACACAGCCTGACACCAAAGATTCAGCAGTTTCACAAAGGAAGTAGACTTACCAGAAAACTGACGAAGCTCGCGCCAAAGCTCATCAGAGGGCTGTAATTCCTGCGGCACAAAGAGGAACCGATTCAAAGTTATTTTTATTGAATTAAGCAGCAGTTGATGAACATAAAGAGGTACTAGGAGGACGGAATTCGATCTCGAAGCCTCAAGCGATGGGTTTGGGATTATGCGGTTGTCGTTTACATGAAAACATTTCTAACAGAGAAACCAGAACATGTCAAGTTCCTCTGGTCAAACTGAAAATAAATTCACAAACAGTGCGAGTATTGTACACGTATTCCTATGGAAAGGAACAAGCTTAACTACACAGGAGTTCAAAAGTCATACATGTTACAAAATTTGTTTGCAAGTTTGGCTTCAACATTGTAAAGAAGTAGTGTTTGGGGAAAAAAAAAGGGACAAGAGTTTATCTCCTTTGAACAGTTGATATTGAGATGTTTCTGCTACTTCTGCTCTGTAAAGACTTCATAACGCCTCTAATCTGAGCTGCTGTTAATTGGTCATTTTTCAGGCTGATAACTCTAAATGAACTTCTCGTCTGCAGCAGAGGTAGGTTTTGGTCTCGTCCTCCTGGGACGGCCTTCATGAGAGACAGTTTCATTATGGTGCTTGACGGATTTTGCGAATGCACTTGACAATACTGTTCTTGCAAGAACTATTACAGAAAGGCCGACCTCTGTGTCTTAAAATAACAACTAACTAGTGTTTTTCTTGTTGTTACGTAATTACCTAATTCCATATGTGTTATTTTATAGTATTGTTGTGGAATGTAGAAAATATATCACTAAACAAAAATAAGGAAATATGCAAGTGATCTAAAACTTTTGAACTGTAGTGTATATATATATATATATATATATATATATATATATATATATATATATATATATATATACACACACATACATTTTATTAGAATATAACAGAACATTATTAGATTTAAAATGAATAAAATATACAATACACCAAAATATCCTATAACAATAGACTTAATCTATTAAATACATAAAACAGAAAAAGAATAAAATATACAAAAACCTTAATTATAGAAATAAACTGTTAACTGTTTTTCATGATTGATTGATATGGACATTTAGCTTTTTCTTTTTTTTTCTTAAAAGTGTTTCACTTCTTCTTTTCTTACGCTGTATGTCCAGTCACTCTGTGTTGTTACTCTAACACAGATGTTATTGCAATCACACAGCAGCTTGTGTAACACCTGCTTAATTGATGAGCTTCCTCAACGTGAAAAAGCGCCCTGGTGCGGCCCCAAATGTCACTCTGCTCATTTGCTGCACCGTGAAAGCCATTGCATGCTGGGATATGAGTGTACGAATGAGCTGTCAGTGATACACACCCAACACATCTCACATGAATGAGCAACATAACACCATATAATATTATGTCTATAATTTTATATATATATATATATATATATATATATATATATATATATATATATATAGATATATATATATATATATATATATATATATAAAAATGTTTTGCTTATTTCAGTTGAATGAACAAAAAAAGTATGCCATACCCACTAAAGTGTTTTTCCAGCATGCATATTGTTCATTTTGGTTTTACAACGTATAAGTTACCCCTCGGTTCCCAAAAACAGTGCCGGTGCCAAGCTTGGATAAATTTACATGGTAGCATCAAGAATGGCATGTGAGATAAAACCTGAGATTACCAACACCATTATTATTATTATTTTGCATGAAAATATAAAGGAGCGAGTGTGACAAAGTGACCAGAACTCATGATCTCCAGCACACTCAGTAAAACCTACCAGATGTTCTACTTATAAAACTGCACAACACTTCCATATCTAACACTACTGATTACCTTTAAGCTCAGAGTATTTTATTCTTCTTCTGTGCTCTTTATAAAGATTTATTTTATGTAGAAATGCTTTCAAAGGCATGTTTGCTTAAGGAATTTGTACCCAAGACTTTTGCACAGTACCTCAAGTAAAGCAGCTGTTAGCTTTTACTGCGTGTGCTGGAGAATATGCCAGAGTTCTTTGGATAACTGTCACACTTACTTATTTTTATGCAAAACCCAGGTGTTTGTTTCCATCTGAAAACATGTCTGTCATGTAATAAGTTGATTTCTTTACTCTTCTGTAATGTTATTAATGTTTGAAAATAGTTAAAAATGTTGTACATAATAATACGGATATAACAATTATTATTATACATTTTTATAACATTATATAAACCTTTAGATTAGTACTAATACTTTTACATAAATCATACAGTGGAACTTTGGATTACGAGCATAATTCGTTCTGGAAGCGGGTTCGTATTCCAAAACACTCGTAAACCAAATCGAAGAATTCCCATAAAAACAATGGAAAACTCAAATTATTCGTTCCACGGTCCAAAAAAATAAATACATAAAAATGATTAGCACAAAATATTAAGTAAAAATAAAACAAATTAACCTGCACTTTACCCTAAAAAAAAGGGTTTCCTTTAGTGCACGCAGGCGGTGTGTGTGTGTGTGTGTGTGTGTGAGAATCTATAGTCAGCTCCTCTCTCCCCCTTCTTGTCTGATGCGAGACATACCTTTATATAAAAAAAAAAAAAAAAAAAAAAACGAGCTGGGGAGACAATTACCCACAATTCCGCAGCGCAAGGGAGAGAAAACCCGTTGGCTCATTTGTGATCACGTGACAATCGGCGTCAAATCAAGTAGCGCACGATACGCGGTGCTCGTAAACCAAGACTTGTTCGTTTTCCAAGTCAAAATGTATTAAAAATCTTTGCTTGTCTTGTGGAACACTCGTAAAACCGCGTTACTGGCAATCTGAGTTGATTGAGCTTCCTAATTACTCGTGTTTCATCTCATCTTTCGACTTACTCAGTGTCTGACGGTCATGATAAAGTAGGGGAGTGTTCGTCAAAATACTGTACTGTTCGGGTTTTTACCCTTACGTCATAGTCTGGCTTCAGCTTTTTAAAATTACATTTGTTTCCTTTTTATTTTTATGGATCTGGGCCCACCTTCGACCCTAAAGCCGACTTTAAACAACTCAGTGTGACATGATGTGACTGTCAGTAAAACATCAGGTGTGCTGAGATACTTTATCACACTTGTTCCAGAGACATGACACTGGTACTGGGGTGTGTGTGTGTGTGTGTCAGGACCCCAGTCATCAGCTAACATGGTTCATTACTAATCCGGTGTGTAAGAGCAGGACTATCACCAAACATTAACACACACACACACACACACACACTGACCTGTATCTGTGGAAGAGCTCAGTGCTCTCCTTAAAGCCGTTGTTCAGCAACATGTTGATTCCCTGCAGTGAAAGTTCCGCATCGTCGACCTGCTCAGTAAACTCCTCTCCAGCCTCCGCCATCTCTCTCTCACACACACACACACACACACACACACACACAGCGCGCGCGCTCTCTCTCTCTCTCTCTCTCTCAGCGACACCGGACAACCTGCAGCACACACCGGAAGTACACGCTTGCCGTAAACAACACCCGGCGCAGCGTCATTATGTTTCGGTCCCGTAAATATTGTACAACAAACAGACAGACGCGCGCGCGCGGTCTTCCGGCTTCCGTGTTTATATCCTCACACCTTGACTGCCGCTTCTTCACATCACATGACCAGAGAGTAAGGTTCTGCGAGGTTCGTTTGAGGGCGTGGCCAAAACAAACTATCTGCTCTCCTATTGGCTAAAGTGCAGGCGGAAGTTTCGGCTGACCCCAGACCAGTTTTCGGCATCAAACTAATTAATCGTTGAGGCGAACAGCTGTATTATGTAATAATAATAATAATAATAATAATAATAATAAAGTGTGCCTAGGCGCACTCATTATTCCTCCCCAGAAATCCACTTCTTCTTCTTCTTCCGCCTCACAGCTTTGTGAAAACCCTCGCGCATTAATGCAATTAATTCCATTTAAAACACAGCATTTTCATTCATTCATTCATTCATTCATTCATTTTCTATACCGCTTAATCCTGTGTTCAGGGTCGCGGGGGACCTGGAGCCTATCCCAGGAGACTTCGGGCACTAGGCGGGGTACACCCTGGACAGGGTGCCAATCCATCGCAGGGCACACACACATACACACACTCACACACCCAATCACACACTACGGGCAATTTGGGAACGCCAATTAGCCTAACCTGCATATCTTTGGACTGTGGGAGGAAACCGGAGTACCCGGAGGAAACCCACCAAGCACGGGGAGAACATGCAAACTCCATGCACACAGAGACGGGAATCGAGCCTGGCCGGGGAATCGAACCCAGACCCTGGAGGTGCAAGGCGACAGTGCTAACCACTACACCACCGCGCCGCCACACAGCATTTTATCAATGATTTATCTTTTTTTTCTATTATAATAGTCAAATTCAAAGATTAAAAATTATTTGTCATTTGTTTATTTGCCATGCACAACCATACACAGCATGATAGGTATGCAGTGAACTGCTTAAACAAAAAGCAAATGACAAAAGGAAAGATAAGTTAGAATAAGAGGGTAGAAAGATAAATAGTCTGTCCTGCAAAAATAGAAGAGAAAAGAAAATGTACTAAGAAATGAACGTAGCATTTTTAATCTTCAAATTCTACATATTTAGTTTTTAGTAGTTTTTATTCTACATATTTAATGCATTATTATTATTATTATTATTATTATTATTATTATTATTATTATTATTATTATTATCATTATTATTCACACGATAAATAGCTATTTTAATAACAGGGTATGTGCTGTTGAATAAATAAAAATAATAAAATAAATAATAATAATAATAATACAGAGATACTTACAAAGCCACAAAATGGTCTGGTTGTCCTGAAGTGTTTAATTCCATTATTTATTCATTTATTATTATTATTATTATTATTATTATTATTATTATTATTATTATTCACATGATAAATAGCTATTTTAATAACAGGGTATGCACTGTTGAAGAAAAAAATAAAAAAATTAAATAAATAATAATAATAATAATAATAATAATAATAATACAGAGATACTTACAAAGCCACAAAATCGTCCGGTTGTCCTGAAGTGTTTAATTGCATTATTTATTCATGTATTATTATTATTATTATTATTATTATTATTATTATTATTATTCACATGATAAATAGCTATTTTAATAACAGGATATGCACTGTTGAATAAAAAAATAAAAATAATAAAATAAATAATAATAATAATAATAATAATAATACAGAGATACTTACAAAGCCACAAAATGGTCCGGTTGTCCTGAAGTGTTTAATTCCATTCTTTCTTTCTTTCTTTCTTTCTTTCTTTCTTTCTTTCTTTCTTTCTTTCTTTCTTTATTATTATTATTATTATTATTATTATTATTATTATTATTATTCACAACATAAATAGCTATTTTAATACCAGGGTATGTGCTGTTGCATAAAAAATAAAGATAATAAAATTAATAATAATAATAATAATAATAATAATAATAATATCTAAAGAATTACAAAGCCACAAAATGGTCTGTTGTCCTCAAGTGTTTAATTCTATTAACACCACAGCATTTTTACCAATTATTATTATTATTATTATTATTATTATTATTAGAGAACATATTATTTCATCCATTTATAGTTAAATTTAATGTCATGAACAACATTTAGTCTCCCCCCCCCCCTCTCTCTCAGGGGAAGTGAGAAGGTCTTGAGTTCAAATCCCAGAAAACGTCCTTAACCTTCCACTGCTCAGGTGTAGGGGAAGAAATAGAGAGAGGAAAATTAAAGCTTCAGTTAAAGTCTTAGTTTAAGCTTTACCTTTGACTTTTACAAAAAGCCGACACTGGAGACTTGCAAAATGTGAAATAAACATCACCGCTTACAGACAAGTTCATCACACACAACCTGAATCTCTAGCATCAGTCATACAAGTCACAGTGTAACACAGAGATTATGACTGAAACAACAGGTACATTGATATAATCACCTGCTTTGAATTACTGTACAGCTGGAACTCTCAGAGCTGCTATTAAAGGAAATCAATCAACAGCTTCTGACCAATCAGAAGGGTTATAATATGTATCTCTCCCATTAGAGCATTTAATTATTTATACACTGAAATAAAAACAGAGTGTGGAGAATGGGACTCTACATATAGCTATAAATTATGAATAATTACTGTACAAAGTCTGGATGTACCTGTGTCTGCCAAAAGAGGGCGCCAGAGACTAAATAAGAAAAGAACCAAAATTAAATATAGTGTCCATTCACAGTCCCAACAGGTATGAGAGTTAAACTAAATCCACTAATTATTAGTATTAGTTATTAGTAATAAGTAATCTGATTTAATCAGCCATTGGTGCACTGGATTTACATGAATAGTGCTGTGACCATGCAAAAATGTATAAGGCAAAAATGTAATATTGCTAAACTTGTTAATTCTTGATACTTGACCAAGTAATTGAAGAACTAATTTCACGTCCTGACTTCTTTGTATTTAATGTGCAGACGTACTTACCACCTTAAATGGCATTTAAGAAACAATGAATAAAAAAAATAATTACCTGAATTAATATTTAACATCAGTCACCTCAGTCAATTTTTTTGTAGGTCATTAAATATAACAATAAAAGAAGTATATACAGTAATAGGGGCATTGTTGGCCCAGTCATAGGTTTCTCGCCTGCCATGTGGAAGGCCCGGGTTTGATTCCCAGCCAATTCCCAAACCCCAGCCACTGAACGCAGTGCAGGTCCCAAGCCTAGAAAGAATGGGAGGGTTGTGTCAGGAAGGACTTTTTTTGTGTGGATCAGATGGTCCGCTCTCCTTGATGAGAGTACCCGAAGACTAACAATCAACAACAACATAGTTGAATATAGAGCTTATAGAGTGTTGTCTATAATCTGATCCGCTGCTGCTTGTTGGAGTCAGGAAAATCATAAAGCAACAAACTACCAAAACACTCAGCAAGAACCGGGTCTAACATTCCAAAAAACATCTTGATGTTTCATCCATTTACATGTAATGTCATGAAACAACATTTAGTTGTCCCCCCCCCCCCCCCCCCCAACAATTCTTTTTTCCCAAATATCTTCACACTCCAACTTTACAGATTTATTATATGTCTAGAATTGGGCCAACTTGATTAAGTGATGCATTGACTTGATACAATCATCATCATCATCATCATCATCATATGCTCACTGAGGTAGAGATGTAATGAATCATTATAAGGTTAGCTGATGATGAAAGGTTCAGCTCTTAAATACTTCTTATCAGACTCAATGACTAATTTAATTAAATGAAGCCTTAAGGCTTTTTTATTCTTAAGATAAGTTTTCTAATTAATTTTGTCTTGAATCTATGGAGGATAAATTAGAAGTTAAAAGGATTAATTAATATAATTAGTGTATGGCATTGTGTGACACAGTAATGGACGTGCGATTAAGATGTTTTATGATGAAAAATTGCATTTTGTGAAATATATATTTACTGTACTGTAGGGGTCAAGCTTGGGGTTTAACTTCATAATGTAGTTATCTATATCTATATAAGTATTTGTGCTTGTGGAGAGTGAGGGGAATTGTTAAAAATGTTATTACTACATTCCCTGCCATGTTCAGTAGTTACACCGGAAATACCGCCTCATTTGATTAACAAACATGTCACTCAAGTAACTGCTAGCTTCAAGAAGATGGCTTAGTAATTACAGCTATGACATCATCAGGTCATCCGCAAAATGGCCAACTAAAGTTGGTCTTGCCAGTCAAATGTGGACTGAACAACTGAAGACGAGAGGACTTCCTTTTTTTATTTCATTTGTAAAATTATGTTTAAAAAAAAAAAAAACTAATTATAATGACCAGTTTGCTTTGATGAGCTCTCCGAGATGTCAATAGGAAGAAACCCTGAGAGGAAACCAGACTCAACAGGGAACCCATCCTCATTTGGGTGAAATCAGATAGTACAGTATGACCATAAATCAGTCCTTGCTCTATCCATGTGCTAAGAGTCTGAAAGTTCAATATAATAGAAAATGTTAAGATATACTCAGCAAAAAAAGAAACACCCCTTTTTTAATGTTGTAAAAATCCAAATAACTTTACAGATCTTCATTGTAAAGGGTTTAAACAATGTTTTCCATGCATGTTCAATTAACCATAATCAATTAATTAACATGCACCTGTGGAATGGTCGTTAAGACCTTAACAGCTTACAGAAAGTAGACATTTAAGGTCTCAGTTCTAAAAACGCAGGAGACTAAAGAGACTTGTCTACCGACTGTGAAAAACACCCAAAGAAAGAAGCCCAGGGTCGCTGCTCATCTGCGTGAACGTGCATTAGGCATGCTGCAGGGAGGCATGAGGACTGCTGATGTGGCTAGGGCAATAAATCGCCATGTCCGCACTGTGAGACGCCTAAGACAGCGCTACAGGGAGACAGGAAGGACAGCTGATCATCCTCGCAGTGGAAGACCACGTGTAACAACACCTGCACAGGATGGGTACATCCGAATATCACACCTGCGTGACAGGTACAGGATGGCCACAACAACTGCCCGAGTCACACCAGGAACACACAATCCCTCCATCTCACAGCAAGAACTGACAAATCTGGTCCAGTCCATGAGGAGGAGATGCACTGCAGTACTTCAAGCAGCTGGTGGCCACCAGATACTGACTGGTACTGACTGATTTTCAGCCTCCCTTCATTCAGGGACACATTGGGAAACATTTATAGTTTATGTCTTATGGTGTTGACTCTTTTAGTGTTCATACAAATATTTACACATTAAGTTTACTGAAGGTAAAAACAGTTGAAAGTCAGAGGACGTTTTTTTTTTTGCTGTAAGTTAATATAAAAGAAAAACTGCCTACATCAGCCAAGATCAAGATCATCTTCATGCCCAGTCAGAGTTGAGTGTTTTATGCTGCAGGCTGTCTGGAGAGGGTCAGTCCACCCGCATAATTAAAATACCTCTCAGGGGGTGGACAAATTATAAATGCATTAACTATCCCAGCGGGAAAAGTTTGTGAACCATGTTCAACGTTTTGCTGCTTGGAAACCATCAATTAGCCATAACATTCACACCACATACTGTAACATTAACAATGCAAATGAAAATTGATTATCAATTATATGCCAGGAAACTGATGACAGGATCATGGACACCAGAGATTCAGCATAAAAGTAAAGGCCAGCGTGTCCGGTCTGATCCCACAGAAAAGCCAATGCAGCACAAACTGCTGAAAAAAAGTCAATGCTGGTAATGACAGAAAGGCACCAGAACACCCAGTGCACCACCACCAACCTCGATCAGAGCCAAACAGCCAAGTAGCCTAAGGCCACCAACCTGACACCCAGACTCCCCAAACACCAATTAGATTTAGAGGTGCACCAGACAAAAAAAATAATAATAATCAGGCCATCCATCCATTGAGGCCCCACTATATTAATAAGTACATGATTACATTGTTAAAAAAAATAAAAAATAAAAAAACACATGAAAACCAGGCAACTGAATAAAACAAAAAAAGAAAAGAAAAAAGATAACCTGAAGTCAACACAACAATGAAGTCCAACTCCTCAGCAGGGAAGCGTAAGTCTTTATTTAGCAACAATACAAACAAATTAGATTTCTCTTCTTTTATACCCATAATCAAGATTTTATCATACAGTTAAAAACATTTTCTTCACAAGGCATCTACACTGGGTGTACTGTTGAGTTATTGTTGGTCATCGGAATGTACCTGTAAAGAAAGAGTATCTAAAGTAAACATTTGTAATTCTCCCAGTCAGAGGGTCCCTGTTGGAAATATCATTAAGCTTCCACAAAAGAAGCTGCAGCTAACTGGATAATTCATTTCCCAGTTTAATAAAGAGGTCAACTGAGCAAATCGAACATTTAAAAAAGAAAAAAAAAGAAAAAAGGTTTTCCATTGCATAGTTAAATCGATTTGTGCTTTTACTGTAAGGTGTGTGTCTGGAAAACATGACATTTATGATAGAGTCATATTCATGTAATGAATGTTCAGAGAATCTGAATTTGGTAAATATTTCAATTCCAGCCTTAAATCTTCAACAACCCAACCAAAGCTTTCGAAGTCCAAATAACTTGTAACTGAGTGTTTTTTTTTATTTATACGTTCAAAATATTCTCAACAGCCACAAACAATTAATTTCAGAACTAATTTTATAAATACTCTTTATACAAACAAAATGCTTTGTAGAATCTCACATTAAACCTAATACTGAGCTAAAGAGACCCGTTTATCTATTTAGCTGAGGATTAAGTACTGTATAGCCCACATCTGCAAAACTAGGTTTCCATAAATTACCTATAACACGTCATTTGTCTTTATTCACAACAGATACGCTTAATACGCTACTAAAACTAAGAGGTAAGTTTTAGTCACCTAAAGAAGACTATGTTTGTTTCATTCAGCAAATTCAAGTCTCGACAGATAACGATCTACTGTAGATCCTATTTGTATTTACAAGGTTTCTCACCACATCTGTTGAAATTGAAACTCTACTCTAGCAATATCTACATGAATTATTTAAAGTTGAAATGCAAGTCTCTGGACAAAACAAACGTCACCTCACACACTGCATATTAAAGAATAACTGCCATTACATCCATCCACCTCCTCATGCTTGAGTGTTTATAAGATGGTGGTAAACATTAAACCAGCATGTGGCTGTATACAGTAATTGACACTCTGCATGAACTGTAGTGAATCATGAACATGCATGGTTTCTCTTCACCAGTCCCTTCTTGGGCGGGTTGGGGTTAGTATATGTCAGGTAGTTGGGAGTAGTTCCTGCTCCAGTAGCCACCAGAGGAAAGCCAGTCTTGTCCTCCGTTGTGCGGGTTTGCTCCTTGGTGAAACCACCTATGAAAATGGTACACAAAATAATAATAGTTAGTTGGCGAGTTTCATGGGAATGTGTGAATATTGCTTTCTCTATTGCGGAATATTCAATCATGCTGAATTTAGCACTCGCAGATAAAGAGATAGAGAAGAAAAATAAAATAAACAGCGTTTCAGGTCTTTACCAAACCACATGGATGTGCTGCTGAACAGCAGTCACACTGTGAACTTGGCTTCACTTTGGATCTAGGCGACATCCGTGCAATTTCAACAAATCTGTTTAAATTCTAATAAAGTTCTGAAAAACTGTCAAAACTGTAAACCCTAACAAGATTTCCAAAGTTTGGTAAAATGTTATAAAGTTCTTAAACTCTAGTAATGTTGCTGTACCAGCTCTAGCATCATTCCCAACAGGCTTGTGCACAATTCAGAATTGAATTGAGAATGACCCCTAAATTCCAATTCAATTCTTGAATTTGAATTGAATTGAACTGATGTCAAAAACAGGATCTAGAATTACAATTCGGAACTGAATTAAAGGAAGCAGAATTGCAATTCAATACAAATTCAAAGAAATTCAAATACATAAGTGAAGTGTTTAACAATGAAGCTTTTCAATATACGTATGTCAGATATGATTTCATTACATATTCTATAAATGATTTTAGTTTGAACTACTTGTATAGATTACGTTAACAGGAAATGTTTCCCCCCAGCAATGAATGTTAAAAGCTCTAGTCACAGAACACATAATTAAGTTTGATTTACTGGAATTGTAATTTTGTGGAAAACAATGGAACGTGACTCCATATCCCAGAATGCTTTGCTTTAACCAATTTAAAATGGTTGCCAAACAATTTGAGGTGGACATTTGTTTGAAAATAACATTTTGAAAAAAAAAACTAATCAAATATTAAGGGAGTAATTTATTTCAAGAATTTGATCATTATCTATATGTTGGAACAAAATGTATGCAGGGTTGAGGAGTGACTTCATTACGTGTAATGAAATGATGCTATTAAATTACAAAATGAATGTAATTGTATGTGAGATTCAACACATTCTTTCTGTTGTATGACTGTGTGGAATGTCTTTGAATTGCCATGAATTTAATTCCACTTCCTGTCATTCCTACTCCAATTCAAATTCAACTTCCTGTGGGGCGGAGTCAATTCAATTCAAATTCCAACTCATGAATTGAATGGAGGCCAATTCTCAAATTCTGAATTGTGCACAAGCCTGATTCCCAAAAGATCTCAAACTCAAAAGAAATTATCAAAAGTTCCAAATGTCTGGCAAAGATCTTAATGTATAACAAAGTTCCCAAACTCTGGTTACACTGACAAAGTCTGGAAAAGTTTTCAAACTCTAGCAAAGTTCTCAAACATCTGATAGAATTCAAACCTGAGTAAAAAAAAAAATGAAATTCACCTTTTGTGAAATCCCCAAACAACTATGACAGAGCAACACAAAACCATGGTCACCAAAGACTACAACACCCAACCGTCACAGACTCTCTCATGTTTACGCTCAGTGTTTACATGATGAAAGCCTTGTAAATTGCTCTGTCATCCTGCTTTTGATCCCTATTCTGGTTTTGTTTATTTCATTCCACATGTTGTTTATTGCCTCATCTTTGTCTATTTCCTTTTTACGAGTTTTTTTTTTTTGCACTACATTTTAAATTTGTAATTAGGTTTAGATCTGCGAGTTTCGATAAAAATAAATAGTTCCTGCACCCATCACCCTACCTGTATATGCGACAGAATAGTTTCACAATCCCTTGGATGCAGCAGGTAACCTTAGGCATTAACCGCACAATGCTGCTTTATCTGAAAGCTGCAGAATCAAAGCAGCTAACACAACACTGAGCCACTGCTCCAGCTACACTACCTCCTCAGGTGACTACCTCCATCACTACCAGCATCATTCCACAAAAAAAAAAAAACATCAATCTGTTCACCAACAAGCTGCTATAACCTAGGACAAAAGAACAGCTTTACCAGAGAGGAACCATTCTCATAGGGACAAAGTGATTAAAGGATGGCTAACCTGAAGCAAGGTAATGATTGGAACGATATGGTAAAAACAAGGTTCCATATTGTCAAGGGCTTAATGAGAAATTACTTACTGAACTGTTATGATGTAATGACCAGACTACCCTTGACTCATTGATTGGATGCCCAGCGATCCAGGTCCATGTAGATCTTTAATAAACTCATCCTGATAAGTGCCTATGGTGCATATTCAATGAATGGAAGGTGGCCTTCAGGACCACCACTGGCCACTTTGAATAGAGTGTAATGCCAATGATATTTACTGCCTGCAGTAATTCATTGTGTTAGTAATGATGAGTCATAGGTACGTTAGGAAATTTTGTCATTGCTCATATCAACATCTTGATAAACTCTCCTTAAGTGGCTTCTCACAAATTTAATGTCAAGAATATAATGTCTAGGCTCCTGGAACACTAACATTGTACAAAATGAGGACAGTGTAAGTGTAACCAAATCTAATTACCTTCATTCAATAAATCGATTATTGAAATGCTGTGTTTTGCAGGCTTGGTCAACTTCTACTGATGCTTAAACATCACAGCATCTACTTCTCTACTTAAAAAGGGGAGCCAAATAGTTGCAGTGGAATTTCTCAGGTGATCAAGCATTCAAAGAACTCAAAGAAGGATTCTTTTTGAGAAGCTGTCGATTATCAAAAGGAACTCGAACATGAGTAACAGAAAGCTCATTGAGGTAAATGTCTTCAATGGTTGGAGAGGGTCCTTCACCAATTCAATCTACACAGATCACAAGATCAGGTCAGCTATGAGACCGACCTCCTATCAGACATGCTCGGCCCTGCCTTTTGCTCACTTTGATTTCATCCTTACTTATTTCCCAAGCAACACCAAACCATACTCCCTTTCCTGCAATCACCCTGCTCCCTAGGTGTCTAAGTGAACCTGATATCGGGCTCTCTTCTCAAGGGAATGGACAAAGAGGAGAGTGCAAACTGTGAGAATGGGGATTTGCTGCTTTCAGAAGGACTGGGCACAATTCATCCCATGGGCAGAGTACGCCCAGAGAGTACGAAAATTCCCTCGGCCTTACGACAACCAAGCTCACACCATTCAAGGACATCCTGAGGTATCAGGCAACACTATTCTCATATCATGCCAACCTCACAGACTCACCCATGGTGAATAGCTAGATAGTGTGAACAGGTATTAAAACTAGCTCAGCAAAACCTGGAGTATGCCTCCCAAGTCACCAAGACATTTTCAAACAGGCATCACCAACAGACCTTCACCTACAAACCAGGTAATCAGGTATAACCTGCCATCATAGACCTTTGGGTCACTGAAAACAGCAGAAAGCTGTCCTCTTAAAAGTTCTCCAGTGCATAAACAATGTCATGTACAACACAGAATCACTATACAGTACCACAGCCCATTGCTTATACTGTACAGTATGTCTCTCTTAAAGAAGTCACTCCATGTCCCCTCACATAGGGCTCTCCTTGTTCCACCAACCCTACCAACACTGCTGAACATCAAAGGTGAGCCAGCTTATGCCATCTAGAACATTCTAGTCACATGGCGCAGAGTTTAAGCTGCAGGAACATAGCTATGGACCTATGAAAAGCTGATGAGTCCCAGCTTGCTCACATGTCCTTTTTTTCCCAGGAATTCCATGCATTCCATCTTGATTCAGCAAGGTTGACAACCAAGGGGGAGGCCTGGAAGACATCCAACTCCAACTCTAGTGGTAGCACTTTGGAAGAGGGTTCTGTCATGCTAATGCCAGAACTGGCATTAAATTACAACTCCCACATGCAGAATACAAACATCGCTGCCAAGGACTCCAACACTCAACCGTAACAGATCCTCTGACATTCATGGTCAATGCTTAAATTCCTGCAAATACCAAAGCCTTGTATTTTGCTTTGTTGTGATCCGCTCTGGTTTTCTGGTTTTGGTACTTGCCCTGCCTTGTACATGCTGTATGTTGATTGCTTGACTTTTGTAGTTTTTCTGTTTACATGTTGGATTTGTTTTAATAAAGCTCGGTTGTACCTCAACCCATGTCAATGCCTGCGCATGTGACAGTCTCACTCTCAAATGGACATGACTGCGATTGTACACTTGTTTGAGTTTGAGAACTTAGCTATATTACAGTAGGTTTAAATCCTGGACATTGAGAGCACACCAAACACCAAACACACTGCAGAGGAGCTCAAACCTGGGGCCGAGGGGCAGGCTTCTTATTTGAAGCAAAAAGAAAAAAAAGATCATTAAGAAAAGATCATTAAGAAAAAAAAAAAAAATATATATATATATATATATATATATACAGTATATATATATATATATATATATATATATATATATATATATATATATATATATATATATATATATATATATATATATATATATATATATTATAATAAATATGAATTAATGTATGTCTGGATTAATAAGATCACAATACATTATGGAAAATTTATGTAGCTTATGAACACTGTTAGCATTAAAAATGACGAAATCTCATACAATCGCATCACAATATAATTGACCTATTCAATTATCAAAGCGGTTAGATAAAATATGTACTGTGTGATATTTATAAATGTATGTCAGTACAGTTATTTATTCAGTAGGTGCCATGCTGTACGTAGACCATATGGAAAACTGCACCAGTACTGGTGTTTACATTTGGATGATGTCAAATTGTATTAATTGATATGACGCCTTATGACTTTTACAGTCTGTAGTGAACGTCTTATAGATCAGCTTACAGCAACGTTCAGGGTAAACAATGAATCATGGATGTGATATAACAGAAGCACAGCTCAGGGTCTATAACACAGTCTGACAAAACACTCACCTTGTCTTCCACTCGTCATTGGATTTGGAGCGGTTTTTCCGTGCCACTCTCTGTTTTTCCTCCACTCTCTTCTTCTCAGCGCTGGCCAAATCTAAAAACAAGAAATAATTTGCACTGTGCAGATTCACAGCTAGAGTGACTAGTTCCTGAGATATCGCCGTAATTATAGTGGAGTAGAGGAAGGCTTTTGTTTTGCACGTCAACACACAAGCCAGTATCCCCAAATACACAATTTAAATTAAATATTGTTGTAGTTACTATGACGGTAAACTCATTTTATAGCTTATTAACAAAGCATATGAACAAACTCTGTGCATTTGTACAGTAGATGTTTGTTTCGATAACAGATAAACAATATTTCAGCTCTTAAAGCAGATGCCACTGGGATTAAATCAAATAGTAAAAATCATGTTCTTTTCCATCACGGTGACATGCAGGATAACGATTGCATACATCTTGTAGTGTACCAGTACTCAACAAAAATCACATGTTGTGTGGAAAAAATAATAAGAATGCTAATAAAATGCTCCCTGGCTACTTGCTTAGCTACATCTCTTTAACATTAGACTCCCCCTATGCATCACTAGTCACGGTAATGGCGGTAATCTAACCCGGGCCCTGGTGGTGGAAAGCGACAGTGCTAACCAGGTCTGTGTGCATGGAGTTTGCATGTTCTCTCCGTGCTTGGTGAGTTTCCTCTGGGTACTCCAGTTTCCTCCCACAGTCCAAAGACATGTAATTTAGGCTCAATGGGTGTTCCCAAATTGCCCATAATTTGTAAATGACAATCAGGTGTTGAGCTGGAAACCTGACCCCTTAAGAAACTATGGATATCTCTCCATGGACAGACAAATGGACGCTTTTTGATTTGAGAAAATGCATTGTGGTCCTGGTTTTAACATATAAAGGAGATTTTTTGTTGCTGTCGGAATATAAATGTATAAACTGGTGTAAAGGTTTCTTTCTGTACCAATGTCTCCGTTCTCCAGAGCACGGATGTCAGGCCGGAGGCGGCAGTCTGTAATAGGGAGATTCTCCTTCATGTCTTCCTCCAGCTCATTCAGTTGCATAGCAAATGTAGAGAAGGCATAGTACTGAACAAAAGAAACGATAGTCGAGATAAGCCAACAAGGTTTGTAAAATTGATTCCGTTGTAATTCGGTAGTTTTATGAAGTAATGACATAATGACATTAATGACATAATTCAGAATTACATTTTTGTGTATACACTGTCTCCAAAAACTATACTTTTAATAGCTTATAATCTTCAACAAAGATATATATATATATATATATATATATATATATATATATATATATATATATATATATATATATATTTTTTTTTTTTTTTTTTTTTTTTGCTGAAATTATCAGCACAAAAAAATACTAGTGAAATAATTTCAATCATTAAATAATTGTTCTTATCTTAAAAGTGTTTTAAATGCAATATGCATATAAACGGTCCATACATTTTAAATAACATGGTGTTTTTTTTTAAGAATTAAGTAAAAAAGGAAGAAAAACTATGAATAACATAAAATGTTTAATTAGAATTATTACATTGCAGTTACAAATGCAGTTCATTAAAGTAAAACCTGGTCAAGGATTGGCAGTTTTATTCCATTACCTGACCATAAGAGATAAAAGAAGCATTTCTACGATACATTTTCCATCTCTAATTCGTACCTGAGCTGAGTTTCCAGGTCTGGGTGATATCCTCCAGATGAGTTCGCTGCCAGGGATGACCTGCACAGTCTCAGCCTCAGGAGGGGGCATCTCCTCAGCCTCCTCATCCACACTGCTCTAATGGGGCAAACACAACACGGCAGATAGCACAGTATGGTTGTCTTTATTCTAAATATTATCAGCATTTACTGAATACACTACAAAGTCATTCTAATCCCATTATACACTATTATTAATCATAATAAGAAGACATTTTATTTGAATTTCTCAGTTGATAATACAATCTAAAAGTTTTACAAGGATCACCACATTCCACTAACCCTCACCTGCTTGCTGCTTTTTTTCTCCTCTGCAGATTTCTTATCTGCCTTTTTGTGAAGGTCAAACGTAGCTGGATCCACAGTGTACAGACATTCGGTCCACTTGCCGTAAATGGCGCAGATTTTCTTTTTGCTGCAGAGAACGAGCATGTTAATGTCATACCTAGCAACCTTTTACAGCAGGAGGCCCTTATTAAGCCTATTCAGGGCAAATGCCAGATTGTTTTAAGACATACTTTGAATAGAACATGCTGACAAGGCTTAGTGAAAGGTTAGTGGAAGCTGCTGGGGGGCATTTACTATGATTGAACTTTCATACTACAGTATATAATGAACAGCATTAACGGGTTCCACGGATGCAGCCATTCCACAAACGCAACAGAATTCTGGATTGAAACTTGTCAAGGAAATAATTGTTTGACTCAGAGATATAAAGCACAAACAACTTAGCACTGTTTAATTCTTATTTTTGCAGTAGTTCTCACATCAAAGGTAAATCACATGTACTTTTAATATGATTTTTGGTTATAATTTCTGTGGTTACAGCTGATTCAGAGGAACCGGTATAGGGGATACCCCACATAACCAACTTGCTTTGTGTACAGCACTTTATTTAACTGTAGACAGATGACAAATATTGCATCTTGTTCCTTAAATTAATTATTAATTTCAGGTGTTTCAATCCGGCCCCTTATCGCCACTGAAAGGAAATATTAATGCTTCAGCAACTTTTTGGCAATAGTTTGGGGAAGACGCTTTTCTGTTCCAACATAACAGTGCCCCAGTGCACAAAGCAAGGACTATGAAGACATGGTTTGTTTGGTGTGGAAGAACTTGACTGGCCCTAACACAGAGCCTTGACCTCAACTCTATCAAACAACCTTTGGGATGAAGTGGAACAGAGATTGCGAGCCAGGCCTTCACATTCGAAATCAGTGCCTGACCTCATAAATGCTCACAAACACTCCAAAATCTTGTGGACAGCCTTCCAAATAGAGTGGATGTCACGGAGCGAATCATGACAGTGGAAGCTATTATAGCCACAAAAGGGGCCACTGGCTCCATATTGAAGTATATGTATTTGGATACAGTGTCATTGTTTGGTCAAATACATTTGTGCATATACTGGACATACTTTATACTTTAGGACATATTGAATAATAAAATAATCAACTCCAACATGAAGTGGAGTTACTATTTCATACTGCTGCACAAAAAATCTGAAGCACTAAAATGATCAGAAAACACAGCTAAAAACACAAATACCTTTTGTCAAGTATGTAACCCTCCACTTTGTGTAGCTCTTTGCCGAAGAGGCCACAGGACTTGAATGTCAAACTGCATCTTTCGCCAGTTCTGTTGAACATCAAACAATACACTTAGTGCTTTTAGCTACAAATGACCGTTTTATTATAAAAAAAAATAAATAAAGTGAAAAAAGCATCCCCAGGAGGTTTGATAATGATTATACTAATATAACAAGGATTCACAATTTCTTTAAAAAAATAAATAAATAAAGGTGTCTGCTTTTTCTAATAACACTGACAAGAATGTAATTATTGTGAGTCATTTCTGAAACGAGTTTCTGTAACCTTACTTGCCCTTACTTATGGTTAATAACCTCCACGTTTCCGTATTGTTCAATCCACAGCTGACCCACAATGATGTTATGGACGCAGCATGTAGGATTGGTCCAAGTGTAGGCTTCCTTATGTCTGGGCAAAGAAGAACATTTATTATTATTTATTTTTTTAATTATTATTCATGTGTATATTGAATACACCAATAATAAGCAAAGCAATCAGGCAGGAATCCATGGAAGCCATTGGGAACCAATAAAGCTGTAATGTACTGTAACAACTTCAAACGTTCTAACATTTTTAAAGGTATAATCATTGCAATTCATGTTTGCATTTATCTAATTATCCATTTGGTAGATGCTTTATACAGTATCAAGGCTTGTCAATTCCAGTCCTGGAAGGCCAGTGTCCAACACAATTTCATGATTCTTCTGCTCCAGCACAGCTGATTCAACTAACCTCTTCAATACCAGGTCCAGTATGTGTGTAGTACATTACAAACGTTGCTTGACACAGGTCTTCCAGGACTGGATTTGAACATCCCTGCTTTATATCTACTGCAAGCAGAAACCAATTATCCAGTGACACTTCCAGTCATCCAAAATAACCCAGCCATAGTGGAGATAAAAATCAGTTCAACTCACTTGGGCAGCTCCAGTGTAATGATTCCACGCGGCTCAGCCTCCACACTCTTTCCCCAGAACTTGAGTTTAGGGTAGATAGAACCGTGGAAAAGGAAGTCATCATTGAGTCCTTCAGCGTGGAATGCACTAACAGGTGGGTGATGGCTCACCTGCTCAGACATCCATCTAAAGCCCAGATCCTCTCTGGTAAAACAGAGAAATGAACCTATTCAGTAATCAAGACTCAATGGGCATAAGGACATTTAGCACATATCATAGCCATCAATAATAAAGATATAAAGATATCAAAATCATATTAAAAATAATAAAGATTTGCCAGCAATAATGTGAAATTTAGATTTAGATACTATGGATGCATAGTATGGTGTGGCCACAGGATTGGCTCCCATCTGTAAACTTGTGCAAAACTTGTTCCCTTGGCCCTGGAACCAAGACTTTTATTTATTTATTTTTTTTTTTTTAAAGTTTGCAATCCAGGGGCAGGCACACTAATTCAAAGATTTCCCTTGTAAAATCTCCCTAGTTTTTTTTTATCTCCTTTGATGGCCACTGGCATCATGATACTGCCAAGTTTCAATGACTGGCTCCATTCTGTTCTCACCAAAGATGACACCAACTGGGACACACACTGCAGCACTAAGTCTCACAGGGTACAGGGAATGCTAGACTTTCACTCCAGGGAACACATTAGGTGGATATTATAAAGCTTGCCAATCAGATTCAGCCAGGCCACCATGAGAGGTATCAGTATCTTTTTTTCTACACACCGACTGACCATGGGTACTGTAGTATCAGTGTCTGTGTCTGTTGAAGATGCTCAGACTAGTAACATTAGATGGAGCATTGAGCTCCCTGAACTTGCTAAAAGTGTGGGCATTCCAGAAATAGGTTATCAGCCTGCACTTGGACCACCAAACGCTAGTAACCTGAACATCTCCTTGTATTAAAACAATCTTTAATTGCCAGTTTTCTGACATGAGTACTTGCTGGTCCTCTCAGATAATGCTCTGATGGTCAGCTAAAGTACATACTTCATTCCAAGTGGAGTGGCTCTTTCCACTTTTACAGAAACTTCCTGGGTAGGTCTTTAGATTTTCCCATGACTGGTGTCAGTGAGAGTGCAAAATTAGCTGGGACTGTGCAATGGTTCAGGATATGAACCATACCGTAGAGTGAAGCCTACACTAGATGGCAGCCAAAATCTTGAAGAGGTTGGACAAGACTAAGGTGCACATTTTCAACACATTGACTTTCCAGTTGTAGTTCTTCATGGCAGACATGGATACACTTCTAGTACTGGCTTCCCTTTTCCATGAATATCCTCACCACTCATTATACAGTACTTTACTTCTGGTATCAAGATTCTAATATGCTATAAAGTCCCCCTCTGCAGTTTGCTTCCATGTTGATTTGGCACCCTCAGTCATGTCACCTGTGTTGTCTGGTTTCTTGGAGTGAACTGCCATCTGCCAGTGAACGGTAAGAACAGGCAGCCCTCTAGTAATCTAATGAGCACTTTTGAATAAGTAACATTTGTTCTCAGAACGAGGTTCACCTTGTTAGATTCTCCCAGGAGTCCTCAACATTGGCAACTCCCTACCTGCCCAAATGGTGTATGATGTAGAGATTGCAGTGCATTACAGCACCATGGATAGGATCCCGGTAAAGTCTCTCTATCCTATCACAGCCATTTAGAAGAAGAAGAGAACTTTTAATTACCTGTACGTATGTCTCCTCTGCATTAAGCTGACTTGAAGTTAAAGCTCTAAAGAATACCTTCTTGCTTCTGATCTCTTCTGATGAGATCTCCAAGAGATTTGGGGGGGCTTTGGTTTTAAGCTTGCCTTTTATCCTCATTCATTCATTTTCAATACCGCTTAATCCTGTGTTCAGGGTCGCGGCTTGCCTTTTATCATTGTGACCAATTACAGGTTTTTACCAAAAATATATTACCATCATGAACCTTGTAGCATTCAGTGTGGTTGAGCCTTCAGAATGTTCCATGCTCAATCTTGCTCTACCTCATGGTGGAATCATGCAATTCTCAGACCAGCAGTTTATTCACCATACTTGCAACCCTTGTACGAGGACGCTGAGACGCTGCTTTTTTCCGAGCTCCGCCATACTGACCAACTTTTAAACTTTTTCGTCCCCTTCCGAAGAGTGTACATAAAACGGATAAGTATCTTATAATATATTTACTCGAAACGCGTGTTATATCGTTAAGTTTTAATTGTTTTGCAGCACACCGCTTTTAGCCGGCATTAGCATCGCTAGCCCGTTAGCCCGGCTATCACGTTTGTTTGTAAAGTTTGTTTTCGCTTCTTCACACCGATTATTTTCCGTGTTTAGACACCATGTCGGTTGTGATTCTGCCTCTGAGTGCAGGTGAGGAGACATTGGAGCTGCACTCGGTGGATTTGGAGCTGGAGGCCGTGGAGAAGCTGATCCGTGAGCTACAAGTGAAGCTGGCCCGGCTACAGCAGTGGAAAGCCACGCTGGAATCGTCACGGACCGACGCTCACCTGTCCCAGGTAAATTCTCGGCGTGACACAATCTCTCCTACAACCTCAACCCCGCGTGTTTCTCTGCCCAGGTCCAACACAGCAAGGACGCAGCCCGCCCAGTTTTCCTTCACCCTGGCGCCGGGATACCACGGACCCTGGATACAGCAGCAGCGGAAGAAGCACGCCAAGCCCCGGGCGAGGACCTCTCCCCCTCCGCCACCACCCGTCTTCGACATCTCGACCCGAAACCGCTTCGCTCCTCTCTGCGAGACGGCACACGACGTCCTGGTCATCGGAGACTCCATCGTTCGTCACGTGCGTGCTACCACGGCTAAAGGTAAGCTGCACACACGCAGTTTACCTGGTGCACGTGTTCTTGATGTTGCTGCACAGGTGCCTGCTGCCCTGAGGAAGAACATTGGAGCTGTGGTCCTTCATGTCGGCACGAACGACACCAGGCTGAGGCAGACGGAGATCCTAAAGAAGGACTTCAGGAGCCTGGTCGAGAAGGTCCACAGCACATCACCCACGACAAGGATCATCGTATCTGGACCGCTTCCCACATTTCAGCGAGGAATCGAGAAGTTCAGTAGATTATTTGCCTTTAATGAATGGTTACAATCTTGGTGTCAACAACAGAAATTACGCTTTGTTGATAACTGGAATGTTTTCTGGGAGCGTCCTAGGCTCTATCACACCGATGGCCTACACCCTAGCAGAGCTGGAGCAGCGGTCCTCTCTGACAACATCTCCAGAACACTACGAACCATCTGACTGGCGGTAAGTCATACTGTAGATTCCAAACATATTAGCCACATCACAACTCACCGTAGTGATAGACGCACACACATAGCTTGTCCTATAGAAACTGTGTCTGTTCCCCGAATACTGAGAAAAAAGAATAAATTTGTTAAATTTGCCCGAAACAATCTGATAACCATAAAACCAGAAAAAGGCAAAATAAGTAGTCAAAATCCACCTCTAAAGTTTGGACTACTCAACATTAGATCCCTTGCGCCTAAAGCACTTATTGTTAATGAAATTATCTCAGATTATTGCCTTGACGCACTCTGTCTCACCGAAACCTGGCTTAAACCAAATGAATATTTTGGTCTGAATGAGTCTACTCCGTCAGGATATTTCTATAAGCACGAGCCCCGTCTAATTGGTCGCGGTGGTGGTGTCGCCACTATCTACAATGATGTACTCACTGTTACCCAGAAAATAAGGCCCAAGTTTAATTCATTTGAAGTGCTTATCATTAATGTTGCACTAAATGAAATACGTAATAAACCCTTGCTATATTTTACCCTGGCCACCGTGCACAGACCCCCGGGGCCTTATGGCGATTTTCTTAAAGAATTTGGACATCTGCTATCAGACCTATTGGTTAACTCTGACAAAGTGTTGATAGTAGGAGACTTTAACATTCATGTAGATGATGCTAACGATGCTTTAGCACTCACATTTATGGATTTACTAAATTCCTTTGGGGTTAAGCAAAATATAACTGGAGCAACTCACCGCTTTAATCATACGCTAGATTTAATTATATCCCATGGTATAGATGTCTCTAATATAGAGATCATACCTCAAAGTGATGATATCACAGATCATCACCTCCTGACATATACTCTACCCGTAGATCAGATTAGCTGTGTCTCCCCACGTTATCAATCTGTTAGAAATATGAATCCCACTACTAAAGACAGATTCACAAGTAATCTTTACAAGTGCTTTACAGGTATAGGACAGGAAGAGCTGTATAAACTCATCACCTCGGCTAAATCAACAACGTGCCTGTTAGACCCAATCCCAACCAGATTTTTAAAAGAAGTGATGCTTACGGTTGGAGAGCCACTTCTAAACATTATTAATTCTTCATTACATCTAGGTCACGTCCCTAAACCTTTCAAGTTAGCAAGTTATTAAGCCGCTTCTTAAAAAATCTAATTTGGACGTGAATGAAATAACAAATTACAGACCGATTTCAAACCTCCCGTTCATATCAAAAATACTAGAAAAAGTAGTATCAGCTCAAATTTGCGCATTCTTGCAGAATAACAACATCCTTGAAGAATTTCAGTCAGGTTTCAGGCCCCATCATAGCACAGAAACTTCACTAGTTAAGATTACAAACGACTTGTTTTTAGCTTCAGACCAAGGCTGCATCTCATTGCTAGTCCTGCTCGATCTTAGTGCTGCATTCGACACTATAGATCATAATATTCTCATAGATCGCTTACAAAATTATATAGGTATTCAGGGACAGGCATTAAAATGGTTTAGATCTTACCTGTCTGATCGCTACCATTTTGTAGATATAAATGGAGAACCGTCTGGTGTAATGCCAGTGAAATATGGGGTCCCACAAGGGTCAGTTTTAGGACCTCTGTTGTTCTCAATATACATGCTTCCCTTGGGTAACATCATTAGAAGACATGGGATTAGTTTTCATTGTTATGCTGATGATACCCAATTATATATCTCAACTAAACCAGACGAAATACCTAAGTTGTCTAGATTAACTGAGTGTGTCCAGGACATAAAAGATTGGATGACCAATAACTTTATTTTATTAAATTCAGATAAGACAGAGATATTACTTATTGGCCCAAAAACCAGCACACAACAGCTTTCACAATTCAGCTTGCGCTTAGAAGGATGTACTGTTACTACCAGCTCAGCAGTAAAAGACCTGGGCGTAATATTAGACAGTAACATGTCTTTTGAAAATCACATTTCAAATATCACAAAAACAGCCTTTTTCCATCTTCGAAATATTGCTAAACTTAGGAACGTCTTATCCGTATCTGATGCAGAAAAACTAGTTCATGCATTCATGACCTCCAGACTGGACTATTGTAATGCATTACTAGGTGGTTGTCCTGCATCCTCAATAAACAAGCTTCAGTTAATCCAAAATGCAGCTGCCAGGGTTCTCACTAGATCCAGAAAATATGATCATATAACCCCAATATTATCATCCCTGCACTGGCTACCTGTTCAGTTTAGAATAAATTACAAAATAGTATTACTTACATACAAGGCCTTAAATGGTTTAGCTCCCACATACCTAACCAGTCTTCTGATGCGCTACAATCCACCACGCGCCTTAAGATCACAAAGCTCCGGACTTCTGGTAGTTCCCAGAATTTCAATATCTACAAAAGGGGGTAGGGCTTTTTCATATTTAGCTCCAAAGCTTTGGAATAGCCTTCCAGACAGTGTTCGGGGAGCAGACATGGTTTCTCAGTTCAAAAGTAGACTCAAGACGCATCTTTTTAATCTGGCATACACATAACTCATCCCATAATCTCATACTCCAGTACACCTATACCGAATGGCAACTACGCTAATTCTCCCCATCTGTTCTGTATTTCTCTACCCATCCCGAGGCATCGGGAGATTTTGCCAGCTTCAGTAGACAAAGGCCGACCCTGCGAGGTTCCTGAGGCGTCCAGAGAAGGACCAGCTCCAGCTGGATTCAGCTTTATGATGGTTGGAGCTACACATGCTGCTCCTGTGCTTCCTGTGCTTTCATCTGCCCTCTGCACCTACTGACTCGTCCCTATGCTGAACTGGTCTTCATGTCAATTTAAATAATTTCTGTCATATTGAATTTTCACCTGCACAACACACAAGATGTTATATCATTTCTATCTGTTATCGCCCAAATGAGGATGGGTTCCCTGTTGAGTCTGGTTCCTCTCAAGGTTTCTTCCTAATGCCATCTCAGGGAGTTTTTCCTTGCCACCGTCGCCGTCACCCTTGGCTTGCTCATCAGAGAAATTTCATTCATTCGTCTCATTATTATTATCTGCACATTTTTCTCACACATACACACTTCCAATTATTTTCTTTTCTATAATTATTATTATTATTATTATTATTATTATTTGTTTTTATTTATTTATTTTCTATTATTATTATTATTATTATTATTTTTTTTTTTTTTTTTGTTAAATTTCTTAAATTTTTGTGAAGCTGCTTTGAGACAATGACCATTGTTAAAAGCGCTATATAAATAAAATTGAATTGAATTGAATAGGGGTAAAAATCAGGGGGCTGTATTGTCTAAACAGAGGTGATGATGTCATCACTGTGTGGTCTATACAGTACTGTATATGGTCCAGGTATCTAAATTGTACTGTGTAATGAACATCTTTGAGATGTTACACTATAGGAAATCTGTACAGTTTCTTCAAACTGTAAGTATTCTGAGAGCTTCTCTAAGCAACTTGTATCCTGATCAGGACCAGTCTTGATTATTCCAATTATGAAGTTCAAAGAATTAAATGCATCTCGTCATTTTTATGCATTCCAAGTCAGTAATGATACAGTTTACTACCTCGTCAGCACTCACCTGATTAGCTCATATGTTTCTCCCAGCAGTGGGTTAAAGGGCTTTCCGGTCCTCTCCCACTGTGATGCAACAGCAGAGACAGCAAATGCAGCCACACACTGTTCAACACAAAGATACATGACTGCAACATTTTTATTACATAAGACACATCAGAACCGGTTCTGAATATTTAAAGACTGGATTATTTTTCCATTCACAGAAACAACGTTTTACAGAACTGCAGATGCTCAGCACCATTGTGCACCCTTCATGAAATTTTCACAAAGTTCGAGTACGATGTCAGATTACACCATCCATTGTGTTTTCAAGTACAATGGTCATCCAATGCAGGAGATTACATACAGTGTACAAGTGTTTTCAACATAATGTTTTTATAGTGTATACAGTATGTGATTACCACAAATAAAGTAAGCTGGTATGTGATGTCTTGTGGTTTATAGCTGATGATGTCACATTTATATACTGTATACATAAGCCTTCCTTGTATCACTTCTTTACCTTTTCCATCTCTGATGACAAAAAAATACCCATTACCCTATTAATACTACAAATAATAAAAAAGTTCCTGGACAGACTTTTTTATTTGAAAGAAATTGCTTGAGCAAGCAACATTTCTCCTTCATTTTTTAAATTCCTATCTGTCTTAATCACACATTTGGCACAAATATCTTGTATTCTGGTCACTGAAGCAAAAATGTCTTCAGGGACAGGTTTGGAGTTAGTAAAGTTTTATATAAGCAATAAAACATTTCGTGCTGTAAAAGTCGAACGCCTAGTCTTTGAATATCGACATATAATCTGTCACCAACTTGCAGAAGAGACTCATCTGTCTGTAGGAACTCTACACACATTCACCAACACCACTCAGCTGGGTGATATTTCCATATCCTCACTTCCACATGTTTTGGTCATTAAAGGAGTTCCTGGGAGGCCGGCGTTTCAGACAATTTATCTGATCATGGCTGTTGTACGTACTGAGAGAACCTTCTACTCTGATGACCTTGTGACCAAGCACTAGTGAAACCCTGTGATGAGTGCATTAGTGTAGTCGGGGATTATATAGAGAAATAAAGGGCGTTTTTACTCTCATCGATGTGCTCTGTAATTCTGCGCAATCAAAAGTCCCGGTTTGACTTGAACTCCCCTCATATACTGTAGATAGTCATTCCTTTCTATCCTTCTTCCTTTCTCTTCTAACATAGTTAGACAAAGTAAAACCTCCACAGTATACAGTATCATCTCTTACTCACTCTCACTCTATTACTATATCCAGTACAGGGTCATACTGTAGGACGCCTGCAACGGTGTCGGGGCACAACCTATCCCATCTCAGGGCACAAGCACGCACGTTCCTTTGAAGATAAGAAACTATAGATAGATGCCGTTACCTTCATCCTCTGGATGGAGTCTGTGGAGGCGTTGGCTTGGTGGATGAGATACGTGTGCTCCATGTATTCAGTGAGACGCTGCAGGAAACTCAGAGGCTCGTTGAAGATGACCGGCATGGCGATTTTAGAAAGTTCCTGCAGGAAAGGGTATATCAGCAATGACTCACACACACACACACACACACACACACACACACACATACACACATACATATATATATATATATATATATATATATATATATATATATGTATTTTATATATGTATATGTATTTTAACACAAATAATACATTTCACACATAGGAAACACACTGACATAACAACACAAAATGATTTAAATTTAGTCTTCAGCCTTGGATCCAACCTGATGTGTTAATAAAGAATAACAAATATAAGCGGAGAGGTGCAGCCTGCCCTCAGAGAGAATGAAAGACAACAGACAGCCCACCAGATCTGACTCACGTCTCTGCTTATAAATCAGAAAAATGCACCCAATTATCAAACCTCCACAGGAACCCAAGAACTTCAGCTGTTTAATTATAACTTACTTCTTTTAGAACAAGTACAACCTACAGGTCCGATTTAACACACTGTTTACTGGTTCATAATACAGTACATGCACATCATACAGGTTTGCATACGAGTCCAGTGAGTACTGTACAATAACCCTTTATATATAGTTTGGGTACAAAAAAGGCCGTGCCATGAAATACTGATTGTTCCACTACATAAATTCATTCCACTCTATTACTATTCTCTTTCCTCCATGACACTTTATAGCTATTAATAATATCAAGCGCCCAAGTACTGCACATAATTTATTTCTATGACCTGGTGTCATGGAGCTTTTATTTGCATACCGAAGTGTGATTGGTTCTTATATTTTCTGATGCAATAACTGTTCTATCATATAATAAGTCTGATGATTTTTAGCTCCTGTTTCTTAAAAGAACACAAAACCCCCATCAAATCAATCATCTTAAATTTTTTTTATGATAAATCATGATCTATGTGGCCAAAAGTTTTTGGACACACCTACAGTACACTATTTTCCTCCAAACTGTTGGAAACAATGCTGTCATCCAGCATTATCGCTTCCCTCCACTGGAACAAGAAGACCCAAATACAGTACGTTTCAGCAGGACAATTACTGTGTCCATCCATACTTCTAGGAACAAAAGGAATCATCGAGGTCGATGGTGATATATTTATTTATTTATCTATTTTACGACCATGGTAGGACCTCTTGTCAACATTCACACACTACAGGCAATTTCGGGAACGCCAATCATCCTAACCTGCATGTCTTTGGACTGTTGGTGGAAACCGGAGTACCCGGAGGAAACCCACCAAGCACGGGGAGAACATGCAAACTCCATGCACACAGAACCTGAGGCCATAAACGAACCCGGACCCTGGAGGTGCAAGGCGACCCAGTGCACATAGTGACCCCCTAGTAGACACAGTTTGTTAAAACTGCATAGAGTGCTGACCTCTACCCCACTGAACAGCCTTGTGATCTCTCTAATGCTCTTGGAGATGAATGGACATCAATCCCCTCAGCCCCGCTCCGAAATTTAGTGGAATGCCGTCTCGGAAGACTTAAAGCTTATTATAACAACAGAGCAGAATAAATCTTGTAAACTATAACTGATCTTCTTCGGCAGCACAGCGAAAAGAAAGATGGTGGTTGATGTGTATGCAATCTTTTCTAATCAGAGTTGTCTCTCTAGTCTACAGTACAGTAGTGAAGATGACCGGTTCTGTCAGCATGACATGAGCCGGAGCCGCTTTTATGACAATAGATCACTCAGTGCTGGAGAAATCTCTCTCTCTCTCTCTCTCTCTCTCTCTCACACACACACACGAACACACACCACACACAACTATAGTAAAGGATTAGGCAGGTGCATTTATACACCGAGGGCCTCTCTGTAGTGCTAATAATTACACTGGGGAATATCATACTAGAGCCTTTAGAGGTTCTTGTTTACTTTCAAATGTAGTGAGTATAAGTGTGAGTATAAAGCGGTTGTATGTACGGTTGGATTGTAAAGCCGCCAGGGTTGTGCTGGGTCACGCTGCATTTATTCTCAATTTTTAATCAGTACACAGCCTACCGGTGGAGAGTGTCCGGGCAGCATTGTGACAAAACTATACAGTATAAATAAGTAATAAACAATTAAGTCATAAATAAGTTAGTTGTACGTAAAGAATAAAACACAACAGGGTGTGTTGGAAACTCTATCTCACAGCACAACACCCTGATTGTCTTCGTACTGTAGAAGAGGGTTCCAGTGTGGTAAAGGTTGGCAGAAATCATACTTCCTTCTGCAGTTACATTTAATGTTATGGATTGTATATCACTTATTACATTATAGCAGATCAAACTATTTCACCATCTGTTTTCTGCATTTCTCAGTGCTACGCTGAACCAAACATTTGAAAATAATGAGATTTTTCACACGCCATTGATTTTATGCAATTATAATAAAAAAAAAATAAAAAAAAAACAGTTTAAGGCTTTTGTTTTTCAATGATTCCCATAACAATGTAACTGTTCCATAAGCATATAAATACGTCAATAAATATTGAAATAAGTACTTAAAAAAAAACATGCCCAAGTACAGTAGCATGTGTGTTGTGGTGTTTATGAATCTTGTGATTAAAACTGCACTCACCATCCCGATACACTTCTTGAGGATGCTCCAGATGCTCACGTCATTTCTCGAAAACATCGGAGCAGGAAGCGATGTTCTGTTTGAAGCATGACAAAACAATACGTAATACTTTAATACGGTTTCAGCAAAAGCAAAAAATAAAGTTCATTTAAGATATGTTCAGAAAGATGTCCAAACTTTCACTTTGCCAGTTTTTCTTTTGTTAAGGACTTTATGGAATTTAATCTCAAATGCATTTATTTAGCCATGAGAAAAACAAAACTGACAAAAGTAGAATTTTCCTTCTTCAATTAATTATGCGGCTTATTTAACCCCGAAAACAAGCACATAAAACCTTGGATTTCTTAATCAGGCTTATTTTTTTTCGATTATTTAAAAAAATTTTTTTTTTACTTTTATTACTTTTGTGATTATTTTACATTTTTAAAAAATTGTTGTCATTTTTATGTATGAAATCAAGGTCAGTGAAGACACACACAAAGTTAAAGTCACTTTCAGTCAAAATATTTTTGATGTTCCTTGAGGTCCTGATACTCGCAATTAGTTACCAAATGTGGTTTTTGTGAGTACATTATAAAATAGACGTTTAACTAAAAAAGTGTAAATTTACAAAGAAATAAAATGTAAATATTCTTTAAAAATATTTAAAGATAATATTTGAAGTAAATTAAAAAAATTACTTACTGATGTATTTCTGATTAAATTTAATTTAGCTTGAACTTCAGCTTTGCATCAGATAAAAATTCAGGATCTAGTATTTAAGGTGCAATGTCATCAATATCAATATCATAAGTGTTAGAAATTAGGAAGAAAAAATGACAAAACAAGTTAAGTCCTGTCATTATGTTTATTATAGGAGCTATGACCTAAGACTGACCTTTGATACAACATGCTGGCACTGGAGACTCCTTTCAAAAAATACTTTAACGCAATTTAAAACCTGAAAAAAGTCACATAATTTCTTAATGGTACGGTATAATTTTAAGGCCATTATACTGTACTTTAGATCTGCATTAATCTATAATAATTCAATAAATGACAATGAAAAATGCAATCGTGTAAACAGTTAAAACTGCATTATTAAACACCTATATACTGAAGGTTTAAGATATTAATGCACTAGGTGAAGTTACAGTACAGTCTGGTAGACTTTCTCAATGCAGACATTCTGTTTAAAGCTCGGAAATGCTGAAGTATGTATAAAAGTGTCCTTGCTTTCGCACGATTTCACGGCATGCTTGGATTCTCACCTGCTCTGAGATGAAATATTTCAGTGAAACTATTTGATGTTTATCTGGAGAATGTTCTGGGATTAGAAGCATTGAGATTCTAAGGGATGTCAAAACTGCTGTGCAAATATTGCAAAAAAAAAAAAAACTTCCAGGAACAAAAACGAACATTTTTTTTTGTTTTTTACGCTAGCTATTGAAATTGTAACTGGTCCTAAAATGAACACCAGCCCAGCTTCCAAGTACAGGAAAAACATCACTATTACAATGTAGTACATCATCATATTATGATACTTTACTGTAAAAAAAAAAAAGTGTGTTGTATACAGTACAGTAGTCTGTGAATTTGATCATGAGTAACATTGAAGCTCCAACAGCTCTGAGCATAAATCCAGAGTAAATCCAGTGATGTGTTGATAAAAGACCTGTATCAGGAAGCAGATCTTGTGCTGTGGAAACAGTTACCTGACACCGAGCCTAAGGATCACCTTGCGACTGCTGCTGATCCATCCTCATACAAAAACCATGAGGTTTAGCCAGGCTGGTGTGTGTATGCAGCAAATGTGTGTACGTAAACATGGGAAAAAAAAAACACAGTAGATGCCTAGAGAATGACTATTTGTACTGGTTTAAAAAAAAATACAATGTGTAAAATACCACAAACCCTTCTAACGTATGAGTAACTGCACTCCTTATTCATGCATCACACACAGACCATAATCCTATTAATTCCTCTGAGCTTTCAAGACTCACCTGTGTTTCTTCACACCGTTATGGTGGGTCTTGTCTCCATGGTTCTCCTCCCCAGACATGCTGGCAGGAGCGTGAGCTTTCTTCTGCGTGTAGATGAGCCGATCGTTGGCTAAATCGGAGAACACTTACACGACGGCCTCTCAAACTGCTGTCCCACTCTGGCTCTGCAGAATGGACAGGACAGACAGATAGATAGAGACACACACACACACACATACAGCTGTGTCAGTAACGTAGTTACTGCACACCAGGTCACATGTAACGCTTTGGTCCCTCCTTACTCGCTCCATATTTCCCTTATTCCCTCCCTCCCTCCCTCCCTCCGTCTGCTCCTCTGGTGCACCTGAGACGCCCCACCTTAGGGATGTGGTTCCAACAGAGACGGCAGCTCGCCTCGTCCAACTAAGCCGCGATAATATGTGCCATGATGTATTATTTGTTGAAGTTATGGACTGCAAATAGATTTGCAATGCCAAGTTACGTATGACAGAGTGAAAGCACTACCTGTTGGGTTATTGAGGTTTGGATAAACCCCATTTTTAAGGTCCCAATCAAACAAAAAAGCAGTGATAAGAACACAATGATAAAAACGATATCTTTAAAGAATACACAACCCTGTTATACAATTTAAATAAATAAATCGTAGTGGTTAGCACTGCCGCCTTGCACCTCCAGGGTCCGGGTTCGATTCCCCGGCCAGGCTCGATTCCCGTCTCTGTGTGCATGGAGTTTGCATGTTCTCCCCGTGCTTGGTGGGTTTCCTCCGGGTACTCCGGTTTCCTCCCACAGTCCAAAGATATGCAGATTAGACTAATTGGCGTTCCTAATTTGCCCGTAGTGTGTGAGTGTGTGTATGTGTGTGTGCCCTGCGATGGATTGGCACCCTGTCCAGGGTGTACCCCGCCTAGTGCCCGAAGTCTCCTGGGATAGGCTCCAGGTCCCCCGCGACCCTGAACACAGGATTAAGCGGTATAGAAGATGAATGAATGAATAAATAAATAAATCACTGCCTATGGTTCAAGGACCCCACTTTGAGGGTTTTTTAACCACAATCCTACAAACAGTGATTTTTTTTTTTTTAGTGTTTTTTTTTTTTTTTTTAGTGCAAATTCAAAATTATTAAACTTTTCCCCCTAAACAACCTTCCTCGTCCACATCTCTGGTGTCGAATAAAACGTATAAAATCTGTGCCAAGCCTGTACGTATGTACAGATAGTCTGCTGTGGCGACCCCTTGCAGCCGAAAGGCCGACAACTTTCCACCGTCTTCTCTTTTCTAAGAAAAAGTTATGGAAATATAAACTTTTCACACTGAGCCTGAGGTCATTAGCATCGCAAGCTCTGTGAGTGTGCTCGAGTATAAAGATTGTTTTTAAAGTCATGTCAGAACATTGTACAAACCCATAACTCATAACAGCCTGAAGGGGGAAAAAAAACTTCTCTACTGAGATGAAACAATATGTAGATGCTACAGACTCTGCAATCAAATGTAACAAATAAAATGGTTATCAAACTTCAGCATCTTACATATCATTTTCAAAACATATCAGTTTTTCTAGAAAATGCTGAAAGTTTGGTTTGCAATAATAATAATAATAATAATAATAATAATAATAATAATAAATGCATTTATGAGACATTTCAGAATTAGAGGACAATTTAAGCACCTGAACATAAAAAAATGGAACCTTCATTTTATCATTATATAATATAATAAGTAATAAACTGTCAAATAATTAAATTCCTCCTGCTCAAACATTAAAGGTACACTTTTTTATGAGCTATTTTATTTGTTGTGTGCTTAGCACAACCCTGTTACATATACTCAGGAATCTTAAAAAAAAGGATATTTAAAAATAATGCTTAATAAATTGCCTACCATTAAGTAAAGAAAGTCACATGTACTGTACATTGACTTCTCATTTTAATGAGAACATTCAAATTCTTTTGTCAAAGTGATTTTGTCATGTTTCAGGCTCTCCAAATTAGGTTTCGATGATGTTCATCTGATGAAGCTTCTTGGCAATAAAGTAACAGGGTTGCAAATCAATGCTAATATTAGTTTTTTGTTGGAATAAATACTAGCTGTGGAATGCAGCATTACTGTAAAGGTCAAGGACAAACTTAGTTACTTATTTATTTAAACTTATTTATTTATATGTAAATAAATAAAGAAATCTTTAAAAAAAAATGTCTTACTCTGATAATATGAGTTGCACTGGGTAGAGTGACACACTGTCTTACAGTAAGCTTGAAAAGGTTGGAAAAATATGAAAAATAGAAGAGAGGACATACCTTTGGTCTACCCATGGTGTTAAGAAGCGGCTTGATGATGTTACTGACTATGTTTCATGTGGCTCAGTTTTTTCCTCTTACTCTGGCAGGGTAAATAATGTTTGTAACAGGGTTGGGCGCATGTTGTGGGACACAACTTCAGGGCATAATTATATTTATTTAAAATGTGTTAATCATTAAAAACTTATTATAACATTTGCAAGAGACATATATAAACACAATTATACCAAAAAAAAGTTTTTTGTTTTTTGCTCATGGATTATTTGAAAAATCACAGTTGGGACTGAAAATGTCCACCAATTCTGGAATGTCTCTTATAATTGACGTATAGAATTGCTTATGAATCATTTCAATGCAATGATATATGACAAATACAGTATATGCCATCTGAAATATGTACTGTATATTCTTTGAAGGCAGAAAGAAATTCTCCAAAATCAGATAAACAATGTTTTTCAGTTTGGTTGGATTTATTGAAGTTGGTGGAACCAGTCTGTTACATTCTGTCACATATAATGTTATACATCATGAATTGGTATTTTATCATGCTCTTACATAAACATTATGATGGTGCAACACAGATATAGTTGTATGCACTTTTTCAGGCATTAATGCATTAATTGATCACTAAAAAAAAAAAACAGCTTTCTTTGCATTTGCAGGATGAATATGACCAATATTAAAACATTAACTCGAAAAAAAAAAAACAGACAATAGTAGCAAAAGTATTAATTACAGAAATGATTAAGAAAATGAGTCTGCTTTCTTTTTAGGACAGGAAGTGGAATCCTCAGGACTGTAGATCACTCACCAGAGACAACGTCGTAGAACTCATCCTCGGGGAGTGAGCTTAGAGACGGTGAATTTCTGCCAGGAGAAAGGTTCTCCTTGAGGCGCTGATGCTCCGTCGCCAACTTCTGCAGAGCCTCGGAGAGGAGCTTGTTCTTTTCTACTTCCTGTTCCAACCTCACGTTCCACACCTAAGCAATCAACAGAAATGAGGAGGAATTACAGCAAAAATCACAACAAGCTATGAGTAAAGAGGCACAAGACCAACAACACTTCAGCATCTAATCAGCAGGATACGTCAGCGTGAGAGTGATTTAATTAAAGATAAGGCATTTAGCCCTTGGCATGCGAAACCGACGGATTTGGCATGGTTATGTTCTTCTAGCATTTCAGTAAGACAGGAACATATCTAGACAGCAGACCTTCTGCACATGTTCATGCATAATTTACTGCATGATGTAGCCAAAGCATCTAAATATAGAGATACACTTTGATAAGAACACTTGAGCTCATGCACATTCGTGCATTTATCCAATCAGCCATCCATGTAGCAGTGGAGTGGATATAATCATGTAGATAGAGATTAAGTTTACATCAAATATCAGAAAAATGTAATCCTTGACCATGGCATAGTCGTTGGCTCCAGACAAGCTGGGTTTCAATCTCAGAAATTGCCAATCTCCTGTGATTTTCATGGACAAGAGCTTCACAATTGTACAAAAAATATTTTCCTACTGAGGGAAGTAAGCAGAAATAGCTAGTTTATTTAAAACAAACAAACAAACAAAAAAGACAGGAAGGCTGCGGTAACTTTTTTTTTCTTTTACAAATGTAAAAGCATCTCAAAATGCTAAATATATTGACCCTCAATGCAGATGCCACAAGGCATATTGGAAAATTGCATGAATAAGCAAAGGTGATCCTGGGACAGGGGTGTCTCTACCATATTATTTTTTTTTACAGGTTCCTAATAAAGTGGCAATGAGTGAATATCTGAATAAGTAATACAAACCGGATTCCAAAAAAGTTGGGACACTAAACAAATTGTGAATAAAAACTGAATGCAATGATGTGGAGATGGCAAATGTCAATATTTTATTCAGAATAGAACATAAATCACGGATCAAAAGTTTAATCCGAGAAAATGTATAATTTTAAAGGAAAAATATGTTGATTCCAAATTCCAAAAGTGTCAACAAATCCCAAAAAAGTTGGCACAAGTAGCAATAAGAGGCTGGAAAAAGTACATTTGAGCATAACGAAGAGCTGGAAGACCAATTAACAGTAATTAGGTTAATTGGCAACATGATTGGGTATAAAAAGAGCTTCTCAGAGTGGCAGTGTCTCTCAGAAGCCAAGATGGGTAGAGGATCACCAATTCCCACAATGTTGCGCAGAAAGATAGTGGAGCAATATCAGAAAGGTGTTACCCAGCGAAAAATTGCAAAGACTTTGCAGTTATCATCATCATGGGGACAGGGGTAGCTCAGTGGTTAAGGCATTGGACTACGGTTCGGAAGATCCCAGGTTCAAACCCCACAACCACCAAGTTGCCACTGTTGGGCCCTTGAGCAAGGCCCTTAACCCTCAACTGCTCAGATGTGTAATTAGATAAAAAAAATGTAAGTCGCTCTGGATAAGAGCGTCTGCCAAATGCCTAAATGTAAATGTAAATGTAAATCAACTGTGTATAATATCATCCGCAGATTCAGAGAATCTGGAACAATCTCTGTGCGTAAGGGTCAAGGGCGTAAAACCATACTGGATGCCCGTGATCTCCGGGCCCTTAAACGACACTGCACCACAAACAGGAATGCTACTGTAAAGGAAATCACAGAATGGGCTCAGGAATACTTCCAGAAACCATCGTCAGTGAACACAATCCACCGTGCCATCCGCCGTTGCCAGCTGAAACTCTACAGTGCAAAGAAGAAGCCATTTCTAAGCAAGATCCACAAGCACAGGCGTTTTCATTGGGCCAGGGATTATTTAAAATGGAGTGTGGCAAAATGGAAGACTGTTCTGTGGTCAGACGAGTCACGATTCGAAGTTCTTGTTGGAAATGTGGGACGCCATGTCATCCGGACCAAAGAGGACAAGGACAACCCGAGTTATCAACGCTCAGTTCAGAAGCCTGCATCTCTGATGGTATGGGGTTGCATGAGTGCGTGTGGCATGGGCAGCTTGCATGTCTGGAAAGGCACCATCAATGCAGAAAAATATATTCAGGTTCTAGAACAACATCTAGTCATCTCTTTCAGGGAAGAACCTGCATTTTTCAACAAGATAATGCCAGACCACATTCTGCATCAATCACAACATCATGGCTGCGTAGGAGAAGGATCCGGGTACTGAAATGGCCAGTCTGCAGTCCAGATCTTTCCCCTATAGAGAACATTTGGCGCATCATAAAGAGGAAGGTGCGACAAAGAATGGGAGACGAATGGGAGAGCATTCCTATTTCTAAACTTGAGAAACTGGTCTCCTCGGTCCCCAGATGTCTGTTGAGTGTTGTAAGAAGAAGGGGAGATGCCACACAGTGGTGAAAATGGCCTTGTCCCAACTTTTTTGGGATTTGTTGACGCCATGACATTTTGATTCACCATATTTTTCCCTTAAAATGATACATTTTCTCAGTTTAAACTTTTGTTCCGTCATTTATGTTCTATTCTGAATAAAATATTGACATTTGCCATCTCCACATCATTGCATTCAGTTATTATTCACAATTAGTTTAGTGACCCAACTTTTTTGGAATCCGGTTTGTAGTATGTTAAGAAAATGCCAAACTGGAAGGGTGAACATGGGGGAAAAAGGGTATTGGTCTCCACTTCAGACTAAAGTACACTTGAACCATCACTAATGTAAAGTACAAGGTGAGGGACAGGAGTCGGGCGTTTTTACGTAGAACAGGAAGTACTGTACAAGTGGTTATGGTAGAGGGACGAGCTCTGAATTGAAAGATGACATCCAACAAGAAATACTAATGATCGATCAACAGCTGTCGGCTCGAGTGATGGACAATTTTAAGGGAAGGATTGAAAGCTATATTCAAGAGAATGGTCATCATCTACATTACGTTTACTGAATAAGCAACTCAAATGGCATACTTCTGTTGTCGAGAGGATTAATCCATTTTAAGTTTTAAAATCTACAGAGTACTGTTTGTTCAAAACTGTCAGACTCCCATCGGTCACCCCGTATTTACCAGCCATCTGTAATGGTCTATTTACAGCTATCTATAAAGCCATATGAGATCATCATCATCATGGCAAGATATGAATATTAAAGACAAAAATCTAGAAGCTAATGACATAAATGTCAGCCTTTGACGCACAGCTGACTAACGCTGCGTAGTGACTTCAGCATATCATTTACAAGTGTGTCCTATATCAGTCAATCAATCAGCCATTTACTCTGCTAAGCATCTGATATATGACCCCCCCCCCCAAAAGGCGACGTGTGTGGTGCATCAAAGTGCTGCCTAGAGAGATACAACTTCCCAAATTGTTTCTTTAAATAATCAATTATATGGTGATAAAGAGTCACGGATTGTCCGTACTGAAGTTCCTCCATAGTGAATGACATCCACAGCCTCAAGCTTTTGTTCTCATCCCTGAGCTGCTCCTGTTTCCAGAGCAGAGAACTGAACACCCAGTTTTCAAAAGACACACAGTCGACGGTCACGTTACAAACCTGAGCAACCTGAGCCAAGCCTTTCACAATGCCTTCAATCACCATTCACAAGACACTCGTCGATGCTGCACGCACTTGCGATAAGTCACAAAGACTGTGATGAGACTCCAAACATCATTTAAAGCCCCAACGTAACTGCTATCTGCAGCTTTATTAAACAAGACGTAGTGTGTTGTCTTTAATAGATTAATTAACATGGATGATTAACTTCTGCCAGGTCTCACAACAAGGCGGTGCGGTGGTGTAGTGGTTAGCACTGTCGCCTTGCACCTCCAGGGTCCGGGTTCGATTCCCGGCCAGGCTCGATTCCCGTCTCTGTGTGCATGGAGTTTGCATGTTCTCCCCATGCTTAGTGGGTTTCCTCCGGGTACTCCGGTTTCCTCCCACAGTCCAAAGACATGCAGGTTAGGCTAATTGGCGTTCCCAAATTGCCCGTAGTGTGTGATTGGGTGTGTGAGTGTGTGTATGTGTGTGTGCCCTGCGATGGATTGGCACCCTGTCCAGGGTGTACCCCGCCTAGTGCCCGAAGTCTCCTGGGATAGGCTCCAGGTCCCCCGCGACCCTGAACACAGGATTAAGCGGTATAGAAAATGAATGAATGAATGAAGGTCTCACAACTTAGGTTAAACACCAATGATACGTTAAGGAAACATAACCCCCAGCAACTATTAAATGTAATACATTTGAAAACATTGAAAACAACCTCCAACAACATTGGGGGTAGGGGTAGCTCAGTGGTTAACGCATTGGACTCTGGTACAGAAGATGGATTCAAATCCCACAACCACTAAATTGTCCCTGTTGGACCCTTGAGCAAGGCCTGTTAACCCTCAACTGCTCAGATGTACAGTATAACGAGATAAAAATGTAAGTCGCTCTGGATAAGGGCCTCTGCCAAATGCATAAATGCAAAACATTGTTCACTGCTAAGATGATGTAAGATGTTACTTGTTACTCTTGGTTGACAGATCATACCCAGCAAACATTGGTCCGACGGCGACGTTGTGACCCCGGCCAAAAAGTCGCTGTAGGACGTCATTAATTGGTAAAAATACATGACACTAAACATTTCCTAAAAATGCATTCAAATACGCTTGAACACATCTACAGTTGTCTGGAGTTGCATGTACTGTATAGCCATTACTTTGACTTTTAGCTAAGGTATAATTCACAATTTATGGACACTCCAGCTACTAGCATTGATCTTGTTGCTACAAAAAACCTTGCTGGTGCACAGAAGAGAAAATGAACAGCTGATTAACATAAAAGTGCATAAAAATTGTGAATTATACGCATTTTTTAAAATTATTTATTCATTCTTATGTAGCAGTGCTTAAGTATTATAAATACTTATGTAGCAATGCTTATCTAGCATTGATATTGTTGCTATGTTGCTATCACACAGAAGAGAAAATAAACTGCTGATGAACATTTGTGGAACAGAAATATTTTTATTATAAAAATAAAGAATATATACCCTCAATATACGCCCTCCAAGCAAAAAAATAAACGATTTATGACAGCCGTTGTAAATCAGATAATGTTAAACACGTCCGTTCGACTTTAATTTTGGAGCTATTTTTCAACCATGACCGGGACGTGTCGGAGGGACGTCATTTCAATGGTCATCAAGCGTCCAACTGTTTGCTAGGTACTAGCTCTAGATATTTTTTAGAAAGTATGGTGGTCTACACTAGGCATTTCATATTTCCACTTTAATTTTTTAATTATTACTGTTTTACCAAGGTTTATAGTTATTCAATTTCTTTCCCACCTGCTAGCAAGAGCGTAGCAACAATCATACTGTAGGTTTCACTGCTAGCTAGCATATTAACTAGCATACTACATCTGTGCATAAATTATAAATAATACGTTCCTTTTAATATTTATTCTTTGTTTTTATTGTAAGAATTATTACTTATCCACAAATTTTAATCAGCTGTTTGGTTTCTCTTCTGTACACTAGCAAGATTTAACATAGCAACAATATCATGCTAAATAAGCATTGCTACTGTACATAATTCTTGTACGGTATAATTCTCAATTTATGGACACTCCAGCTGCTAGCATTGATCTTGTCCACAGAAGAGGAAATGAACAGCTGATAAATATTTGTGGATTAGAAATATTTCTATTATTTAAAAAAAGAGAAGTTATAATTTACAATTTTATGCACACTCCAGCTGTAGTATGCTAATTAGTATGCTGGATGCTAGCTAGCAGCGATACCTTGTAATGGTTGCTAAGCTCATGCTTGCACATGGGAAAGAAATTGAATAACTGTATGAACCTTAATGAAACAGTAAGAATTTCTAAACCAAAATGAAAATATTAATTGCTTAGAGTAGACTACCACTATGGTTTCTGAAGGATATCTAGAGCTAGCATGAACCATCATGTAAGGGTTACAACTACCCACATTGTTCCTTTAGCAATCAATTATCTGGTGATAAAAAAGTCCCTGATTGTCCTCCCCTTCATTTTTATTATTAATTCTTTTTTATTATAAAATATTACTACTTCACAAATATAAATGTGTTTCTCTCCTGAGTGTTAGCAAGAGCTAAACATCACAGCAGCAGCATCTGTGTTAGCTGGCATCCAGCTTATTAGCTTAGCTAGCAATACGTACAGTTTTTGCATAACGTCTGAAATAAATAAGTCAGTCGTCACAGGCTTCCTCCCTGATGAGGCAATCAAGCCTTTGAAAGCTGCTACGCTCTTGATAGAGCGCTCATACATGGCAGGAAGTGCCGTAAATAAGTCTTTTGTGCTGTGGAGAATGTCAGGTCTGCTGAGAGTGCCTCTTCTAAAATCCACGAGATGCACATCAGGGCCAATTCACGTAAAAAGGGAAAAACCAAAAAGCATTCAACTTCACTCAGCTTAATCTTCAAGTTGAAAAAAGTAAAAATCGGCCTCAGTGTTGACATCTACTGTATATACTTATTCATGAGGGAAAATCTATACAAGAATTTATTAATTTATGAAAATCCTGACAGTTGAGAAGAATGCGTGTATCCGACAAGGGCTCTGGCATTCGCGTATGAACAGACACATGCAAGTCAAACTAGTCACTGGGACAAAAGTAATGGCACCCTCCACCATTTAACAAGCACTCTGTCTATCAATAGGTGCGTTTACATTGACCCAAATATTTCACTAATACACAGAATAAAACTGCATCATGTAAACACCTCAGTCGTGACATTCAGACCCAGTACAGCCTGATCAGAATGAATTTTGAATCGTAAAGAGAGGCGAGATGTAAACGTTTGGTAATCTGGCCATGTAAACACTTGATCTGGTTGTTTCTTTCTGAACAGAATAAATATATGTCTTTATTTATGTAATATATTCTCTGTCTGAGGCACTGATTGACTCGTCCTGCCACATGTGGTAAAGGATCTAACCAATCATGTAAGAGACGGTAATTCTGGTAAGTAATCAAACAGCAGAAGGTGGGATTTATTGAAAAGGATGGGAAGCTCAACCTAACCTCAGAGCTGGAGAAAAGTACTTCTTCTTCTCCTTCTTCTGTTCTATTTCTAGCAGAATGAATGCTTTACACCACTTTAAATGACTCTGCAGTGGTAAAGAATATAGAAGCTTATATTCTGATTAAATTGAGCATGTAAGTGGACATCTTGTTGGAGAAGCACCCAGAAAAGTGTTTAATTTGTCATCTTTTATTGTAATGATTTCAATCCAAACTACTCAGCCCTCCCGACAGGGATTAGGATTGCTCTGAAACGTACAATTCTTCCTTTAGATTATGCATGCCAGCATGAATCCTCCAATTTAAAAGAAGCAAAAACCATCCAGCTGGTACTACATCCAAGATAAGCGGTCAGGCAGTACAGGGAAGAATGAAGGTTGAATTAATGACCATTTACAAAGCTTGCAAAAAGTGCTGGCACCTTATGCCGGACCGGCTACGGATAAATGAGCAGAGTCACCTTGAAAGAGGCGATGGCTGGAATGAAATGCCGTAAATCTGCCTGTGAAAGTGAGATAGAAGAGAATTTATAAACCTCATGTGGACGGGGTGGAGGAAGAGAAGGAAGGGTCATCCATTTCCAGATTTTCTCATCCTAACATGTCTCACAGCCTTGAATATCTTAGCAAAGTTATGCATGTTTTATTTATTTATTTTTTGCATTCTCCCTCAGAAAGAACAACAATTAATACAGGGTAGATTTCACGGCACTGAGATGGATACACTGATGTGAAATTTATTCCTGATGCTCCATTTTTTGTGACTGTTCTATATTTATGACGTCTTTTCATTACATGGTGAAATGATTCGATAAAACTCTCTCTCTCTCTCTCTCTCTCTCTCTCTCTCTCGCTCTCTCACACACACACACACATACGTACACTCATTTCATGGCATGAATGAAAGCCAGACAGTCCAGGCCAAGGTAGCTGTGTTGTGTCATAGACGTGAGCCACAGATTTCTCAGCAGCACCACTTCCTCTCACCTCACTGCACTAGACAGTTATTTTAAGCCATTGCTCTACACTTTTATTTAAAAAAAAAAAAAAGCAAAGCTGAGAGGTAAAAAGCAAGCATAAGAATAAGAAATAAGAAAGATGCAACTGGGCAGTCCATAGAACATTAAACTGCGTGAGATGTGAAAATCTTAATGGGACTAAAACATTTGCAGTGTGATGTTCTGGGGAATGAATTAATATAAGGTTGGTGTGATGTGTCCCAAAGTAAAGCAGAGCCGTTTAGACTGCCAGAGGTCATCTATTAACAGTCATCATTAAGAAAGTATTGTTCCTCTCATTCTTTCTTTCTCTGAATGGTAATCAACTGCCTGTTCTTTCCCTGTATTTGCTTTTAGGAGCTGAACCTTGCTGTTTCCACTCAACATGGAGCTAAAGTTTGGGCCAGAAACATGTGAACCAATAGCTGAAACAAACTATTTTAAATTATTATACCTTTAATATGAGTGAGAGAAAAGTTAAAATGACATGCTCTTAGAAAAAAAAAAAAAAACAGATTTAATCCCCAAATTATTGTCCAAGAAAAAAAATGCTGAGAAGGAGACTACCCATTCGCAGAAGAAGAAGTTACTGTGATTATCATGAACAATTTGTTACATCATGGATAATTCTCATAAAGCTGCATTCCTGAGATTTCTATGAAACAGCTGAACTTGACTAGCTGAAAAATTTAGAAAGGTAAAATTTCAGCACACACACACACACACACACACACACACACACACACACACACACACACACACAAATCAGCACGCAGTAGGGTCATATGGAGGACGAGTACAGGAAATTGTATGTCTGCACATATCTGAGTCCACAGACCCTCTCATCCCCCTCCGCCAGCTCGGCCTACATACAGTCTTGTTACCATGGTGATTTCACACCTGGAAACAGACTGCATTATAATCAGAGTGGAGATCCTTCAGTGGCATAGGGTCCCCCATCCCACCACCTTATACTGCTATACTGACTCATATTTCTCACTGGATAATATGCAGTTTCTCATAACGTCTATAAAGCAATCATTTCTTCTATCTAACAATGATGCGAAAAAAGTTTTAATATTATTATAAACAGCATGGTTTACATGAACTGTCTGTTGTTTATTATGGAACATGGGTTTTGCAAAACTCTATGATGTATGATTTATGATTATCCAGTTATTCATAGACTACAAATCACTTATTAAGACGTTATTAAGATTTTATCGAGTATACATTTCCAATTACTCATTAGAGAGTATGGATTTTAAATGACTCAGTGAGTACTATATGACTTTTTTCCTTCTGATGGCCTATGAATATCATATTATGAAGCATCCTATGCTATAAATATGATGAATTCCATTCCCATTACATTGTTAGTAACCATTTCCTATTAATAAGCACCTAATATGTAGTACGGACTTCTCATTACTCACTACTGACTATTTGTTCCGCAACACATGGTTTAGAGATGGACTTTTAATTATCCTTTCCCGATTATACATTTCCCAGTGTGTAGTACTGAGTATTAATTGCCCATAAATCTTTATTGAGTAAAAAACTGACCATTATTCAGTAGACGGAACACTGCCGTTATATTTTATTAATTATACATCACTTAGTTCTGACCGAGTAATCTGATTCATTGATTCGTAATCTGATAATAGAATATACTGTAACAGCACTGGGATGTTTAACTATCACCCTGCTTCACAGATGCTCTAACAATTGTTAATTACACTAACTGTTTGTCACAGCATGGGTTGAAAATGGGTCGGTACTGTCCACAGTGCTGTGGAGAGAGCAGCTGCCTGTCAAAGCCCAAATTCATAACCAAATCATGGAAGCACTTTATGTCATCTTAAACAACACTTTGTCTCTTTAGTAAGTATTTCTAAGATGGTTGAAACCATCTGTATTAGCTTCGACTTCAAGGCTGAATCCAAAATCCCTCTCTAACCCCTGATCAAGGGCACTACTTGATGCCACTCTACATAGCCACTACCTTTCCCAAAGAAGTTAGCTGATATTTTAGAGGAGAAAAAGTGTAAATAGGTTATGAGGACTGTCCACCACCTCCATGGTTTATTCTCTTTACCTTTCGGCTACATAGTACCAGTAAAAATTTAGTACCGGTAAGAATTTACTATTTTCTCCCCTGTTAATTACACCATTGGGTGCTAGCTGTATATATAGTCCAGTATTCAGTAGAGGTTCAGTTATTGATTACTGAGTGCATATAAGTTCAAGTACTCAGTATAAAATGAGGACTTTCCATTATTTATCGCAAAGTTTGTATTTATTAGAACTTGGTATGACATATGGACTTTCCATTATTGATTACTAAATATATTTCTAAATGCTCAGTATGAAGTATACTTTTTTTTTTTTAAATAAAACTGTACATATTCCAGTACTTTACTGATTATACTGTACATTTCCGATTATTTACAATGTAGAAAATAGACTTTTCATTACTTATTAATGAGTATACACTCCCCATTACTCAAGTAAACACTTTCTTTTACTCACTACTGAGTATTTATTTCCCAGTGATAAGCCTAGCGTATAGAGACTTCCCATTACGGAGTATCTGGTCCGATTACTTATTTTGGAGTACATACTGTACTTTAAATTTTGGTTTATGAGTACTAGGCATAGTCTATAACACTCATCGTCTATACCACTTTATGCGGTGTCGTGGGAGGGCTGGAACCTATCCCAGGAGACTTAGAGTAGGAAGTAGGGTACACCCTGGATGGGGTGCCAATCCATCACAGCGCGCACACACACATAGACACACTACACTACAGACAATTTGTGCAGTACTTGTTGCCTAATCTGCATGTCTTTTGACTGGGGGAGGAAACTGGAGTACCCAGAGGAAACCCACCAACCACGGGGAGAACATGCAAACTTCAAACACACAGACCCCAATCGAGTATACATTTCCCACTAGCCAGTCAGGATGATGTCCTGCTATTCATTATTAAGTATCATTTTCATAGTTATTAGTATGGAGTATGGACTTTACTTGTTTACTAATACGTTTCTCATTACTCAGTACAAAGTATAGTCTTACTCATTATTGAATGTTTATTTCTCATTAAATCAGTATTAACTATCTTTTTAATACTGCACAATTTGTTGTAAGAATTTTCTTATACAGTACATTCCCTTTTCTTTTCTTACTTTTCTTACTAAGTATGAAAAATAAATGCCAATAGGTCATCCTATGAATAGATATATGGATCTCGAATTATATATTCCACGGTGTAAATCTTGTGTTGCTTAGTGCAGAGTATACTGCCGTGCGAGTCTCTTATTAACCAGTGTGAAATATGAATCACTAGTCAGTGCAGCTTGTAAATCTCCTCTCAGCCAGTGAGAGGAATCGCCTAATAATGAATAATACCCCTGGTGGATGCATTTGCTATTAGCCAGAGCAGAGCGTGAGTGACCCAGCAGCAAATCGCATACATCATGTGCAAAGAGCTGCAGTTAATAAACAACTGGTAAATAAAATAGGAAAAAGAATGCTGACACACACACACACACACACACACACACACACACGTACACAAAAGTTCTGCAAATACAGCTGCATGGTCAAGGTGAGAGAACAATGTGCTGCAAAGCACACGCTCAGCAGGGGGATTAGGGTTAATGCAATTAAGGTTCTACGATGTAACCTGCAGACACAGTTATAATCCATGCATTGTGTTCAGGCAAGTTCATTTAATTCATCCCAATCCTAATCCTAAATGCTCAGATTGTTTAATATTCTATGTGATATCAAATGAAATCTTTGGTCAAATGGAAACCTAATTTGAAAATAGATTTGTTTGAATTTATGGACCCATGTTAATAATATAATGTAATAAATTAAAGACCAAAAAAAAATGTAATGTAAAATACAAATATTTTCAAGCATATTCACAGTTCCTCCAAGTACCCTAACTAATCTGTAGAGCATGGGCTTTAAAGCATGAAGAGGAAGTCTATTCAAAGCAGTAACCCACTTAAAAATAGTAAGTAGTCTTGGGTAGATTTTTATGCAATAACATGACAACGTCAGATCTGCATGTTTGCAAAACGACTGATAGATTTAAACTCCTCGGTTTCTCTACTCTGACCTTGACACATAAGCCTGACTGACAACGATGTCATCAATCCAGTTACTGACATGAATATCAATTCAGAAAGCTCACATTATTGACTTCATTTGTTTCTCTCAATATCCTGTTTGCTATCAGTTATTAGTACATGTTACTTTATGGTAAGAATAAGCAAGAATAAGCAATGATATGTGCTCTTTAAACAAATCCCAAGCCCTGTGACAAAACTAGGACAGGCAGGACAAGTGGGACTTCCTCCGTCTTTTCATCAATGAACACAGCTAGTAGAGCCAAAATGAGCAGGCGAGATCAGAAAATGGTGTTTAAGTAGGAATATGTGAAACAAAAGAATAAGCAGCAAAAAAAATTCAGAGTGCATCCAACTGTACCTTTTCAGATAACGAGGAAAGCTGTAACCTTTTTCTCCTTCCCGTTTATGTCACTGAAGCTTGGATTGGCTGGCGCAATGGAGATTGTATATTTATGTGTGTGTATGTGTGTGAGAGAGAGAGAGGGAGAGAGAGAGAGAGAGAGAGAGCAAGGGGCGAGGCAGAGAATGTGAGGGACGGACAGAACAAGTGTGAGAAAGACAGAGCGCTTTAGTTCTCCCCTAAGTGAAAGCAGAAAATCGTAGGAGCCTGTGTCTCTCTCTCTCTCTCTCTCTAAGTGTGTGTACTGTATGTGTGTGTGTTATAGAGAGAGAGAGAGAGAGAGAGAGAGAGAGAGAGAGAGAGAGAGAGACATACTGTATAAAGTGCATAAGTCAGCATAAGAAAGCTAATACCATGCCATGTTATGATTCTAATTAATCCAGCAAAATGTAGATTTTTGAAGATTGTGAACTGCAATAAAATAGATAAAGTACAGGGACAAGTGTAGATCATCTATAGTAGGATTGTCCAATAGGAGGATATGTGGACAAGAGTAGAGCCAGACAGATCAGCTATAGAGACAAGAGTACAACGAGAGACTTCAGCTGTAAAGACAAGAGTGAAATCAAAGACATCAGCTGTAGAGACAAGAGTACAATGAGAGACTTCAGCTATAGAGACAAGGGTACAATGAGAGACTTCAGCTGTAGCGACAAGAGTCCAACGAGAGACTTCAGCTGTAGAGACAAGAGTCCAATGAGAGACTTCAGCTGTAGAGACAAGAGTCCAATGAGAGACTTCAGCTGTAGAGACAAGAGTACAACGAGAGACATCAGCTGTAGAGACAAGAGTACAACGAGAGACATCAGCTGTAGAGACAAGAGTACAACGAGAGACTTCAGCTGTAGAGACAAGAGTACAACGAGAGACTTCAGCTGTAGAGACAAGAGTGAAATCAAAGACATCAGCTGTAGAGACAAGAGTACAATGAGAGACTTCAGCTGTAGAGACAAGGGTACAATGAGAGACTTCAGCTGTAGAGACAAGAGTCCAATGAGAGACTTCAGCTGTAGAGACAAGGGTACAATGAGAGACTTCAGCTGTAGAGACAAGGGTACAATGAGAGACTTCAGCTGTAGAGACAAGAGTCCAATGAGACACTTCAGCTGTAGAGACAAGAGTCCAATGAGACACTTCAGCTGTAGAGACAAGAGTCCAATGAGAGACTTCAGCTGTAGAGACAAGAGTCCAATGAGAGACTTCAGCTGTAGAGACAAGAGTCCAACGAGATAATTCAGCTGTAGAGACAAGAGTACAATGAAAGACATCAGCTGTAGAGACAAGAGTACAATGAGAGACTTCAGCTGTAAAGACAAGAGTGAAATCAAAGACATCAGCTGTAGAGACAAGAGTACAACGAGAGACTTCAGCTGTAAAGACAAGAGTGAAATCAAAGACATCAGCTGTAGAGACAAGAGTACAATGAGAGACTTCAGCTATAGAGACAAGGGTACAATGAGAGACTTCAGCTGTAGAGACAAGAGTACAATGAGAGACTTCAGCTGTAGAGACAAGAGTGAAATCAAAGACATCAGCTGTAGAGACAAGGGTACAATGAGAGACTTCAGGTGTAGAGACAAGAGTACAATGAGAGACTTCAGCTGTAGAGACAAGGGTACAATGAGAGACTTCAGCTGTAGAGACAAGAGTCCAATGAGACACTTCAGCTGTAGAGACAAGAGTTGTCACGGTCCGTGCAGGCGCGGTGGATCCAAGCGCAGAGCGCGTGTGGAAAACAGCGCCGGTTATCCTGTGGTGAACTATGCGCTGATAGTTTTATGAATGAAAGGAGGCGTGGCGCGAGCTTAGAGCAGAGCGTGCGGGAGGGAAGAGCCGGCGTACACTGAATGCAAGCCTGATCCGTGCAGAGTAATCGAGAGCATGAGCGTGCGTGGTTCAAAGCCGAGAATTCAAATACAGTCCGTGATCCTGAATCGTGGTCATGAAACGTGAGCGAGAGTCGATAACCGGAAATCCGAAAAGGCAGTAGTCCAAAACGTGAGACGTGAGCAAGGTCCGTGAAACAGAGCATGGGTCGATATCCAAATGTCAAGGCAGAGAAGAACGCTGGAAAATTGGGCATGAAGGCACACAATAATCTGGCGAGGGGTGGTGGTTTTAGAAAGAGTTATATAGAACCAGGTAATGAATGAAATGAAGAACAGGTGTGTTGAGCCGGTGAATGAGGCGGCAAAATGAAAGCAGTGGGCTGGAGTGTGGAACGGAGTCGCAGGTAATCATGGCTTGGCTTGAGGCGGGGGCGTGACCTGGCGTATCGTGACAGTACTCCCCCCCCTACGGACGCCACCTGGCGTTCTAGAAGATGCTTCCGGGTGAAGGTTATGGAAATCCGTGATGAGGGAGCGGTCCAGGATGAATCTGGCAGGGACCCAGCTTCTCTCCTCAGGCCCGTAGCCTTCCCAGTCCACGAGGTACTGAAGGCCACGGCCTCTGCGGCGAGACTTAAGAAGTCTTCTGACAGTAAAGGCTTCGCCGCCATCTATGAGCCGAGGTGGTGGGGGAGGGTGGGGCTGTGGTGCCAGAGGGCAAGGTACCAATCTGCGGATCTGGGAGACGTGGAAAGTGGGGTTGACTCGACGCATGGACAAAGGGAGGGCCAGTCTGACAGAACACGGGTTGATAATGCGTGAGATGGTGAATGGGCCAACGAACCTTGGCGAGAGTTTTCTGGAAGTTGTCTTGAGAGGCAGGTCCCGTGTGGACAGCATGACTCTTTGGCCGATCCGGTATTTGGGGGCCGCAGCACGATGGCGGTTTGCCTTACGCTGGAAGGTACTCACGGTTCGTCTCAGCTGAGCCCGAGCCCGTCGCCATGTGTTTTTACAGCGGCGGACGAAGGCTTGGGCTGACGGGACTGCAGTTTCCTCCTCCTGAGTGGGGAACAGTGGTGGTTGGTAACCAAGGCAGCATTGGAAAGGTGACATTCCGGTGGAGGAAGTGGTGAGTGTGTTATGGGCATATTCCACCCAAGGAAGATAACGGCTCCATGAAGCTGCATCACGTGAGACCATGCATCTCAGGGATTTCTCAAGCTCTTGGTTGATGCGTTCAGTCTGACCGTTACTCTGGGGGTGAAAACCTGAAGAAAGGCTGGGTGTGGCGCCAATAAGGGTGCAAAAGGCCTTCCAGAATTGCGCTGAGAATTGGGGTCCCCTGTCTGAGACTATGTCTACGGGTAATCCATGGAGCCGAAACACGTGGTGAATCATAAGTTCAGCTGTTTCTTTGGCCGATGGGAGTTTGGGTAACGGAATGAAGTGAGCTGATTTGGAGAAGCGGTCAACAACAGTGAGTATGCAGGTGTTATTGTTTGAGGAGGGTAATCCAGTGACGAAATCGAGGGCGATGTGAGACCAAGGGCGGTGGGGGATGGGGAGGGGTTTTAAAAGACCCTCAGGAGGATGGTTTAGAGTCTTGTTCCTGGTGCATGTGTCACAAGAGGCCACGAAGTTCTTGACATCCTCCATGATTGATGGCCACCAGAAGCGTTGCTGTAGTAGGGATAGGGTGCGGGTTGCCCCTGGGTGGCAGGCTAATCTTGAGCTGTGGCCCCAGTCCAGTACTTGTGGGCGGATGGCAGCTGGGACAAAGAGCCGTCCCAGAGGAACGTTACTAGGGCCTGGCTCCTGTTCGAGGGACTGCAAGACCTGGTTCTCCACTTCCAGACGGGTGGTGGCCACGAGGCATTGAGGTGGTAGGATGGTGTCCAGGGTTGGGGTTTCCCGAGGAGTGGGGAACTGTCGCGAGAGAGCGTCAGGTTTAGCATTCTTGGAACCTGGGCGATAGGATAATGTGAAATTAAATCTAGAAAAAAATAGTGACCAGCGTGCCTGACGTGAGTTGAGTCTTTTGGCTGACTTGAGATATTCTAGGTTTCTGTGGTCTGTCCATACGAGGAATGGGAGGTCAGCTCCATCCAGCCAGTGTCTCCACTCCTCGAGGGCAAGTTTGACTGCAAGAAGTTCACGGTCTCCAATGTCATAGTTGCGCTCCGGGGGCGTGAGTCGACGAGAAAAGAAGGCACAGGGATGAAGCTTGTTATCCGTTAGGGACCTTTGAGAGAGAACAGCTCCGACTCCGGTTTCAGACGCGTCCACCTCTACGATGAATTGAAGGGAGGAGTCTGGAAAGACAAGAATGGGTGCTGTGGTGAAACGATGCTTGAGGTCATTGAATGCTTTCTCCGCTGCGGTGCTCCACCGGAAGGGAGTCTTTGTGGAGGTGAGTGATGTAAGCGGAGTTGCCACTGTGCTATAACTTCTAATGAAGCGCCTGTAGAAGTTAGCGAAGCCCAGAAAGCGTTGGAGTTCTCGTCTAGATGATGGTGGTGGCCAGTCAGTGACCGCTTTTACTTTAGTTGGATCCATCTGAATGCCTGATGGGGAGATGAGGTAGCCTAAGAATGATGTGGATTCTTGGTGAAATTCACATTTTTCGGCTTTGACATACAGTTTGTTCTCCAGCAGGCGTTGCAGGACTTGACGTACATGTGCTCTGTGTTCCTTTAGTGAACGGGAGAAAATCAGGATGTCATCAAGGTAGGCAAAAACAAAGATGTTTAGGAAGTCTCGAAGGACATCGTTGATCAGAGTTTGAAAAACTGCTGGGGCGTTGGTTAGGCCAAAAGGAACTACCAGATACTCATAGTGGCCAGTGGGAGTGTTGAAGGCTGTCTTCCACTCGTCACCTTCCCTGATCCGGACTAAATGGTAAGCATTCCTCAGGTCCAGTTTCGTAAAAAGGCGGGCATCTTGCAGTAGCTCAAAGGCTGTGGACATCAAGGGGAGCGGGTATCGATTCTTGACCGTGATTTCATTGAGTCCTCTGTAATCTATGCAGGGCCTAAGGGACTTGTCTTTTTTCTCTACAAAAAAAATCCAGCACCGGCTGGGGAAGAGGAAGGGCGAATGATGCCCGCGGTTAGGGATTCAGAAATGTAGAGTTCCATTGCCTCTCTTTCAGGGCGTGATAGGGCATAGAGGCGTCCCTTTGGGGGCGAGGTGCCGGGGAGGAGGTCAATGGTGCAATCGTAGGGGCGGTGGGGAGGGAGCGAGATGGCACGTGATTTACTAAAGACCTGTTTCAGATCATGATATTCAGCCGGGACCTTGGACAAGCTGGGGATCTCTTCTTGAGACGTGGTTAGTTCATTTCTTGGAGATGCAGAATGAAGACAGGAAGACAAACAGGCAGGGCTCCATTCAAGGACATTTTTCCTAGTCCAGTCAATGTGAGGGTTATGTTGCTTTAACCATGGGAGGCCAAGGACGACTGGTGCATGGGGGCTCTTGATAATTAAGAGGGAGATATTTTCGGCATGGTTCCCTGAGAATTGAAGTGTGAGTGGGGCTGAGCGGTGTGTAATTGGGGGAAGTTTGCTGCCATCTAGTGCCTGGACATGGAAGGGTCGACTAAGTGGAACAGAAGGAATCTTAAGCTTAGCAATCGTGGAGGCAGCTATCAGGTTTTGATCTGCCCCGGAGTCTACGAGGGCGTTCAGGACATAGGGCTGGTTATCGTAGGTCAGAGTTACAGAGAACAATGGTCGTCGGTCTGGGAATGAGCTGAGTGCTGGGGTCCCCTGTACTCCCAGAATTACTGGGGGCCCTGAAACTTTTAATGGGCAGGTTCGTACTAGATGGCCTGCTTGGCCACAGTAGAAGCAAGAGCCCTCGTCGCGACGTCGCTGACGTTCCTTTAACGAGATACGAGTACGACCAATCTGCATGGGCTCATGTGGGGTTTCAAGTGTTGGCATGGTGACGATTGAGGCTGGTGGTTGGTTACGAGCTGTGGATCTGGACCACTGATGGTCCACCTGATAGTGGGCATGTTTGCGAACGTCGATACGTGTTGCAAGGTCCATGAGCTCTTGGATCGTGGAGGGAAGCTCTCGAGCTGCCAATTCATCCATAATCGAATCAGCCAGTCCATGGAGAAAAGCGTCGAAGAGCGCCTGATCATCCCAGCCACAAGAGGGGGCTAGGGTCCTGAAATCTATGGTGTAATCATGTACAGAGCGGGATCCTTGGCTTAACTTGAGTAATTGGCTTGCCGCCTGGCGTCCTGAAAATGAGTGGTCAAACACCCTCCTCATTTCAGAGGTGAATGCCCAGTAGGTGGCGCAGCAGGGGACCTGGGCGTCCCATAGCGATGTCCCCCACTCCCTTGCTCTTCCAGTAAGGAGGGTTATAATGTACGCTACCTTAGACCGTTCTGTGGGGAAGGACGAAGCTTGCAATTCCAGTACAAGAGAGCATTGAGACAGGAATGAACGGCAGGTGAGTGGATCACCGTCATACGTGGGCGGCGCAGGGAGGCGTGGCTCTTGGCGTGTGGTGGGCGCTAGTGGTACTTCAGAAGCGGGAGATGGAATAAGATGCAGCTGTTTAATCTGATCAGTGAGAGATGTCAGCGTTTGCGTGACAGTGCTAAGCGTAGTCATGATGTGTTGAATATCCTGCTGATGAGAGCCTAAAAGCGTGCCTTGGTTACGTAGCGCCGTTTCCAGGCGTGCGATATCTGCTGGATCCATAAAGGGCCAGATTATACTGTCACGGTCCGTGCAGGCGCGGTGGATCCAAGCGCAGAGCGCGTGTGGAAAACAGCGCCGGTTATCCTGTGGTGAACTATGCGCTGATAGTTTTATGAATGAAAGGAGGCGTGGCGCGAGCTTAGAGCAGAGCGTGCGGGAGGGAAGAGCCGGCGTACACTGAATGCAAGCCTGATCCGTGCAGAGTAATCGAGAGCATGAGCGTGCGTGGTTCAAAGCCGAGAATTCAAATACAGTCCGTGATCCTGAATCGTGGTCATGAAACGTGAGCGAGAGTCGATAACCGGAAATCCGAAAAGGCAGTAGTCCAAAACGTGAGACGTGAGCAAGGTCCGTGAAACAGAGCATGGGTCGATATCCAAATGTCAAGGCAGAGAAGAACGCTGGAAAATTGGGCATGAAGGCACACAATAATCTGGCGAGGGGTGGTGGTTTTAGAAAGAGTTATATAGAACCAGGTAATGAATGAAATGAAGAACAGGTGTGTTGAGCCGGTGAATGAGGCGGCAAAATGAAAGCAGTGGGCTGGAGTGTGGAACGGAGTCGCAGGTAATCATGGCTTGGCTTGAGGCGGGGGCGTGACCTGGCGTATCGTGACAAGAGTCCAATGAGACACTTCAGCTGTAGAGACAAGAGTCCAATGAGAGACTTCAGCTGTAGAGACAAGAGTCCAACGAGATAATTCAGCTGTAGAGACAAGAGTACAATGAAAGACATCAGCTGTAGAGACAAAAGTACAATGAGAGACTTCAGCTGTAGAGACAAGGGGACAATGAGAGACTTCAGCTGTGGAGACAAGAGTCCAATGAGAGACTTCAGCTGTGGAGACAAGAGTCCAATGAGAGACTTCAGGTGTGGAGACAAGAGTCCAATGAGAGACTTCAGCTGTACAGACAAGGGGACAATGAGAGACTTCAGCTGTAGAGACAAGAGTCCAATGAGAGACTTCAGCTGTAGAGACAAGAGTACAATGAGAGACGTCAGCTGTAGAGATGAGAGAACAACGAGAGACTTCAGCTGTAGAGACAAGAGTCCAATGAGAGACATCAGCTGTAGAGACAAGAGTCCAACGAGAGACATCAGCTGTAGAGACAAGAGTCCAACGAGAGAATTCAGCTGTAGAGACAAGAGTCCAATGAGAGACTTCAGCTGTAGAGACAAAAGTACAATGAGAGACTTCAGCTGTAGAGACAAGAGTACAATGAGAGACTTCAGCTGTGGAGACAAGAGTACAATGAGAGACTTCAGCTGTGGAGACAAGGGGACAATGAGAGACTTCAGCTGTGGAGACAAGAGGACAATGAGGGACTTCAGCTGTGGAGACAAGAGTCCAATGAGAGACTTCAGCTGTAGAGACAAGAGTCCAATGAGAGACTTCAGCTGTAGAGACAAGAGTCTAACGAGAGACTTCACCTGTAGAGACAAGAGTACAATCAAAGACATCAGCTGTAGAGACAAAAGTACAATGAGAGACTTCAGCTGTAGAGATGAGAGAACAACGAGAGACTTCAGCTGTAGAGACAAGAGTCCAATGAGAGACATCAACTGTAGAGACAAGAGTCCAATCAAGACATTAGCTGTAGAGACAAGAGTCCAGTGAGAGACAACAGCTGTAGAGACAAGAGTCCAATGAGAGACTTCAGCTGTAGAGACAAGGGGACAATGAGAGACTTCAGCTGTGGAGACAAGGGGACAATGAGAGACTTCAGCTGTAGAGACAAAAGTACAATCAAAGACATCAGCTGTAGAGACAAGAGTGCAATAAGACACTTCAGTTGTAGAGACACAAGTCCAATGACAGACTTCAGCCGTAGAGATAAGAGTGATATACAAGTAGTGATAGGAATAGAACTTAAATGAGATCAGCCATATGGACAGGAGAACGATTGAACAGAGATCAGCTATTGGAACAGCAGTACAATAAGAGACATCAGGAGTGCAACTAGAGACCGGAATACAATGTGAGAGATCGCCTATACAGGACAGTATTCCAGTGAAGAAAAGACCACCTGTTGTGACAGGATTACCATTAGAGAGATCAGCTATAGGTGCAGGAATGATATTAAAGAAAGATTAGCTATAGGGACGAGAGTACACTAAAAGAGACCAGCTGTAGTGACAGGAGTACAATGAGAGAGACTATAGGAACATGCATACAGTGGAAAAGATCAGATAGGAGTACAATTAAAATAAGGAGCTGAAGAGGAAGGAGTACCATGATATAGAGAGAGATCAGCTATAGGATCAGGGGTACTATTAAAGAGATCAACCATAGTGAGACAGGAATAGATCAGGTGAGCTGGATAGGGGTACAATTAGAGAGAGAAAAGCTGTAGGGGTAGAGTAGGGGTACAGTACAACTAGAGAGAGAAAAGCTGTAGGGGTAGAGTATGGGTACAGTACAATTAGAGAGAGAAAAGCTGTAGGGGTACAGTAGGGGTACAGTACAATTAGAGAGACCAGCAGTAAAGATAAGAATACAATATAAGATATTTGCTATACATGACAGGAGCACAATGTGAGAGTTCAGCTATAGGGTCAAGAGTGAAAAGCGAGAGAAGCTATACTGTACATGATAGTGGTCGAGTGAGAGAAATTGGGAGAGGAGCACAGTTAGTAATATAGGGACAGGGATACAGTGAGAACAGAGAGATCAGCTATAGAGAGACTAGTAGAAGTTGACGTCAGCCATACTGTAACAGCAGATGTAAAATCAGGCCAGTGTTAAACCTGGCTGTGACACGAAACAGCAGTCGACTGCCCAGAATGTTTTCCTATTCAGTTACAGATATTTTCTGGTGGCAGGAGGAGAAGCACTCGCTTAAGATTTAAAATGCTGGTATATTTATAGTGGCTGTATTTTGACTTTCTATTCTTAGTTTTCCAATGTCTGCCATTTTTCTACTTTCTAACGCCCCCTTGTTTTAACACCATAATCATACCATACAGGAAGTCCTGTGAAAAAGGGCATGCTTCTTGACAATCTCTTCTATTATTGGGCACTTCTACTGTATACTCCAAAGTATTCATTTCTGCTTGTGAATGAGGCATTAAAGCATGGCACATGGTAACAATAATATGCTTAAAATGATTGCTTTGTGACACAAAGAGAAAATGCCCACTTATTTTAGATACTGCATGTATTTTGTATTAAAAATAATATAAATGGAGGTGCGCAGTGGGGAGTTGTCTGATAGACCAAAAGCAGGATTCTGAGCCAACATTGGGCAAATAACTGAGGATTAGAAAAAGTTGGTCTTGGTCTTTTGGTGAGTTAGTGCCTGATGTAGCCATACATACTTCTGCTGTTGGAGTCTGTCCACATCAGTGTCTACTGTAGAATATGATGCTTTTCTGATCACCACAGCTGTAAAGGGTGATCACTTGAGGTGCTGTAGCCTTCTTTTTACAATCTAAATAAACTGAATGAGCTCAGCACCTGGACCATCATGCAGAGATTGATTATGGACTGCAATATTAACATTTTTTTTTGCAGAAACCTGGTTCTATGCACTGCAAATTATCTGACACTTGCCATGATTTAAAATCTGACTTTCAGACATGATAGATAATTTGCCTTGTTTTAAAAATTACTTACTTGTTTTTAATACTTGATTTTATATCATAATCTTAAACTGAGCATGAGTATATCATTTTGTCTTTATTAGTCCAGAACTCCTAAATTGGATAGAATAGCTCTTAAAATAAGCTAAATTAGTTATTTCACCAGACGTCTCACAAAATAAAACTTCTTTTAAGATTCTTTGACAAACTCAAAGATTTGTTTGCTCAGTTTGCTTGATTTAAAAATCTTATTTCAAGATTTCTTACCAAGTAAAATTTACTTGCTGCATGGACAGATAATTTCACTAGTTTTAGGTAATTTTTTTTATCAAATGTAGTAATTGTTTCTTATTTTTAGACTAACAATTTTTGCAGTGTGGGATCCTAAACAGTGTGTTGAAGCTAGAGAGATGCATCATTTTCAGGACTGAAAGAGAAGCAGCATGCACAGATAATACACAGATAGAGGCTTGTGGAATTATGTGAACAAAACATGGGACACTTTCTGTCACTGGTGTGTGGCTCAGGTGATCTATGCTCAAAGCAGAGCTTCAAGTTGGTATCAAAACGTTTTGAGATTAGCTCTATTTAAAAGCTCTGTTTTTTCACCATACAGTATGTCTTCCCTTAGAAACCTTAAAACCTGGCAGTAGAATCCGCTATTGATGGTCTGGGGATGAATTCTCAATGCACAATGCCGTGAATGCCAAAAAAAAAGCACGATGAGCATGCACTTTGTCAAGCTGCAGACCTGCCTCGCCCTTTCTTGGTCCTGGAGAGGATGGCCTATTCCACTGTGAAGACGGTTGCTTCGTCTCAGAGTCGTACAGTACCCATACACCCACGCTTTGTAATGATCCTCAACATGAAGGATCCACCACACGCTGATGGCAGACTTCTAAAGAATGTTTCTTCTGCTCCTGGATCAGTTGCCAGGAGACTCGGCAGCAACACGGCTCATGTCCAAATCACACATGAGTATTGCCTGGATTATTCCATATGACACACCAACAATGGCAGCAATTTTCTAGATTGTTTTCTGACAATCATCATTTACAAGTTGTGGTGGTTTTGAAATGTTCAGAGGGTGAGCTTGTTGAAGTTCTTTGTGATTCAACGATGTTCTCTCGTTGTCTTCTAGTGTTGTTCTTCCACTCTTGAAGTGCGCATGCCACTTAAAACATCATGGACGACTCATTGTAGCATTGCCATAAACTTGTTAAATTATGTCAAACATCTCAGGATCAGGTTTTATACAGCATTACCAAGTTTGCAGATGACACCATGGTGGTAAGCTAATCAGCGACAACAATAAGATCGTTTACAGGAAGGAGATTCAGCTCCTAATGGCATGGTTTGAGCACAATAGGCTGGAACTCATCATAAAGAAGACGCCAAGAGATGACAATCGCACTCAGCATTAAGCTGCTTTGGAGTCCACATCTCTGAGGACCTCAGTTCATCTCTTAAAACGCACATCCTACTCCATTTGTTGTTAACTTTTTTTTGTTTTTTTGTTGTGTTGTTTTGTCTTGTCAGCTCGGTCACTAAATCAAATTCCTTGTACTTGCAAGCGTACTTGGCAATAAAACTCTGATTCTGTTTCTGATTAACACTGGAGATCTGCAGACTCAGCTTGGTACGTGAGCTTGGTTACAAATTGCTCTCAGCTGTCACCCTGACTTAAAGACGCTGCAAGAGGAGACAGAAGTGTGGTACAGTAAGTGAGGAGGCCTGTGTACTGTACTAGTCTGAGTCCAAGTACTGGAGAAACAGATGCGTCTTGAGTCGTCGTTTAAAGATGGTCAAAGTCTCTGCAGTACGAACATCTAGAGGAAGTTCATTCCACCACCTAGGTGCCAGAACAGAAAAGAGTCTGGATGAATGCCGCCCTCGATCCCTGAGAGATGGTGGGATGAGGCGAGCAGTGCTGGAGGATCGGAGGGAACGTGGTGCAGTGCGTGGTGTGATTAGAGCAGAGAGGTAAGTAAGTGGGTGCTGGGCCACATACATGTGTATGTAGTCTGGACCACATCAGACTACATACTTTAGACCCACACAGAGTTATATAAGAGGTGTGTTTTCCTTTCCACATCTATCCGGCTGTTTACTAGAAAGTATTTTATCACTTATTACTTACTTATAAATACTTCATTACTATCTGTCGAGTAGGGTGGAAGTAGAGGTTCTCAGATAATCATCAGACTGAATGATTTGATGTCGAATTTGATGTTTACAACCCAAATTGCCGAATGATTTCAACATTTTCGGGGGATAAACTCGTTGAAGGTCTTCCTGAGCTCTCGTCGTCTTTCAACGATGTTCTTCTCCTCTTGACGTGCGTGCCACTCAAAACACCTTGAAGGACTCATTGCAGCATTGACATGAAACTTGCTGAATCAAGTCATTTCAGCAGACGTGGCAGCACACACGGTCAGAATAGCATCATTAGCACAGCTCCCGGTGTACACAGGATGATGTCTTTTGGCACACTGACTTATGAAGGTCAGTGATCCCTGTGGCTGCGCTTGCAGCTTAATGCTGCCCTCTGTTGGCGTGTATAGAAATTGTGCAAATATTTTTTTGCGATTCTAGAGAACATGTATGGAGGAAACTTCTGCTCATTAGTTGCATTGTTGTTTTCTGTCAACTCCAGTGAATAGCAATTTTTTAAAATACACAAATCAGAATATCCAGAACCAACAACCGTGGTAATTCCTGACTGACAGGACTAAAATTACAATTTTATTATTTAGCTGGAACAATTTGGTGTTCTTAGGGACACAAATCCAACCTAAATATGTGGAATTGTTTTCAGGATTAGAGATGTGCGATGGGTGTAAGTGTGATTCACAGTTCCGTGGTTATAAACTGAAGTGTTATGCCGTACCTCCGTGCGCTGGGACAGGAGATCCACGCAGTGTCTCAACACTGAGCTCGTCTCACTGCATAGCTCACATATCTCTCTGGCCTTGAGGAGCTTAGGACCTGTTATACATACACACACACACACACATACACATACACACACACACACATACACATACACACACATACACATACACACACACACACACACACACACACACACACACACACACACACACACACACACACACAGGTTAGTTAAAGCTGTCAGTCACATAAGGGGTTGTAATTAGATGTACAAACATGTCTGCACTCGACACTGCTGACAGAAACGCGTGACCTGAGCTCGGCTTGTATTAAAAATAGTCAGGGAAAGGCAGCTAATTTTACCACACTGCTGTTGAATATTCAAACCTAAATTATGTAAAGATTTCACAGGGACTGTGTATGGCAGAAGCTTCTGAAAAAGTCTCTTACCATTGTTGTCCTCATTCATGACCATAGAGACAAACATGGCCACCTGGGACTCCAGCATCCTTTGATAACTTTCAGCTGCCTGTAGAGAGACGACAGTCACAACAACAGACTTTTATGCTGAAATAATTATCACCTGCTTTGAGTAAACAACAATGTTAAATATGACATATTTTAGCTTATGTTTTATTTAATGCTCGCATTTCTAAATGTTGCACACCTCTACAGTTTAAATATGTGGCCAGATTCAAATCAAAGTGTTAAATCAACGCTGGAGATTTTACTCAACTTAGTACCATTGAATATTACTCGGTGCATTCAAGTCAAACTGGGATTTGTGATGAAATTTCTCATTAATTACTTTCTCATAAAATTAAACCGATTGACATTTCTACTGTAAGACATTTCCACATGTTTGGGCTATTAAAGAAGGTTCTGGAAGGCCAGCGTTTCAGACATGAAGTAGTCGGTTTGATCAGACGTGAAGTCGTCAGTGCATTAGTGTAGCCGGGGATTATATAGGGACATAAAGAGAGCTTAATCTCTCATAACTGTGTGCTGTTATTCTGCACAATCCAAAATCTTGGTTTGACTTGAACACCCTTTGGACAGAATAAATACCACTTTCAGCTAGGGGTGTAGGTTTGATTCTCAGGATTTTTTTTATGAAATTTAGTGAAAAAGGAAAGTATGGATAATTGTTGATTTATAAACAAAACAAAATGTGTCATTGTTCTGTATACTCTATAAATAAAAATAAAATGATAAATGATGAAAAATAGATGTTTATTGTTGAAATTATCTAATATCTTCTTACAATACATTAAAAGTAAAGAAATAAATTAATCAATTTTGCACCGGCACCAGGACCCGGAAGTAAGGCAGTCGCGAACCTGAAAGCATAAAAGGAAACAAGATGGCGCCGCACATCGCTCTGTCATTGAGTATGCCCATGCTATTTCGGAATCGTTCACGTGAGTATTCACTTTCTTGGGTTCGCCTTCAGACTGAGTGTGCGTTTATAGAACTAGGGTTAGATTGTGTCTTTCCTTTACTCATTCACTTTGAGATTCTTAGAGCAAATCGCGTGATTATCCTGCCCGCTCGTGTCCATCCGCGTTTGGGTTTACCATTCACGCTACAGGGCTAACTGCTAAGCTACGTCTTTCTGGTCGTCATCGGGTTAGTTCGTGACAGAATGACAGAGCCCAGAGCAGTAAACCCAGCGGATCACGCGTGCCTATGCGATGTGGTTGACCAGCATGCTGTGCTTATCAATAAGCTAACTGGTGAGATCGATGCTCTGCGCCGGAGTGTCCAAGATGTCACGGCCTTGCGCCGCGAGGTTGCGGAGCTTAAGCGGGAGAACGCGAGCCTCCAGGCGGCTGTTGATGGCATGGCTAAGGCGGCAGTGAGCCGTTCATCGTCTGGACGGATCACCAGAACCTGCTCACCATCCGGAACCTTAAACAACTCAACCCACGCCAGGCACGGTGGGCCCTGTTCTTCGAACAGTACGACTTCCATCTGTCGTACCGCCCGGGGTCAAAGAACACCAAGGCCGACGCCCTCTCCCGTCAGTACGAGCGAGAGACGCCCCGGGCGGACCCCATACCTGTCCTGCCACCCACCCGAATCATCGCACCCCTGCACTGGGACATGGAAACGAGGGTTCGCCAGGCACTGACCACAGAACCCGCACCAGCAGGCGTGCCGCCCGGAAGACTCTATGTCCCAACCCAGCTAAGGCCCGAAGTCCTCCAGTGTCCTCCAGTGTCCTGGTGTCCTCCGAAGGACACCAGGGAACCCTACGAACCCTCACCTTCGTGAAACAGGCTTTCTGGTGGCCCTCGATGAGAAAGGACATCACCGAGTTCGTCCAGGCGTGCCCAGTGTGCGCCAGGGCAAAGGACACCAATCAGCCGACACCGGGGGAACTTCAACCACTTCCTGTCCCTCGTCGGCCCTGGTCGCACATTGCCGTCGACTTCATCACGGGCCTGCCGGCGTCGGAGGAAAAGGACGTAATCCTCACCATTGTGGATCGCTTCTCCAAGGCAGTGCACCTGGTGGCTCTCGCTGGTCTCCCGTCAGCTAGAAACACCGCCGAGCTGATATTGGAACATGTAGTCCGATTGCATGGGTTCCCAAAGGACATCGTCTCGGACAGAGGTCCCCAGTTCACCGCCCGGTTCTGGAGGGCTTTCTGCCGTCTGATCCATTCAACCTGCAGTCTTTCTTCTGGTTACCACCCCCAGACGAATGGTCAGACGGAGCGAACCAACCAACAGCTGGAGCGTTACCTGAGATGTTTTGTGTCGGATCGCCAACGCTCCTGGGCCCGCTACCTCAGATGGGCTGAGTTGTCCCACAACCTCCATGTGTCCTCAGCCACCAACCTGAGCCCATTTGAGGTGTGTCATGGTTTCCAACCTCCGATGTTCGACCACCAAGAACCGGAGGTTGACGTACCATCGGCCCAACAGTTGGTTCGCCGGTGTCGGCGACTATGGCACCATGCCAACCTTGCCATCCAACGCACCAACGCCAATTATGTCATCCAACACCGCTGTCGGCACCCTCCGGGACGGTTGTACCACGTAGGTGACAAGGTATGGCTATCCACCACACACACACACACAACCTTCACTTACACACAGAGTCACGAAAGCTGTCACCGAAATTCATTGGGCCATACTGCGTCACGCTAAGGATCAACCCTGTCACCTACCGGTTCCAGCTGCCTGCGGCGCTCCGGATCCACCCCATCTTCCACACCTCCCAACTGAAACCATTCATCACCTCACCCATGGTTCCACCCACCCCCCCTGCTCCTCCCCCCCGTATCATTGACGGCAGTGCCGCTTACACCGTGCGACGGATCCTCGACTCGCGCCCCCTCGGGGCAGGGGCACCCAGTATCTGGTCGACTGGGAGGGCTACGGCCCCAAGGAGCGGTCCTGGGTCCCAGCACGCTTCATCCTCGACCCCGGGCTCATTAGGGACTACCGTCACCGGGTATCCTCCACCCCCGGGGTCGGTCCTGGACAGGGGGGTACTGTCATGCGCACTCAGCCGCGACCGGCACCAGGACCCGGAAGTAAGGCGGTCGCAAACCTGAAAGCATAAAAGGAAACAAGATGGCGCCGCACATCGCTCTGTCATTGAGTATTCCCATGCTATTTCGGAATTGTTCATGTGAGTATTCACTTTCTTGGGTTCGCTTTCAGACTGAGTGTGCGTTTATAGAACTAGGGTTAGATTGTGTCTTTCCTTTACTCATTCACTTTGAGAGTTCTTAGAGCAAATCACGTGATTATCCTGCCCGCTCGTGTCCATCCGCGTTTGGGTTTACCATTCACGCTACAGGGCTAACTACTAAGCTACGTCTTTCTGGTCGTCATCGGGTTAGTTTGTGACAAATTTAGCAGAAAATTTAATTGAATAAACAAAGTCTCAGGTCTGGGCAAAAAGCTTGGTATCAGTGACTAAAGTGACATTTTAACCATTTTAAATAGAGCTGCATGTGTGCACCCATAAACCGAAAACGTGTGTAAATCCATGCTCGCTGTGCATTTTAACCCCTTATTCTGTTTAGATTTGCACTCCTGGTCTGCAGACTGTGTGATTGCCTTAGCTGCACTGTTGATTGATTGTTGACTTTGCACATTTCTACAGTGGACATCAGCATTTTCGCACCTGTCATGGATCCGCCAAATTTAATAAGCACTAGTTTATAATATAGCACCATGAGTCTTGTATTGCACTCATAGTCTAGCTTTTTTTTTATCCCTCTTCTTTACAAAATCCTGGCAATACGCTAGACTTAACACAGATGCTGTGTTTTTTTCCTTAGCATCTAAGAACTTGTTTTGAAGTAAAATCATTGGATCGACAGGGGTTGTGAGATTGAAATAAAGCCAAGTGGTAATATCTGGATGCCATGCACTCCTTTAGGGCATTTTTAGGGCTTTGTGGGGGAACATTGTGCCCCTACTTTTGTTATGCGGAGAATGTTACTTGCCTCTATTGCAAGGAACATGAGGACCATGGCTGGCACTCCATTCTTGTGCTCTGCCTTGGAGTCGCCTTGCCAACTTAGCTATTTGAAATAAATTGCTCTGTCTCACTGCCGTACGGAGGAATTCACATCTCCTTCTGGTGACACAAAGGGTGGCACTCCCACTAAACCCTACTGGCAGAAGGCCCTAGCTGTCCATGTCATTTAGTTGCATGACCACAAATCCCATTCAACCACTGCACCACTTCATCATGTCATATGACTGTTTGCATCACTCATCTTGTACAGCACGCATTATCCAGCTTTTGTCTTTTATTGTCGGTTATTGTCAGTGTGTACACCCTTAATTCTGTATGTTTCTGGCCCCGAGATTATAATTCATGCAAGGTATCTAAGGATTACAGCCGCTGTACTGTTTGTGTTTTGCCGAATAACAACATGAAGCATGATGTACTGTTTCACAATGGTACGCGTAAGCTGTACAGTATCTTACTTGAAGAGAGTGTGAGACGCAATTGTCAAGGTCCATTGCTTCTTCACTCACTTCCTCTTCTCCTTTCGGTAGAGGTGTTTTGTCTTGTCTTCCACAGAAGGCGCTGTACATGGCGTGCTCCTCGATGGCATCCACCCATTTCTGTCCATACAGTTAGGACTTGTCAGTGTGAATAAATAGTTATTGATTAGATTATTACTTAAGTGCTAGAATAAAATTCCTGCTGCTTTAATTTCATGCAGACAAAAGCACATTTAGCTGCTATAACTTTGGCGTGTTGCCTATTTTGTTGTCTGTCGGATCTTGTTCCCGCTTTTCTTGCTTTTTAAAAAAATTATATTTATTCTCAGAAGTACAGTACTGTAAATGTGCCTCTTACTGTTGTTTTTGAATAACAACATACTTCTAAGTGCTTTTTAAAAAAGATTTATTTATCATGCTTAAGATAATGTAGAGCAGTGGTTCACAACTCAGGTCATGCATGACCCCCCCCTGGCACACTTTTTAGTGTTTATTGTCCTTAATAAAAATCCCTGTGATTCGATTAATGTGAGTAAAAATGTTATTCATTGCATTTATATATTTAATAGCTAGAATCCAGTAATTCTAACCAAATCTGATCAGAATCTGTACTGATCATTAAAAAAAGCTCATGACTTAAACAGTCACTTTACTCACTTTCCTGATGATTTCTGGTTCAGAGCATCTAGAGGGCACTTTGAAGTGATGCACACTGCCGTCACAGCATTTGAGTGTGAAAAAGTATTTATCCCAGCCTTTTGCCTGTAAAAGAAAATATAGAATAAGAATGTGTGGAGATGAACATAAAAATAAACCGTAAAATTCAGTTAAGGCAACATTTTAAATTCCCATTTTCATAATGTTGTATTAATGTCAAAAACACATTTTGTAAATGTTTTTACTGAGTCCTAGGGGTTAGGGAGAGCAAAAAATACAAACTGAGGCCATGTTTTACTACATAGAAAACTCAAAATCCTATTGCATGTGTTAACATTTTGGCTGAAAATAATCATTTTTGTCCATGTTTTAAGCATTTAGTGTGCATTCTTCAATCCAATTTAAATCATTCTAATTAGGTTCCAACCTAACTGTTTACATGGACGCTGATCTGATCAGATCAAAACATTGATTCAATAAAAGTCTGATTCCAACCATGATGCATTCATTCATTCATCTTCTATAGGGCTTTATCCTGTATTTAGGGTCACGGGGACCTGGAGCCTATCCCAATCCATCGCAGAGCACACACACACATTTACACACTATGGTCAATTTGGGAACGCCAATTAGCCTAATCTGCATGTCCTTGGACTGTGGGAGGAAACCGGAGTACCCGGAGGAAACCCACCAAGCACGAGTAGAACATGCAAACTCCATGCACACAGAGACGGGAATCGAGCCTGGCCGGGAATCGAACCCGGACCCTGGAGGTGCAAGGCGACAGTGCTAACCACTACACCACCGCGCCGCTCTAACCATGATGCAGTTCAATCCAATTCAACATTGATTGAACTGAACTCTAATATCGAATATTTTGTGTTACTTGAACAACGATTTAACCAATCCCTCATCAGGTTACTTTTGAAGCCTGATTTAATTATGCAGTAAAAAAAAAAAAAAAAACATTAAACACACAGTCACACAACAGTTTTATAGATATCTGGATGTAAAAAGTGGCCCGAAAATTTGACATGTGAAGTTCAGATCAAGCTGATCTGCAGCATGAGTATCAAATTCTTCTTGATATTTCATATAAAAAAAATCAATAAGAAAAGCAGGAACAAGTGATTTTTATTAAAAGGCACATTGACTGAAACATCCACCTTTACTGTGTGGCATTTTGTGTAAATAACTGGACTACTGAGAGGAAAAGAAAAAGAAAACCTTCACACCACTTTATTTTCTGTGTTACGTTTACTGTGTCTTTGCAGGAGTCTCGGGTCCAGACAGCAGGTGCTGATGGATCATTGTAAAGTTTGGACACACACTGCTGAGCTATTATGTTCTTAAAGCACTTACCACACACTGAGCCTTCATAAGAGGCTTAATGCCCTGCCTACGATCTCCACACGCTGCATCAGACCTGTGGACACCATGGACAGTATGAAAGGAGTAGAGCTTGAAATAACATGGACATACTGTAGTAACGTGGGTTCAAATGCTTCACGAGAGTTACTCTGGTCATTAGCATAATTACAGACACATACAGTATGCAGTATTTTGTTGATTTGAATTGAATCCTGGTGGGTGTCCTCGTCTTATTTGGTTGAGCAGAGCACATGCTCACAGTTTGCTTCCAAGAATCTTAGCAATTTAACATTGATTCAACTCAACCATGATTACATTTGATTATGGATCAGTTAAACCATGATTCAGTTTTAACATTGATTCAATTAAACCAATTTAATCAACATTTGATTAAATTTAACAAAAAAAATTTCTATTAAATCAGTGAAACTATAAAGTGTTATTTATGAAACTTTATTCAATTAACCAGTGACTCTATTAAACCACTTTAACTAAACCATGACTCTGATGCATTCCAATTAAATTAAGCCATGATTTAACTGCAATTCAATCAAAACATGATTCAATTGAACTTGGATTTAATTAAACCACATGAGTCGAAACACAGAGCTACTAAATTCAAACCTGATTCAGCTTTGCTCTGATCCCTTTAAACCCTACTGAATTAATCCCTGATTTAAATCAAACACCTGAGTTAAAGTAACCCTGGTTCAGTTAAACCCTGATTTAAAGTAACCCTGATTCATTCATTCATTCATTCATCTTCTATACCGCTTTATCCTGTGTTCAGGGTCACGGGGACCTGGAGCCTATCCCAGGAGACTCAGGGCACAAGGCAGGGTACACCCTGGACAGCGTGCCAATCCATTGCAGAGCACACACACACACACACTCATTCACACACTATGGTCAATTTAGGAACGCCAATTAGCCTAACCTGCATGTCTTTGGACTGTGGGAGGAAACCGGAGTACCCGGAGGAAACCCACCAAGCACGGGGAGAACATGCAAACTCCATGCACACAGAGACGGGAATCGAGCCTGGCCGGGAATCGAACCCGGACCCTGGAGGTGCAAGGCGACAGTGCTAACCACTACACCAACCCTGATTCAATTAAACCCTAATTTAATTGAATTTTGAATCAAATCAAATGCTGATATAATTTACCTCTTAATTAATAAAAATTTAACTGATTAAATGTAGTTTTTTTTAAATTCAGAGTAATTTTCAGTGACAAAATGATTTCAAACAGATTATATAATAAATCAATTAAACCATAATACATCTCAGTTTATAAAATTTTGTTAATTCAGTTAATTGAGTTTGATCCAATCAAATTCTAATTACATTTATCAATCAAACCCTGAATTTAATAGTAGATCAACACTGTTTCATTTTACCTTTGATTTAAACCCCGATTCAAGTTCATTTCAAATGAAATCAAACCCTGATTCAATTTTATGCTGATTCATATTTATTTACACACCCTGATTAGATTCAGCCATAAATCATGACTTATGGCTTTAAATCATGACATAATTCAATTTAACTCAATTTAACTCTTATTCAATTCAAGTCTAGTATGAATACATCCATTTATAACTTCTGATTTAACTCAATTTAATGAGTTAAATCTGAATCTCCTTTTGCTTCTATTCTTCTTTAAAAAAGAGTATTTGCGCTATACTAGACTCATATACTTACTTATATAGATAGGAAGATAGTTATACTTTAAACTGTTGGTCATTATTCAGGGGGAATTACAGTAAATGATCCAGGACAACAAAATCTTGTTGCTTTATTTCTGATTCCTGATTTTCCCCTTATTAATCATAATTTATTACACCCCCAGTGATGCAACCACAAATCTACAGACAAACTCATAATATCCTTGCGCAAATAAATGTTTTCCAAAAAGATGCTTAATAAAAGTACTTACTGATTACAGTACCAGCTCACAGTCCCATTGTCCAGAACAACCCAATGGGAATTCCAGCTCAGAAAATCTGACTTCTGTAAAGAAAAAAAAAAAAAGAAAAAAAGACAAGCTGATATACAATATTTTAAACTGAATTTGCAGTATAGCACTAGAACATATCCATGGCTTTATCTGTGTCCATAAAAGTGGCCTGAGATTTTTAGGCAGGTCTGACATGGAGCTACGTAAAACTCTTGGGCGCTATCTTGTGGTTGTAGCTGGGATGACTGGAGTGTTTTTTCATTTCTGCAGGAGTATTTATGTCTGTTTCAGGTAACACGTACTGTATGTTGTATACCTGTGTTACATACATGAATATAACTGGGGAAAAGTGACTACCTTCCACAGAAATCCTTCAAACTTTCTAGCTGTGATGCATGTAGTCTTGAGGGACGAGGGAACATAAAAAACAAACAAAAAAACATTGATATTCAAGTCATTTGTCAAAACATCACTGCGTCCCTGAGATAGTGTTAAGAAGGTATTAGACAAGCAGGACATATTTACATTTTCTTGACATTTCTCCAGATAGGATCTTATCTGATCATCTTTTGCAACATCCAACACAGACTGGCCTACGAAACAGCACAGAGACACTTCACTGTAACTGTAATATAATGCATACTGTACATCGATTATCCAATGATGAGAAATAAATAATATATTTACATAAATAAGGAATAATTTAAGTTGATCATTTTTCCAATAACAACACATCCTGGAGTTCATTCATTCATTTCATTCATTCATCTTCTATACCGCTTAATCCTGTGTTCAGGGTCGCGGGGGACCTGGAGCCTATCCCAGGAGACTTCGGGCACTAGGCGGGGTACACCCTGGACAGGGTGCCAATCCATCGCAGGGCACACACACATACACACTCACACACCCAATCACACACTACGGGAAATTTAGGAACGCCAATTAGCCTAACCTGCATATCTTTGTACTGTGGGAGGAAACCGGAGTACCCGGAGGAAACCCACCAAGCACGGGGAGAACATGCAAACTCCATACACACAGAGACGGGAATCGAGCCTGGCCGGGGAATCGAACCCAGACCCTGGAGGTGTAAGGCGACAGTGCTAACCACTACACCACCGCGCCGCCTACATCCTGGAGTGTTTATTTCAAATTATGTCACACCTTATGCCTCCACTCTATTGACCTTTAAATTGTGTCTGGGTTCGATTCCCACCTGCGGGTCTGTGTGCATGGAGTTTGCACCCCCCCCCTCCCCCCTCCCATGCATCGTGGGTTTCCTCCGGGAATTCCAGTTTCCTCCCACAGTATAAGAAGACTGCGGATTAGTCTAATTCCTCGAATAATTCTCATTCCCGTAGTGTGTGAATGTTGGCCGGAGGTCCTACCATAGTCGTAAAAATACAATGGTAATCACTGATTGGACTACAGAGCATCCTAGATGTATGGATGGAAGTTGCTTGATAACTAAATAAACCAAAGACTCAACTTCACAGCATAGTAATAAAAGAATTAAGCCGCATTTTCCTTGTTGTGCATTTTTAAGTTTGTTATTTGTTAGACTTTGCGCCACGATCTACATTGCTGTTCTGATTCCAAATTTTAATACGGCAAACGTATCGAAACCTTATAATTCCTTCATAAATAATCTACAAATCTCATTAAGGACAATAGACCGGTTTTGCACATCTGTAACCTTTCCATATGCATTACAGCGTACCGGTTTTGTTCGTTGCATTGAAGCTGGCAGCGCTCCGAACCAGCACGTCCACACACTCCGTATGCCCCCTGCAGGCTGCAATGTGTAACGCCGTATCCCCATGTGAGTCCTTGCAGTTGACGTCTGGAGGTTTGTTCTTGTTGAGCTGTTTTAAAATCAGGGGTAAGAACTGATATCTTTCAAATACACACAATAAGAAAGTCAGAACTCACCAACTGTGTTAGAGCACCACAATCCCCTTCTCTTGCTGCATCGAAAAGTCTCCCCTCCATCTTCCTAGCCTCTCGTCTTTCCGCAGCTGGTGCAGATAAAACAATCAGGAACAGACAGGTAGCAGGTAGCAACCCTAACACAAATCTAGGCCACTACATATAAAAAAAAAAAAAGCACCAACCTTCGAGCATGGTAATGACTTCATCATCGTCGGTGATATCCCTGGGGGTCTGAGCACATCCGTTGAGTAGTGTGGCAGATGCACCGTACCGTAAGAGCAGCAGAACAACCTCCTGGGTATAAAAAAGTGATTTAGATCAGGGGTAAGACTGTAAGAGAGAGAGAGAGAGAGAGAGAGAGAGAGAGAGAGGGCGGGAGAGTGAGAATAACCCACCTTTCTTCCGCAGAGTGCTGCCATGTGTAGAGCTGTGTCCCCGACATCATTCTGCGAGTTCACCTCCAATCCGCTCTGTACACACAACTCCATGATAAAGAGCAATACTTTACCAATCAGTGGCTCGCACTTTTATATCATCATCATGTGTCTTACTTTTAAGAGTTCTTCAACAATATCTTTCTGACCGAAGTAACTGGACAGGTGAAGTGCCGACCATCCAGTGTTAGACCTGGTTTTGCCTGCAGTGTTGAAGAGAACGCAGAGAGAGAGAGAGAGAGAGAGAGAGAGAGAGAGAGAGTAAATAGTTTCACATCTCTTCCTGAAATAGAAAAAGAGTCAGCAGCAACAAGCTCATAGTAACAAGCTGAAATACCAAGTCAATACTGAATGCATGGGAATGCACGAGATTGATGAACATAAAGAAAAAAATATACACTTCTCATCATATATCATAAGTCTCGAGCTGCCTTGACTCCTCCTGCCTTTGGTCTGATGCATCCTCGTACCCCACTTCTCATCACATGGAGAGCTCGGGACAGCTCCATATGGTCTGCTTATAAACTTTTGTGGTAACTGAGGACAGTTCCAATTAATAACCATGAAGATGGCTTTTTTTTTTTGGTGCAATTTCTGGAGTAGTCTGAGGACTAAAATAGCCCTGAACTGTACAGTATCTAATGAATTGTTTCGAAACCTTTATCAGTAAACAGTTGCTAACCTCAACAAATTGGACTTCATGCTATATAAACCACATTTCCTGTTGTACAATTGCGTCTTTGACCTCAGAACACACACACACACACACACACACACATTTATTTATGGTCATACTGTCTGGTTTCAGCCAAATGAGGACGGTTCCCTTTTGAGTCTGGTTCCTCTCGAGGTTTCTTCCTCAGGGAGTTTCTTTGTCACAGTCGCCTTCACTTCGCTCATAAGGGACAAACTTTAGTTTTTTTTTTTTTTTTTTATATCCAAAATGTTGCATTGTTAACCACGTTATATAAATACATTTGAGCATGAGTAAATTAATTAAATATGAATATTAGAATACTAGAATACAATACAAAAGGCATTATATACGGTATATTCCTAAATGGCGGCTTAGTGGTTGGCACTATTGCATTGCACCTCCAGGTTCTGGGGTCGATTCTCACCCTTGGGTCTGTGTGCATGGAGTTTGCATGTTTCTTCCCATGCTTTTCTCTAGCGACTCAGGTTTCCTCCCACAGTCCAAAGGCATGAAGATTAGGTCAGGCATGCGGATTTCAGGTCAGGAGAGTTGGCAGGCCAATTGAGCACAGTAATACCATGGTCAGTAAACCATTTACCAGTGGTTTTGGCACTGTGAGCAGGTGCCAGGTCGTGCTGAAAAATGAAATCTTCATCTCCATAAAGCTTTTCAGCAGATGGAAGCATGAAGTGCTCCAAAATCTCCTGATAGCTAGCTGCATTGACCCTGCCCTTGATAAAACACAGTGGACCAACACCAGCAGCTGACATGGCACCCCAGACCATCACTGACTGTGGGTACTTGACACTGGACTTCAGGCATTTTGGCATTTCCCTCTCCCCAGTCTTCCTCCAGACTCTGGCACCTTGATTTCCGAATGACATGCAAAATTTGCAACCTGTAGCCCATTTCCTGCACACGCCTGTACACGGTGGCTCTGGATGTTTCTACTCCAGACTCAGTCCACTGCTTCCGCAGGTCCCCCAAGGTCTGGAATCGGTCCTTCTCCACAATCTTCCTCAGGGCCCGGTCACCTCTTCTCGTTGTGCAGCGTTTTCTGCCACACTTTTTCCTTCCCACAGACTTCCCACTGAGGTGCCTTGATACAGCACTCTGGGAACAGCCTATTCGTTCAGAAATGTCTTTCTGTGTCTTACCCTCTCGCTTGAGGGTGTCAATGATGGCCTTCTGGACAGCAGTCAGGTCGGCAGTCTTACCCATGATTGCGGTTTTGAGTAATGAACCAGGCTGGGAGTTTTTAAAAACCTCAGGAATCTTTTGCAGGTGTTTAGAGTTAATTAGTTGATTCAAATGATTAGATTAATAGCTCGTTTAGAGAACCTTTTCATGATATGCTAATTTTTGGAGATTTTCTCATGGGTTTTCATGAGCTGTATGCCATAATCATCAATATTAAAACAATAAAAGGCTTGACCTACTTCAGTTGTGTGTAATGAATCTAAAATATATGAAAGTCTAATGTTTATCAGTACATTACAGAAAATAATGAACTTTATCATAATATGCAAATTTTTTTAGAAAGACCTGTACACTTGAATATGCTCCAGGCTCCTCAAGGCCCTGTATACAAGTCAGTATACAGTAGATGATGAGTGAATGAGTTAGCGATTACTCAAGTTGTTGTTGGTCTTTCGGCTGCTCCCGGCAAGGGGTCGCCACAGCGGAATATCCAGTCCGCACTACAACTTGGCACAGGTTTTACGCCGGATGCCCTTCCTGACGCAACCCTCCCATTTTATCCGGGCTTGGGACCGGCACTGCATCCAGTGACTGGGGTGTGGGCACTGGCTGGAATCGAACCCGGGCCGTCCGCATGGCAGGCGAAACACCTACCACTGAGCCACCAGTGCCTTAGCAATTACTCAAGTAAGTAAGAAAATTTTACAAAGTCCCCAACAGTTAAAAAATGAACTGGAGTCACATGTCACAGCATGTGATTGTATCCGCCCTCTGTGGTTGCTAGTTGCTGCCCTGATAGTAATACAGGTGGGAACAGGCTATGGATAAATTAGGGAGAAAATCTCTCCTGCCTCTCAAAACATGAAATAAATGTTCGTGCCTTTCCTTTCTAACTAATTCATCAAAATGTATTGGAGCACTTAAACAACACATCCACTTTCCTCCATCAGGTAGCAATTTGTCCTGGTTAAGATTTTAATTATTTTTCTGTATCTCCACTAATACCTGAGCAGCATCAACCTAAAAAGCATCACAATTACTTTTATTACATTTATATCTCAGACATTAATTGAACGGTCTGAATTTTAACGATAAACTTTGCATAACTCCTCCCCCTCCCCCCTGCCCCCCCAAAGCAGAATTTTAACGGAAAACATGGCTGCAGGATCGTCCTTACCATGACTGTCAGCTCGTTCCATTTACAATATAGTGCTGTGAGGCTGTAATAATCTGCGAGTCTCCAGCAATCAAAAATTTCCTGTCGAATGAGAACAACATAGAACTTCACAGCAGGTCAAAGACTGCATGTGTCTTTATATTTGCAGGAGCCACATGGTGTCTAAATAAAGATAGCAACCCGACACCGGGACTAGCCGTCTGGAACGAAACCACAGGGATGCGTGGCTGTTTCTTCTATTGCAGCATATTAACACGTTTAACAAGTAACAATATAACATTAAGACTATTTACTATAGTGGTGTAACACTGTACGTACAGTATATGAGGACCTGCAATATGAGGGCAAATTAACGTGAATGAACATTGGCAACTCAAATCCTCACAACTTGTTGTTGTTGTTGTTGGGATTCCCTGCTTTAGCTGTTCATAACACACAACTTTGCATATGAGTAAATTGGAATGTTACTTTTTTTTTCCTGCCTTGTTCAATTTCTTTCTTTTATTTCAGCAACTCATTTATATGTTAATATAATAACACGTCTCATGATGCATGATTGACATGTGGTCTCCACCGATCCAAGATGGTGCACCTTACAAGTTCATCTAAAAAACATGACCTATCATATCAAGTCAGGTTTTTAGTCAAGCAGGTTATTATTATTATTATTTTTTTCGCTATGGCCAATAGTGTGCAGTAAGTGAAATGTATCAAATCTTCAATTTCTGCAAAAATCTTATCTTCTTGATCCTTTAACAGAATTGGAAAAGTTTTAATCTTCAACATTTGTTTTTAAAGTAGCTGTTCTGAGCTGTGATTTGCCATGTGTGTGTGTGTGTGTGTGTGTGTGTGTGTTTCTCAGCTACCTGGTTTAACTAATTAAAACCCTTTTGATAATTGAAGTGGGTGTGGTAGAGCAGGAAAAACACTAGGGAATAAGGTTGAGAATTATTGTTTTAAAGCATTAAATAAGCTGGTTACTCCAATTGAAATAAAAACAATGCACTTTCCCCCCCACTATAAAACCATGCTCCTGGAGAAGATATTTTTAGGAGTAGTGAGGAAATCCTGGTATCAAAAGGAGCTGAGGATTCTCCGTCTCTTACTACATTTAGATATACTAAAAATATAGTATAGAGGTATATAGTATAGACCAGTCCACACTGGTCATATCTCAGCAACCAGACATGACACACACATAAACCTGAGTTCAAAATAGTGCTTATTCAACCAGGAATCTAAAATATATCAAATATACCAAACTGAAATCAGCCAAAATATGACTTAATATCTGATTCGATTTGACGGGTCACAAATTCCTCAAAGGTCACCAGTCGGATAGATAAAGTACATGCTGCTTTTTATTGCTCAGACTATAAATGCTAGTGTGGTCAAAACATTAGTATTTTTAAAGGGCATTTTGACGTTTTGCATGCATTAGTTTTTACAAGGTTTGAACTTCACACACCTGAAAAAGAGGAGATATATCAAAAAAAAAATGGCCTTCAAAAGACACAGTCCCATGCATTTAAAATATTTCATTCATTTTCATTCAACTATCCAGTCTAGAATGAAACTTCCATCATCACCGATTCATTTAGGTTAATGATATGCAGATCACTGCCTAACGTCTGCTTCTGTAATGCAGACTGTGCCTCCAATGTCACGAAAGTGCCTTTTCATTAGAGATTCTGTTCATTAGTTAGCATATTAAATAGGGTATTCACCAAACTTTTGTTTTATGTCCTTTGTTTTCTGTTGAAAATAATATAGCTGAAAATGAAAAGTTTGTGACTTGAATGTAGAAACGTGAGAGATTAATAGGATAAGCTTTATTAATATTTTTTTTATCACATGTCATAGCATATATATATATATATATATATATATATATATATATATATATATATATATACACAGTGGCTTGCAAAAGTATTCGGCCCCCTTGAACTTTTCCACATTTTGTCACATTACAGCCACAAACATGAATCAGTTTTATTGGAATTCCATGTGAAAGACCCATACAAAGTGGAGAAGTGGAACGAAAATCATACATGATTCCAAACATTTTTTACAAATGAATAAAAAAAATAATAAATGAAAAGTGGGGTGTGCGTAATTATTCAGCCCCCTTTTGCAAGCCACTGTATACAGTATACTTGTGATGAATATTGAACATGTGATAATATCCAAATAATAGCTCCATGATCAAGAATAAGATTAAGGATTTTTTTCTTGGGAATTGTTTTATTTATTTATTTTTTTTCAATCAGGAAATCCTAATTCACAACAACACACCTTTCTGCTGAAATACAAATCACCTCGTTGTACAAATCACAATGTCAAATGTTACATATTTAGCTTTTTCATATATTTTGACTTATGATTCATTGGTTTTCTTGCATCTCCACATTCCTCTGAGGTACAATGCACCGCAAAATCTCCCAGTTAAGATTTTACTAGGTGGTGTTCTCGTTACTCAGTTTAGTGTCATTGAATTCTGAGAGGCACTTAAATCAAACCATTTCCGTTGAAATTTCACGAGAATGAAGGCATTAAACCGACTGGGATTTTTAGAAGACTTCAAGCACAGTACATTGATGAGACTCTTAGCTGCAGGGAAACATTTGAATGGCGAAAATGTTTTACAGAAGTCTGTACCTACATGAGTGGCGATCCTGTGGACATTCAGCTAGTGGAATGCCTGATGCTTGAAAACCGATGGATAACTTGTTGCCAGCTTGCATAAGACATTCACATTTAGTCATTTGGCAGACACTCTTATCCAGAGCGACTTACATTTTTATCGTATTACACATCTGAGCAGCTGAGGGTTAAGGGCCTTGCTCAAGGGCCCCACAGTGGCAACTTGGTGGTTGTGGGGTTTGAACCTGGGATCTTCCGAACCGTAGTCCAATGCCTTAACCACTGAGCTACCCCTGGCCCCATGAGAGATGCATCTGTCTATGGGAACTGTACACGCAATCATTTAGAAGAAGAAGAATATCCAATTATTTATCACATGTACTTTACAGCACAATGAAATGTCTTCCTCGAATATCCCAATTAGAAAACTGGGGTCAGAGCGCAGGGTCAGCCAGCTTACGGAGCAGCGCCCCTGGAGCAGATAGGGTTAAGGGCCTTGCTCAAGGGCTCAACAGTGTCAACTTGGCGATGCTGTGGTTCGAACCCACAAACTTCAGATCAATAACCCAGTAACCCACAGCCTTAACCGACTGCGCCACCACTGCCCCAGTACCACCCACTTATACCCACAGTATACTCGGAACTGGGAACTCGACTGGGAGTTATTGCCATAACAATTTCCAAATGTTTGGGCCACGAGTTCCTGTGAAGCCAGTGTTTCAGCCATGAAACAGGCGGTTCAATCATGGCTCTGACGTACTGAGATAACGTTCTACCTTGATGGTGTCCAAGCACTAGTGAAACACTGGGATATACAGTGGTGTGAAAAACTATTTGCCCCCTTCCGGATTTCTTATGCTTTTGCATGTTTGTCACACTTAAATGTTTCTGCTCATCAAAAACCGTTAACTATTAGTCAAAGATAACATAATTGAACACAAAATGCAGTTTTTAAATGAAGGTTTACGTTATTAAGGGAGAAAAAAAACTCCAAATCTACATGGCCCTGTGTGAAAAAGTGATTGCCCCCCTTGTTAAAAAATAACTTAACTGTGGTTTATCAAATTTGAGTTCAATTTCTGTAGTCACGCCCAGGCCTGATTACTGCCACACCTGTTTCAATCAAGAAATCACTTAATTAGGAGCTGCCTGACACAGAGAAGTAGACCTCAAAAGCTAGACATCATGCCAAGATCCAAAGAAATTCAGGAACAAATGAGAACAAAAGTAATTGAGATCTATCAGTCTGGTAAAGGTTATAAAGCCATTTCTAAAGCTTTGGGACTCCAGCGAACCACAGTGAGAGACATTATCCACAAATGGCAAAAACATGGAACAGTGGTGAACCTTCCCAGGAGTGGCTGGCCGACCAAAATTACCCCAAGAGCGCAGAGACAACTCATCCGAGAGGCCACAAAAGACCCCAGGACAACATCTAAAGAACTGCAGGCCTCACTTGCCTCAATTAAGGTCAGTGTTCACGACTCCACCATAAGAAAGAGACTGGGCAAAAATGGCCTGCATGGCAGATTTCCAAGGCGCAAACCACTTTTAAGCAAAAAGAACATTAAGGCTCGTCTCAATTTTGCTAAAAAACATCTCAATGATTGCCAAGACTTTAGGGAAAATACCTTGTGGACTGACGAGACAAAAGTTGAACTTTTTGGAAGGTGCGTGTCCCGTTACATCTGGCGTAAAAGTAACACAGCATTTCAGAAAAAGAACATCATACCAGCAGTAAAATATGGTGGTGGTAGTGTGATGGTCTGGGGTTGTTTTGCTGCTTCAGGACCTGGAAGGCTTGCTGTGATGGATGGAACCATGAATTCTACCGTCTACCAAAAAATCCTGAAGGAGAATGTCCGGCCATCTGTTCGTCAACTCAAGCTGAAGCGATCTTGGGTGCTGCAGCAGGACAATGACCCAAAACACACCAGCAAATCCACCTCTGAATGGCTGAAGAAAAACAAAATGAAGACTTTGGAGTGGCCTAGTCAAAGTCCTGACCTGAATCCTATTGAGATGTTGTGGCATGTCCTTAAAAAGGCCGTTCATGCTAGAAAACCCTCAAATAAAGCTGAATTCCAACAATTCTGCAAAGATGAGTGGGCCAAAATTCCTCCAGAGCGCTGTAAAAGACTCGTTGCAAGTTATCGCAAACGCTTGATTGCAGCTATTGCTGCTAAGGGTGGCCCAACCAGTTATTAGGTTCAGGGGGCAATTACTTTTTCACACAGGGTCATGTAGGTTTGGATTTTTTTTTCTCCCTAAATAATAAAACCCCTCATTTAAAAACTGCATTTTGTGTTTACTTGTGTTATCTTTGACTAATAGTTAAATGTGTTTGATGATCAGAAACATTTTGTGTGACAAACATGCAAAAGAATAAGAAATCAGGAGGGGGGCAAATAGTTTTTCACACCACTGTATGCATGTGTGTAGCAGGGGATTAAATCAAGAAATACAAGAAGCTTTTACTTGCACAATTGTGTTCTATTTATTTTGCACAATAAAAAAAGATGCTGATTGCCCCTAGTAATTTTGCTAGTGGACAAGCTGTAAACTGCAACAAGTGCTAATGAGGGCAATCACAGTGCCTCATACTTGGGGAAAAGCAAATGGGGACACTTAATGGGGCTGCACCAATCCCAAGATGCTGTTTAATAATGAATCATTTATGTAAATATAATAAATTTCCTCTGAAACAAAAGCAAAGTGTAACTGTAGACAGTGTGTTTGTGATTTACAGAACCATTTCTATTGAAAGATATATTACTGTAAGTTTGGCAGAGGAAAAGTTGAGGAATTGTGGAATTATAGAATGCCCTTAATCATTTAAGGAATAGATAATGTGCGGTGATGTAACTGCATGGCATTGTGAGTGATGTGCAAAATCATTAACTGTAGTGAAAATTGACAATGTCAGTTTCGACTAAAGTCAATTCAATAAATCTTGAACAGCATCAAAGATGACATGTTAATTATGAAGATTAATATGGAAATAGTTCACTGTGGATTTTTTCATTTGGTAAATTGTTTCTCAAATCATCGCCACCCTGCTCACTTTGTCCTTCATTTGCGGTCAGCAGCTCCCCACCAAATCTCTGATTGGTCTCATCTCACTGATCAAAGGGAATCTTCTCCCTGTGGAAAATTTCCCTCCTGTCCATTTCCCTCTCGTCTCAGTCCCTTCATCAAAGCTGTCACGCTGCTCGTTTGTGGTCAGATCTGAGGTCATACAGCTGAAGTTCCCCCAGGGCGGTGTACCAGCTCAGACAAGAGTCACACTGAGCTTCAATTGTGAGCCATTTTGATTGGTTGATTGTTCTTCAAAGATAATTGAAGTGCTCACAAGCTCAGCATGTCATTGACTGATGCACATAGAATGGATTTCTGCTAATTGGGTGAAATTCGTTAACAATTCTTTCTGTAAAGCACATTCATTGACAGCTTTTAAGCTTAAAATAAATAGTCATGTATCAACATATTAAAATTAAGGGCAGAATTTCCCCTCAAGTAAAAATAGGTACTGTAAGTTGATAAGTTGATCATAAATAAATCCGTAAATAATGCTTTGTTTATGTTAAAACAAATGAATAGAATCAGGTACCTTTCCAAAAGTACATTATATTTATATGTAATATTAATTATTAGTTTATTTTTAACCATCAGTGATTTAAATAGACGTATAATTTAAAAAAATGTACGAATATGGCTGAGGCCATTTTCACAGATCGAATTAACAAAATCAAGTGTAAGGCAAGTGTAAGGGTCTGCACAACTTTGATAAGGGCCATATTGTGATAGCTAGACGACTGGGTCACAGCATCTCCAAAATGTCTGGTCTTGTAAGGTGTTCCTGGCAGATAGTGCTTAGAACAGATTAAAAAAGTGGTCCAAGAGACAAGAACAGCCACTGAAACCTGTAACAGGGACATAGATGATCAATGCCCATCTGGTCAGATCCCACAAAAGAGCTATAGCACAAATGGCTAAAATTTAAATGCTAGCTATGATAGCAGGTGTCAGGACACACAATGCATCATAGCATGCTGCATATGGGAATGTGCAGCTGCACACTGTTCAGAGTGCCCATGACGTTTCTGTTTCCCTCACAAAGCACCCCTTAATGGGAACAACAGTATCAGAGATAGACTATGCAGCAACAGATGAAGGTGCCATACTCATTTGTGTCATTGCACACCAGGTCACGTTCCAAATGAGGAGTGTTTTGGATTGTTTGTTCACAGGGCATCAGGTAACAGCCCAGACACTTGAACTATGCCAGGGATCTTGATCCTGGTCTCCAACTATGCTATTGATTTCTGGACTCTGGCTCCCTCTTGTGGTTGGGACGATAAGAGTCTCATCACATTTCATCATAGACACTCTGACCTGGTCAAGGATGAATTGGCAGCCCAAGAGCTCCCATCCAACCATCCAAGATAACCGTACTCTCTCAAAGAACACCTACTGTAGGGATGAGAAACTTCATGAGATGAGAAACTTCATCATAAGAATGTTTAATATCTCAAGACAGCCAAGAGACTGAGCTCACGCCAGGCGCACTGGTGACCCGTCTGCATGACCAAACCTTGTTCTACAGTCCCAGGAACCTCTTATTGCTTCATCTAGTGGCCAACCATCAAGGAGGATGTCAAAAGTTTTGTGGCATTCTGTGACATCTGCTCCAGGAACAAGACAACAAGGGCTGAGAGACTTGACTTCATGACTAGATCACAACTGTCCAGCAATTACACCTGCATTCTAACAGTTGTTGTCTGGTTTTAGAGTCTGTCCATTTCACCCTGCTACCCAAGCTCCCATCCACCAAGGAAACAACTGAACTCCTCAACTACCACGTCTTCTGATTGCACAGACTCCCATTGGACATTGTTTGGGACAGGGAACCAGAGTTCTCTGGACAACTCATCAGAGCAATAGTCAAACCCAGCACATGAACCAAGAAATAGTGAAATCACTGAGATGCATGGCTCCACGGGATGCACCTTCTTGCTCGGAGTAGTTTTCTCTCCTGAATTGAGTATGCCCAGAACTTGTTCCCCGCCTCCTCCACCTTTTCAGTGTTGCCTCGTTTATCAACCACCGCTGTTCCCAAGGAGAAAAAAATGGCAGTCCCTTCATCTCACGCCTTTGTCCATTGCTGTAAAAGGACATGGCAATGGGCTTGTGCTCAATTGCAATGCTCCATGACCATCTTTCAGTGGCAGGCCAATTACCACAACTCAGTCACTCCAACCTATACCGTCAGCCAAAGAATCATGCTTTTTACTCGTGACCTACCACTGAAGACTATTTGAAAATTATCAAAGTTCACTGTTCTGTTCACAATCACAATCCATGTTCCATTAGACTGGCCCTGCCATTATTCATGCATTGACTTAACCCTACATTCCAGGTTTTTCGACTTGATTCATGTCTATTGTCAATACCCCCACCTGCCTCCACCACCTTGACTCATAGACTGGACGAAGCCTTCATCGTTCTCAGACTCCTCAAGTTCCACCCCCTTGGGCACGGCTTCCGGTACCTGGTGGACTTTTAGGGATACGGACCCAAGAAAAGAAGTTGGGTACCCCAAGAATGCCATGTGGCATTTGTAAGGGGGGGGGGGGGGGGGGTAATGCCATGGTCATGCCTCAAGAAAATCCATGATCACCTTTGCATTCACGTTCCATTATCCAATCCACTCCTTGAATTCCACCACCTCACCTTGCCGCAACGCACCTCTTACCTATTCCTCATCATTACCGGCTCCTATTTAATGTGTACTCAGACACCCAATCTCCACCAGATTATTATACTATCATGCCCATCACCATTCCTATTTTGATCTTTTGCATCTTGACCACACTCTGTTTTACCGACCTCACCTTTGTCTCACATCAGGATTTACTGCCTTCACAGATTTACTGTTGTTGTTGTTCGGAATTGTTTTTTGACCATAAACCTTGTTCATGGACTTTATTTTCTCTCCGGTTTTGACCCTTGCTCTTTTCATGTCCACAAACGATCTCCACAAATCAATCAACAATCTGTTTCACTTCATGGGAGATTCATTGTCTGCAAACGTCATGCTCATTTTACACACATGCCGGCTTGACACTGCCTCATTCCTGCCACAAAGCTCGTTGACTGGAGACACCGTGCCTGCTGCATATGCTGGCTCGACACTTCCGCATTCTCACCGATGAGCATATTTACTGCAAACAGTAACCTCTCACTCTACAATTTTCCAGTTTTAATATATTTCCCGAGGTCACAGATGTTTTGGTGCCACAATGGGAGACCGACACAATATTAGACAAGTGGCTTTAGTGTACATGCAAAGTTATAGCACAGCCATACGTAGCTTGACTAGACCATTTAATTGGACTGCTGTTCTTGTCCAATTATACAAGCACAGGATGGAGGAATCAATTTATTGACTGACAAATGTCCAATATGACATGTTTGCCCCTTTAAGCTTGTTAAAATAGTGCTCCTGGTTGACCTATCACATCACAGCACTAACAATCAACAAACAAGTTAGTTATCAGGAAACGAGTAGCAGAGCACCTAGGCCATTCTGTATCCAATTGCAGGAGTGCAACTGCATTATCTCAAAGACTTAGTCCAACTTCAAGAAAATAAAAGTATTACAATTCCAGTCAAAGGTTTGGGCACACCTTCTAATTCCATGATCTTTCCTGAATGTTATTTCTTTCTACATTGAAAGGTTGACTGGAGTGGAAGTTGATCTGGGTTTCTGCTGTTGTAGCCCATACTGCTTAAAACATGAAGGGCATTTGAGTCACCCTTAGCTCATGGTCACTGTTGGCTTATTCTTAAATTCTACACCCTGTTCTAAGTGAAGATCTCAGGAGACTAGCAGTTCCTGAAATAATCAGACCAGCCTGTCTGATACCACCAACCCTCAATGAGATCACTTGTCCTCATTCTGATGATTGATGTGAAGATAAATTGAAGCTCTTGCATGATTTTATGCAGTGCACTTTTGCCGTGTGATTGGCTGATTGGATAGTCGCTCGAATAGGCAAGTGTGACCATTCAGAAATAGCATATCGTACAGTATAATATAGTTATGTATTATATGGCCATAAAAAACTTCTTTAACATTCCTTTATAGTGCTCATTGAATCATTTCATATGATTAGCTGCTGGGATTATGGTCTAGGGAATACTCTTAAGTTTTTGTGTAATTTTAAATAGAGAAATGGAAATTTCCATTGATTCCCTGATTGTTGGAAGAATAGCATTATGCAGGCCATAAGTGCAGGACCCTGCTTCTAACCAGGGTCTCAGTGTATTTAGGCAGGTTAATTATCTTATTGGTTCTCTGAAATTCCCCCAACACCCCATTACAATTCTCTGAGCACTGTCACCCCTCCACCCAAAAGATCTCCACTTGTGTGGACCTGTGTGGACTAATGAGTGCCATCATTCTGTCTTGCCTGAGATTAGAAGACCCGTACTTATCCTGCCCATTCCGGGAGCACTGTGTCACACCCACAGAGACTATTCAGGGAATAATGCCACACAGCTACGGGGTGTTAGATGTCCTACGCATGATTGGTGATACTCAAGCCAGAATGCAATTCATGTAGCATGAACACATTTTCATGATGCTATCTTGTCTGTGTTGTGTGGTTTCATTCTTGCGACACGTTTTTGACATTTTCAATGTTATTATTTGGATGAGCTTCAGTACTACTATCTGCTTTACATGGCCCACACGTCGCCAACCCTTCGGGAAAACATTAAAGGATTGAAGGTATAACCCTAGGACATAGTCTTTAACTGATTACCTTTACATTTGTTTGACCCTTAAAATAAATTACACTAAGAAAACACAGTGTGTCTGACAGCTTTTGGGTATTAAAGCCATGTTTCCAAGCATAAAACTGGTAAAACCCTCAATACAAGGCAACAAGAACCATGAAAATACAACACAAATGAGCTACTACTGTTTTATTCATTCATTACTGCCTATAAAAATTAGACCACTTCACTGTTTAATTCTGACATCTGATTGGTCAGAGGGTGTTGATTCTGAATCGTTGCCACCCTTCTGTAATCCTTATGATGTCATTTGCTAATTCAAGCCCAGCTGCTGTGGCTCTGCCCTATTTATCAACTTAGAATGGTGGCGACTACCATATATCTTTATCTGAGATACACAAAGTCAGCCACCGCATCTTCAAATGTTTCAAAATCATATTGATGCCACTGCAATACACCGCTTTATCCTGTATTTAGGGTCGTGGAGCCTGGAGCCTATCCCAGGAGACTCAGGGCACGAGGCGGGGTACAGCCTGGACAGCATGCCAATCCATCGCAGAGCACACACACACATACACACACACTATGGTCAATTTGGGAACACCAATTAGCTTAATCTGCATGTCTTTGGACTGTGGGAGGAAACCGGAGTACCCGGAGGAAACCCACCAAGCATGGGGAGAACATGCAAACTCCATGCACACAGAGACAGGAATCGAGCCTGGCCGGGAATCGAACCCGGACGCTGGAGGTGCAAGGCGACAGTGCTAACCTCTACACCACCGTGCCGCCTACACCCATACAGTAAATCAATGTAACTGATATTGATAAAGTGTAATATCCAGCACAACAGCATAACCTCGACTGTGATATTGTTTCCACTTTAGAATTACCTCGAGGACAACAGCTCAACCTCAACCAGCACAACCTCGAGTGAAATATCACTTAAAATGTGTAAAACATCTACAAAACAAAAAAGAAAAAAAAACTAAATAAGCATTACACATTCATAGTCTATCCCAGGAGACTTAGGGCATGAGGCACGGTACACCCTGGATGGGGTGCCAATTTATCTTAGGGCACACACTCATTCACACACTACAGGCAATTTGGGAACACCAGTCATTTTAATCTGCTGGTCTTTGGACTGTGGGAGGAAACCAACTATGCATGGGGAGAACATGCAACTCCATGCACACGGAGACAGGACTTGAACCCGGACCCTGGTGGTGCAAGGCGACCCACTACACCACCTACAGTATAAATATTACTATGTATGTAAAACAAATATTGATATTGACTTAAATGGCTGCGGTTCCCAAAGCGCTAGTCATTTTCCACTCCTCATGCACTTGATTAAAGGACTGAATTACTATATTTCACATAAAACATTTTCCATCATATCAGCCATCAAGCCATTTAGGAAGTACAGCTCATTCACCCCGCAGCGTCCGGGTGCTCAGAGCCCGGTCATGTTAATTAGCTTAGAGATTATTATAAGCCGTTACACTTCTTTAACATTAGACACCAATGTTTAATCCTTTTCAAATGACAAGATAATGTAGGAGAATGTAAATCTCCACGGAGGTTTGGAGATAGAAACCTCAACAGGGACCTTTTAGAGAGAACGAAGGACGAGACGCCGATTAGCATATTAGCCTTGGTTAAAATCTCCATCAGGGAATTATGCTTCTTCACGTTTTATTCAATGCTCTATAAAATTGAAGTCAACGGTCAGTGTAAGATCAGCTACAGCTGGTATAATCCTTTAAGACCCCAGTTTCTTGAGTGTTATATGACTGGTAATTGGGTTAGAAAAATTTGGATTTGCATTTTATTTAAAAAAAAAATCAATAAATAGTTTTAATAATTACACATCATAATTATTGTACTTGTGAAAGTTGTTCTGTAGATTAAAAAAAAAACATTCTTGGATATGCAGGACAAATTGACATAAATACATACAAGCAGGTGAACCTCATTTTTACAAACCGGATTCCAAAAAAGTTGGGACACTAAACAAATTGTGAAGTAAATTTGAGCATAACGAAGAGCTGGAAGACCAATTAACAGTAATTAGGTTAATTGGCAACATGATTGGGTATAAAAAGAGCTTCTCAGAGTGGCAGTGTCTCTCAGAAGCCAAGATGGGTAGAGGATCACCAATTCCCACAATGTTGCGCAGAAAGATAGTGGAGCAATATCAGAAAGGTGTTACGCAGCGAAAAATTGCAAAGACTTTGCAGTAATCATCATCAACTGTGCATAATATCATCCGAAGATTCAGAGAATCTGGAACAATCTCTGTGCGTAAGGGTCAAGGGCGTAAAACCATACTGGATGCCCGTGATCTCCGGGCCCTTAAACGACACTGCACCAAAAACAGGAATGCTACTGTAAAGGAAATCACAGAATGGGCTCAGGAATACTTCCAGAAACCATCGTCAGTGAACACAATCCACCGTGCCATCCGCCGTCACCAGCTGAAACTCTACAGTGCAAAGAAGAATCCATTTCTAAGCAAGATCCACAAGCACAGGCGTTTTCATTGGGCCAGGGATCATTTAAAATGGAGTGTGGCAAAATGGAAGACTGTTCTGTGGTCAGACGAGTCACGATTCGAAGTTCTTGTTGGAAATGTGGGACGCCATGTCATCCGGACCAAAGAGGACAAGGACAACCCAAGTTGTTATCAACGCTCAGTTCAGAAGCCTGCATCTCTGATGGTATGGGGTTGCATGAGTGCGTGTGGCATGGGCAGCTTGCATGTCTGGAAAGGCACCATCAATGCAGAAAAATATATTCAGCTTCTAGAACAACATCTAGTCATCTCTTTTAGGGAAGACCCTGCATTTTTCAACAAGATAATGCCAGACCACATTCTGCATCAATCACAACATCATGGCTGCGTAGGAGAAGGATCCGGGTACTGAAATGGCCAGTCTGCAGTCCAGATCTTTCCCCTATAGAGAACATTTGGCGCATCATAAAGAGGAAGGTGCGACAAAGAATGGGAGAAGAATGGGAGAGCATTCCTATTTCTAAACTTGAGAAACTGGTCTCCTCGGTCCCCAGACGTCTGTTGAATGTTGTAAGAAGAAGGGGAGATGCCACACAGTGGTGAAAATGGCCTCGTCCCAACTTTTTTGGGATTTGTTGACACCATGACATTTTGATTCACCATATTTTCCCCTTAAAATGATAAATTTTCTCAGTTTAAACTTTTGTTCCGTGATTTATGTTCTATTCTGAATAAAATATTGACATTTGCCATCTCCACATCATTGCATTCAGTTTTTATTCACAATTTGTTTAGTGTCCCAACTTTTTTGGAATCCGGTTTGTACAATAAAATATACATAGTTTGTCACACAAAAGCTTGTTCTGTCTGTTCATAGGTAATAAATTGTTTCATTTTAATTCGGATACGACGGTATCATTCATATAGAAGCATATTATTAAATATTTAATGAGCAGGCTAGATCTATAAAAGATCAATAAAGAAACAGGGGCGTAGTCAAGCAGAAGCATCACAACACAGTGACATTTAGCTATCAGAAACATGTGCAAAACATTGTCATTGCCCTTAAATTTAATTACGATCAGCGGCAGCAGACCACCGAGGAAGGAGACAAAATGTCAGCACCTCAGTCGGCACCGGAGGAGGTCCCACCTGCTGAATAGGAAATCACGACGGCAGAAAGCCCAGCACGCCTGTGTCTCATTAGTTCATCAGACTGTAATGACTAAAAGGAAGAAAAGATTGCATGATATCTTGACACCTTCAATTATTGACACGTGTGTAGGTTCACTCCTAGATCATCAATAAATGAGTCTTTCTTATTTACTGTAGAGCTTGTCTCATGTGATTCGATTGTATGCTTCACACACTTGCATGTCATCAGTTACTCAAATGTCGGCTTCTTAGCAGTTCTTACTGATCCATGCACATGGCCCTACGTCAACCGCCATCTTAAAGGAAATGTACATCTCATGATTTATAGAATATACAGTAAATCAAGAGCTTAAATATGCTTCCTGTGATGAAGGATACTTTGATGTACTTTTAATAAGAGTCAAATTTTTGCTCAGAGTTTGAGACAGAATTACATCTGATCTTCTCTATCTTCCATTCTAGCTTTCTTTCTTTCTTTTTCTCTCTCTCTCTCTCTCAACCAGGCATGCACTGAGGCTTTCAATTACTCAACCCGGCCTGTTTTCCTGTTCAGCAGATGAAAACTCTGACATCGCCTTTGCCATCACTCGGGCCTTTTCATCCTGGCAATTTGACGTACATGTCTGGTTCATTCGCTGGCACACTTTTGCTACCCAAGTTTTCAAATTGTGACCATTTCCTGTGTTTGAAGTGAATGAAGCTGGAACCAGTAATGAATGCGAGCCTCATTTGTATGACTCCAGTAGTGTCAATTCTTGCAAATCAAAATATGAACCAAAATTTCCTAAATTCTGAAGAAAAAAAAAAAACAATGCTTTTAGTTACAATCAATAAAGCTACATGTTTCCAAGTACTCCCAACTTTGTTATGAAAGGACATCAATTACTTGAGGTGTGCTTTCATAGAAAAACTATCTGTGCCTGGAAAAATTCACGTGGAATTTAATTGCACAATCATAAACATTCATTCATTCATTCATTCATTCATTCATCTTCTATACCGCTTAATCCTGTGTTCAGGGTCGCGGGGGACCTGGAGCCTATCCCAGGAGACTTCGGGCACTAGGCGGGGTACACCCTGGACAGGGTGCCAATCCATCACAGGGCACACACACATACACACACTCACACACCCAATCACACACTACGGGCAATTTGGGAACGCCAATTAGCCTAACCTGCATATCTTTGGACTGTGGGAGGAAACCGGAGTACCCGGAGGAAACCCACCAAGCACGGGGAGAACATGCAATCTCCATGCACACAGAGACGGGAATCGAGCCTGGCCGGGGAATCGAACCCAGACCCTGGAGGTGCCAATCATAAACACATTTTGAAAAAATTTACAACGCTATCTGTTGAGTTTTGGGAAGACCTAATGATTTTTCATGATAAAAGGGTGTTTTCCATTTAAATTTCAAATTAGCATATCTTCTCTTTCCATGGGCCGATTGTGATGAAACACAAAGCCTACACGGTAGGTTAGCTCAAGCGTGGCCCAATACACCTGTGAAAGCCCCATTAAAATTCATTATCAGTAGTGTTTACGTGATCATCTCGATGTGTTCCGCTACTCATCTTGCGTCCCCACAAATTCGCATATCTTTTCGCAAATATCTCCAATGTACAGACATGCCCACTTTACAGTTTTACTGTACTGTATGTATAGATAATCAGTGAGACGGTGGTGTGATGTGACCTGTTGCAAAGCTAGATCTAAATCAACACTTTTGGACTAATCAGGCGTGAAATGTTAGCAGTGTAGTGGAATAAATTAGTTTCAACAGATGTCACTATCATCATTTACCATAGATAATAATACAGTAGACTCATACACTCAATACACACTAGTCTCTAATTATTTCGTCAACGCTGATTCCCCTTTTCTGCTACTAATGCACCATAATGTGTTTTTGAATTGTTTTGCAGCTGCAGCCAATGAAAAGATGACGATGACGACGATGATGATGATGATGACGAAGACGAGGATGATGGTGGCGATCTCGTTTAAAACCCGTTCTTTCCTTTTGTGGCTTGGGGAAAGAGAAGCAGTGTGGGCTTCTTTTACATCTATGTTAGATTACTGTAATTAACATCAGCGTCAGTCAGTGATATTTACAGTTCCTTGTGAATCCGAAACCCTACTACTGGATTACTGACTGCTGCTTAACAAAAAGCACCCTTATTAACACACTGTTTGCCTCCCAAATCTATTTTAGGATTCTTTTTAAGGTTTAATTACGCGTTTCTAAAGCTTCTCGTTACGTCGTACCATCATGTATTACCAGTTTGCTCTCCACGTCTCATGCCAAGCTTCTCATGATTATTTAAACCTAATGAGTCCCTGTGCAATGACAAAGTTGACTAGATTGGCCTCTAATATTTCTGTTTTTTTTGTTTGTTTTTGTTGCAGTAACAAGGCCAATTTCTTTTCTGGTCTTCCTACTGTATATAAACACCACACCTGGGTCAGCTGCATATTCCAATATTTTTGATTAGTTAAAGAAAGGGTTAGTTCAAACAGAAGGCGTCATGCTCTACATCTAAGGGTCAATCAACATCTGTCATCATACTGTATATGCATCTTTGTCTTACATTGTACAGGGAATAAAAGAAAAATCAGCCCTGCCGTTGCAATACTTTCGGAGGAGACCGTATCTGTATTCGCACATATTTAGAAGACATTATCTGTGCAGCCTAAACAAAACCCTTTTCATTTAGTTACGTGCATCATTTGTGTCCCCTTAGGACAATTGTTTTATGCTAATCAGCAGAAAGTCTAGTGTGTCTGGCTCGACAAATGTTCCTTTTTGATCGTTAGTTACAAATATGTGTAAATAGTGTACACTAACATACCACCAGTACGGAAAAATCAAACAACGGTTTATATCTCTGCTCTGTTTGCCTTTTTCTTTATAATCAATCCCAAGCCTTGTTCCTCAACCAAATCCACCCCCCACGCATTCTTCCTAACATCTGTTCTAACTCTTTGTACATGTTGTACAGTGGCTTTTTAAAATCAGACCCGCTGACCAAAAAGCTTCTTCCTTTGTGTACCTTTCAAGCCACTTCTTGTTACAGGATAAGAATAATGAAAGTGAAAAATCAACTGAAAAAAAAAAAAAAACTGAACTGAAAAATATAACATATCATGTGCATGATGTAAAACTATGTACAATGTAAAGCATAAGGCTTCACAATACAAAGAAACAATACATTATAAGACGTTTTTAGAACAAATGATATAAAGCTTTATAACAAATATTATATGCATGTTCATGTTTAAGTTACACAATGCTGTATATCATTCAAAAGCATGCTTCCTTAATTGTTAATAGATCTCTATATCTTTATTTAAATGAATATGCATAGACATACAGTACAAGCTCTCTTTAAAGACTTTAATGGTAAAGTGATGCTGCTTATTAGCTCTGTGAATTGACTGACAGTATACCACAAGCAATCTGATTGGACAAGAGGATTTCCACGAATTTACAGGACTGTCCACCACCACTGTGTTTATTCTCCTCACCTTTTGGCCACATAATACCAATAAATATTGAAAACTATTTTTAGCACGTCTTAAACATAAAGTAAATCAGATGAATTTCTCAGGACTGTCCACCACCTATATAGTTTATTCTCTTCACCTTTTGCCTGCATAGTAGGCAATACACAATGCACTTCTCATCAAAACTGACACGAACAATTCATAATGTCAAATCTATTCCAATTCGATGTCGTTAAATTTGATTGCTGTTGTACAGTAGCTTTTAAGTTCAGCCTTAACCTTTAACATGTTTTTTTGTGTTTAGAGATGTTTTTCTGCTCGGCATGGTGGTAACGACTGCATATTTGAGTTACCGTATCTTTCCTGTCACTTCACACCATTATGGCTATTGTTCTCTGACCCCAAGGTGTTCCTGTTCTCAGAACTCATCCTTTTTTTGTTGTTGTTGACAACATTCTGCACAAACTCTGAAGAGTGCCATGTTCCAGGAAATCATCAGTTTCTGAAATGATCAAACTGGCACACTCACTCGCACAATACGCCCAATTTGGAAATGCCAGTTAGCCTACACTGTATGCCTCTGGACTGTGGGAGGAATCCGGAGTACCTGGAGGAAACCCACAGAGCAAAGGAAGAACATGCAAACTCTAAGCACATAGACCTGAATGCGTTACCTGAACCCCTGAACATGGAGGTGTGAGACCACAATGATAACCACTATGCCACCTTATAATCTCCAGTCATCCATCCATCCATCTAGGAGCCTCTGTAGTCCAACTAGGGACTGTGGAGTCCAATGGTGACCGTTGTATTTATTTCCATTTTTACGCCATGGTAGAACCTCGAAGTAACATTCACATGCGCATTCACACACTACCGGAAGTTTGGAAATGGCAGTTAGCCTACTCTTCATGTATTTGGACTGTGGAGACAGAGCATGCAAACTCTAAGCACACAGACCCCAATGCGAGACTTGAACCCTTGACCCTGGAGGTACAGAGCCCTAATACACCATTTTATAATACAATGTAAGATTTTGTCATGCAAGTCTAATCTGCATGATTGCATCATGGGTTGCACTTGGCTGGTGGATGTTGGAGGGTCAACTTGGGCTTACTTGTTACTTTATTACAGCCGAGTGCAATTAGAAACAAAACCATACTAACTTTACTATATGATTAGTGCAATAGGTCATAGCTGGTGAAATAATCTCTAATCATTACTTACTGTATCTATTTACATAAAATATGTTTTTCTATTTATATGGCGTGGCTGAATGCAATTGATTGCATGTCCAGGGGTAGCCTAAAGGTGTTCCGCCTTTCTGTAGACGCCCTTTATCTAGAATGACTTGAAAAAAAATGTAAATCTCATTAAACACTACATCTGAGCAGTTGATGGTTAAGGGTCTTGCTCAAGGGCCCAACAGTGGTAACTTAGTGGTCATGAGGTTTGAAGTTGGAACCTTCTGAACCATAATTCCAATGCTCTAACCACTGAGCTAAGCCTAGGCGGTGGTGGCTCAGTTCGTTATGGCTCTGCGTTACTCATCAGAAGTTCGACAGTTTAAGCCCCAGTTCCACCAGGTCGCTGTCGCTGGGCTCTTGAGCAAGGCCCTTAAACCTGTCTGCTCCAAGGGTGCTTCATGATGGTTGACCCCGCACTCTGATCCTAGATTACTAACAAAAACTGAATTCCACTGTGCGGTGAGGCGTGGTATAAGGTGAGACGAAAAATTGGGAACTTAAAACTCACTTCTTTAAGTTTTAAGTGCACTCTTAATTAGACATTATGGAAAGTATGTCCCAAATTGCACAATTTGTGTGTGTGTGTGTGAGGTGTGTGTGTGTGTGTTGGGTGTGTGTGTGTGTGTGTGTTTGTGTGTTGGGTGTTACAGTAACTGTGCTAAAACATCAGACAAGTGTCAAATGATTGACAGGCAGAGGGGGCGTGAGCTTCACGCGAACGCGCAGTTCACGTGCAACTCGTGCGCACAAGCCGGTCCGCGCGAGCTCCGAAGAGTCACGGGGAATAACCGTCATCTTAGTTAGAGTGTAAATGTTTTATTATTTTTTTTAAAGTTAGTTAGAGTGTAACAGTCTTAGTCATGACTCGAGCCCCGCTCGGTTAGTCCGCAGGTAGAATCAGCTGGGGAAGAAGAAGAAGAAGAAGTGATGCTGCTCCAGAAGCGGGTCGCGCCGTGGCTGCGCCGCCGTGAGCGCATTTAGGAGAAGAAGAAGAAGAAGAAGCGGTTTGTTCGGCGATGCTGGAGCGCAACGCGTCTCGCGAGCGGATGGACCTGAGCTCGAACTCCTCGGCCCACATGGGCAGGGCGGCGGGGTTCGACGCGCCGGTGCTGGTGCTGCTGGCCGTCGTCATGCTGCTGCTCATCGGCGTGATCGTGCTGGGCAACGCGCTCGTGATCCTCGCCTTCAAAACCGACCGGAGCCTGAGGAGGCAGAGCAACTACTTCCTCCTGAACCTGGCCATCTCGGACTTCCTAGTGGGTGAGTGTCGTCTGCGCGAGGGCAAACTTACTTACCCGGCGCGCGCACCGGCGCGTGCAGTGCACGAGACCATGTAAGTGTCCAGTTCATCTCCATCATGTTCAGTCACCCTCTGGATTGTGGATTGTGTTAACACACACACACACACATACCCCCTTACCCCTACACACACACACACACACACACACATATTGGTGTATTAACTCACACAAGGTTCACTTAAGCCTCACAAGGTAGAATTAATTGACTCTGTCTTGTATGCACACCCACACACACACTCACTGCTGCACAGCTGAATGTCACTGCTACCTTAAACTGTTTTAACACACACACACACACACACACACACACACAGTTTTGTATCAACTCCAACAAAGCACACTTACATTAACTCCCCTTGTGTGGTATTAATGCACACACACACACACACACACACACACACACACACACACACACACTTTCTTTCTCTCAAGGTGTTAAATGAACCTATGAAATGTTCAATTAAACCATTATTGATCCAGACATTCACTTCAAAGCAGATTGTTGCGTATTAGATGCTTCATTAAATATGTAAAGAGAAACTAATTAACAGGATTTGCTGCAAGCGAGTAACACACATGTAAATCTTTATGCTTTAGGATTTTTAAAAAAAGTGTTGAATCTCAGCACATTTTCATTCAAGCATAGTGTTTAATATATTATTGTTAGTTATAATAATTTGAAAAATATATATTGTTATTTATAATAATCTGCTTTTTTTATTTTAATTTTTTTATTTTATTGTGGGTGGGTGTCAATCAGAACTTAAATTATTATGGTACAAACCCTCAGCCATCCAGGCATTGCTCCAGAAGCTTTTAAAATGTTTAGTACAAAATGAACGCTTGGAGTGTTGTGCTGAAGTGCTGAATCCACCATCAGGATGATCATCTACTCTAGTGCACTAAAACAGTTTGCTTTAGCCTGTTGCCCTAAACTGTGCATCCATTTAACAAATCTTTATTTTTATTTTAAGCCAAAAAGAAAAACACTGGCTGTGAACTGCAGTACGAAGAATGGTTGAAAAATGTAAAATCCCAATAATCACTTGTTCTATGGATTTGTACCACAAACCGAGCGTGTCCACTCTGACCTGGTAAACTACACGGTTTTGAGAAAAGGTTTGCAATCCTTTTTCACAGTAAACTGATTAGACGCATCACAGAAATTGCACGGAATCAAAAATATTAAAATAGTAGCTAAAGGAAATGACACATTAATACCATGCTGATCATGAAAGACTATTCAGTTACTGAAAATAATTGAATGGGGAAAAAAAAAAAAAGACTTTTCTGGATCTACCCTCTCATTTCTCTTTGACAAAATCTCATCAACATCACAGACAATATTATCTCTACAGTGCCCAACAGCAGTGAAAGAACCGATTCGATTCCAAAGACCTTTTAATGCCAAGATAACAAAAACCAAATCTTCTCCTGGGTTCAGAAATGATGAAGAAGATTGAAGATATAAAACGGAAGAATTTGGATGGCTCTTGAACCAAACTCGAACAGCTGCTGCATGATGGAGCCTGACGCTGTTCCAGACAACACTGTAGTGAATCTAATGCTATTGACCATGTGGATCTCCTTCATGGGTTGAATAAGGATGTTATGAGAGTGTCAGGAAAAATAAGGAGATGTGCAGTGTTGCATGCTGACTAAGAATATCAACAACGGGATACTGTTCTGGACATCACCTACATCCAGCTACGCACCCTCTGTGAAGGGAACTGTTAGATAAAAGACAGTCAATGCATCGTAGGGCATACCTGTAACTGCATGTCTGATGCATACTGTAGTCTGAAGAGAAAAGAAGAGGTCTGTTGCAGTCTTGTTAAACATTCCTAAATTCTGTGCAACTTTTTGGTACAGCACATTTTGAGTCATTGTATCATTTTATAAAAAAATAAAAAATCATTGAACATAACCTGATTGAGCCATCTCTACCACTCGGTTGAGGTGTGCTTTGCTGGAAAAAGGATATACTGTAGATGACATTGTTTTTGAAAACACTATGTCTTGCATACCGACAAAAACCTTGCGCTGTTGCACCACCATACAAAAACGAGCAAATTATTTGACTGATCTATTATGATTATTATATTATTATTATATAATAAAATATATTGATACTTTTACCACGAAGAGACATCTCAACCGTTTGGAAGAGACCTGTACGGTTTTATAGAAATACTAGAATAGAAATTAGATTTTTATTATTATTTTCCAATTTAATGAAAAAAAAAAAAAGAGTTTCCTTTTCCATGGCTTTTTATTTAGTGAGGATGTTTAAGGGCTAAGATGCACTGTATACATTCTCTTCATGCTGTATATTTGCTATTTCTCCATACAATATGGAAATGCACATATTGTGAATGTGGGCAAATACATCTTAATCTTCAATGATGTCTTCCCATCAAACAGGTCACGCTATTAGCCAACAATGTGTTTATTGTGACAGTTTCTTGCTTTTGAGAAAAGCCATGCCTCCTCTATTGTGCTCCGCTGTATGGCATTTACATAGGCACAGATGTCTGTACATACGTAGAGTTTTCCTAATTTTCATTTGGCTTCTCAAGTTCAGAAGTTTGACCCTTGACTGACAGGTGTATATAATCACTCTGCATACAGGGATTGTTTGGATTGTATAGTGGACTTCTTCTTCGTCGTCGTCTTTCGGCTGTTCCCTTTCAGGGGTTGCCACAGCGAATCATCTGCCTCCATCTAACCCTATCCTCTGCATCCTCTTCTCTTTATCGTACTGTACACTGTAAAAAAATTCTTGCTACTCCAACTAAAAAATTTCTAGTGACCTGTTGCATCTAAAATTTTTAGTTGGCTCAATTTAAGTTGTGTAAACTATTTTGTTTTTGCTGTGCTGACTACCTCTAAATGTACACACAAATTGAAATAAAACATTCTGTCAACTAAATGTTCTATGCTGAATAAACATGCCTAGTTAGGCCAACAAGCAGTCTCAAATTGAAATATAATGTTGTGTCAATTAAATGTTCCAAGTTGACTGAAAGGTATATTTTGAATTGGAAATTATGCTTGCATAATTATAAAATTAACATCTTAAAGTTTACTTGAGTAGGTTATTCACTGTGGCCACATTTCAAATAACATGACACATTCTTCTAAATTTGAATATTTTTTTAATGTAAACTTTAAACACCTGTTAAAGACTATCAACATTGATTAAGTGCAATCCAGCTACTCTTTCAACAAATAAACAAATGCTGCATTGTTATAACAAAATATGCAAATAACATTCCAAAATGCAAGAATGAAACTGTGCCCTTAACATTCATGTTACAAAGCTTACTAATATCACACTCAGTCAAAACAGTATACTGGATAAATAGACTTCTGCTTTGAGGAACAAAACATACTGATATTTCTCAGTAAAAACGTGCAGTGGCTTATTTGAAAATAAAATATTTGCTTTAACTCAGAAATGGTTTAAGATATAAAAAAAAAAAATGTTGTGAAATAATTTTGCCAAGCTCCAAGATTGTTTGCAGATGCAGTAAGCACTGTTTCCCAGATATTCTCCCTAATACCTGAAATACAAAAAGAAAAATATATGAATAACTAATTAAGTAACCGTTTGTAGTTCAAAACCATTAAAAATCCTATACAAAAAAATGTCCGTTTAGCCATTATAACCGTTTTCAGACACTATAAGGTTAATGAATGATGAAGTGAGAACATTAAGCTCCCTCAGTGGAGCACTAACGCGCTGTCTTTTTCAAATAGCCTTTGAAATTATCAGTCATTAAAATGAATAAAATGTATGTAACGTAATTAAACTTTAGCGGTTTCATAGATTAACATTAATGTCAATGTACATACCATCTGGAAAAAAAAATGCGTTAGGAGCTGAAACGAGTGCATTGCCAGATAACTACTGTAACACTCCAAATTATATACATAAACACTCGAAAATATAATGTTCTAAAGCTTGCTGCTGGATAATATATATGTTATAAAGCTAAAATTGCTGATTACTTTGCAGGACAGTTAGTTTCCATGAAGTACTCACCATTTCGGGAGGAAATAGCGGGAAGTTCGAAAATTCTGGAAGAACGCTTTTGCGCATGCGCAGAGGTCCCTCTTGTTCGTCCAACATAAAATTGTTTGTGTGCAGTTAAATGTTCCATGAACACAGTTTTATTCGTTGCCTCGATGAAACTTTCTTAGTTGAGTAATGAAATTTATACAATCATTGAGAAAACATATTTTTCTTTTTTGACACCAGCATTATATTAGCCCAACATATATTTCTTTGTTCCAACAACTATTTTCAGGATTTATTTTTTACAGTGTATAGTGGACTTGTGGTTTTGAAATGCTATAGATACCTGCATATGAACATAGTGTGACAGGAGGTCTCTGGTTCGGTTCCATCTGCCGATTCCATCTGCCGCAACCTTCCTGTCTCTTGCCTCTTTGCTGAAACTGTAATTTTCTACATTGGACGAACCAAGTAGGAAAGTGCTGAGAAATGCTCCGTGTTATTTCCCTACTTTTCAAATGTAAGCATTTCTGCTGATGATGATAAGAGAGTTTATCCTAAATCTGTGTTGGAGAGACTGAGAACTGCGTTAAGTGTTTTGCAAAGACGGCTTAGGAATTTGTAAGGAGAGCAAACTGCATGACGTGTTGAGTGCTGTTACACTGATTTCAATAAAAAAAAAAATATATATATAAAGAGTCATATTCGGTATGACCCCGTTTTGCCTCCAAAACAGCCCTGACCTGTCGAGGCATGGACTCCATTAGACCCTTTAAAGTGGGCATGGCATCTGGCCGTGAGCCATCAGTAGCAGATGCTTTAAGGCCTGTAAGGTGCAAGGTGAAGCCTTCGTGGATCTGACTTGTTTTTCTAACACATCCCACAGATGCTTGATTTGTTGCGTGGTTCGTCTGCACCATGAGATGTAATAATATTAATGTGTGCCCTTATGTAGGGCTTCAACAAAATAGGAGTCGGAAGAGTGCTTATGAGACACACACGGGGACACCTTTCTATTTGGAGGTAGCATGGGATGATTAATTACTGTAGGAACTAAAAAGAAACTCAGGACACAAAATACACAGAGCTCTAATCTAATCTTACATTCCGGAAACTCAAAATAAGGTTCTAGATCCTCTCGGGACGAGTCCACCCTGACTGAAGATTTATATGTGCTTATTCACACTTAACTGGCATCTGAGAGTGTACGCTTAACAACTGGCGTGCCGCGCTCTCTCTCTCTCTCTCTCTCTCTCTCTCAATCACGCCAAGTTAACACCTCAAACAGTTCTTGAACCATTTTTGCAGAGTGTTTGCAAGACACATTATCCTGCTGAAAGAGTCCACTGCCATCAGGGAACACCGTTTCTATGAAGTTGTGCATTTGGTCTGCAGCAGTGTTTAGGTAGGTGACATGTGACGAAGTGTCACCTACCTAAACCTTCTTTCATTCACCTTCGTTCATTGCTCCATGATCCAGTCCTGATGCTTATGTGTTCATTTCGGTCCTTTTAATGGCAGATACAAGTCAGCATGGGCACTCTGACGGGTCTGCGGCTACTAGGGATGTAACGGTATTGTAAATACCGTCGTACCGCAATAACAATTTATTTCGATAATACCGTGGTCGCATGACGATAAAACTTTAGGTCTTCTGAGAAAAGTTTGCTCAGGTGAATGAAGCGAACGGGAGGTAGCGGGAACTACAATTCCCATCAGCCCAGGCGTGACCCATCATCCTTTGCGGTCTGTTGTCGCTACAGATCCAGTAATGCGGAAATGGCGGGTGCTGCTATTAGCGGCGAAGGAAAAGAGATGGAAAGAGTAATTAATCATTACCGGAGTAAGCGGGTTTTAAATCGGATGTGCGCATTACTGGATCTGTAGCGACAACAGACCGCAAAGGATGATGGTCACGCCTGGGAATTGTAGTTCCCGCTACCTCCCGTTCGCTTCATTCGCCTGAGCAAACTTTTCTCAGAAGACCTAAAGTTTTATCGAGTCATTTCGGTTTCTCTCTGAAAAGAAACGAGAAAGGAAAAAAAAATCCTGTCTCTGTCTGAATAAGTGTGTGAATGAGGTGAGTGTCTCGAATACTCATTCAGCACATGGACCAGCTGCAGTAAGTACTGTAGGCTGCTATTTTTATTTTTTCAGAGTTTTCAAGAATACTAAATTGAAACTTAATTTTTTTACATGGTTTAATAATTTTTTGTTATTAAAATTGAAAAATTGAAGTTTCTGTTTCAAAGTTTACAGATAGATGGCTAATTTATATGCCATTGATATGTTCAGTGTTCATGTATACTGTTTAATAAACACTTCTGGCACTTTTTTCGAGTCTCTTCATTAGTTTTGTTTTTCCTGTAAATGATTCAATAAATACCGTACCGTGCCATTCATACCGAGGTATTACCGTACCGTGAAGTTTTGATACCGTTACACCCCTGTACATAACAAACTGTGATGCACTGCACATTCTGTTGCCTTTTTATCAGTTTGAGCTACAATAGTAATATACGTAAGTAACTTGAGGACTTCTATCGGATGGGACTACACAGGCCATCCTTCTTTCTGCAAGTGCATCAGTGACTCAGAGACCCTGTCGCCTGTTCACCTGTTTCTCCTTCCTTGGACCCTTTTTGTACTGACACTGCAGACAGGGAGCATCCCACAAGACCTGCTGTTTTAGAGTTGCTCTGACCCAGCCGTCAATTTGGAACTTGTTAAAGTCACTCAAACCTGTTTGGTTGCCCATTTTTCCTACTTCCAACACATCAACTTCAGGAACAAAATGTTTACTAGCTGCTTAATATATTCCACCCACTTCTCTACAGGAGCATGGGAGTGTGGACTGGGGGATCAAGGATTAAAGCTCTTCTGCTATATACACCAAAGTGCTACCTGCGTAACTCTCTCGTCTCTTTATCTTCATGGTCTGCTCACTACACGCAGTATTACATATTTTGCCAATATGCATAGACTCAGTCAGGGTTACTTTCATACTGTTATTATTATTATTATTATTATTATTATTACATAGATGATCTATCTATCTATCTATCTATCTATCTATCTATCTATCTATCTATCTATCTATCTATCTATCTATCTATCTATCTATCATTAACAATTTTATGGTTAATGGATTTACCATTAACTGTTATAACTGTTGATTAATCTTTGTAAAGTTAAGTGATGCATTAACATTGTAAATTCCCACAGTCTGTTAACCATGCTTCCTCATGTCTGACAGACAGCTGCACTTTAAGCTCAGGGATATCTATGTGATAGCTGATGGAAAGAAAAAAGAAAGAAAAAAAATCTGGTATGAGATCCTATTTATAGCCAACACATTATCATCATCATCATCATCATCATCATTACGTCCATCCACCTAGGAACCTGTGTAGTTCAACCAGGGATTGTGGAGGGATCGTGTTATTTACCATTGTGTTTATTCCCATTTTATAACTGTGTCCGGTCAACATCATCATTATTATTATTATTATTATTATTATTATTATGTACATTTATTTACCCTACATTAAACAAAGAAAGACAGATGTGCCTCATCACTGCTTTAACTCTGTAGCATCCACACACACACACTATACAAGAGTGAAGTTACTGAATAATTGATAGAAGTTTCTGAATAGTGAGCTTTAAAAACAAACAAGTTAAAAATTGAGCCTGGAGTTGATGGGTTACTTGACATAAACAACATCTTTCTTTTTCTTTAGTTCTGGTTTTGTTTTTCAACTGTTTTATTGCAATTGTGCATTAACAATATAGTACAAAACATGAAGAGAGAAACTCCAAATCAGTGCCAAAAAAATGTGGTAAAAAAAAAAATGCGGTATAGAAATTCAAATTGGCACAATGCATCATCTGACACGGGACGAATGAGCAATGCAGCATGTGTATAACTGAACAATGTGCGTCACTCTGTAATTCCGTAGTTCTGTTAATTATAGTTTTATGTTGGAGTGCGTCAATGAATGGGGCGCATTAAAAGCAATTATGCCGGTACTACACAAACCACAAAAGACCCACGTGAATAATCATGGTTACGCATGCCTCTCTATTGTAACAGAACACATGTTAAATAAAAATAAAAACAAAGATCTTTGCATTAAGGAAATGTTCTCATTCCCCTAAGGTCAGCTCCTAGCCCTAGAGAATTGGATAAATGCCCAGAAGAATCGATCATGCTGGATTTATATAGAGTAAACTGACGTGCAGGGTATTGAATGAGCAGCTACCACACCTACAGTACAGCATCGGCCTGATTCTCCTACACTGAGTGATGGACAAAGCAAATGCATTGTTGATTTAATACCTAATGTTTTAATTGGACTCCTCCTGTGCACTTTGTATTCAGCTGCTTGTGTTAATCGAACACTATTGATTTCTGCCGCATGCTCCATCTAGCATTTAAAATGAAAAAAAAAAAAAAAAAAAGTTTCATTTTTTAGCTGTAGATATTTCTCTGGAGCGCTTCTTTAATATCTAATACAACTGAATGTATTGGTGTTTCTCAAATGCTACACTACTGACCTTATCCCAGTATCTCACTAGTACCTTGGATACCATCAAGGTGGAACGATCTCTCAGTACGCTGGAGCCATGATCAAACTGCCTGCTTCACCACTGAAATTCTGGCCTCCCAGGAACTCCTTTAATACGCCAAACATGTGACTTGGAGAGAGGTCAAGACAAAAGTCCCTGGTTTAACTTGAACATCCCATTTAAAAGGTCCAATCCTGTTCTACCTCTACTGTATGTACAAAGAGCAGTAAGCTTCTTGAACTCATGGTTAGATAAGTAGTTAGTGGAAGAACTTTCACAGAGCTCTGGCCTTGGAAGGCCTTGCCAGAAATAACAGCAAAGGGGACTAAATCTGGACTGTTCAACAAGAACATATGGGTTAGATCTTCAGGTGAGATTGTTTAAAAGGATTTTTTTTAGACAGTGAAGGTTTCTTTTACAATATATAAGAAAAGTTACAGTCTATACAGTATTGTGCAAGACTCTTGAGCTACCACTCATTTCTTCATAATTTGCCTCCAAACAGCCAGACGTTCTTGTATTTTTAATCGTCTTGAGCAATAGTTCTCAAGGAATCCTGAAGGACGTTCTTGTCTCTTGTTTTTCACTCCAGTACCTGTACCTGAGCAGTTTCAGAACAATGTGTTTTGTCTGTTGACCTATGAATCATTCAACTATAAAAAAAAAATACATCTAAGGCATAAACAACTTAAGGCATGAAACAGGTGCAGATGATGACAGATGATGCACTAGCGCACTGGTGGTGCTGGATACAGCGGCATGGTAGCTTAGTGGTTAGCGCTGTCGCCTTGCACCTCCAGGTTCTGGGTTCGATTCCCGCCTCAAGTCTTTGTGTTCTCTTTGTGCTAGCTGGGTTTCCTCCAGGTTCTCTAGTTTCCTCCCAGAGTGCAGATTAGGCTAATTGGTGTTGCCTGTAGTGGGTGAGTGAGCATGTACAGTATGTTTGTGTCCTGTGATAGATTGGCATCCCCTCCAGGGTGTACCCCGTCTCTTGCCCTAAGTCTCCTGGGATTGACGCCAGGGATAAAATAAGGAGACTCAAGACGTCTGCACTGTATTTTTATGATTTTTGTCATTTCAGACCTAAAACATTTAGAGCGAATGCAGTTGCAATCACGGAAAATCTGTCTCATTCCAGTCCAAGCTAAATGATAATGTCATATATGTCTATTTAGATTAAGTGAGTGAGTGAGAACACTTCTATACCGCTTAATCCTGTGTTCAGGGTCGCGGGGGCGTGGGGGGGGGGGTAATGGAGCCTATCCCAGGAGACTTCGGGCACTAGGCGGTGTACACCCTGGACAGGGTGCCAATCCATCGCAAGGCACACACACATACACACACTCTCACACTCATTCACACACTACGGGCAATTTGCGAACGCCAATTAGCCTAACCTGCATATCTTTGGACTGTGGGAGGAAACCGGAGAACCCGGAGGAAACCCACCAAGCCGAGGGAGAAACATGCAAACTTCATGCACACAGAGACAGGAGAAATTCATATTATGCATGAAAATTATTTTATTATATTTCCTTTTAGTATCTCTTTCACTCCTCTTGGTATCAAATATAACAAAAGTAACATGGCAAATAATGGCATAGATTCCATATAGAGACAGATGTATGCATTTTAAGGGCTTAATAATTAACCTACTTGACGAGACTGTTGTGTTTGTAGTCTATAGAGGCGCCAGTATGTCTGAGGAGGAAAAAAAAAACAAAAACAGATAATGTTTGCTTTGGAACTGTATATAGACAAAATGCTTGAAATGTGCCAGACCTTGTTGCATTCTCACTCGTTCTCATAAACTAGAAGAACGTCCTCTTCTCACTTTAAGGTCATATATCAGGCTTCCTCCAATAAATCTGAGCACAAATTATTTCGCTCTCTGAAGATTTATGTAGTTATTATATTAAATTAAACATTCTAATATGACATTCGACGTTAGCATGCCTTTCTACGACATAGTGACTGATATCTGTGGAGTAGATCCTAAATCTGTGCTATTTTTCTTCGTAGTTTTTCGTCTCGCGCGTTTAAAACTGGTATTGTTTTCGCCGAAGCCGGAGCCATAGGAAGTAAAACAGAAGAAGAAAAAATATGCTTGCAAATGTATGCATGACCACACGTTGTGCCTAGACAGGCTCATTAAATGCCACAAAAGCGTTGAAAGTTTGTCTCTGATCTGTCATGCTGAGTCATGGTGCCATTCGCCCCAGTTGGTCGAGATTGAGTAATTTCACATCAACAGGAATACAAAAGTTAATGAGGGCAAAAACACGACGTTTTTCACGTATACGTGTGAATAACAGTAAACAGCATCAGTATTTCTGAATTCTGGATGATATTTGGAAAGCACGGTGTATGAACGCACACTACAGTATATTGCACTCCCAAGTCCTACTGTATACGCATTGTTATGGGAAAAAAGCATTAACAGACTGACAAATGTATCTTGAAACGTTGTACAGTTTTTTAATAAGATTGTCTGTTGTTAATCAGATATCGTCGCAGGAATTTCACATATTTTTCCCTTTCCTTAAAGCAGGAGTGGAGCATTTGAATAATTCATAATTGATAAATAACTATGCAACAATCTCAAAATCTCGTGCAACATCTTAGTATCGTGGTTATCCCAAATGCTGGAACCACCTTTTTTTGCTACAGTATATTAATCTAAACTTGTAAGTGTGTACCTACTGTAACCCTACATATCCCAGTCATGTATGACACAGTAAATGTAGTGTTCTAGGTACTGGACTTCTATGGACAGTGTTTTATTTTGTCAGAATAAAGGTACAGTGTGGCAATCACTACCAAGCAAGTAGCTAATCAGCTATTACTGGAGCCTAAGTACAGGCCCCTGGCTCTGTCCCTACACCACTCCGTGTTATAATGCTCTGGCAAAAGAGGCTGTTTTGGGTGCCAGCTATTGGATCTTCCCCGAACTTGTCCCAATCAGACCACAGCTGACCAACATAAAATGGAACCAGTGGAAAATTCATGCAACGCAACAGAAAAAACATGTACAAAATCATTCAGTATTTCCTTATACAGTATAACTTAAAAATAAATAAATAAATAAATAAATAAATAACATTACAGGAGAATATATGAATGGCTTTAAAGAAAAAGTACAAGATAGACCAGTTGGAAACAACAAGCCTAATGTACGCTCCTGGGATTTGTATAAAAGTAAGGAGCGAGTGTGACAAAGTTACCAGAGGTACTCATATTCTCCAGCATGCTCAGTAAAACCTAACAGCTGTTTTACTTACTGTATACAACTGCACAAATCTGTGTCTAAACCTCCTGATTTTAAGTAATGAGTTTTCACTCCAGATATTGACTGTTTATTTTATTGCTCTTCATAAAATCTTCTTTTATGCAATTTTTTCAAAAATTTTCAAAATTTTTATGTTTTCAAAAGAATCTTTTGCTTATGCCATATGTTTGTATGTGCCCAAGACTTTTGCACAGTACTATAAGTAAAACAGCTGTTAGGTTTTACTGAGTTTGCTGGAGGATACGAGTTCTTCTGGTGACTTTGTCACATTCGCTTCTTTCTGTTTTTATGCGAATCCCAGGTGCGTACATTAGGTTTTTCATTTCCATCTGAAAACTGGTCTGTCTTGTACTATATATTTTTCTTTACAGCCATGCATATACTGTATTCTCCAGTAATGTTATTTATTAATTAATTAATTAATTAATTACTTTTTAAGTTATATATGGTAATAGTGGATGATTCTGTAAATAATTATGCAGACATTTTAAACATACATAACAAAATTGCTAAAGCATATAATATGATGCCTAAGACTTTTGCACAGTACTGTACATGTGAGCATATCTATTATGCAAAACAAACATCGTCAGTCGATACATTTTTAATCACTTAAAATCTTAACAGCAAGAAATCAATCCATGATTAATCATTCACATCCCTAATTGCAGGTATAATTCATTGGACGAAGGGGGAAAAAAAGTTCCAGTTGGCTTTTATTGTCATTTCTACCACATACAGTTTAGTACACAGTAAAACAAAACAACGTTCCTCCAGGACCGAGGTGCCACATACTATACATAATAAATTAACAACATAAATCAACAAAACTGGCTAACTAAGAAATCTAAATAGCTGACTAGCTAAAACAAGACAGATCGACATTTTTAAGTTAACAGAAAAACTATCTAAGTTTTACACAAAAGAGACAACATAACGTTCATGTGCAAATGTGCAAACGAGCGACGTGAAACTGCGACTACATGCCACATTTGTTTCTCGTATTGGTGATGTGATTATACCTACTGGCGGCGCGGTGGTGTAGTGGTTATCACTGTCGCCTTGCACCTTCAGGGTCTGGGTTCGATTCCCGGCCAGGCTCGATTCCCGTCTCTGTGTGCATGGAGTTTGCATGTTCTCCCCGTGCTTGGTGGGTTTCCTCCGGGTACTCCGGTTTCCTCCCACAGTCCAAAGATATGCAGATTAGGCTAATTGGCGTTCCTAAATTGACCATAGTGTGTGAATGTGTGTGTGTGCTCTGCGATGGATTGGCACGCTGTCCAGGGTGTACCCTGCCTCGTGCCCAGAGTCTCCTGGGATAGGCTCCAGGTCCCCGCGACACTGAATACAGGATAAAGCGGTATAGAAGATGAATGAATGAATTATACCTACTATTCCTAGTTATAACTTATATCCGTTATATATCACACTAAAACAGTGATAGCTAATCGATTTTCCTGATGACCTGAAATGTATTTTAACTGACTTTAGTTAATTATAAATATGACCTCAAATGAAGGTTTTACTGTTATTTGTATTTAAGGAATATGATGTAACTAATAGGAATCATTCCTGTAATTGTAATTAAAACGCCCTTGCCACAATGGCTTTTTCGCATCGTCCACTCACCTGTAAGTGATTACATTTTTACGGTGACTGGTTTTTCAATTTTGATTCGGTGATTGGGGTCAAGCTGATTGATTCAGTCCAGCTGACACGACAGACTGGATGTTGAGTCGAGCCTCTTGGGGAATAGGGCACAGAATTGACATCGCTCACTATTTTCTGTATATACTGTATGAAGGACGTGTTAACAGTTCACATCAAGAAGGATATGTTGGCAGTGTATGAAGAGATATATGTGAATTCTTACAGGCATAACTGCTAAAGGGCGCGCTTTATCATCTCCGGCAGCATGGCAACAAAATACCATGCCTTCTATTAGCTGTGTCATGGGGTGTAGGAGGAGATAAACAGACCTGTTTGGAAACACAGAGAGACTGTATAGAACTCGGAAGCTTTGTTCCTAATATCTATATGTACATACAGTAATATCGCATAATACCCTGACCAACTGAATGCATTCCGCGATATGTACAGTATAAGATGTACAGCACGTCACTTTGAAGTCAGCTACACCTTCTGCTTGGAAAAAGGTCACGAAGGTGATTTCTCTTTTTACCAGAATATGTTTTTTGTGCTGCCAGGTGTCGGAATCAAAAGATCCTTTCTGAGTCAACAGAGGACGGTTGTGGTTAAAGGCAGTAGGATGGATAACTGGTCCAGGGAGCTCTGTCTCTGTCCTTGCAGAGTCCGTTTCATCTCAGCGGAGTTGCAAATGATAATATAATCGGTGAAGTTGCCTTGCTAACGAATAGTTTGAAAAGCTCCGCTTGGTACTATAGCTAGCTTACATTCGTAGTTGACAATTGGGCAATTTGGGAACGGCAATTAACCTGATCTGCAGTCTTTGGACTGTGTGAGGAAACGGAGCACTCGGAGGAAACCCGCCGTAAGATATCTTGCGCGAATTGGAATATTTTCATTATATAATTAAGAGTCCCCGATTTACAGTAAGGCTGAACTGAACTGAATCTCTGTCGAGCTAAACATGTCGCGCCTGAGCTGCCAGTGATCCAGACCCCCTCTGCCCCCTGGACCTGTCCGACTCGTCCTGGTGTCCCGCTTCTGGTTGGAGATGTTGATTGTGTAAGGCTGCTTTGCGAGAATGTCAATTGTTAAAAGTGCCATACAAATAAAATTGAACATTAAGTTGAGGAAACATGGATAATGCTTCCTCTTACACTCAGAGCTGTTTTTCTTAAGAGTGCCTTAGCACTACCAGGTAAGGCTCTTCCTTTGCTCTTAAAAACAGCCTCAGGTCTTCACAGCAGGTGTTCCACAAGCTTTCGGAAACATTTCTTTGAGATTCTGGTCAATTGTGACATGATGAAATCCTGCAAATCCTAAAAGAAATCCACGCTGTGAATCCCAAAAGGCGTGTGGAATTAGGGTTTGATTCCTGGGAAGGCCACTGAAGCGCTGATTATTTTTCGTGCTCTTGAAGCCAGTTTGAGACAATGATTGCTTTGTAACATGGTGCATTATCATGTTAGAAGTGTGACTATGAAAAGGATGCACACGGTCATCAGAGATACTCAAATCGTTTGAGGCATTCAAACCGTGATTGATTGGTACTGTATTAACAAACTCAAAAATCGTTCCCCACACCATTACACCACTTTGAACACAAGACAGGTCGGGTCCATGGATTCATGCGGTTGGCACCAAATTCTAACCCTACCATCTGATGAAAAATGGAGATTTATCAGACCAGGCTACATTTGTCCAGGTCTCACCTGTCCAGTTTTGGCGAGCCCGTGCCTGTGCCTGTGCACTGCCGTCTCAGCTTTCTGCTCTTTAGACCCACTCTTCTGGATTTGGATCTCCTGCTGTTGTAGCTCATTTACCTTAAAGTTTAACAGGTCGTGAATTCTGAGATGCATTTCTGCTCACCGCAACTGATGAACACGTCCTGGTTATTTGAGTTATTGTAGCCTGTCTGTTTTCTTAAACATGTCTGGGCATTTCCCATTGTCTGGTCCCGTCAGCAAAGACTCTTTGCCTGTGAAACAATAAAAAAAAAGCCTCGAATGAAATATCTAAATTTGTTAAAAGCACAGTGATATTGAGCGATGCGTCCCATGGGGAGGTGTTTGTAAAATGGAAGACAGATTGGTTTGGTTATACAAGCACAACTGGCATTTCTAAGTGCATACCTTCACTATATAATTTATAGCTGCTTGTGTGTTGTAATAAACATATTTTTGGCACAAATGTTTCTTTTTTCTTTGCTTGAGAGGAAGTGTTCCATTCTGCTCTGCTTATTGCCTGAGCGGTAAAATGATTATTTGGTTTAATCCGGATTACCCCCAGTCTATAAAGTTGATTTGCAATACTTCTTCAAGCATAATTTGAACATATTAACAAATCTAAGGATCTAAGAAATAGTGTCTGAAGCTGCTAAAGCATGTGAAGCATTGCGACTGAACTCCAAGGCTGGAAAATAAGTGTACTGTGTGCTCAGAGCAATTAGGATTTCAAGCATTGCCCTTATGGACTAATTTAACATTTATATGCATGCAGAGGCTCCAGGTTTAATCACAGCACTATACCTGTTTTACATTACAGTCACATACTGAGGGGTTTATCATGCATGCGATAGATGTCCCTGTTAAAACTCCCACTGACTGTTTGCTTTAAAAGTGTTCGCACAAGTCCCATATATATATATTCATGTACCCCCTTCTTCTTTTCCATGTTTTCCATAATAAAGAGACTGATCTCCTATTAAACCAACTCCGTTCACAGAATGAACTGCTATATCAAATTACTGTCCATTTAATCAGCTGTATATCTATGCAGGGAAAGCAGATCCTGGACAGAAACCTGGACACAAATTGATAAGCCCTTGTCTTAAAGGATATTGCTGAAGTTTGATGTGTTTGGTGTTTTTCCTCAGGGGCCTTTTGCATCCCCGTGTATTTGCCCTACATCCTGACAGGCAAATGGATGCTGGGCCGAGGGGTGTGCAAGCTCTGGTTGGTGATGGACTACCTCCTCTGCACCGCTTCCGTCTTCAACATCGTCCTCATCAGCTACGACCGTTTCCTCTCCGTCACCAGAGCGGTGAGCCACTTAACACTTCATATTTCTTTTTGCGCTGCGTGCCGAATGAGATGTAAGCCGAAGTGCCTGTTTAATATCAGGAGTGTCACATACTGTAGGTCTAGTATGTAGGAACGACTTCAAGAGGAATTCATGCAGAAAAAAATAACTTTTGTAGAGCATCTCACAAAAGTTATCATAGCACAGGAAAGATTTTGGTTGCCAGGAAACCAAAACGTTATTAGCTTACAAATATCAACACTGTAGTATGGGTAGATGGCTAATCATGCACGTTAATGCAGACAAAAACTACCATATGAACCCAGCCATCCATCTACATACATAATCTATTAATAATTATGGGAATCTAAAAAGATTCCCATAATTCCCTTGATTGACAGATACTGGGAATATTGTATACAAGCATACTGTACATTTCTTTTTTTTGGGGGGGGGGGCTACCACTCAGCCGGGAGGGCGAAGACTATCACGTGTTGCATCTTTTCGAACTGCGTGCTCACGCACCATTAGGGGCGGAGTAACACACTCGGAGGAAAGCGCTATCCACTCCTTCCGGATGCGCGAGCTCACAGACGCCCCTGATTGGCTGTAGAGCCGTGATTAATGTGGGAGCGCAAGTACCTCTCATCCCTCCCCCTTGAGAGAGCTCGGCCAATCAGCTCTCTCTATGCCTTGGCTGTGAGAGGAAAACAGCATCACCCGGGGTTCGAACCAGCGATCGTCGCATGATAGGGCGGGCGCTTTACCACTGCGCCACTCGGAGGCTCCCAGAGATGCAATTCTTGTAATTTTGCTTATTTACACCATCAAAATGGATCTGAAATGTAGGAAGCAAGGTTTGATTGAATTTTAGACCTTCAGTTTTAATTCAGTCTGTTTAACAAAAAATATCCATCTGTTTTCACCGCCGTATACTAACAATTAATTAAGAAGCTCTAGAGCTGATTTCGCTGTATGCTTTTTATGTTTTTAGGTCCGTCTCTAGTGTGAAGTGGTGCCCTATTAGTTTTACAGCATTTCAATGAATCTCAGAATAAAAAGTCAATTCAAATATACTTATTTTTACAATGTTTGCATGAGGATTTAGCGACATCATAGGAAAGAGGGAACCCTCAGCCTCATTCTGGCACAAGGATTCCCCTACTACTGTACGACCTGTAACATCTTCACCAACAGTGCATTTACTATATGTACAGTATGGGGCCAGGGGTAGCTCAGTGGTTAAGGCATTGGACTATGGTTCAGAAGATCCCAGGTTCAAACCCCACAATCACCAAGTTGCCACTGTTGGGCCCTTGAGCAAGGCCCTTAACCCTCAACTGCTCAGATGTGTAATGAGATAAAAATGTAAGTCGCTCTGGATAAAAGCGTCTGCCAAATGCCTAAATGTAAATGTAAATGTACAGTAGCAAAAATACAGGTGTAAGCAATTTGGACAGTTGTCGTTAAAAGGGCTTTAAAACATAGTTTAGGATTAAAACCTTCTCAGTTCCTGAAGATAATTTATTATTAACCAGTTTTTACGGAGATGAACAACTCACTATAGTTTGCCTAACACACTGTGTACAGCCTAACACACTCACCTGTGTGAATGTTTAACTGAGAGGAAATGTGTCACATATGGACAGAATTTGATGTCAGTGACAGGAAACTCACTCCTTGGTTTGTGCAGCTTTAATGCTTGTATTTAACCACCTTTTGTTCCTGTAGTAATTACTTATTAATTCTCATCACTCGTCACCTAATTTCCAGGTAAACACCATGACCTTGAATAGAAGCAAGCATATTGAGATGAAGAAGCAATTTACAAAACAAAGATATGTGTGTGTGGGTGAGTGTATGTGTGTGTGTGTGTGTGTGGGTGAGTGTGTGTGTGTGTGGAGAGAAAAAAAACAGCGAGAGAAATGTTTTGACAATGTCGTACTAGGTTCAGAACATCATGACCTGCTGTCAAGTTCTTTAAGAAATTGTTCTTGAATATGCAACACAAAGCAATATTAAAGAACATGACTGTCAAGAAAGCCTTTTTTTAATCTGATGATTGATTTAATTTGCTTTAGTGATTGGCCATTTAAAGATGAACTAGGATTAATACTACTTGCAGTGGATTTTTTTATTTGGTTTAAATTTATGCATATACAGTACTGTATGTACACAAAAAAACACTATATAGACACACACACATATACTGTATATATATCTATACACACATATACATATGTACACACATTTTATATATATACATATCAGGGTTTGACATTAACTTTTCTGCTCACTGACCAATGTGGCTAGTGGATTACCGGAGACTTTTTACTAGCCACAATTTTGTTACCAGAAAATCGTTCAGTTGTTCCTTCACCATGATATGTTAATATTTGTTATATCTAGATTTACTTATAAATGACAGCATACACTGTATCACTATAGTAGTAGTCAAGTATTCAGTACTGTTAAGATCCCAATATAAAAACATGCAAACATGAACAGTATATTCTGTTTATTGAACTTAAATTCAAGCCTCTTACCACATGACATTGAAAAATAACAGATACAGTACAACTGAACTCATTCTGATATTAAAAATACAGCAACTCAGAACATTTATCATTTTAGTGTGTTGTGTACTATTATCAGGTATTATTATTCATTCATTCATTCATCTTCTATACCGCTTAATCCTGTGTTCAGGGTCGCGGGGACCTGGAGCCTATCCCAGGAGACTTCGGGCACTAGGCGGGGTACACCCTGGACAGGGTGCCAATCCATCGCAGGGCACACACACATACACACACTCACACCCAATCACACACTACGGGCAATTTGGGAACGCCAATTAGCCTAACCTGCATATCTTTGGACTGTGGGAGGAAACCGGAGTACCCGGAGGAAACCCACCAAGCACGGGGAGAACATGCAAACTCCATGCACACAGAGACGGGAATCGAGCTTTCCTCCCACAGTCCAAAGATATGCAGGTTAGGCTAATTGGCGTTCCCAAATTGCCCGTAGTGTGTAATTGGGTGTGTGAGTGTGTGTATGTGTGTTATTCATTATGTATTATATCAGGATTCTGAGTTAGTATAATGGACTCTGGTCTATCTTGTAGTGTTGACTCTTTATAGTGTGAGGTAATTCAATCAATTGATGAACTTTCTATCATTCAACATGAAATCTAAATAGATTTTAATAGTGATTACTTTTTTATATATAATCAGTAAATAACCTGCGAAAGGGGCAAACATTCTCATCCTGTTGAGAAGCAATAGCCTTTAAGGAAATGAGACGCACACACACACCAAACAGGAAGTAAAAGTGTGTGTGTTAGTGATGCACAGGTCGTCTGGTAACCCGCGGGTTGGGTTGGGCCGGGTAAAGAAATTGTTACTTTATTTGGGGGGCGGGTTGGGGCAGGTCATTAAAAACAAAATTAAATAAAAAAATTATTTTGGCGGGTGGGCGGGTGCCAATGTCAAACCCTGATATATATATATATAAAATTTCCTGAAATGTAAAAATGAATGTAATGACGCAATGCTTAAAATGGCTATAAATAATTGAGTAAACAGTTAATATTTAAGTGAGAGGAGTATGAAAACGGTAAAAATTCACAAAAGCTGCAGCTTACCTATAGCATTTATGATTTTTCAGATGCCATCAATTTAGCAAAGGGAAAGCATGCAGAATGGAAAGTATAAACTTATTTCATACACTGGACTGTTTACTTTAACTTTAAACTGATTTTTATCCGTGTGAATTTTATCAAGAATTTGCAAACTCTATAGAAACAAAAAGTCAGGACCATATGACTAATGTATTTTTTTTTACTGATGTATAAGCAGAGGTGGAAAGAGTAATAAAATTTTGTACTTAAGTAAAAGTACTGTTACTTTAGTGAACTTTTACTAAAGTACAAGTAAAGTTACCCTTATAAAAATCTACTCAAGTAAAAGTAAAAAGTAGCTCATTAAAAATGTACTTGAGTGAAAGTTACTGAGTTACTTTTTTTAACAGCGGGGGTGGGATGGGGGATGGAACAACCTGGGTAACCTGGGGAATATCAGCATGGGTGTGATGTAGCCGAAAGTGTCCCACACTCAGTCGGGAGGGCCGAAGACAGCAAACCGCATCTTTTCGAACTGCTCACGCACCGTTGGGGGCGGGGTAACACACTCGGAGGACAGCGCTATCCGCTCCCTGCGCTTGCGTGAGCTCACAGGCGCCCCTGATTGGCTGTAGAGCCGTGATTAATGTGGGAGCACTAAGTACAGTACCTCTCATCCCTCCTCTCTGAGAGAGCTGTGAGAGGTTACAGCATCACCCGGGAACCGAACCAGCGATCCCTGGATGATAGGGCGAGCACTTTACCACTGCGCCACTGCGAGGTTTAAAGCCTAGATCATTTAAGGAGGTTTGAGTCAGGAAAGGCATCTGGTCTAAAACCTGTGCCAATCTCTGACATAAGCTCCAGGAATCACAGGATGAGAGATGGATGGGTTGCAACTTGAAATACATACTGTAGAATACAGTTTTTGGTGTTATAAACTTCATTTTGGCTACATATTAAACAACTCCTGATAACTAGTGAGGATTCATCTCTGCTATAAACGCTGGATCTCATTGTAAAGAGGTGTCACATTGCAAGGGTTAAAATGTGTGCAGCCCAAAGTAAGCGCTTTTCAGAATCGCAGAAACAGAGCCTTCCGTCCAACAGGAGAGAATTTAATATCCTGAAGTAATCGAGTCTGTTTGTAATTTGCATTTCTGAGAATCAGGCTATAGACTATTTGCTGTCACAGTCACTACAGCTGTCCAGTGGGTTTTCTGCTGATATTTACCAAATCTACGGCAATGCCAGTCAGCGTGGCATAAGACTCCTTAACAAGCAAAAAAAAAAAAAAAAAACCTCACCTTCGAAGGACAGCAGGGTCATCACAGTGACAGAATTTATAGGGGATGTGTTAGACAGACGTGCCGATGCTAAGCGGCTGTCAAGTGCTCTAGATCTACAAGAATGTCTGAAGAAGCACTGGAAAATATGTCAAGTGATTTTTCTACAGAAATGACTTAATTACGTGACTCAGTGTTAGGGCTGCTGCTTAGCCATATCAAGGACTTTCAGCACTTTTACTTCTCACACTGCATTGTGTTGGGGTTGGACTTGTATTCAGTTTTTCCAGTGCTTTATGTATCTTTATGTATCCAGTTTTTGTGGTTGACAAAACAAGAGGGTAATATTCGGTGGTAGGTACTTGGTGTAAAGTCACACGTGCTATCAGCACACCCAGACGTTTCTATTAATTACATAACTTTTTCATTTTGTTTTACTGTAGTGATTAGCCATGAGAGTCGGTAACTATTCCATAATTCGATCATCAGTTTGAGTAAAAAACATTGATGATTGATTAATAAGGATCTTAAATGCTTCTTTGATAGTTTCCAAGTGAAACAAATCAAATTTGATTTACAATAGTTCAATAGTAGGGTTGTTATACATTTTTCTGCTTTGCCCACCAACCGTGAAGTTTGTCACCTGAAACGCAAGTACAATGTAAGTAATTAGGGCCAAATTCCACAACCCTCGTTCCGTGCAAAAATGCATTCCAAAGTTCAACTGAGACACATCTTCTGGAGTCCAACTGAGCTAAATCGAATCGGTATCTTTCCAAGCAATGCAAATTAAACATTGTGTCTTTTGGAAACTTTTATCAATCAAAATCAATTGGCATTTTTTTTTTATGATTTAGGAAATCAACGGATCATCGACTGTGTGATCGGGGTCACATCATCCCTTATGGCCTTCACTGACCGCATGGGCTGCGGGGGGACCGAACCGAAATGAGACGTCTGGTCTAGAGAGGATTTCCTATTTGGGTCACCAGCTGTTTCTTTCTTTACAATCGCGTCATGAAGTGCAGCTCTTGTTGCCTTTCATGTTTTTTTTTTTCTTCTAAAAGGGGACCGGTCATGCAAAATTTACTTTGTTGTCTTTTATTTGGACAGTCAGATGGGTCTCCAGTGCACGTGCAAAATGTGAAGGAAAAAAAAAAATTATTTGGTTAAACAAGCCAGTTCCAGTTTCTTTCTATTGTGACCTCACATAAGAATATAAGAATAACAATACGAATATCTCTTCTCTCAGCTTGTTGTTCAGCTATTTACATATATATTGCAACAGCAACATAGGAAAAGAAGCAAAATAAAAGGAGATTGAGGTGTGAAAAAAATCATTATCTGAGGGTTATTTCAGCAGGAGATTTACATAACACACACACACACACACACACACTTTGAGGGATCACTGAGATCTGTGTGAACTTGTTAAAGAAATAGTAAAAATGAATAAAGAGAGCTTAGGAACACACAGTTAGGACTAAATATATCATTACAGGATATATATATATATATATATATATATATATATATATATATATATATATATATATAAATGAAAAATGCTAGATGGGACGACTGGATAAAGGCAATGCATAAAGACGCCACAGATCTGTCTCAATTCAGGGGCTGCATCCTTTGAAGGGTGCATTAGAAGGCTGATTACGTCAGTGGCTGTAACATTTTGAAGGTTCCATTAAATGTGCAATCTTTCCCCTGAAAGCGAAGGGTGAAGCGGTGTCTCAAGATACTTTGCAATCCAGGGAAGAGACTGGAAGAGACAATGGCAGATGCAGGACTCGTGGATATTAAAATGGTTATGTGATTATTAAATTAAATATAAAAATGTAAAATATAAATGAAAAAAAAAAATACTAATGAAAAAATAATAATGAAAAATTATTTATGTGAAATCCACTTTCTGAGAGACATGTTTTCCTTAAATGTGGTTAGGTTTTTGCGCATCGTTACCCAGTGTCAGTTTAGCGTCCGTGTTGTTGTACGCAGTCAGCAGAGACAGCGCATTCCTCAGCCCTTGAAATGAGACAGAGCCAACAACAGAAAGCAAATGTGGAACATGAGAGAGAGAAGTAGGATGGCAATTCTATGTTCACTGACCCGAGATCACAATAGGTTTGTGTGTTAATTGTGTAGGAGAGCAGTTCTGATCTAATCCGGCACTACAACGAGCACTTCAGCGCTGTATTTAGATTCTCACCGCACCAGTTCACTTAGAACATTGTACTGTATATACTTGGTAGGATATAAACAATTTCTAATAGTGCTGTCTAATCACAATTAATCACAATTCTAAAATACTCAGATTTACTTGTATTATAAACATGTCATGTTGGAATTTTCGTAATTTTCTTGTGATTCTGTAAAGCGGCTTTGACTTCTGTTAAAACCGCTATACAAAAACGATTTAATTGAATTGAATTGAATCTAATAAAGAAACGCATGACAAACTGGTCAGAGGAAACAGGTTATGCAGGTTTTATAATATCCCAAACACTGACATTTAACTAATGTTAAATTAAAGTCTCGCAAATAAGACCGGCGCCGCATGCAGTGACTGGGTAGTACGGGGTGCGACACTCCACCAACAGCGGCGATCGAACCTGGATTCTCTGATCCGACAATCTACATCTTTGAGCCTTAACCACCTGACCCACCACTCCCACATCTTACAGTCAATATATTCCTTGTAAAAATAGTTCCCCTTGAAGGTAATGTAGCTCGAGCACACAACTTTGGTTTTATCCAAACTTTCATATAGAAGCTTTTTTTTAATGCAACTTGATGTTCCGCAATGTGATGTTTCCTCAGTCATCTTATCATCTGCGTTAAAATGTCATGATCACACACAGCCGGGTAACCGTGCTGCGTTTATGGCAGCCATTACAATCATTATTATCCATATTAAACATTATCATCATTTTGATTCTTACACATTCCATACTGTAAAACTTCAATAATTCGTATGATTGTGTAAAGAGGCTTTGCGACAATGTTAAAAGCACTTTACGAATAAAGTTGAATTGAACAAGCTATTTATGTTGTAAAAAAACATAATACTGCGTTAAAATTTGGCCTTAATTAATGAATTAACGCCTTTATAATGGCAGTCCTAATTTCAGATATGTATTGCATATTAACATCTTATTGATGTTAGGTCAGTATACCAGTTGATTTTGCTTTCTTTCTTTATTTAATGTGCCTTGAGGTAAGATCATTCCATTATCTTTATTTATTTTTATTTAAGGTGAGTACCTCTCTATGCTTGTGTGTCTTGATAAATAAATGAATAAATAAATAAAGAAAAAATTCTCCTGCTGATTACTATAAAATACATGGCCTTTTACTAGCTCATTAAACTTATCATCAATAATTATCGATATTGTCTAATATTAACAAGAATACTCATGATAATTGTATTTTTTGCCGTATCGCCCAGCCCCACACTCACTCACTCAATCATCGTCTATACCGCTTTATCCTGCATACAGGTTTGCAGGAGGTCTGAAGCCTATCCCAGGCAGGGTTTCCCCTGGACAGGGTGCCAATGCATCGCAGCCCACATATTCGTATTGTTTAGTTTTTCACCTGCTACTGTATGATGGAGTCAGGTTTAGATTAGCTCGTTGTGTCCTGACGTTCTGTTATACAATCTTGTATGGCACTGGGTGTATTTCGTGGCTATCAGCAGGTTGTAGCTTTCAAATTATTATAATATACTTATTATAATAAACCCACCAAGTACTGGGAGAACATGAAAACCCATGAGACCCACAGGTTGGACTCGAACCCTTAACCCGGGAAGGCCGAGTCCACAGACCTCCCCACTAATGCCATCTGTCTGGTAAATAGTTCAAGTCTCCCAGAAAAACAAATTGCACTCGACAGAAAAGTAAATCCACCTACTAATGATTTGATAATTGAAAAATCGAATGCTGAAGCTGCTAATACAGATTAACAATCGAAAGCGTCGGTAGCTTTTACAGAACAGGAGATGAATCATGGTAGGTGATTGACGAAGGAATTGATGTGATGCGTGCGGCGGCATGTCTGACGCGAATTTGCTGTTAGACTTAAAGACATGATAGAAATTGAGACGAAGAACCAGCAGAGTATAAATAGATACACAAATTAAGGACTGAACACAGAACGGATGCACACAGTTAAGGAGGAAAACAATTAGAGGACGGGGGCTTCGACAGGACTGGAGACTAAAAGACTCTGGGGACTTGGGCGGGTGGGTTGGGGTGGGGGGATGGGGGTTATACTGAGACATGGAAAGAAAGAAGAAAACTTTTTAGCAATAAGCTATGCGTGTTTATAAATGTGTCATGTTAATGTTATGTTCATAATGTTCTAAGTGGCCACCTACTGGTCTAATGAACTGGTGCGGTGAGAATCTAAATACAGCGCTGACGTGTTACAAAAGGTTCAAAGCTGTCGCGGGAGCTTCGTCTGACCCAGCCAACCTGACAATGTCTGCTTTTCTCTCTCACTCTTTTTTAGTCCATCTCTCTCTCTCTCTCACACCAACACACACACAAACCCTTAACATCAGAACAGTGCATTCGAACTACACGAGTGTAATCTTCAGCCTTTAATCTGGAAGTGTGTGCTGTTTGATCTGGCACACTCCGCCATTATGCGTTCCACTCTACTTTCAATTGTAGCTTCAATCAAAGGGGACGAAGTGCGGCCCGAGAACACGCGACTGCACAGACAAGAAGAGCGCACGCTACTACATGGCGGCGTGCTGGATTTAGCGTTTCGTGAGATGAGTGTGATAGGAAACCTGGTTAATGAGTGCAAATGAGGGCCAGAAAGCAGCAGCTCTGTGATCACAAGTGGGAAACCATCCATCAGTGGGCTGTTTAAAGGAACAGTGTTTGTACCAGGTGTTTCAGAGAAAAACAATCTCCCGTTGTGTACACTGTAGTTTCTTGGAAGTGAAGTGAAGTACATCGCCTTGGCTGCAGGCTATAATGAAAACGGCGCTGGAGGGAAAGTTCAAGGCCTGAAATACATGTAATCAGTGGTCTTTTCCAGTGTGTGAAGGACAAAGTACTACCGTGCGTGCATGCATTTTTCAAACTCGCCTTGTATTTATTTATTTATTTATTTATTTTCCCTTCACATCAGAAATACAAGACGTCCATGTGATGCAAGAATTGTATGAATCAAGAAGACACCCTGGCAGTAAAACAATTCCGGGACTGAGCCGAGAGAACCTTAATCTGAGACGGAAATAAATAAATAAATGAGTATAATCCTGACAAAATAGCCTGCTTTTTATGTTTTTTTTGTTTTGCATCATTTATCAATCTGAATATGAAAAGTAAAACTAGTTTAGTTTAAATGACCGGTGAGTGCGGAAGGGGTAAAACCGACCCCCTCCCCTTCCATAAACCAACATCCATTAACCTAGATTCAGACTCATTCAAACAGCCCTTTGACATTAAGCTATGCCGTGGATTATTACTCTCAGTCTGGAGGCTAAAGAAAAGGACACTTAGTGAGCGTGCGAGGGAGTGCATATGGTGTTTTATTGTGTGTGTGTGTGTGTGTGTGTGTGTGTATGCACGTATGTATCCTTAATGGCAGGAATATATTTGCTTTTAACTACACATACAGTATGTGAATGCATGATGGATGTATTGTGTATCGTGTGTACATTGTGTACTGTACGTCCCCAAAAATGAACCCCTTCACACACGCAAAATGCAATATGCAAATAAACGGGTGGGGCAGCGTATTGAGCAAGCACTTCAAAATGGTGGAACGTTTCAAGGAAAAGTCGTGCAACCAGGCCTTTGAATAACGCCACCTGTATGACATAGCTGCACATTGATCAAATAAGGTATGCATGGCAGGAGATACTGTAAATACTGTATTAAAAATCGATCAACAGTGTCGCCATGTTTCTTTACCTCATGCAAAACTGTCTGATTACATTCTCCGGTGTGCCGGGTACTAGAATTGTCCAATAACATGCGTAGTATATAGGTTTAGTATATAGGTAAGTTTAACTAGGTAGACAAATACTGTATATACCATATTTCCACCCTTAGTCTATGCAAGAATCTAAAATTGACCTCTAATACAATACAGCTACAGGAACAGTCAGGTTCCCCCCAAAACAAATACAAAATGAAACATGTTTTTCTGTTACACTGAAATTACTGAAATGTTAGTACTGGTAATACTGTTACAAGGCATTGGTGGCTTGGTGGTTGGTTTCTTGTCTGCCATGATGAAGGCCTGAGTAAGATACCCAGCCATTGGATACAGGGCATCCTTTGTGCTGGTCTCAAGCCTGGATAGAATAAGCGGATTCTGTCATGAAGGGCATCAGGTGAAAAACATGTGCAATGTTGTATGTGGACCAGCAGCGAAAACAACACTAAACAATAGTGCCATTATTTACTTTATAGTACGAGCTTAAAGATGAAAACAGGCATTACTATAGTTATGACTATAGTTTATTAGTTTACATTTACATTTAGGCATTTGGCAGACGCTCTTATCCAGAGCGACTTCCATTTTTATCTCATTACACATCTGAGCAGTTGAGGGTTAAGGGCCTTGCTCAAGGGCCCAACAGTGGCAACTTCATGGTTGTGGGGTTTGAGCCTGGGATCTTCCGAACCGTAGTCCAATGCCTTAACCACTGAGCTACACCTGGCATTAGTTAATTTTCCTTATGGTGTACAGAAAACATCCCCGCTATGTTTTGACTTAAGGCCGAATTGTGGTGTAGTGGAACCTCCAGGGTTTAAGCCTAGCCTTTGGTTCTGTGTGCATGTGGTTGGTGAGTTTCCTTCCACAGTCTGAAGACATCCATCCATCCATCCATCCATCCATCCATCATCTTTACAGCTTAGTCCAATTCTGGATCACATTGGTGGCCAGACATCTAGATTATGCAAAATGGGTGTCTCCAAATTGGAGATGTGTGTAAATGTGTGTGTGCACATGCTTGTGAGCCCTGCGAAGCATTGACACCCCATGCATGGTGTACCCCACCTTATACTCCAGGCCTCCCAAAACCTTGTACAGAATAGTTGGTAAAGAGAGGCACTTAACTGAGACTGGCATAACCATGCACTGATGCTGGTTCCCACATCCACTCCAAATAAAAGCCCCTTCTCTCTCTACCCCCTCTTTGTGTCTGAATGGGGATTTCGCTTGCTGAAGAGACAAAGAAGAAGATATAGATGCTAACTAATTAAAATATTAGGCTGATCGCTTTCAACTGGCTTCATTATTTCAGTTAGGGATGTAATGAACGTGTTAATTTCACATAATTGACTTTAAAAAAAAGAAGAGATTCGAATTAAACCCATAAATTAAAAAAGTCTAGCCATTTAATTAGCACAATAGAAAGAGTTTAAATTAAAACCAGACGGGTTAGTGTGTATATATTAACCGAGGTACTGCAATAGCCAAGCTGTATTACTGGAAGATTTAATTTTACTCCTAATTTTGTTGTTTATTTGCTTTGTGAGCTTTGCCTTTTTGGGTTTTATGAGTGTCACTTACTGTAAATGTGATGTGAAAGCAATTAAGCATTCATATAATCACTGGTGATTTGGTAATGATCATCGTATGCTTGTAAATATGAAGTAACATCAGCACTACTGAAACACTTTTAGTTAGCTTGACCCAAAAAAGGTTTACACACATCTTCACTAAAAGCTTGATAAATGAGGTCTTAGCACATTTACCGCTTGTCAAACAGCTGAAATATGAAGTTATTTCCCAGGACGTCTCAGTATGACTCAGTTTATCAAAACACTTGATTTGGGGAGCAGCGTTCCCATTTGGGTGATAAATCAGTTTATCATGGATCAAATTCAAAACTCAACAAATAGGTTATTACATTAAAAAATGCAGCTATTCAAGAGAAGTTTTAGGATAACCATAAATAGCTATATGCAGAAGTACATGTTTAATAATAGCAACATTATGTGACTTCAATAATATTTTATCTGTATTATCATTAACCCCAAAGTCTCAGAATGCTTTTCTCTAATCATGCCCTTTTCTAGCATTATTTACTGCTAGTTCCACTATATACTATATATAGTGTTTAAAAGTTCTTTCTGTGCCAGAATTTCTATATAACTTCTATAATAATTCTATATTTCTATAATAATTCATATCCTGTATGTTTTGTTAATCATACAGTACAGTCACTATGTTAGAAAGAACTCATAACATTAACATAGCGATTTCACAAGGATATCATACAAACACATGTTGTATATCATCTCATATTTGTGGAATGCCCTTATAATAATAAAGGTCTTGTGAAACCTTTGGAAATAATGAATCGCTGCCAGAATTTTCCCAGAGGATGACAGAATTGTGAATTTACATTTACCATATGTACATGTGGAGACAGAAATATTACAGTTTATTAACATGAGGCATGTTGAAGTCAAAGCGAGACCTGTGATGAAGTTTCTTGTGATTGAAGACGTAAAACGGTTTACAGAATTCAATTACATTTTATTTGTATAGCGCCTTTAACAATTGACATTGTCGCAAAGCAGCTTTACACAATCTAAAGTATTATTTAGATTAAGTTTGAATGAAATGTGAATGTGAGTCAAAATTATAAGACTGTCCATGATGAGCAAGCCGAGGACAATGGCGACAGTGGCAAGGAAAAACTCCCTCAGATGTTAATGGGAAGAAACCTTTAGAGGACCCAGACTAAGGAACAGGGAACCATTCCTTATTTGGGTGAAACGGATAGCAGGGATTGATCTGCTATTATTGGAGGCTCAGGTAGGCTGTAGGAAACTCCAGTCCTGAACTATCGAGCGACTGAAATCACAAGTCCTCAGAGAGCAGCTCAGGACAGGACTGTCTTTGTGGAAAAGTGGAACTGTCCCCAGTCACCACACACATCCCAGGCAGACCACATGTGGCATCAATGCGACTAGAAGCGGGACACCAGGACGAATCAGACAGCTCCAGGGGGCAGAGGGGGTCAGGATCACTGGCAGCTCAGGAGCAACATGTATAGCTCGACAGAAAGACAGGGAGCGGGAAAGAGAGAGAGGGAGAGAGGAGAAGGAGAGATGGCAGTTAGGTATGGTCACAGTCTAACAATGTATAAAGTGAATGTATATTTAGTACAGAGTTCAAGCAGGGACTCCGACAGGACTAACTATGACAGCATAACTAAAAGGGAGAGGCAAAAGAAAACACAGGCATGAGGGCTCCCTGAGATGTAAAACTACCAATCACTTCACCGTCAACAAACCAGAGTGATCAATGAGAGTGAGGGAGACAGCATCTAAACATACCAGTTCACCGTAATACTCTACGTCCATGAGTCCCCCAGATCTGCTCCTTTAACTAAGGCATTTAAAAATGCTTGGCTAAATAAAGAGGTTTTTAGCCTGGACTTAAACACGAAGACTGTGTCTGAGTCCCGAACATTAACAGGAAGACTATTCCATAACTTTGGGTATTTGTAAGAAAACGCTCTGCCCCCTGCTGTAGTTTTCATAATACGCGGTACTGACAAGCAGCCTGCATCCTTTGATCGAAGTAGGCGTGGTGGATTGTAAGACACTAGCAGTTCCCTCATAAACTGTGGCGCGAGACCATTTAATGCTTTATATGTCAAGAGTAGTATTTTAAAATCAGGGGCGAAATTTCACAGGGAGCCAATGCAATGTGGATAAGCTAGGGGTGATGTGCTCATATCTTCTGGTTCTAGTGAGGACTCTCGCTGCTGCATTCTGGACTAGCTGAAGCATGTTTAATCACCTAGTTGAATAGCCAGACAGTAAGGTGTTACAATAGTCCAACCTAGAGGTGATAAAATAATGAACTACTTTTTCTGCATCGTTTAGTGGCAATATATCTTGGCAATATTTCTGAGATGAAAGAATGCTATCCTGGAAATACTATCTACATGTGCTTGGAAGGCTGGAATCTACTGTATAATCAATCACACTGGGATCTTTCACTGTTGCACTTGATGTACCAGAAAGGCCATCTAAAGTTACAGTGTGATCAGAAAGCTTACTTCTAGCTGCTTGTGGTCCTATGACTAGAACTTCTGTCTTATCAGGATTAAGCAGAAGGAAATTAATTAATACCTTCACAATCTCTTGTGTCCTGCACACATTGCTTAACTTTAGTAAACTGTTTTTTCTCATCTGGTTTTGCTGAGATGTATAATTGTGTGTCATCAGCATAACAATGAAAACTAATACCATGCTTACGAATTATGTTACCCAGAGGAAGCATGGAAAGGGAAAAAAGCAGTGGGCCTAAAACTGATCCCTGTGGAACACCAAACTCCACTTGAGAACATGCAGAGTGGTCACCAATTAAACCTACAAACTGTTAACGATTAGTCAAATAGGATCTGAGTAACAAGAGGACAGTTCCCTTAATTCCTACTACATTTTCTAATCTGTGAAGGAGAATACTATGATCAGTAGTGTCAAAAGCTGCACTGAGGTCGAGTAACACAAGTGTAGTGACGCAATCCTGATCAGGGGCCAATAGGAGGTCATTTACAGTACTACTTAAAAAGTGCTGTCTCTGTGCTGTGATGAGGCCTATATCCTGACTGATACAGTTTGTTTATGTAGATATGAACATAGCTGCTGTGATACAAATTTTTCCAAAATATTGTTTGATATTGGCCTATAATTGGAAAGCTGAAAGGGGTCAAGGTTTAATAACTGCTAATTTAAAGGATTTGGGAACATACACCATGCTGAGTGAAAAGTTAATTATTTTCAACAGGGGTTCTGTTATTGCTGATACTATCTGCTTGAGAAAATGTGTCGGTATAGGATCTAATAGACGGGTTGACGATTTTGAAGAAGAGATGAGTGAAATTAGTTCACTCTCTTCATGGGGAGTAATCCTCACTACTGTATGTTGTTGTTGTGGAGATTTCTGCATTGGTCTTGTTTTTAGTTAATTTAGCTACAGTATTAAATAAAAATCTAGCATTTTTTGTCATTTTCTATAAGAGTGGAGAGATACAATGATCTAGCAGCACTGAGAGCTTTTTTATGGCTTTACAGAAGTCTGTGAATGAGCATCCCCTTCGAGGTGCCTCAGAGCCCACTGTAGTCGCTCCCATAAACATTCAGCGAGAGGAACGCTTGATCGTTGAAAATCGATAACTCGTCACCAACTTTCGGAAGAGACGCATCTGTCTGTGGGTACTGTACGCACAATCATTAACCAACACCACTTGCACATTACAAGAGCTCAGTGAAACGCTGGGATATGTTGCTTGATCTTATGACTGGGGTTCTTCTGATGAGTAGCCTGAACCTTTGTCTCGTATCCTTAGATTCATGAGCACTTACTGCGTGTTACATATGCTCGTAACAAAGCATAATGGACTGCATAATAAATATAACACCATAATGCCTAATTAGAGTGAGCCCTGAGCTTGTTTCCATGTAACGAGACGTTCCCATCTAGAAATGATGGCGGGCAGTGACACCTAAAGTGTATTCATGTCCAGTGTGCTCCATAATTTCGTTTTCACTCCTGTCACTCCAGAAGAGCACTCACAAAGATAGGTTTTTAAAAATGGAAGCGGGATTTTTAGTGCTTTTTTGGCGATTTCAGGAAATTCCGCTTTGATTTTAAGCAGAGTTGAAGGTGCTTCAAACACACTTTTAAGGTTGCATCTATTATACAGAGTGGGCTTGGAGCATGTACGTGCTGCGATGTGCAGACGGAAGCGAATGGGAGACGTTCTGATCATTGAAAAAAAAAAACACACACACACTCTAATAGTCAATAATAGAGAAATAAAATGAAATGTATATATTTTTTATTCTTGATTATTGGAGTGAATGAAATCATATAAGTTTTTGCCTTTTCTATGAGAATCCCATTACATTTTATATCACACTGCATGAAAAGGTATAAAAAAAAATATGTCTAGGTTCTACTTTCTACAGTATGTATCTATTTAAAAAGAAATAGTAGGCAGTAGTTCTCCATTGGTCTCTCCATAATGTTCCATGGTTAGCATGGACTATAGCCGTAAAAACACTATAAGTGGAGGATTTACCTGATAAAATGGTAAGTGAATAAAGTTATCAAGGCAGTGAACCAAATTCAGTGGATATGTTGGTGTAGCATTACTGCCTCAAAGCATCATGGTCCCTGGAGAACCCTTAGTGTTCTGTGGTTTCCTCCTATCTCCAAAAACATCAGTTTGCAGACTTGGAGATGGACTGGCACCCCCACACTTAGAGTTCCCGGGATAGCCTTTTGGCCCACCATGACCCTGACTAGGATCAAGATCTTACTGATGATAAATCAATTAAAAGTGTAAAAACAGCAGATTAATTGACAGTCATCATGATCACCAGGTTCTAAACTCTACTTAGACATCACGCATCACATGGCATTGTAGCACTCTGTGGTCACAACATGGTAAAATCCCCAAAGCCAAACCACTTGACGAGCTCTAAAAGGTCAGGTGAGCATAATGAATAACAATGAATGGCCGTCACAGCTGCAGAGATCATCAGGTAACAGAGACTTGGCACGCACACAGCAGCTGCGGCTCTTTAATATGGTCATCAGGAGGAGCTCTTCTGAGTGAGTGATCTAACTCGAGCGCTCTTCAATCAACAGCTTAGGCTTTTACATTCCCTTTATCTGAGCGAGTCTGTATGCAAGTGTGCAACTCTTATATATGTACTGTATAGTGTATATGCCACATTCCATGTTGTCCTCTATACACATGGAAAGCATAACAGTCCTAGTTTAATACTGAGTGTGTACAGCATTTCACTTTGTTTACAGTCACTGGTGAGATAATTGCCTGTTCTCATGTGTTCCATGTTGGGGTGTTCCATATCAACCCCATTTGTCTCCATCTTTTCGGTTATGGATCATCACGGTTTGTGTATTGATCCCTGGCATGGACATGGACACCAAGTATGATTCCTGGATTTGTCCTGATAAACAAGAATATTTTTGTCCCGCTCACCGTATTCCGCTCTCGCTGCAACAGCAGAGCAACCAACATGCTGACAGACCTGTCACACCCTGCACACCATCTGTTTGACCTTCTGCCCTCTGGGAGACGCTTTAGGTCCAGCACATTACAGACAAACAGACTTCGCAGCAACAGTTTCAACCCCACAGCCGTACGAGAACTGAATAAGAACTGACACTGTGTACAATACACACATTTATACACTTTACAGACTAAACTGCAAATGTCAAGTGCAATAGATGCAGTTGCTTGGTTTATTCTTATATTTATATTTAAATTGCACAAACATGTCGGATCACAATGTTTACATGTGCAATAATTGATAAGAGTACTCTATCTATCTATCCATCTATCTATCTATCTATCTATCTATAAGGATGAGTCAAAAATTATCTGGTTGTAAAATTGTATTAACTTTTAGGAAAGAGAAATACACAAATTTTCACTTTGTCCATCCATTACCAAGTTTCAATATTCCCCTCATTAAAAATGTTTTAGGCTGAGAAGCAAGCCACAAGCAACGAATGCGTCCTCGTAGGGCTGCTTTTAGGGAAGCAAACAGGTGAAAATCTGATGGAGTAAGATCAGGACTATAGGGAGGATGCTTTAACACCTTAAAATGAAGTTTCTGCAGAGTGTCGAAAGTGTGGGCGGAAGTGTGCGGATGTGCATCGACATGCAAGATCGCAACAGCCTTGGATAGCAGTGCTCTGCGTTTAATCTTAGGTTTAGGCTTCAGCTCCTCAATAGGCATCTTTCTGTAGTGAGCAATGTTGACCGTTGGACTTTTTTCCTGATAATATTCCATGGAGAATCCGAGAATCCCAGAAACCTGTAAGCAGCTGGATGAATGTTTCATCAATTTGTTAACTTTTTCTCCGTCTGTGATTCCTCCAGGTGCTCTGGTTTCCTCCCACAGTCCAACTACAAGTAGGTTAGCCCCCCCCCCCCCCCCCCCCAAATTCGACCCTGAATACAGGATTAAGTGGTGTAGGCAATGAGTATGTGATACAAACTGTATAAGAGAAAAATTAAGCTAAACTTATGTTGCTGGTATTGTTTTAACTATATTATTTCTTGCCAAATTATTAACTTACTGTTTTTTTCTGCTCTTGTTTATGAATTAAGGTGTCATACAGGGCAAGGCAAGGGATGACCCGCAGTGCCCTCGCCAAGATGGCTGCCGTCTGGGTTCTGGCTTTCCTCTTGTATGGCCCGGCCATCTTGCTGTGGGAGGAGGTGACGGGAGAGAGCCATGTCCCTGAAGACGAGTGCTTCGCTGAGTTCTTCCACACCTGGTACTTCCTGCTGTCCGCCTCTACACTCGAGTTCTTTTTCCCCTTCCTCTCTGTGGCTTTCTTCAACCTCAGCATATACCGGAGCATCCGTGAGAGGAGGCTCCGCTACCAACAGGACTCGTGCTTGCCCAAGGTCCGTAGCATGACTTCCCCTAAGCGCGAGCGTCTTCGCTTGGCGTCCTACATCTGCCGCAGCTCTGTCGTGATGACGAAGAAGAAGCCGGAAACAGAAGTCGATAATTGTTCGTCGCCCGCAGGACGTACTGACACACGGAGCATACGGAGTTCACAGTGTACACGCCTGAATCAGGACAAAAAGATTGCAAAGTCGTTAGCTGTGATTGTGTGTGTGTTTGCGGTGTGCTGGGCACCGTACACACTGCTGATGATTATACGTGCAGCCTGCAGGGGGCAGTGTGTCTCCCACCACTTGTACGAAGTGACTTTCTGGCTGCTGTGGCTCAACTCTGCCATCAACCCTTTCCTGTATCCTCTGTGCCACAGCAGCTTCCGCAGGGCTTTCACAAAGATCCTGTGCCCCAAGCAGCGGACCACTGAGGCACCATCAGATAACGCGTCCAACAACCAGAGATAGTCTAGCTCACTCCAATAGTTTTCGACAGACAATGTGTTTGTTGTTTGTGGTGGATCATGTACACTTATGTATGCTTCTGCAAGAGGGGAAGAAACCAGGATGAAACCCACACAGGGAACCCAACACCCTGAACTTTTAAAGGAGAATCGATCTGTTCCTCCACATTGCTTCCCTGGATAACTTTAAATTCAACTTTAAAAAGACCCCTAGATTTAGAACAGTAGCCTGGTACTACTCTTAAAGAATATAACATCCTGTAATACCATGGACAGCTATATACTTTATACCATGGACAGTTTCTTCCATTAAAGACAATTAATCGGCTACAACATTGGGTTTGTTCATTTGCTGCCAAGACTTTTACGGGACTTTATGTTATATTTCTGCATTAGTGTTTCTACATTAGTACATTTCTTACAGGATATAATCTGAACTCTCCAGGTATTTAACTCACATACATGCAGTATGTATAAACAGTATAAATGGTTTTATCTGATGCTTGCCTAGTCGTGTAGCCATGCTTTTATTGATCTAGGGTCTGAAGTTAAACTATTCCTAACAGGTCATGTGACTCTAAATTTCCTGAATTGAATTCTGGAAGACACATTGTTATTACAACTGCACTTTATTTATGTATTTTAATGGTACACCACTGCCAATCAGCACAACATGACACTCAGCCTTTCTACAAGGGCACTTGTAAAAAAAAGAAAAAAAAAGAAAATACTGTATTATTAGTTATGTTAGTGTTTCGAAGTAATAAGTATGGTGGTCCGGAAGTGCAAAACATTAACAAACCAGAATCCCAGGCAGGGGCAAACTTCCTATTCCCTTTGCTGATTGGATGCACTACGTATATGGCATTCGCACAGGCAAAAAGAACCCTCAGGGTTGGAACCCTACCCTTTCTCAGCTTGCTTGCTAGTTAGCCTTAAGTGAAAATATTAGCTGAAATTTAAGATATCTATTTAATATAAAAGATTTTTTTAGACTTTGCAATGGACAAAGGTCATGTGGTCTGATGATTTCAAATTAACCAAATGATGGGGGTGTCAGGGTAAGAAGTGAAGCACATGAAGCGATGCACCCACATACACAGTGTCCACGGTACAAGCCACTGGAGGTAGTGTTATGATCTGGGGTTACTTCAGTTGCTCAGGTCAGCTGACGACGGCCTGAAGGTACTGAATGACCAGAGTATCACATCTATGGAGGTTTCTTCCCCCAATGTCATATTCCAGGACTCCAATTGTTCACGAGTTTGTTCTGTGAGTTTGAGGAAACATTTTCACACATAATTATGCCTCCAACTGGCAACCACATTGTGTGCCGTAATCAAAAGCTAAAGGTGATTGAACGAAAGAGTGTGTGACTGTTTTTCTGGCCTGGCAGTGTATTAAATAAAATCACATGTACGCCTGGAATACAAAATAAGCATGAATGAAACCATCTGTAGATTCATTTAGATTCAGATTTCCTCTTAAGCCCAGCTCCCTTTAATGAATTTCGCAGTGGATTACTACAAAATGCAATAATCATCGTCGGGGATATTCCTATGGTGAGAAGGTGGCTTACTGAGGTGCGTTGAGGTGCCTATCTAGAGCTTGCCCACATAGAATACAAATGTTTTGAGCTACATCTTTTCATGACTCGTAGATTTTCCTTCTGTATTATTTGTATTCTGTAAGCCTACACCTGTGGTTAAATGTGGGCCTTCTGTATTCAATCGTAGGTAGCTGTAGCAATGGTAGGTCACATGATGGGTAAGATCTCCGCCAGCATGGTATTACTGACAAGTGAGCTTTATTTCATTATGCAATTAACAAACAGTACCTCAGATTAGAGCCGTTATGGAGGATTTACAGAGCAGGAAGTAGAAGATACATCTCAAGATCAACTGTTCAGAGGAGATTATTGTAGAGTTTGGACTCCTTCAGTATGGTTTTTACAGTGTAGAAATAAATAAAAATGAGGGAAAACCATGAAGTTAGAACATGTGTACAAACTTTTGACCGGTACCGTGTGTGTGTGTGTCATCAGCCCCTGACTCTCTTTATGGATCCATACGCTATAAAACACCATATTAATATTAATAATTATCCATGGCCTTACCAAACCAACTATCATCAGCGTCTCATTAGTGCATTGTTGCTACACAGTATCTAAAGCAGGTCAGAACCTGGAAACTGCACTGGGAACTGGGCTTTACTGGAAACATTCCACCATCTCTCAGATCGACTCATGAAGTAGCCAATCAGCAACAAGAAAGGGATGTTCAAATAAAGACCTCTGCTTTCTGTTTTATACTCATTTGTTTTGTCTTTCTAAATTCTATGTTTTTTTTAGTTTATTGCGTTTTCTGACTTGTTCTTTTGTTTTTGATTAATTTTGTTTTGTTGTTGTTGGTCTGTGATTTACTGTTATGTTTTTTTAGGCTTGTTGTTGCGTTTTCACATGATTTGCGTTCATGGATTTGACTCAAAGCAGCAAATTCCAAAGCGCAAAAGCAAACCAGAAGATAAACACTGTTGTTTTTGTTCGCTGTATCTTCTGGTTTGCTTTTGTGCTTTAAAATTCGCTTTTGATTTTTGGGGTTTGTTGTGTTTTCGGGTTCATTGTTGCATGTTTCGTTGTTATGTCTTTAGGTTTGCTGTTTCTTTTTTTTTTAGTTTCGTTGTTAAATCATCTGATTTGCTGTTTTCTTTTTTTGTCCTGTGTTTTTAGTTTTGAAGTCATGTCTCTCTCTCTAGTCTTCTGATTCATTATGGGGTTTTTTTTCTCTTCCTTTTTGGATTGTCAATGTTTTTAGCACTTAAGGACCACAATAAATAAGTTTCTATATAAAGCAAAGCAGGCCAAATGTTACAATATTAATAAAAATAAACAGATGTACTGTATATTCGCTCTCTATAAAGTGTGTTTTAAAGAGTCTGAAGTGTGCGTAATGAGACTCTGTGTTTATAACTCCACCTTGTGGTGTTGTGATGTTCATGTACTGTACTGACTCTACTCGTGCTGTACATTAGCCTGGATATTATTCAGCTATGGAAACTCAATAATGCAGTATTATCATGGAATCTGTGCATTTACTGAATTATTTGTACTATAAAGTCTTGTGCAGTACATTTCTGTTTGTCGACTTTTGACTTATTCCGAACTTTGAGATTTAGAAGACTGTATAAATGAACAGAATGAATATTAAAGGTTGAGTATTGTAACTGAATTCCGTATGCTGATTTGGACGCATCTTAAGCATTACTTGAAACCGGATGTTGTTGAGAAAGTGCGTTATTCCATAAACACGTACCAAGCTGAATGTTGGCGTCAGCAGAGGAAGCCATCACTATTGCTATTCAACTACCTGTACTGATCCTGGAAATTAGTCTGGCCTGCTGATTAGTGCAGTAATGTGCAATTTCGTATATACTTAAGCATCAGTTCCAATGACAGAATTTGCATTTTGTGTAATGAAAGTACAGTGTTTACTCTGTTTATAGTTTTGAACCGCCAAACAGGTCAAAAGACCTTTGTACTTTTTGCAGGTTGTCGCCTAAATAATAATAATATCAGGGTAGTTCACTTTACAGTACATTTACCAAAGCAATAATCTACATGCTTATTCAAGAATGTGCTTTAGACACGTTGGACGGATAAAGTATAGCACTATACACCATGTGAGAAGCAGAATGTCTTTTTCTGCAACATTACTTCTCTTTTTATTTACCTAATTATTTCCTATGACATGTACAGTACAGTATGTATCCGACTCTTGTCTCCGTTTTGTTTAAAATCTGGTTATTTTGTTGGTAATGGGTTTTTATCCTTGACAGACTGGATCTTTTTGTATCAAATTACACGACGGCAGTGTTGTTGATTTACTGGATCAGATTAAATCAGAAGGTGTTGATTAGTTTTATATTGCACTATCACTGACCAGATTCTCAGTGTAGATGGATGATTTAAAAAAAAAAAGCATATATAACCATTGATAGTGTGAACTTTTTGCATTGCCTATTTAACATTTATGCATGAGGATTCTTTGTCAGTGCTTTGTAATAGTATATTTTCATATGCAGATAAGTCTTCAGGATAGAAAATGTTGTCTGTTTTGGTTAAGGAACCAAGCTGTAATGTGCAGTGCTGAAAGCATTAAAACATCATACTCCATGTATTGGGGATAGGGGTGCCTCGTGGTGTTGGACTCCTGACCGGCATGTGAAGACACAATTGGGTGTCGATCTGGCAACCCGAACCTGTTAATAACTGCTATAGAAACAATAGATGTACATCAGTCGCCTAACAGAACCATCTATCCATCTATCCATTCCATGTATTATATTTCTCCCTGTGCACAAAACATTATTAGTGGCCAAGGCGTTGTGCTAATGAACTAAAAAAGTAGTTAGAAACTGTCTATGTGACAATGTTGTTCAGCTTCTGGAACCATGAGATTGGTGAAAAAGGTAGTTGGGGTCAAGAAATCGTATTGTGTACATGATCATCAGGAAGCAATCAGAAGGGCATGGATTGAGCGAGTGACACCAGAGTACTGTTTGACTCTCTGCTCACAGCAGCTTACAGCAGGTTTTGAGGAATTAAAGACTTCATACTAAATGAAATACAGTATTCTTATTTAAAGAATTATGTATGTTGATAAAACATAGAATTTAACTTTTGTTTAAAAACGTCCACAATTCAGATGGTTCTGGAGAGTACAGTACTTTTTAGGGAGCGCTTCCTAAGTCGAATACAGCAGAACCTCAGCATACGAATTTAATCCGTTCTGGAGGCGACTTCTTAAAGTGAAATGTTGTCTTGCAAAGCACGTTATCCCATAAGAAATAATGTGAACGCAGATAATCTGTTCCAGCCACCCGGAAATATTAGCAATATTATAATTGACAATGCTATGAATCACATTTTTGCATACAAATAGATCAAAACATTTATAAAAATAAATATGAAATAAACAGACATTAAACCTGACTTAACCGTTATTCATGAATCCTCTTGGCACCAACTGCTTTAAAAACCAAACTGAAAGTGGCTCTGTTTCCTTCTTGCTAACATTCTTGGGACCCATGTGCGATGTCTTCACTCACTCTTGCATTAAAAGCAAAAAATATATAATAAAATGAACTGAAATGTCACCACGCAAGATTTCATTCTTGAACACAACACTAATCAACTCAGTTATCGAGTTGTAGATATCGAATGATTACTGAGTGTAAGGCATTACTGCTGGAAAGGTGACATTTAGTGTTGATCTGAACTTTTAGTCCTAAAATAACCACAAGAGTTTTCATGGACGATTCGGCCGAAGCTACATTGCCCATATTTATTTAAAGGTCTGAAGTAGCAATTGATTTTTTTTTTCTAGGTCATGCCTTAACAAGGTTCATGGACGGGCAAATCAGCCCCAACTGCCTGGAATGCTGGAGTGATGCAAATTTGCTTACACTTGTACATATGATTCGAAGCGAGATGATAAGGGTGCTTGTATTGTCGCACTGATTTAGGGATTTCAGAGCGCTGACGAGGTGAATGTGTCCATTTGGTTATAAGGTGGAGTAAATGGATGTTGATGACATTAGCAGTGAAAACTAATATTTTATTCTGTGGGTTTAGGATAACATGCGTAATCAACAGACAGGATTTGAGATGTACAGTATGCATCATGAACTCCATTTCTACTTCAAATACATTTTTCCGTAGTAGACTGTTAGTGCTCATAAATGCATTTATAAATGGTTTCTAATGGCAATTTTTATTTTAAATCGACAAATTACTGCATTTATACATATTAAATCATTTGTTGTCCATGATAATGTGTTGTTGTCATTTATAAATAAAAGTAAAATGTTAGTGAGTGAATTTATAAGATTAAAAAAAAAACACGTTGAGGCATGCTGTTATTGTAAATTAATCAACATCAGGGTGATCACAGTAACAGTGAACTTGGACAGGATGTTTTTAAGTGGTAATCTAATTGAGATGTGAATTGAAATTCAATAAAAATTTTGAAAGTTGAAAACTTTTAATAAAAAAAAAGATTCTCATTGAAAAAAAAAGTTTTCTATAAAAGGTATATTATTATTATTATTATTATTATTATTAATAATAATAATAATAATAATAATAAAAGTATAGCTAATGTAAATATCATTAAATAAATGATAATCTAATTATATATACTAATAAAAATAATAAATTTATTTTATTTTCCATTAAACAAAACTTTCCTGTGGATTTTAATGAGAATTCATGATGTGTGTATGTTTTACATTATGTTACATTACAGCACTTGGTAAACACTCATATAGAATGACTTCTGAAGAGTTAAAGTATTTGTAAAGCTTTGAAATTGGCATTTACAGTACTAATGACAGCTTTTGCCATGCATCAGATCTAACGAGCTGATTAAGGTCTGAAACCTTGTAAGAATCTGAGAACACTTAGGGTGCCCAAACCTTTTCACAGTGCCACAATAATGCTTTTATTTTTATTAATTCTGTTCAATTTATGACATAAAAAGTAGCTATGCATCAACTTTGATGAAAATATTCTGGATTTTTTTCCATTTCCAAGGGAAATGTATTAACATCTTTACAATAAAAAATACTATATCTAGTAGATAGACTTGGATCCGTCTAAAATGGATCATGAGGTTTTGCACAAACTTGTGAAGTCGATGTCAGTTCGAGTAAAAAGGGACAAATACCAAGAAAGTCTGAAATTCGTGTAAATACCCATAACCCCCCCCCCCAAAAAAAAAAAAAACGAAAAAAATATTCATAAAAAGATGCATGTTTGACTTGCGTTGCCAGTAATATCATTTGTAATCAAATGTGTTGTATTGAATTATTATAAAGGAAGACCAAAAAGAAGGTGTTTTCACGTTTTCATGTAGCTGGAAAACACCATCATTAAATGAAGTGGTACTGGCACAGGTTAATCATGATTAGATGTGGTCAGGTGAACCGTACTATTGAAAAACCAATACTCAAATAGTATTTTATGTATTTAATATAATTTAATGTTATTAATGTTGGGATTGGAATATATATATTTTTTTTCAAAAAGTGAAACAAATATAATGCATAGATGAAGAAGATGCATGTGTGTTTTTTAAGTTTTTGGTAAACACCGAAAATTTGAACAAACCAGCTTTTAAAAAATAATTCTTTACTTTGTACAAAAGTGTCCAAAACTATCCTGGCTATTAATTTATGGATTAACTTGCGAGGTCCTGTACATAACCCCCTGACCTGACCTCTATCTTCACTCCTGTTTGTTTTGCTGCACTACCACCTTCACACCACTAGAAGTCACTGTTCATCTTCCAGTTTGACTTGTTTACTGTAGCACCATCTCTCAAACATGGACACACAAATACATGGTGTCACATTGCTGTAATCTTTAGAACTGTTATCAGCCTTGGGCATGTCTTCAGCATGACCTTGAGCTGTTTCACAGATATTATCGACAGTTCTGCACATACAACACAGAGCTCTCCGAACATTATTTTTGTGACATGTAAAAGGAAATCTTTTATTTGTAATTAATATATATATATATATATATGTATTCAAAATAATGATAGACATGTATATTGTTTCACTTTCTAAGTATATCTGTAGGAAATAGTTCACCTCAAATCTTAATAATACTGAATAAATAATAGATTATTTGTGGAGCTTTTTAGGATCAAAATATTGATTACTGTTTAATAAGTTTCATTTGCACTCTTAGAGAAACAAGTCATATAAAATGGAGACATGATGTTTCAGACAATCAAAATATGTTTCAAGCAACTTGTTTCCTTTTTTAAGACATGTAGGTCACGTATATTTCATTTTTATTTATGATCTTTTATTTTTGCATGTAGTCGATTACTTTATTTCCCTATTTTACTTTATTTAAAAAAATTTAATTTAATTCAAACCATGAATTAATTACCAAATTATTTTAAAAAAAGATTTTTTTTTTCAAATGACTCATTTATTTAAATAGTTTTTTATAACTATTTAAAGAATTTCATAACTTTTATTATTATGTTTTTATTTTAACTTTTTTACTTGCAGTGTGTTTTTATTTATTAATTTATTCATTCTTTCTTTTTTATTTGCACACAGTTAATCTGAAATGTTTATTCTTTGTTCTTTTTGGTCATTTTTTAATCAAGAGCTCCATGACATCATTCAATCACCTAAACATCTATTATTAATAATAATAATAATCATAATCATAACATTCCTTATTATTATTATATGACTATAGCATTCTTTGCTTAACTTCCAACCGCAAACCTTCAACAAAATCACTAGTGGACATAAGCGAAGATTTCCTGTTGACCAATCCTGCTACAACTAACATACAACTGGTGTTCAAGTCAAACCGGGACTCGTGCTGAGGTTTCTCATGAATGAAGTCATAAAGTCATAAAACTGATTGAGATTTACAGAAGACTATAACCGCAGCACGGTGATGAAACATCTGAACAGTGCAAACCGTTTACAGAAGTCCGCACGTTCCTGAATGACGATCCTGGCCGAGGTGGCTCTGAAACTCCTGATTCTTATAAATCGACAAATGACTTGACACCTAATTGCAGAAGAGACGCATCTGTCTACGTGAACACACAATCATTCACCAACACCACTTGCTCATTACAGGACCTCGACTGGGAGTTAATCACCCTCCCCATACAGTCCTGACCTCACTCCACGCCACTCCCACATATTCCTGGGAGGCCTGCGTTTCAGACATGAAAGCAGGCAGTCTGATCATGGCTTTGGCGTACTGAGAAAACTTTCTACCTTGATGGTATTCAAGCACTAGTGACACACCGGGATAAGTGCATTCATAATAGTTCATAATAGTGTTCTGTTTTTACTGTATAATTAGAAGTCCCAGTTTGACCTGAACACGCCTCATACATATTTAGCTGGACAATCCTTATTTATCCTATTAGGAAACTTCAATTAGACCACATTAAAAACGAGGCTGCTAAGTGGAACAGCCCTGGTGCATTGTGGGTCACCATTTACTACAGTACATAGAGCCTCTTTATTTCTCTTTACTTTTCCATCAGTGACATTTTATATTTTGCAAGAAGAAGAAAAAGACGAAAGCAACAAAATGTTAGGAGCGAAAGGAGCTTGAGGCAAACACACACACAGGGGTGGATTTATTAATTACTATCTGTGATGATTTATTAATTATTATCCAATCTCATTCTGTCTTCAAGCACTCTTTTTTTTTTATTCCTGCTGTTTTCTTTTTTTTTTTTTTTTTTTTATTCTGTTCAAGGTTATGCAAAAGTTTTATCCTTGAATCCTTGACTTGAAAGAAGTTTGATTTCCCAAAACCAAATAGCATTTTTATTTATCTATTTTTAATTAATAACAATAAAAAGAAATGCCAGTAAATCTGCCACAGTTTGACCTTTGACACTTTCCTGTGTGCCTTAATTGGAAGTGACTTTTGATTAAACCAGGAGTTGAATAAAGAGTTCATCAATATCCATGACTGTAGTGTATCAGTGTTGCATCAGCCTGAACACCTTCAGTGTCTGCGGTTCGATCCTGGACTCAGGTCCGTACTGAGGTTCTGTGTATGTTCTCCCCTGTCGAGTTTACGTGGGCTTTTTGGTAACAGCCTCACTGAAGCTTTATAAATGTAATATTTATGGGTGGTGTGTTATGTCTATGCTGGACTTGGTGTCCAACTACACACCGTGGACTACGATCACCGTCACTATGGTCTCCAAATCCCAAATCTGAGTACCGATCAGCACACGCGCTCACCTTTTTCATCCAGTTTTGTTGCTGTCTCGTTTTAGATTTTATTTGCACACTGTCTGTTTCTGTTCTTTTAGGGATTTTAGGAGGTTAATGTCTTTCTAAGCCCTAGATGATCCTCGTGGACAGGGCGTCAGAAAAAACAAAAGAAGTGCACTACAGCCACACTACACTTGTCACTCCATGTTCCACAGAAGTAGCCAGTGCCGCCACACCACACACCCTTAACGAGATGACTCTCACATGTGTATGTCTGTATATCCCCCCGAGGGCCGTCTGGAGCTGTGACCCCTTCTGGTGCACACCTGTGCCCTCAAAGTTTATGGACCCCATTAACCAAGAAGTAAAACACAGCAGTAATGAAGGAGAAACTGGGTCTAAACATCCCCTCAAGTGCTTGCAGTCCAACACATCATTTTGTTTCTGTTGTGGTTTTTTTTTTTTTTTTTTTTTTTTACTATCTATAGGAACTCAAACTCAAAGGAAGCGAGGAACTGAAGACCTCCTGGTAGGATGCTAGCTGAGTTGAGGTTTCAGTTAGTGTGAGCAAAAACTGCTGGGTTGCTCGATCCCTCAGCCATCAGCAAGCTGAAACCAAAATCGATAGCTTCAGTACAAACCCACACGCTTCATGTAGGCATGTATGACCCTGAGCAAACACCGGCAGCAGTCGAACACGTGTGTGAGCTTTTTCGTTCACCTCGTCCTGTGGGATTTCGAATTTGTGTAGAAAGAAACCAGAATGGAAATGTAAGGAAATATGAGAAGAGAAGGAAACTGAAGGGGAAAAAAAGGAGTTTTAATAAGGTGATATCTATGTACATTAAATTTCCCCCATTTGAAACGACTTGTAGCGACACAGTCATCCAGTTTCACCAAGACTGTGTGTTTGGCTGTTGTGCACTTATTAGGTCAGTGTGTCATTGCTCCATATCTACAAAAAACACATTATATTAATGCTTGACTATTCATAATAATTCATCAATAATTAATAAAAGTTTGTTTAAATATGAAAATGATTAATAAAGCAAGCACTTAATGACTTGTGCCTCTTTATGTACTTAAATTGAAGGCATCAGGGATTAGTTTCAGGACGGATGGATGATCATTTAATTATTGGAGTACAAAATTATTATTATTATTAATAATAATAATAATAATAATAATAATAATAATAATGTGGAGTTGAGTGGTTCTTGCCGTGGCAAAACAGTGGAGTCATGCTAGCAACATGCATAGCATCATGTTAGCGACATTCTAATGATGCTTCTATAGGAATGATGAAAGTTCCTATAGAAGTTACCATTATGTGTCGTTTTATTCTTTTTTTGTTTGTTTTTGTTTTCACTCATTGTAAAGTGTCCTTGAGCTCTGGAAAGGCGCTATATAAATAAAAATTATTATTATTATTATTATTATTATTATATGTTAATTGCCCTGTGCTGGGGCATTTTCCCGGCCACTCCATAAAAAAATTAAAAATTGATGTAAATTCCCGACCACAATTTCTCCCTCACCTCGTCTTCCATCTTCACTTTTATTTCTTTGTTTTTGTTGTGACTGGCAGCGGTATCTGCTTGGCGCTTTCGTGACTTGTCACATGACGTAACCTTATTAAAGAACTTAGATATATAGATATTCACAAATATTTAATATAGGCTATAGGGAATTGCATGCAACATACAGTACATGGAGTTATTATTTAATTTAGTTTTTAAATGACCCGCCCCGCAAATAAAGTGACAATTTCTTTACCCACCCCAACCCGACCCGCGGGTTACCAGACGACCAGCGCATCACTATTTTGGTTGGTATATTCTCACACCGCTTGCAAACCTATACAAATGTGGTGAATTTTATCTTTCTCTCTCTCTCAAGAATTTCAAACTTCTTGCTCTGTGCTACAACCCGGCAAAGTTGGTCTCAATGTTAAGTCTATGGGACTTTGCTTCGCAAGCACCACTAATAATAATAACAACAACAACAACAACATTGATGTCAATGATAATGATGATGATGATGATGATGATGATGATCAGGATTCTCCCATATGTGTCTTTGGTTTGCGTTTCAGGAAGACTATATATTTATTTTTTAAAGTAATAACAATTTAAAGTAAAAAAATCTGGGATCTTTCTGACCCTCTTCGGCCTCCAGACATGGTGAATGAACAGAGCACTATATGAGTAGACTGTGTCAGTTATTCTCAATCTTTATATATGTTTCCAAACTTAAATATCGCCAGAGGATTCCTGTCGAGAGGTTCCAGCCCTTTTCAGTTAAACCATTACGTTTTCTCATCAAGAGGTTCACCGACCCTCATTTAATCTAGAGTCACTTCAGCATCAAGAGCCTGAGAGTTCACGCGCAGCGGAGAGTGCAGATTGGCCGCATCATGACGAGGGATAATGAGATGCAAACGACAAATCGAGGACATTCAGAAAGTATGAATATGCACAGTAAGACAAAGTTCAGCATCATGAAGCTATAACGACAGGCAGTAAGATGTACATCATTAATTCAGATTGTCAGATTAGCTGTAGCTTTTGCGTGTTGAACATCATACAGTATAACAGGGCTATTTAAATGCAGTATTGTGAGCCAGTGTCCAGAACAGTTTAATATGTTTTTTTTTTCTGCTGAAAACCAGCTGATGTAACTAATTGGTTTATTTCCAGTTAAGTTTTAGTGTTGGTGAATTACAAACTCTCGCCCCCAAGGGCTGGATTTGAACATCCCTGAACTATTACATATGCATGATGTGAAAATATTTTACCATATTAAAATATTGAATCAGAAAAATGTACAGTTTGGCGGCACGGTGGTGTAGTGGTTAGCACTGTCGCCTTGCACCTCCAGGGTCTGGGTTCGATTCCCCGGCCAGGCTCGATTCCCGTCTCTGTGTGCATGGAGTTTGCATGTTCTCCCCGTGCTTGGTGGGTTTCCTCCGGGTACTCCGGTTTCCTCCCACAGTCCAAAGATATGCAGGTTAGGCTAATTGGCGTTCCTAAAATTGCCCGTAGTGTGTGATTGGGTGTGTGAGTGTGTGTATGTGTGTGTGCCCTGCGATGGATTGGCACCCTGTCCAGGGTGTACCCCGCCTAGTGCCCAAAGTCTCCTGGGATAGGCTCCAGGTCCCCCGCGACCCTGAACACAGGATTAAGCGGTATAGAAAATGAATGAATGAATGAAAAATGTACAGTAGAGCAATAGGAATGGAGATGTTTTCTTTGAGAAGAACTTTATATTGTAGGAATAGTTTGGACATTGTTGCTTTGTAAATGTCTGAGATCAAACTGATCCTTTGCTGATTTCTGTTATTTTTATCTCATCACCTTCAAGAGAGAGAAAATGAGAGGCTGATAAAGGAATGATTGTTTAAATCTTAGCAAATAACCACAATTAAATGCAACTCTCACTCACTCACTCGATCTACCGCTAATCCTGTTCAGGGTCCCAGGAGGCCTGGAGCCTATATCCCAGGGGACTTGGAGTGGGGACACATCTACATCTACGCATTTGGCAGACGCTCTTATCCAGAGCGACTTACTTTTTTTTTTATTTATCACATTACACATCTGAGCAGTTGAGGGTTAAGGGCCTTGCTCAAGGGCCCAACAGTGGCAACTTGGTGGTTGTGGGGTTTGAACCTGGGATCTTCTGGGATCTTCTGAACCATAGTTCAATGCCTTAACCACTGAGCTACCCCAGGCCCCTATTGGTCCAGTGGACACCCTGGACCAATCTGTCACAAGGACACATACGTCTTTGAAAGAAAACCGGATTACCTGGAGGAAACCCACCATGCACAAGGAGAACATGCAAATTCAACACACACAGACCCATGGCAGGAATCGGACCCTCAACCTTGAGGGAGGTGCGAGGCCACTGTGCCTGCCTTTAAATGTAACTATAAATGGATAAAAAGCATAGAAAGGCGTCTATCGTTAAATAAAAACAATACAAGCTGTAGTTGTAAAAGAGGAATAAAACAGTTACAGGAAATGAACTTCAGGCACTGCAAACAGTAACTCTTGTCACGTCATGTGCATCACAACACCCTGTGATTGACAATTTTACTATAACAACATGTCCAGAAGTGTTATTTGTTGCCTATGATGCAGCAAGACCAAGGCTTGATACCACCATGCTGAAAGGACTGGTGAAGCCGCGCTGAAAAAGTCCCCCGGTCCCTGAGGAGAACAGGAGGAACACCCCGTGCTGTGCAGAGCCTCTCAGCTGGTAAAGTGGGCAGTTGCTTCACCATCGACTCGGATGGCACGCGGGCACAGCTGGGAATCAATCCCACTCAGGAAACACAGTGTGTTTAGTGGTCTCGCTTCACACAGTATCGCTTTTTCAAGTTTCATCATTACAAGAAAATTGCTCTGTACCGTTATTATTCTTTTTTTCTCAAGGCTGACAGATAGAACTTATTATTGTTTATGCAGAGCGTGTATTCATTAGTCTTTTTATGACACACGAGCACAGAACGTTCAGATTTATCCACCATCGTTAATTTGGCAGGTTTTGATTTAGTGTTTGTTATAGCGACACGTTCACCTGCGGTTTAATCCCTCCACTCTGTCCCAGCCACACTGCTGCGTATTCGAGAATCTTAGCCTCGTTGTAATAACGGTCTTTTCTAATGACGTTCCCCTAGAGGGTCCCCAGGAAGCGTCTCGACAAAAAGTGATAATTACATGAAATATACATAGAGAATAAAAAGGAGTGTGTTTACATAACGCATCCCATAAATATCTGACTGGGAAGACATTGTTCTCCAGCTCCTTTTAAGCCCATCTCCCAGGGACGCCATTTTAATGACATGATGGTTTAAAGAGATGCCTCTCCGCTTCGCTCCATATTTAATTAACTTCTCCTTTTCTTTGCCGGAAAAAAGAGGGAATAAAGAGACAAACACTCGATAGCTCTGAGACAATAACAAATAACTGGGAAGAACAAGAGTGTGTGTGTGTGTGTGTGTGTGTGTGTGTGTGTGGTGGTGGAGGGGGGCATGGGGGTGAGACCTTGTCATGCTTTTGTGAGCTGTTTGCAATACACAATAAGAAAGAGGATGGAGAGAGAGAGACGGGAAGAGAAGACAGACGCATTTACAAAACAAGCTATGCAAGAAAATAGTAGTCAAAAAAACTAAAACTAATACACTACAGAGGCAGAGAGACCTAAAGACTAAACAAAGTAGGCAGAGAGAGAGAGAGAGAGAGAGCAGATAAAGTCTTATGAGAAGTGGGAATTCTCATAAGCACACGAGAGACAAGAAAAGAGGTGGAAAGGAAGGAGAGAAAGAGACGGCGGAAGAGAGGGAGACATGTGGCGTTCCCGCGAGACTGCTTTCTGCAGTATTGCCTGCTTCTTCACTACGCAGGAAGGAAAGAGCGAGAGATGACACACTACCATTAGAGAGAGTTAAAGTAACCTGGCACGCTCGCTCTGACTGAGAAAAACGCTAAGAGATTTAAAAGAACCTTGCTGGTGTTTTAAGAGGGGGTTGGGGAGGTTTATCCTCAAAGTTTTTGTTTTCCTATTTCTGATGGGTAGGAGTGAATAAAAAAAAAAAATATTTAGTGTTATGAATCAAGTAAAACAAATGTAAGAGAAATATGTATATATGAGCAGTTTCGCAGCAAAATGAGATAAAAAAGCCCTTTTCGCACATCATTTATTTTGGAAAATTGTCTGAAGACACACATGATAGTCTAGTTTAAAAAGCACATACTGTATTCGTCCTTTAGGAGCTTTAAATGATCAATAGCATTGGTTTTGCTGTATTTGGGAGTCATATTCTCCAATATTTTTTATGAATGAAAATTAGCAGAGAGATAACACTACAACACTCCGGAGACATGAGATACACGTGTTGCTTTCGGTGTGTGGGAAGCTGTTGCATTTGGTACACCTGGTTATGTCAGCTACGCATGCTGTACGTTCCACAAATAGAAATTCTGAACTTTATTACAAGCTTAAGGGTCCACAGTTGGTCAGATTTAAAAGTTAGGACTCCCAATTTTAAAGATTATTGTATGTGTAAAAACATAAAAATCTACTTTTTTTTCATGCCGTGCCATTATTTATTTAACAAAAAAGAAACCAAAAATAAAGTTCGTAGACTCTTTTTACACACTTGGATTTTTTTTTTTAGACATTTGGATGTAGATTTACTGATGTCCTTCAGATCATTGATCTGTTGCGTGACCAAATTTCGACAAAGCTTTAGCTGTTGGACAGATGGGCTTACTCAGATATACAGAGAATCATATGGTCAATTCAGTGACTGCAAGGTGCCCAGGTCCTGTGGCTGCAAAACAAGTCTAAATAAATCACCTAACCACTGCCATTCTTGAAAGTGGGGCGTTTCTCCTAAAATGCTGTTTGGTGAAACTGGACATTAATTGCAAACCACTCTATTTGTCCATATGACATTGTTCTATTGTTCCATAAGTCCATAGGATTTGATTAGATTCTGGTTTGTAAGCCTCATTCCTGCCTCAATGGCAAAATAACTTTCTCCTGGCAACCCTTCCAAACAAACTGTACTTGTTCTGCCTTCTTATAATTCTATTGTCATGGATTTTATCATGCTCAGTGAGGCCTGTAGGGTTTGAGATGTAGCCCATCATCTGACCTTGGGGTGAATGTGCTTAAGCAGTCATTCCTAGGAAAGACTGACCTCTGATTTTTGTTGAAAAGGGGTTTTATAACCCTTTCCAGATAGATGTGCAGCAACAATTGCTCCTTTAAGTCCATGGCTTATGTCTTTCCCTCTTGGTATTATGCTAACACACACCTGAATGCTCCAGACCCACAAACTGCCAGAGGTTCTGCATGTATAAAGGCCTACACACCTGCTGATGATCAATTAATCAAGGGCTGAAGATTAGCAGCACCTGGCTGCAATTTACCCTCTTAAATCCTGTGAAAGCAGTAAGGGTGTATTTAGTATGGGGCATATCCACCCCCCCCCCCCATTTTTTTCCCCTTTTAGGATAAATTTTTGTTAAAGAAATAATTGCATAGTAATAAAAAGTTATATGTTGATGTTCATCTTAAGTTGTACAACATTGTTATTGACATGAAATCTGATATTTACATGGTCACAAACACACCTGCAGGCTGGTTTATCCATTGAGACAAAACTGTGGCAGGTGGCGTTATATTAATTTACAAAACCATCAAAAATTCACACTGATAAAAAAAGAACAACTTGTAATAGTTTTTTTTTTTTTTTTTAAGAAAAAAAAAAGCTTTTCTCCAAATTGCTAAAATGGAGATCTTGTTCTGCTGTCGAACTATTTTTATATAAATAGTTTATGGTAGACATGATTGACATTTGTGCAAATGTGTTGTGGTAAGTTTTTTTGTGCAATTTCATATTAAGAAAAAAGTTGTGGGAAATTACTCATTTAGCCCTAAACAATTTTGCCGTCATAATGTTTAACATAAAACGCTTCATGCAAATGGTCTACATTTTGCATTCACTGTGGTACAGTACAGTTGGAAAGCAGACTCCTGAGTAAGCAGTGATTCTAACCTTAGCATGTTCCAGAGATAATGAGCAAGTCTATTACAGTACATTGGTCAACTCATTTTATTAAAATCTGAAAGCAGCATCACATGAGTGTTTCTCAGAATTTTGTTAACCGGGCTGGAGTTTTGACAAAAGTTTGGACAAACTTTATTGAGGGGTAAAGGGCTTACAGTTGCTAGCATTTGTTGGCTGTTTAACAGATAAACTGGTCATTCGTGTGTTATCTTGGTTAAAGAAAGTTAGCTATGAGGTGACTTCACAGCTTACATAATGTAGCATGTAAGCTTTAAAAAAAAATGGTTTGTTTTTAATGTCCTAAATGTTAAGACGATTTATTTTTAATGGCGTCATAAACAGGATATCTACTCTATCAGCCTTCATTGTGTGTTAAAATATGACTCGTCAATTGTGTGGCTATGAAGATCGCTATGTAAAGAATGAAATAACAACAAGACTGTTCAAATTCAGTTTAATTAAGATCTGGATCTAAATCTAGATTTCTGATGAAGTAAATGACAGTTTCCCTCAGACAGTATAAGAAAAACACCTTGAGAATTTACACCAGTTAGCTAAACTAGCTAAGTTTCTTAGCAAACTCCTTGGAATCACCACATTTAGAGAATGTTCACCAAGCTTAAAAAAACATTGCAACTAAATTAAGAAGAGAACAACCCTTTAGGTCAGTTTCCTCCCTGGGACTCAAACCCAGGCTATGGTGGAGAGCACTGCATACTCGCCATAAGTCCACCAGGGAACCATTGCACCAAATTTGAGACAAATTTAGCTGAGAACAACCACTGTCTTTTAATTTACAAAACTATAAAAAAAAAATGTTAGATTTCCATCTTGAAAAAGTGTTACAGTCCATTATTTCAAATGACTTTTTCGGGTTTTTTCTTGTTGAGATGATGTTGCCTTTCAATTATCCAGCAACATCGCAAGGAACCCAACAGCTTGCCAAAGTTTGTAAAAACTCTCTTTTAACTTCAGGCAGTTTTCAGGTTCATTTTAAGGTGTTGTATATTCTAAATACACACACTAACTTTTATTCAACTACTAAATCATGCTGCGTATGGATCGTTTATTTAGATACACCAATATTGCACGCTCCTTTACCTTACAAGCATTTCTGCAAGATATATGCTGATCAGATTTGAAGGGAAACGGACAGGTCTGTCTTTACTACAAAAAGTTGGAGTCTAACTAATTCAAAACCTCATAATTAGTTGAAATTGAGTTGGGAAATAGCTAAATTACCTGTCTGGTTGGGATCATCTGTCTTTTTTCTTTTCCCTCTCATTAAATCTTAACTGTGTTAAGAAATATTTCAGGCCACAATGATGAGTTCAGACATTTTGGATGAGGTTGAATGAAGAGCATAATGCTGCAACGGTAATAATGAGGAGAAGTCGCCAATTAGTATCATGGGCTACAAAAAGCTGAGTCATCAGTTAAAGCCTTTGTCAACTGATTTTTTCCCCACGCATTATTACTGGGTTTAATGCACAGACTATACAGTAGTTATGCTGCAAAAACAAAATGATTTCAGAATGTATTGTTTCTGGTAACGTTCTTCTGTCCAATATGGTGAACATTGTTACAGTTGATACTGTGGTGTCTATCACAATAGCGCTGGCAGTAGCTCCTTTGGTCATTTTCATTGCACTGGCGTCTCTGAGGGATCGGATCAGACAGAAATTTTTTACACATGTGACGTTACCTGGTGGCATGGTGTCCTAGTGGTAAGCACTGTTGCTTTGCACCTCCAGGGTCCAGATGTAATTCCCAGCTCGGGGTCTATGAGTTTACGGGTTCTCCCCGAGATTGGTGGGTTTGGGTTTGATTCCCAGCCAGAATTGATTCCCATCTCTGTGTGCATGGAGTTTGCATGTTCTCCCCGTGCTTGGTGGGTTTCCTCCTGGTACTCTGGTTTCCTCCCACAGTCCAAAGATATGCAGATCACGCTAATTGGCGTTCCCAAATTGCTCATATTGTGTGAATGTTGACCAGAGGTCCTACCATGGTTGTAAAAATGGGAATAAATACAATAGTAATCACCATTAGCCTCCACAGTCCCTAGTTAGACTACAGAGGTTCCTAGTTGGATGAATGGTGGACTACATATCTACACTTCAAAGAAACAGGAAATGGTCAAACTGCATTTATTTTTAGCACTATTAAGTTCTTATGTCAAGACAATCAGTTTGAAGCTTTTGGCAAAAGGTTTCTACAATTATTTGCATGGAAAGAAATTAGTGGAAAGAAAGACTTATTGCATGTCATTTATCATTTCTTTGCAGTTCGGTCCATCAAATCCGATTTAAAGAGGAACGTTTGTCTTTTCAGTGCACTTGACTTTCACATCTCATCAGTACTTCCTCTGTGTAACTCTTTTCCTTGCTCTGCTTCTTACTCAACTCACACTGCCAACTCTAATGGGATTTAAAGTAGCTTTCACCCTGACAAGTAGGAATCGCATTTCATTGCTTCCTGCTACATTCGGTGTTGAGAGGGGGAAAAACACACCTGTTCTGGAGCCTGAGCCTCCTGGATAGTGTGATGGTGAGAGACCGTGAAGCTGATGCTAGAGGGCGACTCACCCCTCAGGCATCGTAGTTCACTAGAGGGAGGATAATTAGCCATCCGGGCAGGACCTAGGGGCTTAAAAGCGGTCGGCATCAGAGAAAGAGTGCGAGAACAATGTGATCCAGAGGCATTCAAAGTTTGGCAGTGTACAGTGCATTAGCTGCACATTGCATGTGAATCACAGTGTACTTGTTATCTGGTGTATTTGTAGTAATGCGTGGGGGTGGATGTGCTCACCACTGCCAAGTTTCTCTCAAACTCCTCCAGGACCTGAAGGCGATATTCACAGTTCTGGGCTTTTTTCCCTCCAATTATCACCTGAAACTTATTCTTGTGTTTCTTTTACTGTGCCTGCTGAGAAAGTTCCTCCACATTTAAACCTCTGCAGAAATTCTGCGTGGCCTTGCGGAGTTTAGGCTTAGGTTCTGATCTGTGCCTGTGGTGATGAGCGCTGGAATCAGATGGTTGAAAAAATGGAATGGGTACTGTCTCAATGCAACTTTCCCAATTCTGTTTTAACAATACATATTGTCATAAAGCAGCTGGGCAGAAATCTGCATGGTGATCCTGAATGAATAAAAAACAGAAAGGAAAGAAAAATGCCTATGAGGAACCACACTTGAAAGGGAGCCCATCCTCTTCTGCATGACACCAGGATTCATAAATGATCCTATATACTACAGTATGAAATAAAAAATGATGTGATGTTGAAATGATGTTCGATGTGAGTGTATTACAAATTATGAATCCCAGAAATGATTAAAGAAGTGTTTATCATTACAGTACTCATGGAAAACTGTCACAAAACAGGCGATGATTGTGTCAAGGACTCAAAAGGGAACCCATCCTCATTTGGGTGATCCCAGACAATATGACCATAAATGTGTCCCTATATGCTATAAGGCTAAAAGTTCAACATAATGGAAAAAAGTTACTTTAAAGTCTACTTTTGTTGTTTACTGTGATGGCTTGTGACTGCAGTCACCAGTTACAAGCCATCACTGGAAAACTGCCTGCATCAGCCAAGTCAAAGAGCATCTTCACGGTCATTAAGTGGAACTTTCCTCAGTCACCACACGCATCCCAGGTAAGACAATAGGGGGCCATCCTCAGCAGAAAGCGAGAGACCTATTACCATGGTGATGGTATGATACCACATCAAAATCTCTTTAGTTACTTGTTCTTTTTTCCAGACCCAATGAATCGGTGTGAACCAGTTCAACTTTATTGATTGAATCCACTGCACCATTGCCATATGCATTTATTGATGATTAAGCATGCAGCTCTGGCAAATAGGTAAAACAACAATGATTTCAGGAACAAAAAGAGCCTTTAGTGTTTTAGTCTTAGAGCAGAATAACACTTTTATTTAAAAAGAACCAATCTACCACCCTTAAGGTTTGCTTGGTTTGGTCCACCAGGAGAACTCTTAAGAATTCTCCATAGATTCCTTAAAAGTGTTTGCTTATCAAAGCGTGTTTTACTTAGAACCCTTGAGAAACCAGTTTTACTATGAATGTGTAATGATACAATACCTAAGAATATGTCCTTTATGGAAGCTTTATGAATAGTGCTCTTAATAACCAACTATCATAATTTACCGCATCCCTGGTGAATGGACGAATGTCACGGATGAATGAGTCTATAAATTCAATCTTCACTGACAGTCATGCTCACATTTTCTCCTTGTCTGTCTCTTTAATCATGATAGAGATCTCATTAGCCTTCAAAAGGATTTTCTGTGACATTCAGGTACGTCTGTAGGGCATCGCAACTACCCAAATTTGGCGTAAGCCATGTATGCTAGCATTCCATGTCTTCTGCCTCCAGCTTTTGATTTGTAGATCTGTTCAGATGCTTCTCTGCAGGCTGACATGGCTCTATGTGACGGTGTGTGCCAGAAAATCCCCTTGTTTTTGGGAAGCAGCGAGACAGGCCACTGTCCCCCATGCACATGCTCAGGCGACAGACATTGCAACGGTCCTGCTCTCGCCTCCACAAGCGCATTTAATTAAATCACAAACACGAGCAGGAGGCCACCACCCGCTTTAATGGAATGGATGAAGTGGGCCAGGATGCTGTTGGCAAACACGAAGAGCTGGATGCCTCTGAATACCCTTGAAGCTTATTAAAAGTGCTTGGCAACGTTAGTCGCTAACTATGTCATTGCCAAACGTGCATTCCGTTTAATGGTTAAAGTGGGAGAGATGGACTGTAACGTTTTTTTTTTTCTTCTGTGCGTGCACGGGCATTCGGCTAACTTCAAACAGATTGTCTGCATCACAGATGTGCAGCAAGCTCTGTGAGGTATCTGATGCCTCATTACCTTTTTATTTCAGTGAGACATTTTTCATTTAGGTAAAATTGGGTGATGAGTAGTGACAAGCAATCTCTACAGGGCTCGTATCGATAGATCAGTGTATCAGTAGTTTACTAGCAAAGGAACGGGTTGAAAACTGAGATGCTCAAAATCATCTGCGCCACACATCCAGCAGTACCTTCTCTACTGAACATTGCATGTTAATTCATATCAGAGGTAGCAAAGTCCATGGTACAGTACAGTATATACTGTACACCAATGTCCATGTAGAATGGAAATAAAGCAAATCCCATTTCCCAGATAGACAGGAAACAGCTGGCATTTCCAGATTGTCTTGCATTTGTGCTGTGATGGTGCCATGGTTAACCACTGGGATTGAGTACAGAGAGGCTAAATAAAGTGATGATAGCCTGTCAGGCAACAGCACCATAATGCGCTGCAACAGAAATACAACACTAATCTTAATGAAATATCTTGTAGCACGCTGGGAAATTATTAACAATTTATGGTCTTAATCTGTATATTCTGGTTTTCATCATCTTGGTTAAATGTATGCATCAAAAGGAGGGTGTTAAGTGGTGAATAACAATGCAGAAGGAGTGTAACTGGTTGCAACTAAAGATGTAGTGGTTAGCGCTGTCGCCTTGCAGCCCCAAGGTCTGGGTTCGATTCCCAGCCAGGCTCGATTCCCGTCTCTGTGTGCATGGAGTTTGCATGTTCTCCCCGTGCTTGGTGGGTTTCCTCCTGGTACTCCAGTTTCCTCCCACAGTCCAAAATATGCAGGTTAGACTAATTGGGGTTCCCAAAATTGCCCGTAGTGTGTGTGTGTCCTGCAATGCATTGGCACCCTGTCCAGACTGTACCCTGCCTCGTGCCCTAAGCCTCCTTGGATAGGCTCCAGCTCCTCGCGACCCTGAATACAGGATAAAGCGGTATAGAAGATAAGTGAGTGAGAGTTGAAATGAAGAAACAAATGATATTAATTCCACTGAAAGATTGAAAATCAAAGTTGTCATGTGAATGATTGTTATCTGCAAAACTTTGCAGAACTAGAAAAACATAGTATCAAGTAACATGAAGGGCCACAACTGATTGATATCCAAGTTCAGCATAGACAAATCCTGCGGTTCTACAACCTTTGCACAAGCACTACTGTAGATCCCAGGAGTCCAACACTCTCTACCTGCCCGATTAGCCCTTCCCAGGAATGACACAAGAACCTCCCTGTAGTAAGTCAGAAACCTTTTTGTCCAGGTGTCTGAAGTTTTTCCCAAGAGCTTTGCACCCTTGACCAGCTACTGTCTTCTTAAAGACTGAAAGGAAAGTGGAGGGGTGTACATATTTCAAGCTGTACTGAGTTTTAATTAAGAGAAAATCCGCATCTTGTGCCATAGATGTGGGAAGTCGGTATCCAGAACCCCTACGGCTCAGCCCGTCAGCCTCCCTTCACCACACTTTTTCTTCCAATAAAGTATTTCAACTTATATTTGTCTGACTTTGATACTCATCACGACCTAGCTTTAAAAATAAAAAAATAATATGTTTTAATATTATTAAGGATGTTGCATGGGGATATGCATTAACAACCCCCCCGAACACAACTTATTTTAAACAACAGTTCTCCTACTAACAAAATGTGTTTAAAGACACCAGGATGTGTTTTTCAAGTTTGTGTATTTCGATTTAGTTTTTTTCAACCTCTGTTTAAAAAAAAAAATTATATATATATATCAAGAGAGAGAGAGAGAGAGAGAGAGAGTACAGGGCAATAAATACTTACTTCATTCAGTAGTGAAGCTGACTGCGAGGGTGTTTTCTCATTAATTTCTAAACTGGAGGCAATGTTTTATTAGAGGCAAGTCCTACATTCCCTCTAACTCATTTGCTGATTCGAGGATCATCACATGTAACGTTTCAAATGATCTGCCTGCTTGCATTGAATGAATGGAATGTTGAAGTCTGATAATTCAGTGGTTGAAGTGAAATGTGACTCCGAGTGGGGTTGTGCAAGGGGAAAAAAAAAGTACACGAACATGAAAAACAAAGGCTGTTTTTTTTGGCTAGCAGTCCATGTCCCCCTCACACCCTTAGAGAAAATACAGCACTCCTTTCAGAAAAATATTTCCGATGTCTCTGTCCGTCTTTTGCCTTCAGTCTGGTACAAAAACACCGATTACTACAAGAGTTTGACAAACCAAGAATTAGGAGACATATACTGTATGCTATCATACAATACTTCCACATACACCAGCCTACACCAGACACATTACAATCCTCCCCGGCCACCAGGAACACCAGCAATGATCTGATGCACTGGCAAGAAGTGCAATGTGCTCCAAACCTTCCGCACTTCAGCTGCGCACCGACTCCTGATAAAGGACACGTTTATCAGTTTAGGTCATGAAATATTGGCATGGCCAGAGAGACAGGAGGTCGTTTGGGTTATACGTCTGCTATCAAATCACAGTTTACAGATGCAGAGACCCTAAAGGGCGTTGCTTAGACAGACCCCCGAAGAAAATCACAGTGTTTCTACTGTACTGTATGCCTTGATGCACAGGTTGACTGGCCATTTATTTGCTTATATGACGCAACTGTGGACGTGTGTTGAGGATGGTTTGTAAAAGTTGGAGCGGTTGACTGGATGAACATCTCAATGTGAGTTGAACGATCTCTTACATTTGCACCATTTTTCCCACTCTTCTTTTTCACTTCTTGGGGACCATAGAAATGTTTCAAAGAATCATGAAGAGAAGATGTTAGAATAGTTGCTGCTTTTGAGAGTGCTTCCGTTATCATACTGTTTCTTCGTGCCTAATAATACAGATATCATCAAACTCCAATCCCTATTGTATCCAAAACAATTTGGGTGATAGAGCCCATCATATTTGTTCTTTATACAGTAAGTTACGACATTAAATGTATAAAATCTCAAGTGTTGTCATTGGTAGAACAGTGTTCTGCATATTAGCATATCATGATACAACTTTGTTAATTTAGGCATTATGTAAAAACAGTTGGTGCAAGCAGAGAAATTATACATTTTACATTGCATTCACAGTTGGATTATACAGTTTCCTAGTCTCTGAAAAACAATTGCTGTCCTCCCACATTTTACCCAGCTTTTCAGTGATTCCCATAAGGCCAACGTTTTACCTGTTTTATTAGCAGGAGGCATTGAATTGAATAAGAATGAACTGAACTGCACTGTGAGCTTAAACATCTGAACATGACTTATTATTGTAAGTATGCAAAAAGGACGTTATTACATAAAGGAGAGGTGTATTTCCGAGATCTTTGGTCATTACACAAACACAAGCATGCAAACTTCACACCACTCCAGAGTTATCTTCATACAATTTTAATGTTTTTTTTTTTTAATGTTTTCATCACATGAGAACACAAAAAGAGGTCTAGCAAATTCAGACCCCGGTTAATATTTGTATATAACATTTTTCCCACCCGTTAACACCAGAAGTTGTCACCCTTGTTAAAAGTTTGATTTCACAAAGTCTTGTGGCTGAATTGACAGTCACTTGTCAACGCCTTTCGAACATGAACATCCATGAAAGTATGGAGTGTTACAAAAGTGCATTTCAGGTTCGACTAATATCCAAACTGGTATATACCAGTGATCCATGAGAATACTGTACAGAATACCATGTGTCACAGCATGAATAGAACAATAGCATAGCGACAGAAATGAATTGGCTTACTCGTGGATGAAGAGTAGACAGTTTTTTCATCTTCTTTTTTTTTCTGACCAGAACCTCAACACATAATCAAGTGATAGCAGCCAGAACAGACCCCAAAACAGAAGATACACTAATTCCCCTTTGCATCTCTGACAAAAAAAAAAAAAAAAAAAAAAGGAACGGACAATTCCAGTCATATCCAATCTTCTGTGAGGGGTAAACATTAATAACAGAAATGTACAAGTGTGGAAAGCAGTTTCTCATCCAGAGTAAAGGAGAATGAGGAATGGGTCCCCCCTGTGAGGGCCTGCCAACCCAAAAAGTCTTTCGTTGTTCCTTTTAACACAAAAATTGTTTTTGCATATATCGAGTATTCCTTCTATTGTCTTTAGGTTTGCTTTCAGGACATTTGTGATACACAATTTACTCCACATATTTCAGCTGAGGTGTGTAGTTTTTGTAAAAAAGAAAAAAAAAAAAAAAAGAAAGTTTTGCTCAGGCCATGCTGGTGATCAGGCATTTCATCCCACGGCTTGAGAGGGTGCATCACAGACAACCGGACGGGTATCAGCCGTTAAAAATCGTCCACCTGACGTCAAAGGTCTCTGGCTGATGATATGTCCATTTATAATGGTTTAAACAAAGCTTAATACTTTTTTTTCCCTCAACAAACATTATGTACAATGGCGACTGCAAGAACGCATAAGAGCTGACGAACAGCAAGAAGACAGATAGAACAGTATTTACAAACATGTTGGATTAACAACGTATCAACAACAAATTTTACAAGGAAGTCCTGCATCTGTCTCTTAAGTTTCTTTTTCTTTATTATTTTTTTTTTTTACTGAAAATGTTTTAATTTGAAAATTTCAGCGCAAAATCGACCAAAAGACCACTGGATTGGTGGGCTGGAGTTCAGATGTTGTCGACGGGACTCTTTATGTTGAGTTGATCTTCCTTGTTAGCTGCTGCTGCTGTGTTGGCTCAGAGTGTGATTCTGCAAAAGACAAAAAAATGAACAGACATCAGTCAACATGCATTATGACATCATAATTCGTTTAACTTTTATGCTTTGTTTCTCTTCACTTCATGAGAAATGATCTGTATATTACTTTCGTCGTAACATTTTGGCATAACAAGCATGCCATGTCAGTTTCCTGAATATACAGTATATCAGGTTATGAATGTTTGCCCTTTAAAAAGCTTTACACATTGTAATTCATTCCCATGAATAAATCTACTGTATTATTTCCTGTCAAGTGACACATCTACCTACTAGAAAACAATAAGGGAATGTGTGTGCCTCTTCTTTCTACCTGGACTACTTATTCGAAAGGAACAATACAGAATGAGAAAATGTGTCTGACGGACATGTTTGGCGTTTCCATTATCTAAATCCAATTAGTAGAGAATGGAGCTGAATTTGCATGGGGATCGATAGAGCTCGGCCCTTTGCGGCAGCAGGTATGGTAGAAATCACAGAGACATAGCAGGTGACGTGCTAGAGCTGTCAAAGCCCCTCAAACCCCGACGTCTCAATCCAAACGCAAACGCCCAGGGATCGATGGCTGTGGCCATGACAACCATCCAGGAGCTGTGTCTTTCTCGTACGAGCAGAACGAGGTTAATAACATCATAATTTCTTGGTTTTGTTTCCTGACAACGGCACCTGCTAATGATCGCTCTTAATGAATCCATCCAATCCGAGTTTTTATTGAACCATGATATTCAGTGCTGTTGATAAAGACCGTATTAAATGTATACACTCCTGTATATTTAATCTAAACACTGGTTATAATGTAGAGTCTAAATAGTCAGTGCTCTGAAAAACAGTGGACACTGAAAATGAAAAATCGATGCAAAATGAACAATAAAGGCTCGGCCATTTGTTACCGCTGAATGATTAGGCTCTTACTGTTCATTTCTCATTGATTTTTTTTTCTCCCCTTCCAGCGTTCTCCTTTGTATGAGACATTAATATGCACAACCAAAGCAAAATTTCAATTTGGTGTGAAAAACAAAACAAACAAACAACCAAAAAAAAACAAAAAAACTTTAGATTTATCAGCAGAGGTAACCGCATGCAAATTACAAGTGTTTTGTTTACCCTCGGATCTAGTTGGAATTATCGAAGCATGAAATCAAATGATTGGGGGGAAAATCAAAAGAGGCAAAACGCAAGGAAATGATCTTCAGAGATAACGCATACACACAAACAGCAAAGAAAACAAAAATACAGATACACCTGTGTGAACTAACAAAAGCACAGGCACACACAGGAGCGGAGGGCAGTGGCGGGGGAGCCGTATAACACGGAGGGGGCTTCTGTGGAGGGAAGTGTGGACCGGGGGGGCAGTGGAACTGGTGTCCCTGGTGGGCCGAATCCAGGTCATCTTTTGAAGTGACTGCTAATCCCTTTAATGCAAACTACATGCCCCACTTGCTGCGCACGCTCTAAAACGCGACCTTGGATGCCTCAAACTGGCATGGACTAAGTACACCTGTCACAAGGTTGCGTTATGACTACCAAATAAAATAAAACAATGCGAATATATGACCTAAAAAAAAAGTCCTCTTAATTTAGTTATTTTACCTAAGACAGTGGACATATAAATTGCTGTTCATAGAGTTAAAACTGTGAGGACAACATTGCTTTGCACCTTTATCTAGCACAGTCGGAGTGACAGTGAAATAAAGGCGGGAAGAAAATCAATGTTTACCTCAGATATGTTGTTAAATGACAAAGACACAATTTCATTACTAAATTACTTCATTACTTAATTACTAACTTCATTACACTAAAGTTACATAAAACACTATTTAATGGCTATCCTTCAGTGGACACAACGATTTTAGCTAGTTTGTGTAGAGACATTATAAAAAAAGACAACATATTGTAGAATGTCAACATTTTCCTTAGATTTGTTGGTAATTTACTAAGAAAATACTGCACAAAATTGTGAAATTATACTAAAAGTAATCTATATTTGTGAAAAGATTGTTGCTATACAAATTGGCTAGCTAACATACTGTAACTCAGTAGAAACAATTCAGAAATCATTAAGAACATCAATATTTACCTCAGATATGTTGTTAAAGCAACTTCATAAGTCTACAATTTAACCAAAAGATACATACTGTAGAACACTCGTTAAAGTGCGATCATTATTTCTTTTACATAGACTAATTTAAAGGTTAGATGACACTGGAAATGGCAAAATAAGGTATTTTAGAATTTTAATATCTACTGTACCTACGTTTCCTACTAAGAAAATACATATATATTCATGAAAATACACTAAAAGTACCCTGCATTGGTGAGAACATTGTTGCTATGCAATATGCACCATGGAAAGAAGCCACTTGGCTCGCTAGCATAGACTAGCTAGCATACACCTCCTACTGTATGTCTTTTATATGGACAATTTAAAGATGTAATGACAGTGGGGAAAAACAGAATCATTTAGAATATCAATATTTACCTGAAATGAGGTAAAAAAAACAACAACAACAACAACAACAACAACTGAGAATTAGCTAAAAGATACATAGCACACTCACTATTAATTAGTTAAACTTCGATGCGATTTTAGCTAGCTAGCAGTCTTTTCTTTTAGACAGATTAATTTAAAGGTTAGATCACAATTGGAATCTTGGAATACAAAAGTATGTAGAATAACAACATTCCCCTCAGATTTCATGGTAAATTAATAAGAAAATACATACATACTCTGTCATGTAGCCTTTAAGTTGGTTGGCATAAAAGAAACGACTCTATGCTGACTAGCTAAAATTTCTGTGTCCAATAAAGGATAAGCATTAAACAGTGAGTATATTATGTACCTTTGGTGTAATTGTAGATCTATGAAGCTGTATCCTGCTGGTTAAACAACACATCTGTAAATGTAATATTTCTGTTTGTTTTCTTTACCCTTTACACCACTTGTTAAATGTACTGATTTAATGATAGTGAAAGCAGGACAAAATAATGTACAATAACAACATTTTCCCCAGATGTGTTGGTAAACGACTAAGAAACACCTTAAATGTCTATTATTACACCAAAAGAAACATACCAGATTCAGTATTTATTAGTTATAATAGTTGAACTTTATGGGCAGGGATTTTAGCTAGCACTGCCCATGCTACGTATGCTATGCTAGCAAAGAGTGCAGCTAGCTAGAGACATTTTATGCAGACTAACTGAAAGGATAAATGACAGGGGAAATAAGAAAAAATAATGTATATTAATGTATATCAACATTTTCCTCAGATTTGTTGTCAAACTACTAAAAAAAATACTATGTAGTCATGAAATTTCATTCTTGGAATTCTTGTAGCTAGAACACTGTTGCTATGCGATGTGTACCATGGCTGGAGGCTACAAACTGGCTAGCTAGCATAAATGTGCTATGCATTTTATATGGACAATTTAAAGCAATACAATATTAACATTTACTTTAACTGTGCTGGAAAATGGACAAGGTTAGAGGGTATTGATTTGTCTGTTCATGCTAAAAAAAAAAAAAAGTAATTTAAATAGAAATCCGTAGACTTTTAAATTAGATTAAAGTACATAAAACCTAGGGTTTGTGGCTTTCACCTTTCAGCTTTAGGCTGTTGAGAGCAATCCCAGTTTATTCACCTTCATCCCTAAATCTACCTCACACTTCCATTTTCCCCTCCTGACATAACATATAAAGTGTCTACACAGGGCCTGATGATGCCGGGACAGGCAGGGTAATAGGAAGCTTCGATGCCAGGGGCAGAAGCAATCAGGGGGGGAAAAATATTCAGTGTGTGAACATGGCTGTGTTCAAACTCTCACTTTCATTCTGGTTTGAGTGACTGAGGCAGCCATTTACCGACAGAGGCAGTGAGAAACCGAGTAAGGGAGGAAGAGGGTTTCTCTGGAGACAGCCCCCCTTCTGCCCCAAACCTCATCCTCCTCCTTCACCTCCTCCCCTGGTGGAAGAAGGAAGGAGCAGAGCTGCAGCTTCCTTAATGAATGCGGTCCATTACCCATCAGCCCCGCTTGTCGGCAGCTCCCCAGCCTCAGCGGCCTGGGGCTTCAAATGGCAGGATATTGACACGCGGCGCCGCAAAGTGACTGAGCGAGTGTGTGCTGAGGTGTTTGTGGTGTGTGTGGGGGGGGAGAGAGGGAAGGAACGTGAGTGTGTGTGTGTGAGAGTATATATGTGACAGACATAGAAAGAGAAGGAGAGAAAGAGATCGAAAGGGGAGGGACAAAGAGAGAAAAAGAGTGCGTGTAGGTGTGTGAGTGTCTGCCTGCATTATTGTGTACAGGCATTTGTTGCTCTGTGTGTGTGTGTGTGTGTGTGTGTGTGTGAGTGTGTGAGTGCGCACTCAAGTGCATGCCGAGACCCCAAAGGGATGCGGCTCCTTGGATATAATGTAGGGCTCGCAACAGCTATTAAAGGGGAAAATAAAGCCTCATGGGGGAGCAGTGGTCTACCTCTTCCTTTAAACATGTGACAAGCTCTCTCTCACTCTCTCTCTCGCTCTCTTTCTCTCTCACTCTTCAGGCATTCTCAAGGACAGTGTTAAACGACTTCAGTGGCAGCCATGCAGGCTGGAGAGGAGGAAAAAAAAAAAGAAAACAGAGGAAGAAAGACAAAAGGGAAAAGACAAAGCCTGCCTCTGCGTCTGAGGCTACCCAGTGTGTTTTGGCGAGATCGAACGACAGCGCCGTCTCGCTCCGAGCATCTCAATTATTATCTGTATTAAAAATCTAAATACCGGAGTGTGTTTGTGTGTGTGTTGCGCTTATCCTGTCACTGGTTCTCATAATGAATATATGGCAAGTGTGTAAACATGGCGTATTCAATTCAGAAGAGCATATTATTACACCCACTCTAAATTACTATCTACAGAGACACGGCACGGCCTAGAGACAGAAACAAATCAATACCGCAGTGAGAACGCTAACACAATGAAAGCAGCACGATCCCTGCATATGCATTCGCATCTACACAATCTCTGATTACTCACAATTCAGTTTCCAAAGGCAACTCATCATTTTATATTAAACACAAATCTCATATTTACACATTATATTAAAAGATTCGCGATTTCATATATACTTATGTGTTTCTGGATTTGTTCCAAAGACTTGCCTGTGCGTGTGCGTTTGTTTATGTGTGTGTGTGTGTGTGTGTGTGTGTGTATGTGTGTGAAATGTGAGCTTGTTACAGAAAGAGGCTTTAAAAAAATAATAAGATCTGTGTCAGTGTGGACCTTCTCAAAATAATCACACAAGATCAGTGACTAAACTCCGGCAGGAAAATAACAACTACATTCTCCAGCACTGTGTCCTGCCATATTGTGTTCTCCCCCATTGCATTCTCCATCATCATGCTCTTCCTCATTTTGTCCTCCCTCATGTCATGTCATGGCATGTCATTTCCATCACCATGGACTTCCTCGGTACATTCGGTCTCACTGTATTCTCCATCATGATGAACTTCTTCACTGAGCTTCCCATCAACATGTATGTTCCTTACTGCATGTTCCATCAACATGTTTTTCCTCCATTATCTCCTCAATTCATTCACCGTCATGTTTCTCCAGCACTTCATTTTCCATCATTATGAACTTCTTCACTGCATCCCCCATCAGTGCATTCACCATTAACATGTACTTTGTCAATACATTCTTCCTCATTGCATTTTCCATCATTATGATCTTCTTCACTGAGCTTCCCATCAACATGTACCATATTTCCTTACTGTATACTCCACTATTATGTTTTTCTTCTCCACTACCTCTTCCATCAAGCCCTTCATCAACTTCTTCAATGCATTCTGCATCACTGCATTCTCCATCACTATGTTCACCATCAACATGTAATTCCTCACTATGTTCTCCTTCACTGTCTTCTCCATCATCATGTACTTCCTTAAATATATTCTCTCTCACCGTGTTCTTCATCATCACATACTTCCTAACCATGTTCCCCATCACCCGTGTACTTCCTCACTGCATTCTCTATCAGCATGTTCTCCCCCAATGCGTTTCTCCTCACCATGTTTTTCCTCATTATGTTCCCCTCACACTGCATTGCCCCTGTGTTTTCTCACACCATGTTCTCCCCGCAAATGCTTTCTACTGAACCATGTTCTTTCATATTGCAGTGCTCCTCACTATTCTTCTTCACCATGTTCTCTATCACTATATTGTTTCTATGATGATTTCCATCACCATGTTTGTCCTTGCAATGTTCTCCATCACTGCATTTTTTCTTGACCATGTTACCTCTCAACAGATTCTCATGTTCATTCCCACCATGTCCTCCCACACCCTATTCTCCTTATTCTTGGCAAGGTTCTATGTCCTTGCTATCGTCTCTGTCACCACTATGATATGGAGATGATGACTGAGTTCAATGACTTCTTCACTGATAAAAGTTCACTTCCTGTTCTTCTGTCATCCACTCATCTTTTTTGTTTTTAAATCTGATGCAAGTGAACTCCACTCCAACAGTCAAATCTTGCAAAAACCTCACTATCACTTTAGCACGCCTGCTTACGTCTTTCTTTTTCCTCCTCCAAAGTTCCTCAGTCACTATTTTCCTTTCATGCCGTTACATCATTTGATCCGTTTGGCATTTAGGGGTCATGGGTGGTGGTGTGAGTGCAAGAAAAAAAGTGCAAAATGCTACTAAACCTAGCGGTTCACTTAAAGTCCATGAAAACAGGCATAATTTATCTGTACTGTGTTGGCTAAGGGATAAAAGCAAGAGAAAAAGAGACAGAGAGAGACTACATGACCAGGAAGCTGATGTTGATTTATTAAGAGATCGTTAGTTTTGGCGGCTCCCATTTCTCTGGTGCTTATCGATACGGTTGGGCGATGGATCGGCCGGCTGGGTTTATGGGACACGATGAGAGGTGGATGTTTTGCTTCCTAACCACCTGGGAGATGTCTAAAGTTAGCTCTGAGCAGTTAACGTTTCCTTTCTTGTAAAACGATTGAGAACTGTTCCATTGTAGAGTTAAAAAAAGGACTTCAGCTTCATACAGCTAATCTCTGGGATTAAAAACATCAACTTGGCATAGACACAAGACGCAAGGTCATCTTTACTGATTATGTATTTCACGTGAGGTTAGCCTCCTTGAGGAACATGCATGTGTTGACTAAAAGCAAGAAGACAATGTACTCAATCTGTCCTGGTGCTTTTTATGGTTGGATAGATATCACAAAACAGAGGGTCACACAAGGTGATTATGATAGATTCTAGTTGCTTTTGATTTGTCCAAAATGAGACTGATGGTGCAGTAATAAATCTGATTGGTTAGAAGGTGTTGATTAATTTTCCATTACAGTAGCTCTGGCAGGTGTTAACATGATTATTCTAATACGTTAAACATTTCTATATTGACTCGTTCGCATGAACGTATGAAGGACACTCCATATAAATGTGTATAAAATGATTTAAAACCACACATTGTTGGTATTTGAGAATTTTCGACGAAGAGTTTTTTTTTAAACAATACACCATACGTCCAACTCCACTCACTCTATGTCCAAGGCTAAAGCATTCATTCTGAATCATGCGCAGTTCCCCTTAAGGCTTTTAGAGGGCTTTCTTATGTAGTCTCAGCCTCAGGAATGGCCAGAGAGAAAGGCCTCTTAGCACACTGTCTCATGGGGCTCTGAAAAGGAAAAGAAGGCAAGAGACGACGGCTGAGAGATCGGGAAGAACAGCACTTAGACAAAGAGACGGCCGTGAAGAACACAGCTCGGCGTTCACAGTGCTCATGTTAGCTACGGGCAAAGTAAAACTGCTAGCACACGGACCACGAGCATACTAGCATGGCTAAAAATCCCAAAGAGAGTGCCACGGCGCTAGCCCACAGTCTTTGTTTTTTCCGGATTTCTGATGTTAGATATAATATGAGCTGGACTAAAATGCATGAACATGACATCGCCCACAATTTCCTATTGTCCCCGAGTCCCGGGAGGTTTTTTGGCATGTCTGTGCACAAGTTTGGAGTGCCGGTGCCATCTGTAAGAGTGTTAGAGTTAAAGAAACTCTCAAACACACTCCAGCTCGACACTTTTAATTAAGACATGATGGTGCCAACCTTAAACCCGACAACAGACAGAGGAAGTCTGAGCAACTGTCGAGAAGGTAAGCATGTATTAAAACCGCTTTTATTAGTACCGCATGGAGATAAAACCTAAAGAGATACATGTCCCAAAAGTCCCCATACATATGGGATGGTTGGATCAACAAGTTCTGAGTTCTTGGATTGGAGAGATACCAGATTTCTCCGAAGCCCACTTGAATTTTTACCTGTGGGCGAAGATGAAACCCATGTTGTACCGAGAAATGATCCAGCACAAGGATCATTAAAAGGAGCACACTCAAAATGTGATTATATGCATAACACAAGATGTGTTAACAAGAGATTAACATCACCAGAGTGGGAGGGATGATTCTCTTACTGTGTTTACAATGAGATGGCAATCATGTACAGGATGTTTTGTAAACAAAATTACAGTTTTCGTAAAAAAAGTGTTAAATGTTAATTTCTCTTGTGTATGGAGCCTTTGAGGACGCACGATATTACACAATTATATGTAAATTTTTACAAACAAGTGAGAAATAGTTTTAAATATGTAAACATGTGCAATGATGGATAATGCTGAGATTCTAACATAAAAGGTTGCTCCCGTAAGGGGTCACCGGTGAGGACAGTTATGTTGTATTGATTATAAATTGTATAATATTTTGTCCAAGGGTGTGGGGCATTGTCTAATCATTTAGAGAATTTCACATGTCACTACTTTACACTAGATTAACTTTACTATCAAACCAGCATTACTCAGGTCGAGCTTTGTTACTAAGTGTTCACAGGTTCTTTCCTTGATTAAATAAAAGACATCTAAAGAAGGACATTGTTTCGGAAAAAAATATCGCATGATTCGAACAAGTCCGAGTAAATTTACAAGTGAGAATTAGCGATACAGTAGTTTCAGTGTCAACGCCTCCAATGTGTTAATAACCTGAACTAAACACAAGTCTGGTTAACACTGGACACACTCCAGTATTTCAATTGCCTGGCTTTGGTTCCAATAAAACCAGTAATATATGAATAAATCTATACAAACAGCTCGGAGTGAACACTCTCTACGATAACAAAACACATCTCAGGCCAAGTGCAGATTTGACCTCGTCCTCTGACCGTGGCTGGCTCAATCTCCTTGGAAACCAATTATCTTGTGAATTTAATGTGTGTGCGTGTGAGAGTTTTCAGGCGAGAGGAAGTTCAAAACCGTGATTTACCAGAACATGATTTTGTATAACTTATTTACTGAAAGCTGTACAGATGGAGTCTGTGCGAGTGATACAGTAGGAACGTGACAGGAATTCATCATGTGCTAGAGGCATACGTGCAAGAATTGAATTAGAATAATTTAAATAACTTTTGCAAATCGTGCATGAACTTGACATCATATCTATCTATCTATCTATCTATCTATCTATCTATCTATCTATCTATCTATCTATCTATCTATCTATCATACTTTTTCTTAAAAGTTCTTTCTTAAAGACTTTCTAAATGGAAAACATCATCATAGAGACTATATTCATCAGAATTAGTATGAATTATACATGATATGATGCTACCATAGCTAAGAAAATGATACTAGCTAGCTAGCATGACTATGCTTTTTTTTTTCTTTGGAGAACTGTTAGCTTTTTGCTAGCTGTGTAAAAATATACACATTATATTTGGAATGAAATTCTTTATAATATGGTGGTAAATTATTTATAGTGATTTTATATTAGATTAGATTAGTTAAACTTTTGTTTGTTTTGATCATAAAATGAACCAGTCTAAATAAATCTGAACCAGTGGAGAAATTCGGCTAGTCCAAACAAAACCATAATGCTAATTAAAAAGCATTATTATTCTAATTGAAAAAAATGATTATTACTTTTTTTTATTTTTTATTAATTAATAATTAAATATAAAATGAAAAAAAGAAAAAGAAAACATATCATTTTAGTACTTAAGATTATGGCTATGGCTAACTTTAGGTGTAGCATAGCTTTAATTAGCTGCCTTAACAATTATGTCAGGTCCTCATAAAGACTGCAATAAAATTGTGCTATATATGTATTTCAAGCTAAATGTATTAAATTTACTGTTCTGTAATTTAATGCTGATACTGTACAGTATTTGGGACTTTTTTTTTCTTTTTCTACAGTTCTAGTTTTATAATTCGATCTTAACCACCACCCACTAAACATCTCCATACTGCCTCTATCCTCATACCACACTCCAAATCACCTTATTCACCTATAGAGGGAGCTACTGCACACACACACACAAACAGACATCCACGGTTGAAGCACTGAACGTCTGTGCGACGACACTAGGAGAGGTTTGAAGTATGACTGCAGCGGCAAACAGCCATCGTTTAACAGCTTTGTTGCTCCAAATGACACTCATTACCCTGTCGAAGGAGTGCAAGCAAACGCTCCAGCAAACTCGCAGTGCAGCCATCCCGCTGTTTGACAGAGGAAGCAAAACAACTGCACAACTGCTGTGTTATTATGGGGCCTCATTAAGGGAGAAAGATAGGGGAGGTATAGAGAGAGAGAGAGAGAGAGAGAGAGAGACAGAGAGAGAGAAAGAACTAGCAGGAAAGATCAGGAGAAAGAAGCCATCACAGAGAAACATCCAGGCGACGTAAAGGTCTCGTATAGCTGGCTTAATCAGGATCTGTTGCATGTTAAAGAGAAACGAAATGAAACACAACACTTAATCAAAGAACATGCAACAGCAAGGGACACGGAGGAGCCAGCGCGTCGGCTCGACGATCAAAAAGGCAGCACGCGGATGCATGGGGATGAGCCAGACTCGTCGGGATATATCGACGCGAAAAGGAATTGTAATTGAATTTTAAAAAATGCATATCGCATCTCACGCTTTTATAAGGGAAGGAAGCAAGAGATGACGAAAGTTCAGCGCTGACATCTAAATAAAAAGTGCACTTTCTCTTAGAAATGAGAGTAGAACTGAAGAAAGCCAGGGACAGGCTCCATAAAGGAGACACATGGATGAAGACTCCTGGTATTATCACAGCCCGAGGAAAGACACGAGAAATGGCTACATGGAGACGTCTTGCTTTTCTGTTAAACAACAGACAGGATTAAAACTCGGGTTCCGAGCTCGGCGGTCGTAGGAAAAAAAAAACGACCCTTGATATCACAAAGCTTCGTGATACAAAAAAATAAAAGAGAGGACTTTTATAATTCCTAAGGTGATATCTTACACACACATACTGTACACACGCACACACACATATATATACAAACCCTAAAATAAAAAAATAAAAAATGAAGGCTAGGACTTAAGAGCCCAATTAAATGCTTTCTTTAGGGAGTGATGGTGGGAGGGAGGGTGGTCTTCCCGGGCCGTGAGCCCTGGGCTACATCCTCTAATTAGACAGAGGCAGGGAGGATCTCTGCCTGTCACTGGAAGGGAGATGAAGTCCGCAGGGCTCCGAAACACACTCGCGTCCCGTCACAACACAACACACTCCTGCTGTAGAAGAATGTGCATTAGCTCTTTCCTTGCAACATTATATATATATATATATATATATATATATATATATAAAAGAATCTGCTGAGACCTTTCCAAAACCACTAATGAAGTCTAGCTCTAAACTAAAGCTGGGTTAACGCTCAGTACACTTTTTTTTTTTTTTTTTGGCCTGATTTTGCTGACAGTAACTGAACATCTTAAAAGAATTCTTTGGTTATGATTTAAGCTCTGCTCACCACTGACCAAAGATGGATAAAACCTCAGAGTACGAGAACGACGCTGCTCCAAAATCCACCAATAGGAGGACGGCGCATGATTATGCAAACCTTATGAAACAGCTATGAATATACAGTAGTAAGTGAAAATCACACGGCGTAAGAAAATATCTATTATATTACATTAGCAATGCTGGTGATTCAGTCATAGTCACATTTGATCATTTTTGTCTGAACTACAGATGTTCTTATCTCAAGTACAAGTGTGCTTTAAATCCTGATTAAAATACAGTACAAGTTGAAAAAAATGCACTGAAAGATTTCCCTCGACCTAAAGACGCCACAGTTGAGCTCAACAGTTGTAACATAACCCACGCCTGGATGCCTAATTTACTGTAAAGAAGAAAACATTTCACACTAACAGCAGTAAGACTCACTGTCGCCTTACACTTGCACGGTTGTGGGTTCGAATCTCACCTCTGGTCTGCGTGCATGAAGCTTGCATGTAAAAATAAACTAAATAATAATAATAATACTATAAAAAAAATCCACAGCATTTTGGTCTGATTAGTTTTTTTGTGCGTGTGTGTTTTTTCTTTAATTACAGCTGTCGAGTTCAAATCTAAGGCTGGTCAAGATGTTTTTAGCCACTGCAACACTGTGATCAAGTAAAAGTAGACATTAGAAGGGCACCAATTATTTATGCTTGAGTTCATTTATTGTGTGTGCACAAAACATCGAAATTAACCTAATCAACAAGCAACCACACATTGAGCTTCCCCGAGGCTTTAAACGCTCTTATTTGATTGATTAATCAACTGCTTTAACAACATCATAGCTTAATGCAATCATTCCAATAAGGCTATGCTGATTTGAGTAAAATTAGGGATGACTCAGACGGACGCTATGAATTAATCATATTTATTTCAGGATAAATCAGAAAGAATTTAACACAAGGTCTGAGGGTTATTCTGATTACTAACACACAGTTGTTCCTCCACAAACCCTGATGCTGCTTGTGTGTGTGTGTGTTTTTCTAAATAAGTTTTGTGAAATAAGGGACGCCTGCGGCACTTGAAATAGTTGCTGTTAATTTGCCGTTCCCTTAAGAAAGTTTAGGAAAACTCAACGTGAAGTGTCAGAGATCAGAAAAGGTGATAGATATCTCAGCCGAGCGTGCGGAGCCGCTGTTTGTTTGGATTGAACTTCCCCGAGCGCGCAGGACGAGAAGCAAGACAGAGAACAAGCGAGAGCTCTCAAAGGCTTCGGGGAGTTTTTGTCACGCCTCCCTCTAGACCGTGTGTTTGCATAGACGCATCAGACCCGGAACAAAGACAAGAGTCTTCGTGGACGTGCACGCATCACACACACACACACACACACACACATATGTACACATGCAAACATGCAGAATTCTCACAGGAGTGAAGAGTTAGTCAGACTGTCTAATTCTAATCTACCTGCGTAAGTGGAACATCACTCCGGTGTCGGACCGAGGCTCCTCCTCTCGGCCTCGGCTTTCTAAACATCTCTGATTTTAGAGATGGAGTGTCTAGATCTAAATCCTGAAAAGTTTACACACAGGCAGGTAATACGCCTCAATATCCAGATATAAATAGGGATTAGATAGATAGATAGATTGATAGATAGATGAATGGATGGACGGATGGAGTCTATTATTAATCCCATAGTGAAATTGCAATGTTACAGCAGTCAGTTCATCTAATATACAAGACACAAGCAAACAAGATGCAGTAGAATATTAAAGTCTAGGTTTAAATAAAAAATCACTATGAGGAAAAAAGGTTACATTTATTAAAATGGCTATAAATAAAACATTTCTTATTTATTCTTATATATTCCAGTTTAGCGCTGTCGCCTTGCACCTCCAGGGTCTGGGTTCGATTCCCGGCCAGGCTCGATTCCCGTCTCTGTGTGCATGGAGTTTGCATGTTCTCCCCGTGCTTGGTGGGTTTCCTCCGGGTACTCCGGTTTCCTCCCGCAGTCCAAAGACATGCAGATTAGACTAATTGGCATTCCAAAATTGACCATAGTGTGTGAATGAGTGTGTGTGTGTGTGTGTGCTCTGCGATGGATTGTCCAGGGTGTACACTGCCTGGGAGTCTCCTGGGATAGGCTCCAGGTCCCCGCGACCCTAAATACAGGATAAAGCGGTATAGAAGATGAATGAATGAATGATATTCCAGTTTTGGTAATGTTTGTCTTTCACACTGACACTTTTAGTTTATCGCTCTACAGTAAATAGATCATATGATGGTTTTGCATTGAATGCAGGGAGAATAAAACGTGGTCGACAGTCTACTGTATATGTCGTCAGTTTGCTAATCAGATCATGAATAAAATGAAAGAAGAAGATCAAACATATCATCCTGGATTCCACCCGATTTATTTGAGTACTCCTGATTATGGGCGTCGCTGTTTAAATGAGAAAAAGCTCTGGTCCAGAGTAGTAGCAGGGATATTTGGATTTAACTGTACTGTAATGTAGTACAGTACAGGTCAGCACAGTCACCTTGCGCCTCCAGGGTCCGGGTTCGATTCTCGCCATGGGGTCTGTCTGCCTGGAGTTTGCATGTTCACGCTTGGGGGGTTTCCTCCGGGTACTCCGGTTTCCTCCAACAGTCCAAAAACATGCAGATTAGGCTAATTGGCGTTCCCAAATTAACCTTAGTGTGTGAATGCATGAGCAAATGTTGACGGGAGGTACCGTGATTGTAAAAATGGGAATAAATCCAGATGATCACCATTGCCTCCACGACCCCAAGTCGGACTACGGAGGTTCCTAGATGGATAGATGGAATAAACTGACAAATAAAGTTCTTTCACTCACCAGTGCATCGCTATAAAAAGTAAAAGTACTCAAACACTCGCACACTTGTACACTCTGGCGCTTTTAATTAAATGACCCAGGGTCACTTTTCTTTTCGTAAAAGTGTTCCCTTTGAGTCTGGTTCTCGTAGAGATGTCATCTCTTGCCATTATCCCTTCTGACTTCCTCATTAGAGATCTAACTCTACATTTGAAAAGAATCTATTGTTAGGTTCATGCTGAACTCAATTGAACAATACGGAAGGAAGTGAACGTGGCACAGGTATTTCTTTAAAAGAGAACTGTAATTAAGGTGAGGGTCGTGCAGTCACCCTGCCGCTGGTACTCGGAAAGTCCTCCGTCGCTCTTTTCTTCGCTCGGCATCCGAGCAGTCGTTCTCACACTGCAACAAGTGGAAGGTCTAATGAGGCGTGAAGTCAGCATATTACGAGTAGTGTTTAAAAAACAGAAGGCGAGAAGAGTAACGTCACTCGTTAGATGTTCGATAATGCCTCCTGGCCTGCTCTCAGCGCCAGTTTGGGGATGATAGAGGGTGGGGGGGGGGGATGAAATTCTAAATATTTTCTGTGGAGAAGTGGGTACATTTTTAGAGCAGAGCCAGCAGGGCCGAGTTATTTCCCTCACGTCAGTATTATATGAGTGCTACAAATCACAAATATGAAGTGTGTTCCAGCAGAGGGAATGGCCTGTTAGGATAAGGGTATGTGTCCACTTGCAAATATTGTCACCACGTACAGTCATCTCTTCTGCTGGGCCTTTATATGAATTTTTTTCTTTTGTTTTTATGGGCTTAGCTGTTGGGGAAAGCTCGCGGACGATATTAAACTGCATCCAGCTATAAGAGGAATTTAATTACTGATAGCTAGGTCGCAATGCTAATGTTATATACTGTACTGTAAAATCATACAAGGATGAGTTGTAGAATCCCGTCAGACTGTTTTAAGTCATTATGATGTACAGTATGTACAGTACGTCATCTACTGTACTTGGATAGTTAGCTAGCTACTGTACTATCAAAATTCCTCAGGTCAAGCACAAAACAAGGAACTCCAACATACGAAGAAACAAATTAATCTACTAAACTGTAATACAATAATACAAATTTGTCTCTTTCGTTTAAAAATAAACTTTTGGCACCCTACAGTACAGGTAAAACACATTTAATACGGTTTTCTTGTAAGGCACATTAACAAGTAAGTAGGGCTGGTCAATTAATCGAAAATTCAACAAAACCCAACATTCAGAACCTCTAACTGCATTCATTCATTTTCTATACCGCTTAATCATGTGTTCAGGGTCGCAGGGGACCTGGAGCCTATCCCAGGAGACTTCGGGCACTAGGCGGGGTACACCCTGGACAGGGTGCCAATCCATCGCAGAGCACACACACACACACACACACTATGGTCAATTTAGGAACGCCAATTAGCCTAATCTGCATGTATTTGGACTGTGGGAGGAAACCGGAGTACCCGGAGGAAACCCACCAAGCACGGGGGGAACATGCAAACTCCATGCACACAGAGACGGGAATCGAGCCTGGCCGGGGAATCGAACCCAGACCCTGGAGGTGCAAGGCGACAGTGCTAACCACTACACCACCGTGCTGCCTACCTCTAATTGCACATGTTCATTATTAATATTAATCACTAATTATAATTATTATTAATATTTTTTTTAACATGGAAGTAACTTGGAGGAAAACTCTTTCATTAGAAAAAAAAAAAAAACCTGCTTTGAAAGTTGAGCATATTTACAGTACGTACATAATTGTTCATTCATCAAACTTGAGGTAAAATGTTCAATTAATCCTGACACTGATAGTGACTGATTGAGCAAGGTTGAAGTTTCAGGATGTTGTTTCAGTCTCCTACAGATGAAAGCAGCTAACCGTATAGTATATGACCTAAACCTAGCGCTAACTGGGACCGATCCCAGAAAGTTCCCTAACATTCCCATGGGGCTTTTAAGAAGGTCCTGCTGCAACGTTATATAACTAATGCTCTTTTGAAAACAATCCTTCAAAAAAAAGTATATATATGAAAAAAAAAATGTTGTTAGAACAAGCAGTGATGAAAACCAAGCTGGGATCTGATTCTTGTTTTCAATCCCAACCATTAAGAGACTTGATGGCAAGACAGAGTAACTAAAGACCTACAGGAAACAACTAACATCTAATCAGTTACAACTGTACATTTATAGTATTACACATATGAGAAGTTGAGGGTTAGAGGACAACAGTGGCAACTTGGTGGTGCTGGGGCTTGAACCTGAGACCTTCTAATCAGTAATATAACACCTAAACCAGTGCTTATTTTTTATTAAAAAGAAGAGACAGTGTTATCAAACTTCTTTTTTAAAGACAGATCATTTACATATACGATATACCACAGCCAGTCAGAGGTCTTATTGAAAGGAGCAAAAACTGGAGTTTTTTTTTATATTATTTTCATGTGAGCAAATCTACAGTAATAGTTCAAAGCCAGACTGGATCTTTGGATTTTATAATCGGTCTGCAACTCGAACACAACATACAAAGCTATAAAAGCTATAATCACTGCGTAAGCTGCAGATATATGGGGGAAAAGGTACTGTATATACAGTGGTATGAAAAACTATTTGCCCCCCTCCTGATTTCTTATTCTTTTGCATGTTTGTCACACAAAATGTTTCTGATCATCAAACACATTTAACTATTAGTCAAAGATAACACAAGTAAACACAAAATGCAGTTTTTAAATGATGGGTTTTATGATTTAGGGAGAAAAAAAATCCAAACCTACATTGTGAAAAAGTAATTGCCCCCTGAACCTAATAACTGGTTGGGCCACCCTTAGCAGCAATAACTGCAATCAAGCGTTTGCGATAACTTGCAACGAGTCTTTTACAGCGCTCTGGAGGAATTTTGGCCCACTCATCTTTGCAGAATTGTTGTAATTCAGCTTTATTTGAGGGTTTTCTAGCATGAACCGCCTTTTTAAGGTCATGCCACAACATCTCAATAGGATTCAGGTCAGGACTTTGACTAGGCCACTCCAAAGTCTTCATTTTGTTTTTCTTCAGCCATTCAGAGGTGGATTTGCTGGTGTGTTTTGGGTCATTGTCCTGCTGCAGCACCCAAGATCGCTTCAGCTTGAGTTGATGAACAGATGGCCGGACATTCTCCTTCAGGATTTTTTGGTAGACAGTAGAATTCATGGTTCCATCTATCACAGCACGCCTTCCAGGTCCTGAAGCAGCAAAACAACCCCAGACCATCACACTACCACCACCATATTTTACTGTTGGTATGATGTTCTTTTTCTGAAATGCTGTGTTACTTTTACGCCAGATGTAACGGGACACGCACCTTCCAAAAAGTTCAACTTTTGTCTCATCGGTCCACAAGGTATTTTCCCAAAAGTCTTGGCAATCATTGAGATGTTTTATTAGCAAAATTGAGACGAGCCTTAATGTTATTTTTGCTTAAAAGTGGTTTGCGCCTTGGAAATCTGCCATGCAGGCCGTTTTTGCCCAGTCTCTTTCTTATGGTGGAGTCGTGAACACTGACCTTAATTGAGGCAAGTGAGGCCTGCAGTTCTTTAGATGTTGTCCTGGGGTCTTTTGTGGCCTCTCGGATGAGTTGTCTCTGCGCTCTTGGGGTAATTTTGGTCGGCCGGCCACTCCTGGGAAGGTTCACCACTGTTCCATGTTTTTGCCATTTGTGGATAATGGCTCTCACTGTGGTTCGCTGGAGTCCCAAAGCTTTAGAAATGGCTTTATAACCTTTACCAGACTGATAGATCTCAATTACTTTTGTTCTAATTTGTTCCTGAATTTCTTTGGATCTTGGCATGATGTCTAGCTTTTGAGGTGCTTTTGGTCTACTTCTCTGTGTCAGGTAGCTCCTATTTAAGTGATTTCTTGATTGAAACAGGTGTGGCAGTAATCAGGCCTGGGGGTGACTACAGAAATTGAACTCGGGTGTGATAAACCACAGTTAAGTTATTTTTTAACAAGGGGGCAATCACTTTTTCACACAGAGCCATGTAGATTTGGAGTTTTTTTTCTCCCTTAATAACGTAAACCTTCATTTAAAAACTGCATTTTGTGTTCAATTATGTTATCTTTGACTAATAGTTAACGGTTTTTGATGATCAGAAACATTTAAGTGTGACAAACATGCAAAAGAATAAGAAATCAGGAAGGGGGCAAATAGTTTTTCACACCACTGTATATGGTACCGTGCAAAAGTCTTAGGCACCCCATAATTTTTAATACAATCTTTGTTATAGATTTGTTTTATTTAACTTTTATTTCTTTATAAATAAATAAGGACAAAAGCTTTTCTGATTTTGAAACATGAGTATTACAGCACAAAATGTCAACTTAAAGAAAGATATCTGTACGGCAGAAAACAAAGCAGCATACAGTATTGTACCTTTAGAAGAATAAAAGAGTAAGCTGCCAACATGTGCATGCAGAAAAGAAGCAGGTGCAACAGTCAAAGTCCTCAGAAGGACCGCGGGTGGTTCTGCAGGACGCTCAGTGTAAAACTAACTGCATTATAAAACTGCATAAATCGGTAGTCAACGCGTCGTCACAATCAATTCCAAATTGGTTTCATTAGTTCTCTTTACTGTTTTGTTTCTACAGCACATCCCTACGACTCCTTATACAGTCGTGTAAATCTTCAAGCTTAACCGTACGCATGACGCTCCTGCTGTAACATGGTGACTTGCAAACACGCTAGAATGAAAAAGAGAATAGAATAGCAAAGAGAATAGAATGATAGTGAGAGAGATAGAGAGAGAATGAGAGAGAGAGGTCTAGATGAAGCCCTGCTGAAATTGTTACTCCAGAGATGTTTTGCTTCTTATTGAAACGACCGAAGACGACTAAAAACCATCATGGAAAAAACAAATAGAGAACGAGGTGTAGAAGGAAGACTAGACTAGTGCTGTGCAAGGTGGCTGAACAAGATGGATTTGGTTAACACACACACACATACACATACACACACTATCATCGGCACCTTCATTCTTCGCAGAATAACAACATTTTGGGCCCATTAAATGAGCAGTGCACGGTCCAGAGTGGAGTGGATGAACGGGGTTCCAACCAGTCAGAGACCACCGTCTTCCCTGCCGGATCTCGCACAGGCCCGAGAGTCAGTCAATCACACTGTGTGAGTGTATGTGTGTGTGTGTGCGTGTGTGTTCCTGGGAGGCCTGATTAGGCCTCAGCTTTCCGATCATGCTCCTAGACAGGCCAGTGGAAATTGGCCGGCTCCTGGCAGGGAGCTACCTGTCACTGCTCATCGTCTCCTGCAATGAGCTCTCCTGCAAATGAATAAAATATCATTCCCCCCAGCATTCTCTCTCCATCCCTCTCTCATTCCATCTCTCTCTCTCTCGCGCGCGCTATTCCTCCTTGTGTCTTGAGCTCAGCTGGATCCTGACCCTTGACCTCGCTGGCTGGAGAAAGTAACGATAAGGAGATGTTGCCACAAAGGCAGTGAAAGAAGGGGAAAATCTTGATCTAGCTGAAAGCAGCCCGGGTCTTTGACAGACTGATCTCCGATTCAGCTGGAGATACTGACATGTCTGACAAGATGAGGAAGTGATGGACGATGCTCGCGGCAGCATCGACAAAACAAAATATTTTTATATATAGTTTAAATTTTTTTGTCCAAAAGGAAAAAAAAAAAAGAAAAAAAAAACTCAGAGGACAACAATCTTTCTCCTTCTACTTCTTCTAATTATTAGTAATATTATCACTATTATTGTTTTTTTTAATTAATATTATTTGTATTATTATTATTATTATTATTACAATTATTATTATTATAAGATCTTTTCTTTTTTTTATTGATGCAAAACGCTTTTAGAAACTCTTCTTTGTTCACTCACTCGACTAGACAAACTTAGCTGTTTACGTACTGTAGCTTTCTAGTGCAGCGTGTTTTTTTCTTTTTTTACATAATTCTAAATCACCCACACGATATTGAGGTGTCAGCATACGCCTTATAATGATGCTTAAAATGCAAATAGCAACATGATAACTATAAAAGTCATGAGGTTTTGTGAATTACAGATACACAATATTTGAAAATTCATGTACATGTGTGCATGCGTGTGTGTGTGTGTGTGTGTGTGTGTGTGTGAAAGAGAGAGCGAGAGAGAGAGAGAGATGCATCTACCCATGGGGCACAATCTGTGAACAATTTCCAGGTGAAATATAATAACAGCATTTCCCCGAGCGCAATGTGCTGCTCCTTTCATAACCTTCCCTGATCCAGAACAAAGATCCAGAGGTCTTTCATGTCTGCTCTTGTCTCGACAAAAAGCCTGTAAAACAACTAAAGCATGCATGAAACTCCACCAAGGGGAGACGTGCATCCACCCCATTCTGAACATCGGTAAAAACAAAATGGGGCGGGTGTGTGTGTGTGTGTGTGTGTGTGTGTGTGTGTGTGTGTGAGGGTAGGGGGAGTATTGAGAAACATCCCTCAGGTTAAACAACGGTTGTTTGCAACTAATCGTAACGTTCGTCTTTGTGGAAAATGGAGAACGAAAAACAGAATTAGCAACAAGAAGCTCAAACCGAGCTTTCTTTATTCACCTTCCTTGTGACTGGAGGCCGTGTTGGTGTGTCAGGTTCGGTTTATTTTATCGCCGCGGACAAGCGGCGAATTTTCTGGCTTGCTGCAGAAATAAGACTCTGCTGTCTGAGTTGAAATACTAAATTTGTGAATTGAGCAATTCGGTCCTATAGCTCAGTATCACCACGACGATTCGGCACCAGGACGTTAGCAGCGGGTTCTTTGGGTGCCGTGGGTTCTGGGGTGGCTGTTTGTCCGGCGCATTCCCTGTGTGCTCGATTGGACTTGGATCTGGGGAATTAAACTGGCCAGGGACCGTATTCACGAAGCGTCTTAGAATTCTCTCAGAGAGTTCCTATCTTATCTTAAAAAATCCTAGCTGGGAGTCCTAGACTAAAAGTGATTTAGGAAACTTCTCAGGAAAATACAAAAACCTTATTGTATATTAGTGAGGAGGTGTGGTCGGCCACATTGCTAGGGATGAGGCAGCAATTCGAAGACTGTGATTGGTTGATAAAAAATAACCTCTGACCCCTGCAAAGGTCTTAAAATGCGCTCTTTGTGAAAATAGAATATATGATTCCGCCATCTTGTTCTCTGATATAGAAACACTTAAGCTTCTTAAACGTCCTCCTCTCTACTCTTATAAAAATGTAAGGGTTGTTTAGTCCTGTTTTAGGTCTAAGATATTTTGTGAATCATTTTAATCTTTACTAAGATTTAATCCTAAATTTAGGGGAAAATTCAAGGAAAATGTCCTAATTCTAAGAATTATGCCTGTTCAATCTAATCTGTGGGATTGAACAGGCTGGCGTTTGAGTTTACTGGTAGAGTGGAACCTCAGCATATGAATGGCCAGCTTTAAGATGGCCAGCTGCAAGTAATTTTCCTTAGCATACATACACAGTATTTTTAGTATACGAGCAAACAAACCGAGCCGAACCGAAAGCTGGCTAAGTTGCACGCATGTCCTAGAGCTGGTCAAAACTAGCAGTACTGACCACTAAAAACACTAAACACACTTTTTTAAAGTCAGTTTTAAGATCATCTCAATCCATTCGGTTTCCCGTCTCCAACAATCCTGTGTGTGAACTTGAATAAAGTTGCCGTTTGACGTGGTGCTGAAACGAACTCACCTGAAGCTCTGTTTGAAAGAAGAACTTCTGCGGACACTGCGTGCAGTCGTAGATCTTGTCTTCCTGACCGTGTGCTGAGAAAATATGCTGCTGAAGCTTACTGGCCTGGACGAACACTGCACAAGGAGAAAAGAACCAGAAGTAGAAAAAAAAAAAAAACTATAAGGTCATCTGTTCTTCAAATCTCAGCATAGACATGACACATCTTTTACACTTTTTTTGAGCAACGAAACATCTGGATTGCATCAGGACTAGACGTTTATGTATTTCAGCTTATTTGAAAGGATTTTTCTTCGCCAAGTGAACATTAACTTCACCATTATATCTGATTCACATCATGACCCTATTAGCGGTAATCCAAAATTCTAATACATCATATCAGATGCCTCTTATAGCGGAGGGTTGGCTAATAAGCTCTAACAGAACGCGGACCTGCTTTGAAGGGCATGCATGAGATAACGAGGGACACGGGTTGTATTTTGTGCTGCTTGGATGATGAGTTTCTGTTTCTGCTACCTGTCAGGTCAACTGAACACTGCATCAGCACACTGCATTACTTTTAAATTCACAAATGAGGAAATTATATGTTTCTACATTATGTTGTACATTGTAGTAGTAAAAAAAAAAAAATAATAATAATAATAAATATATATATATATATATATATATATATATATATATATATATATATATATAGTATATATATATATATTTTTTTTTTTTACTACTACAATTTATTATTATTATTATTATTATTATTATTATTGTATTACCACCTTTCTTTTTTTTCCTGATGCTGATTGGTAGGGCTTGTTCTGATGTCATGTACAAAATTCCATATTGTACGTGTGTACTGAAAACGTGTTGGTGGTAAACACGGCAAGCAAACTCAGAAGGTCTCAACTTCTAATCAAAATGAAATCGCTGTGAGAAAACTAAATTTAGAGCCACTTAGGAAGCAGAGATGTGGTCCTGATTGCATCCCTGTTGCATGAAATAAAACAATTTGGTGTAACCCACATTCCCTGTCTGCGTGCCTGTATAGAGGCAGAAACTCTAAATGCAGCATTCAAACACACACACACACACACACACACGCACACATACACATACACATAAACACATACAAAAAAAAAAAAAAAACATGCCAAATGCCAAAGAGAACGGGATCTGGGCCACTGCAAACGTCACGAGTCGGCGAGCGAGAGAGGCTTAAAATAAAGTCTGGCATTTTAGCACCAACGTTTGGATCTTGAACATCCAGGGTGCTGTTTTTCACAGTCATGATAGCAGGTGTGTGCTAATAAAAAAAAAAAGTGATATGATAAAACATAACCTTAAACTGTTTTATCTGTATAGTTGGATTAATAATAATAATAATAATAATAATAATAATAATAATAATAAAAATTTAATTGCACAAAAAAACATTTTTGAAAATAATTACGGTAAATAAAGCATGTTGAAATGTATTCCTGATATTCAGTCCTATTAATAGCTTATCAGAGTGAAACTGATGTTTGCTAAAAATACGCCCACAAAAGCAGACACAAGACCCGGCACCATCTTGGGTGCAAGCAGGATTTTTGTCCTTTCCTCCTGGAAAACAATCTTTTCAAGATTTTTTCCCCCTCTCAATGATGTGCAGTTTTCTCTTTCTAATGATTAAATGTCAAATAAAAAATCTATATCTGGACTTTGTTTTTATCCTGACCAGGATAAACCGCTTACACAGCATTATAACATGTAAACAGTTATACTGTAGTTACAAGCAGCGATGAGCGGGCCCAAGCACTCCGCGCCATCGCCACCAGACGTAGAACATTTGTGATTTAATCTGTATAACTTTGCCAAAAATAACCATATACAGATTTCAAACTCTAGACTATTTTCTAGATTTCCAGACTTTCATGTCTTATAATATTACGTACAGTACAGGTTTGATTCCGGTTTTCAGTACGTTCTTTAATTTGTCTTCAAGAAACCAAGAACACTCCAAATGGCAAAATCACAAATTAAGAATGATTTTGGAACGTTCCAAGCTGGTAGAAAACAACAGCTAACAGTGTTTAGGTTGAAACAGTCTGGTCTAACAAGCTGTAGATACGTTAGTAAAGTAAAAGAGATGAACAAAGGAGCATGACTTTATTTATAAAAGTGGATATAACCAAATACAAAAGACTCCCATATGGAGTACTGCGTGAAAGTCTTGAGCCAACCCTAATTTCTTCAAATTAAATAGCATTAGGTGATGTACAGCAGGTTGCAAAGTGCCTAAAGATACAATTTAAAAACTGATTGTTTATGTAACAACCTCAGCAGCAACCTCATTTCCCCTCTCGTCTGTTCCAACCACTCAGCATCACGAGTATACTAATCACCGGCCTGATCATCTGTCATCATCTCTCTGGTTCTCACTGGTTCATGCCTTAGAAAAAAACTTCCTCTGACCCTGTTCAGGTACTGGAACTGGACTGAAAATGAGAGCCAACAAAAAGTCCTTCAGGAGGCCTGGAGAACTATTTTTCGTGACAGAATTCAAATTCAAGAAAGTCTGCCTCTTTGGAAGCAATAGATGAAGAAATGAAGGCTGGCTCAAGACCTTTGCACAGTACTTTATTGCATCTCTTGAGTGTTGCAGCATTATCTCTTAGCTTTATCTTCTTGGATTCCAAATGCTGTTAAACCATGTGGAGTGATAATTAATGACCTTTTAAAGCAGGGGTGACCAGCCCCTGGAAAACGGAAGATACCAATTTATTTTGTCTTCCCCCATTCCACCTGGTATCTTCCAGCTTCTGATTGACTGAACACGCCTGATCCTGATCAGCAGTGAGTAGTGCAGGGGTAATTGGAAAGCATGCATGGTTTTGTGACTCTTGAGGATCAGGGCTGAAAAAGGAAAAAATATATAGGAATCTTCTTCAGAAAAAAAAAAAAGGAGAATTATAGACAACCTTGTGATCTGATTGGAGACACCTGCTAATTTATTGTTACTTCTTTTCTACATTGCAGATCAAAACTGGAGATTTCGAAACGATGGAATAACATTCATTATGTATTAGGAATTAGGGAATTAATATACAACAAGTTGTTAATTTAAGATATGAAGGTCGGAATAGTTCTTGCATGAACAATATTGTGTCGAGTGCATTTACGAAACCCATCAAGCACCATGATGCAACTGTATGTCATGAAGACCTCGCCAGGAAAGCAAGACCAGAACTTACCTCTACTGCAGAGGAGAAGTTCATTTAGAGATTACTGTATATTTTGGACAAAATGAGGAAAGACCTGGGATTTCGGAGTGCGCCCACATTTTTGACTGGAAGAGTATATATATATATATATATATATATATATATACAGGTAGTATAGAAATTAACATAATGCAAAAAATTCAATTGAATAACTCCCAAGAGTTAATCTTGCCTAAGCTATATCTTAATCCCGCTTAACGAGCATGCTGCTGAAAGTTATTCTGCATAAATAAATCTAAAATCTTGCTTGCTAAGCGTGATTTCCTCGCACTTTGATCACGTTGTCGGATATTTTCTAGAGTTTCTTGCTCTAGAAAAAACTGGCATCATTCTAAGCTGTTATAACGACTGTTATAAGGCTCTTCTGCACCACAGGTGGAATTCAATCCTGGCTTAGTCCTGATCAATACTAAGGTTTTATTAAACACTTTATTCATCAGATCCTGAGACGCTGAGAGGGAAGAAGTGCGGGGGAAAAAAGAGGGAGAAACGTGTCTATTACTCTACACCCTTAATTATACTGACAATATAAATATTCATGCAGACACACTATTTATTTATGCGTAGCCTGAATACAGTCACCCCAACTTCAGGACGGCACTTAAAAATACATATTGTGCCTGTGTTGTTTTAATTAAGCCAGCCACCACTGGATGAATATGTGTGTGTTACTGTACAGTGTGTGTGTGTGTGTGTGTGTGTGTGTTAGTGCATGTGCCCTAATTCTCCAAGGAGTACTTCAAACGTGCTCTTCGTTATGCTAGACCCATGTGTCCATTCTGAAATGAGAGAGAATAAGGAGAAAAGGCGACGGATGAGGGAGGGGGTCCGGTCTCCGAGGGACACTAATGTAGGGAAAGTTAGCATTCTAGGCTACATTTGAATATTTTACACTTTGATAAACAACTTTTTTTTTTTTTTTCTTCCTCCCTCCTCTTTATGTGGCACAAGGATGTTGACGGAGCATCGTGGGAGATTACGGAGAGGGATACTGTCCAACTTTGCACGTTTCCCTTCCCCTTCGGCGTGCTGAGTAACATTGCAGCGGGTTGCATTATTATCGGACGGGCTTCGCTCGCGCTGTAACTCGATATGGCGTTGAGGATTCGCTTTCTTTAAGGGTGTAAGAAGTGAGACAAAAGTGCAGAAATCCCTCTCGACTTTCACCTCCACTTCTGATTTGTTTGTGCGCAGTCCTCGCGGTCGGAATCACAAGGCGAACCGCGCGCGCCCTGCTCCTCCGCAGTGAGCACACACACTTTTTCGCTGCGGGCTTCCTTACTTCTGATAGCTGTCAAATTTGCCCTGCGAGACTGGAGCTTCTGTCATCTTCCCGGGGCCTCTGGATCTCTCTTCAACACCACTTTTCCCTCTTTCCCTTTCCCTCTCTCCTTTCTCTCATCCCCGATTTTTTTTTCCCCCTCCTTCGCCTTTTTCTTGCTTTGTCTGCATTCCCTCCCCGGTCCTCCTCATCCTCCCCTCAAATTCCTATAATTCATCAGATTAAGTTCAAGTAATTTAGTCCACAATCATTTTCCATTTCTGTCTGTTCTTTGCTGAATTATGCCTCTGTTCTTATACAACAATACGTCTTCTAGGTCTTTCTTATCCTTGAGTAGGACTCATGTCTGGCTTGTCTTGACTTGGGCTTGTCTTTGACTTATTGTCATTGTCTTTGACTTGCCCTGGACTTCGGCATTAATCTTATTGAAAATGCTTTGGGGATTTTGAACACCATATCCCTGTATAATGACAAAAAGTATTGTTTTTTTTCCAATCTTGAAATAAAACCAACATAATTAAACAAGTCTTGCAAGGATATAATATACAAGGATAGAATGGTCTGCAGTTTTGAATTTTGAATCCTTTTAGATTCCATCTTGACTTTGGCCTTAACACACTTACTGTACGACTCAAGTCTTGACCTGATCTCACTTAGTCCTGGTTTTGGACTTGAATGATCATCATCAGGACGGTTACTGGGTTATCGATCAGAAAGTCGGGGATTCAAGCCCAAGCACCGGCATGTTGCCACTGTTGAGCCCTTGAGCAAGGCCCTTAACCCTGTCTGCTCCAGGGGGCGCTGTAACCTGGCTCTAACCCCGCACTCTAACCCCAGCTTCCTTACAAGGGATATGTTACAAAATAATTTCAATGTGCTGTAACGCACATATGACAAGTAATTATTATTATTATTATTAGGAGCACATCCTCTGATAAAGATGCGACTTTTCAGCACTAACAATCATTGTACAAAAAAATCACACAGAAGAAAATGAAAGTTTAAAAAAAGCTTTCAAGCTGGCCTTAACAAACATGATGAACCCTGTTTGACTTGGGATTAACTGATCTGGTGGTACATACTGTAGTGTAGTGTATTATTGCTAAACCGCTATATAACATGAAGGAAGAGAAACAAAACATGTGACGTAGATTATCCTGGAGCAACTGTTCATGGTTTCTCTCTGTATCATAGAGAGATTACGAGTTCCAGGTCTGACCATGGTACGGCCACCTTGGAAATCATTACAAATGAAGTGTGTACCCTGACACGCCCATCAGGACTCATCGCTTCAAAGTCTGATCTTTCAGCTTCCTAGCAAACTGAAGCCTTTTCTTTTGAGCCTCACTAGTTCACCCTGTAGTTGTCTTATGGACACACAGTTGTTTAGTCCCAGTTTTCATCACATACAATCCTGATTTTGCTCCAAGTCATTTCCACAACTAAAAGGAGCTCCTGGGAGGCCAGCGTTTCATGAGAAAACGTTCTACCTTGATGGTGTCCAAGCACTAGTGGAACACTGGGATAAGCGTATTCGTATAAAGGGAGTTTTTTGTGCTCTCTTATTTTGCTCAATCGAAAGTCCTGGTTTGACTTGAACGCATTTATGTGAAATATTACCCATTTATTCCTACGTGTTTAAATATGTTAATATGTCTATAAATATAACAGAGTTTAATTATTTAATGACGCCGATTCATCTCCGGTCACAGAATGCATTTAGTACGTTTACTCAATTACCTGACTGATTATGAGAATTAAAGGTAATGTAAATAAATAAATTTAAAAAAAAAAAGAATAAATAAATAAATCAGTAGCTAGAAACCGAACACAGTGAATACGGGGCCTGTGATTGATGTGATGGAATTCCTCCCCACGATTTTTGCATGAAGCTCTGAGATGCATTTGAAATTCATAAAAAGGGCTAATATTAATTATTAACATCATATTTTAATCCTTTTTTTTTTCAGAGGCTGAAGACCTGTCACAAAAAAGAAAGAAATAAAGAAAGAAAGAAATGTTTCCAGTATGCAGTGGGCTCGGGTCTGGCGGTGTGTGTTACGCCAGCGTGAGGGACGTGCTGTAAGCTGTGTGTAAACGTGAGCCCTAAATATATACAGCTGCTAAACAAGTGTGGACGGGGAAGTGGGGCGACGGGAAAGCGGCTTTGTCCACCGAGAAGAGCGATGAGGCTTAGCGGGAGCCGAGCGGCGAACGGCAGCTAAGAGCTTTGCAGATTTCATTATCCAGACAGTTAACCCTGCTGACACCGGAGCGGGGAGCGATCCTCACAGGATGGAGTGCGCCACGCTCCGAGACTGATGAGATCATTACCACCAACATCCACAATTAGCATGCGCCCCCCCCCCCCACACACACACCATCTCTCTCTCTCTCCACTCATACATTCACCCTTCTCTTTGTCTCCTCCTCTTTCTCTTTTAAATCCACCTGCAGTGCTCCATCAGTGATTCGCATTGAAATACATACTTTTACAAAGTTCTTGTCTTCAGGTGGCACCACAGCATAATGCATATGTGATTTCGATTTGACCAGAAGGTGTTTATTTATTTCCAGGAAAAATAAATAAAAAGGTTTATTAATAATGTTAGATTAATAATAATAATAATAATAATAATAATAATATCTTTTATTGTTATTAGTATTAAATTCTAGATATAATCTACAGCTGATCACAAACAAACATCATTATTATTTAACATAGTAAAAAGTATGATGACACTGTTTGCAAGATCTTTATTTAACATTTATGTTTTTTTTTTTTTTTTAGACTTAAAACTGTTAAAAACCCGGTGGGGAGATGAGTGTTTGTCACTTTTAAGGCACAAACTTGGAACTAATTTGTCTCAGATTCTGCATGACATTAAAAAATAAGTCACTTTCATTAAAGAGAGATAAAACACTTCTGCTAAAGAAAAATAATCAACTATAGTTGCTATAGTTGTGTTAAATGACTGCTGCAAGTATCCTGGACAACGAACCTCAGAGGTTATGTTTTATTAATTTAATTTTACAATATTAAATGTAATTAATACATTTATTAATCCAATTGACATGTTAAATGAAAAATGTTAAATATTATTTTTATTATTATTATTGTTGTTATTATGGAAATTCCTTTTGGAACCAATAAATTATCTATCTATAATAATAATAATTATTATTATTATTATTAAAATTGTGTAATTATAACATTATTACTTTTTTTTACAATGAAAAAAAAACTGTTTAACATTTGTCCATTTTAGACAATTTCAAATAATAATAATAATAATAATAATAATAATAATAATAATAATGTGTCTATAAATTTGTCCCAGGTGAGGAAATGGTTATTTCTTTTTTTTCTTTTTAATTTTTTCTTTTTTTTCTTTTTTTTTTTGGGGGGGGGGGGGGGTAAAAAATTCTGTAATAATAATAGTATTATTATTATTATTATTATAATTTTTTTTACAGTGGAAAAAAACTGTTTAACATTCACACATTTCAGACCATTTCAATAATAATAATAATAATAATAACAATAATAATAATAATAATAATAATATGTCTATAAATTTGTCCCAGATGAGGAAACGTTTTTTTGTTGTTTTTTTTGAGAAAATAAAAAGTTTTCAAAAAAGTCCTATCATGATGAGCTTCATCATTAACCTTTCCTTTAAAATAAAATAATAATCAGGGATTGAGAATAGATTTGTTTCTTCCTCCCTCAGTATTAAAGTGCTACTGTGGCATAATTAAATATAATAGTGCTTAGCATCACTTAGTACCATCACAGTGCTGTCGCTGTTTATTTCAGCTGCTCCCATTAGGACTCGCCACAGCTGATCACCAGTGGTGTCAAAAGTATTCACATTCATTACTTGATTAGAAGTATTGATACCAGGGTTTAAAAAAAACTTCTTAAGAAGTTGAAGTATCAACTCAAGCTTTTTACTTAAGTAAAAGTGTAAAAGTACTGGTTTCAGAAGTACTTAAAGTATCAAAGTAAAAATAATTTGAGGGGGGAAAAAAGCATTAATGATTTGATCATGCCTTGCGCGTTCTGATCATGCGACAGGGAGGGGGGGGGTTACGAGTATCGAGGCTATTATTAAAATGTAAGGAGTAGAAAGTACAGATAATTGCGTGAAAATTTAAGGAGTAGAAGTAAAAAGTCGGCTGAAAAATAATTACTCAGGTAAAGTATAGATACCCAAAATTTCTACTTAAGTAAGGTAACGAAGTATTTGTACTTCGTTACTTGACACCTCTGCTGATCACACAGTTCGATTATGACACGGGTTTTATTCTGCCCTTCCTGATGCAACCCTCCCATCGTTATCCAGGCTTGGGGCCGACACTAACCGTGCCCTGCAGCCCGATCGAGGGGCAGGTTAAGGGGCCGAGACATGAACCCGAGGCTTCCCCAAGCCTAAACCCGCCATCATCATCACTGAGCATGAAGAGAGGAAAAGACGTACCTGTGAAACAGACCGGACACTTGAAGGTTCCTCCCATGCCCTCGAAGCTGTGCTCGATCAGGTGGCACTGCAACTTCGCCGGCGAGTCGAAAGTCTGATTACACAGCTTACATTCATGGTTCAGGCCCTCTTCTGAGAGAAATGTCAACAGGAATACCAGAAAGAAGAAACAAACATGGTCAGGACAAAAAAAAAGATTTTGATTTTTACTTAATTAAGTCTCAAAAGTTTCCACTTGTGCACCTCATTCATTATACAGTACGTGATAATGCGAATCGTACAAGTGACAAAAACAATAAACATTTCCATTTGATGGCAGTGACGAAGCTGAGCGGAACAGAGTGCGGCGTGAAGACATCACGTTGTCAACTCTCCCGCTAGCGCTTCACTATTTTAAATATTTCCAGACATAATAAAGGCTCTAGACGGAAATGTGTAGTAAATACATACAGTAACTAACTACAGTACTCCGTCCTGCTTTACCTCATTACTGTACAGTAGATTCCACTTTGACCTGGATTTGGATTCCGCTTTGGTAATAAGTAGTAGTTATTATACACATGAGGAAGAATTATTTTTTCCCTTGGAATGATTTTGAATAAATATCACAGTTGCTTTAGAATTATTTACAGATCATTATTTGTTTATACTGTAAATGATAATCAGTACAGCATAAAGCATCATTGTGACACTTTACGTACAGTATAAACAGGATTATAATATACCGTATTATATCAGGTGGGGCGTTCGAGTCAAACCGGGACTGCAGTAAAACATTCGAATGGTGCGAACGTAAGTCTGTACAGTATATCACGTGAATGACAATCCTGTGTGAAGCGGCTCGGAGCCCAGTGCGGTCATAGTTTACGAAAGAGATGTATCTGTCTGTGAGAGCTGTACACACACTCATTCACCAAAACCTCTTGCACATTACAGGAACTCGGCTGTACAGGAACTCCTGCGTACAGTCCTGACGTCACTCCTAGCCATTTCCACATGTAAAGGAGTTCCTGGGAGGCCAGCGTTTCAGGCATGATGCAGGCAATCTGATTTTGTACATTTTTCAAAAAAAAAAATTCTATATCCCAGCACTGGGATAAGTGGATTAGTGTATCGGGGAATTATCTAGAGAAATAAAGTTACTCTCATAACTGTGTCCTTGTATTCTGCACAATCAAAAGTCCCGGAATTCTTGCTAAGCTTGAGGCAAGCGATGAGGAATAATAAAGGTGCCGTATGTGTGTTTTAATACGAAAATGTTACGAGCGGTGTGTTTAACTTCTGATCAACATCTTGTTTTTCTTTTTCCGACGAGAAGCTCTGATTGCCTCCAATTTGCCTATTTTCGTGTTTAGCCTTGATTAAAGGAGTGATATGAGAACATGCTTTTGATTTCCCCGTGTTTCAGAAGTAGTAAAAGAACGTGCGATCAGTTCCCATTAGGCACAAATTGGACAGCCAGCAGGGGGCCTATCTGCTGTAGGAACTTTTTTTTTTTTCCCTTTCTCACTAGCATCCAGAAAGCGGTGCTGCATTACAGGGGGGGTGGGGGGTGGGGGGGCAGGTTTTACACCAGCCTGATGTTATTTTGATGCTGAGTGCGTGAAATTTGCACACGCTGACAGCGTCGACAGCTACACAAATCTATCTCCGTGTATTCTTTTGTCTCACTCTTTGCTGTTAACGAATCATGATTAAAAAGGTGCATGATTTATGTAAATGCCGCTTCATTATAGATTTCATGCTGCCTTCGTGACCGCGCCAGTCAGCACGGAAACGATGAAATGTTCCGAGCTCAAAACTATACGGTGTTGATGGGATGCATGCATAAAACAGATAACATCATACGGAGATCCGCAATCTAAAATATTCATCATGAAAGAACATGATCAATTCAATCTCAAAGCAAATGTCAGGAAAATAAGCACGCACCGAGTGACGTCCTGACCCTGGACACATGTGCTTCAAACTCGAAAGTTATTTTAAGATAGAAATAAATAAATATGGTTAAAAAATATGTGCTTTAAAATCTGAAGCCTATCTTCACTGTAAACTACTCATAATGGCTTAAAGGGAAAATATTGTCATCCACAAGCGCTATAATTCATCCAATCTGGACAAACTCCTTGGAAATTCACTCATTTTGTACTGTATGTCCACAGACTGCTCCTGTTTAAACGCTATTTATTCCCACTGCGATGTATTTCCGCCGACACACGTCTATTCTTTCCTATATAACTCTCGGACAAAACATGACATCAGTGCTAAAAAGTGTCTCACCTACGTAGGTTAAAAAGTGAATTTTTAACACGATCATATGTATAACACCATTTTTTAAATAATGCTTAATGCTTCTTATCTCTCGATCCATGCTTCATTTTGTGTAAATATGCATACACGTTTATATTTTTATCAGATCAAAAGAAACACATTTGCCAAATGGAATTTCATGGCCTTTTATGTCCGTAGTGTCGGTTACTTTTTTGAATTCAAATCTTTCAACTGTCACTCGGATGAAACTTGTCCGGTTTAGATTTCACGAATGAAAAGAGATAAACCTGAAAAAGTATATAATTATAAAAGACAAAATTCGTAAGATATCGTAACATGAATTTGACGTGGTTACGGACACTACAGATTACAGTCTTTCGCTTTTTAACCTTCTAGCAAAAAAACTATTTAAGCTACTATTTTTTACACATCATAGGCTTTTATGATTTTAGTATCAATACTCAAGAAGAAATAAGAATAATTTGTATTTTAAATGATTCTTGTATGAAGCGAGGCAGTATAACGCTGTATAACCACTTTTTGAGGGCAGATATCAAATCTAAAATCTCCCAAGAACGTGAAATTTTAGTCACTTCAATGTCGCATAAACACATTTTCTGTATTACAGTATATATATATATATAAGATAAAAAAAATTAAATAAAAAATCAGCACCAATACTGCTGTCTTTAAGTTTCTGTCTCTAAGCTTTCCCAGTGTTTTTTGCATGCCTTCACACACAAAAAATAATAAATAAATAAAATAAACAAAAGGTATGAATTGCCTTTACAATCAGAAAGATAAGGTAAGTGAAATCATCCATGACTCATCCACTCTCTCACCCTCCACGGTCCGGCGCTTACCATATGGGGCCGAATCAAAGCCTGGACCCCTCAGGAACCAGCTGAGGCCCACCAAGGCACCCAGAGGACCGTTTAGCAGGACGGACCGTGATACAGCACTGGCAAGACAAGCGACCTGAGCAGCCCGACACCCAAAAAACTGCCTGGGACAGATGGGTGTTTAGCATGAATGATTCTGTTACCAGAGACACCTGAACCAGTCTCTCTCTCTCTCTCTCTCTCTATATATATATATATATATATATATATATAGTGTGTGTGTATAAAACACGACAAACAGGCCAAAAAAACTATAAAAATCCATTTTAAACCCATTTCTGACTAAGTAGAGCTGATAATACTAGCGTGTTAATGCATGTGATTAATCAGAATTTTAACATGTTAATATTTGTCCAACTTTGACACTAATGGCGTCCCAGCTGCATGTGATAATGACATGTGTAGCACAGATGAAACATCACCAGGTGTGCTGAACAGCAAGTTTTATTCTAAAACGCTTCTAGTTGGAAGTTTGGATCAAACCAAAGTTGTGTGCTCGAGCCCCGCCGTCCGTGGGTTGCCACACCCTCTACTACCCATCCACTGCATGCAGTGCCAGTTAATGGTTGAGATATTATAAAACTGTATAATTTCCTCTTTATTCCAACACTGCACGTTTATAAAACATGTAAATCTGAGTATTTTAAAATTGTGATTAATCGTGATTAATCACAGGAAGTGATTGTGATTAACTCGATTAATTTTTTTGAATCGATCGACAGCGCTAGTTTTAAGGTAAATCAATCCAATTTGTCGGAAATTCTTAAATAACTTCAACAAACTCCACAAGAAACAAAGCACCAGTGGGTCACACAATGACGAATTCTGCCAAAAAACACAAAACAAACACGAAACAGTGATCTGGCAGCACGTTCTACTGTGTCTCGAACACGAGAGCGGTAACAGCAGACTGCCCGAGACGCTTATGAGAGAGACAGAGCGACTGAGAGACACTGTCATCTCCGCTAGAGCTCTGAGCTCACTTCCATCCCGTAGTGGAAACTTCAAACTGACATCACCAAACCATCAGCAGCAGTTCGATTCAAAAGTAAAGGGAAAAAAAAAAGACAAAAGGCTTTCTGTACAGGCATTTTGTACTCGGTTGGCTCGGCGGGATGTGACTTTAATGGAAGAGGTGTGATGCCGGAGCAGCCGCGCACTGAACTCACTGACATAATGTGCAATAATTATATTCGGATAATCAGAGAATGAAGGTTCTTACAGGATATGATTTGGGAAACAATAACGTCAAGTCTACAGCGAACGCACAATGCAATTATCATTCAAATATTAGTAAATATTGAATATGTGTTTTTGTTATCAGATTTAAACCTGATTTATAATTTTTTGAAACTGTGAGAGGCGTTCATGTCAAACCGGGACTTTTGATTTCAGAACACAGTAAAAACTACTACACTAATGCACTTATCCCAGTTTCACTAGTGCTTGGACATCATCAAGGTAGAACGTTTTCAGACTGCCTGCTTCACGTCTGAAACGCCGGCCTCTCAGGAACTCCAGTTGATAAGAAATTCTGTCTTAAGCCATGGGTATGTTAGAGGAAACTGCTGGCCTGTGGTCCACTACAGATATCGGGATGCAGATCAATATATTGCTATCAATATAATGTGACTTGTTTTTTTTTCATAACCTTTGATCGATATCTGACTAGGGTTATGTTTAAGAAATATCAAAGTTACAGGCAAATCATTATGTTAATCTATTTTTAAAAAAAAAATCACATTTATTTGCTTCCACCGTGTCCTTTTAGTACAGTGTCTCTTTTATAGTTCGTTACAATAGATTTACTTTGAACTGCCTATCATTCTTTGTTGTAGTGTTTTTCTGCTACATGAGAACACAATTAGTGGTCAGAGATAGATTCAGTGCTTCTCTCGTTGACCAGTTCACCACAATTAAATGAGAAAGACACAAACTATTAAGATCAGCAAAAAGAGATGTTTTTTTTTTTTTTTTGTGGTTTGGAATGAGAACGTGAGACACGACCCAAAAGCATATATCTCAGAGACAGAAGACAGAAAGATGATCGTTTTCTTCTGCTTCACTGCTTCTTGCATTTTCCCATCAAGAAGCTTCGTCATATTATTGGTGTAGGGTATTACGAAGTAGAAGCCTATAGGTCTAGAGGAAGTTATTTTTTTTCTTCAGACCCTAATTTCCACTCTTAAAAGTCAGTTGGTTTACTCGAACCCGAAGCAGCAAGGGGATGTCTCTCTAAAGACCTACAACTCAACCCATCATATCATCATGTAGTCTCTTTAGATCCATTCCAATCTAATAACTTTCCGCTTCCTGGCAAGCGCTGCTCTTGTTTTCTCGTGTCTATAAAACCACCTTCCCTTTGCGCATTCCCGAGAATCATTGCGGGTCAAACCCGAATTCCTCGTCAACCCCCCCCCCCTACCCCCTTCCCCTCCCCCCGCACCCCTCTTTTTGCGCGCTCGTCTCTTCTGTACTTCCTGACACACCGCCGGTTCGGTGTTAACGCAGTTTTAAGAACGAGACAGTGCCGGTGCGTCTGCAGCCTAGCGTCGCTGACACCAGAGAAAGCTGAAAGCTCATCTGCATATCCACAGGGTCTGCTGCTCGCGCCCTCATGCTTTATGCATTCAGCAGCTCGCTCCATCGCTGGCGCCTAATCTCTCTCCCATGTGGAGGGAGTGGGAAGTAAAGAAATAAAAGAATCCTGCCAGTATTAAATATACAGGATGCACCTTTTCCTCTTAATCTCCGAGTTGAAAAGGACACACATGAAGACGGCGATCGGGTCGATCTCGGGTTTACAGTCGAAGCCGAAAACGCTAAACACGGGCATGCGGTCGGTAAGAGGAAGCTCTGGAAGAGAGGAAGTTCATTTTTATTGTGCGCTTTTAGACAATGACGGAACTTAAAGTCCTGCTTTAGCAAAAATGGCCTCGTTTGCGCTGCTTTCTGGTTCCACGACGGCCCGCTATCAATTCTGCTGAGATGCAGCGCGGTGTTAGTGCTTGGCATTAATGCAGAAAAATCTGATACATAGATTTACAGCCGCCACAAGGGGCCGGGGAACGTCTTGTTCTTAAAGGGACCTACCGAGGTTTGAAACATGTTTCCGCAAAAACAAACAAACAAAAAAACTAAAGTAATTAGATAAAACGGATTTCAAAATCTGAACTGAACCGGTTAGTTGGACATGTTCTTACCGACGTTGGTTCCTGTCTGGTTAGACTGTGTTTTGAACAATACGAATGTTAAACTGCATTCTTACCTTTTTCAACTTTCTGTCCACGTTTTCCTTCCTTTCTTCCATCTTTCCTTCGTTCCACGCTTTCTACCTTCTTTTCATTTGTCGGTCCCTTCTTCTGTCTTTCCTCCTTCCCTACTTGCGTCCTTGTTTATCTCCATCTGTTCATCTCCCTCTCTTTCTTTCTTCTTACCTGCTTTTCCTTTCTTCCGTCTTCTTCCCTTAATGCTTTCTGCCTTCTCTTCTTTCGTCTGTCCCTTCCTCTGTCTTTCCAGCTCTCCTTCCTTCCTTGTTTCCCTCCTTCCGTCCATCTCTTCTTCCTGCCTCCATCCCTTGCTTCCTTTCTTTCCTTCGTTCCATGTCTCCTGCCTTCTTTTCATTTGTCGGTCCCTTCTTGTCTTTCCTCCTTCCTTCCTTGTTTACCTCCTTCTGTCCATCTCTTCTTCCAATCTCCCTTTCTTTCATCCTTCCTTCCTTCCTTCTTTCCGTCTTCCTCAATGGTTCCTGCCTTTTCTTTCTTTTGTATGTCCCTTCCTCTGCCTTTCTGTCCCTTCATATCACTTATTTCCTTGTCCATCCCTTCCTTCCTTTCTCTCTTCTTTCTTTTCTTGCCCTGTGCTTGCTTCATTCATTAATTCCTTTCTACTTTTGGTCTTTCCTTTGCTCCATGGTTCCTGCATTTGTTGTATTTTTTGTCTGCTCCTGATAGCACTGTGGCTCAGTAGTATTTGCAAGTCGCCCGTAGTGTGTGTGTGTGTGTGTGTGTGTGTGTGTGTTTGAGTGCGTGTGTGCAATAGGTTGACACTCTACCCGTCTTCTGCCCTACGCTCCCTGGGATAGGCTTTATCCTCCCCATGATCCTACCCAGGATAAGAACTATAGATCTGGTATTTGGATGGATTTGCTGGTTCCTGGTTGGTTCCAGGAAAGAATATCACTGCACTGCTTTAGTCTAATGAACAATAGCGAATCAAAAGTTTGAAATTATATTAAAAAGACTTCAGAATCACATGAATCCCAAGGTTTTCCTGGATGCAATTTGGCCCTGGTTTTGATTTAACCTGAAGGGAAAAGAAACCTATAAATCACAGGAGCGGTACGCGTCCTGCAAAGCTACGCATCATTATCGATGGTTAATCCGTTTGGTAATGCGGGGGGAAAAAATGATGATAATAATAAAAAGGAAAGACACTCTGCTTGTCACGTGGTTAGGACGCTGTGGGCCCGCGCACGAAGCCACACCGCTGCTGTTTAACTTTTATATCTGAAACTCCCTCTACGTTTCCACTGATTAAAAACAGTCTCGGAAGGCCTTTATAGTTAGAAGCAGACCTGGAAGCAGTAGGTGGGTCTGCTTCTCGCCTCTCGTGGTGAGAGCTATCTATTAAAGCATAATGGGCCGAAATCTGCGTGATTAAAGCTCAGGGAATAAGGGATGCAAACAAATCGACTCCTCCTACCTAGGATAGGCGGCGTGTTTGTTCCTGTGTTTATAACGAGAAAAAAAAAAAAAAGAGAATAATCTCTAGGGTGTGTAGTTGCTCACATGGGAACGTGCGCTGCATCTTTCCGAAATTATCGATTTTGACAAAGCGGGAGGATCCTCAGACGAGCGGCTCCCTACAGACTAATCGTTGCTTGACTGGTCTTCATTTTCTTCATTAGCTTCCACTACCGTATAAGGCGAAACCAGGCTCCTGAGTCATTTCATTAGACGCTGTGTCTGGATTTCTGGATCGCTAGGAAATGGTGGGCACTGTGTGACATTCGCCGGCGAGCGTTCGGACTGGGACGCTGAAGCTGATTAGCAATGTCGTGTCTCCTGGAGGTAGACGTGCGCGGTTGAGTCGCTGCGTTCACTCTAAAAACTACCAGACTTTATACTTTCACGAGGACACTTTCGGCGACGGCTGAGAAAACGGAAAGGGTTCGTGAACTTGAAGCGTGATCGTAAGACTGACACGTCCATGGGTTAAAACCGCGTGGTACATCGTGATAGTACATCATACGTTTTCAGGCTCCGTAAGCTGAGAATGTAATGAGATAGCAGCTTTTCTCATTTTGTGATGCTATTTTAAACTTTTGTCATTAACGTAACTCATTAACTCGGTCTATCTAACACTATTAAGTTTAAGTCGTGAGGTCAAGGCTGTTCTATCATGATGCTGCAGCTGTCACAGGATCTGATATAGTTTATAAAAGTAATGATAACTTTGGTTCTAAGACCCGAATACACAGTTTGAAGTCTGAAGCCTTCCCGTTAACACACACCAGCAAGGCTTCCATATCTATCATTTTTATTCATCATTGACCTATGCTGTGTTTCCAACACGCATCTGTGCCGTAAGGGTCCCTGTATTATTACGTCACTTCATGTAAGGCATTAGCAGGAGCAGAGGCAGAGGACACATAGAGCTCCACCCCAACCTTCAGGGGAGGAGCAGTGGGAATTTGGAAAGGTTAAGCACACTGTGAAGCGCAATTTAGAAGGTGGAGGGAGAGAACAAGGATTTGATAAAAGAGGCTGGCGGTAATGCAACTTCCAATCAATGTAAAACAAGAAGAAGAAGATATTCAAGCATGTCCGTTTTATAATATTCAATATACACGGTGGTGTATTGGCCCTGGTTCGATTTCCATCTCTGTGTGCATGGAGTTTGCATGCTCTCTCCCCCTGTGCTTGGTGGGTTTCCTCCGGGTACTCCGGTTTCCTCCCACAGTCTAAATACATGCAGATTAGGATAATTGGCGTTCCCAAATTGCCCGCAGTGCGTGGATGAGTGTGTGTATACGCCCTGTGAGGGATTGGCACCCTGGTTTCTCAGGATAGGCTCCAGGCCCCCTGTGACCCAGCATACAGGATTATGTGCTGAGTGAGTGAGTGCGTGAGTGAGTGAGTGCGTGAGTGAGTGAGTTTACTGTATGCACAGAGGTGAACGTCATGCAATTCAAATACGGGTTCAAATAAAGCGTTAAAAAATTCAAATAAACCGTTTTGCGGGTTTTGCAAAAAAAAAAAAAAAAAGGTAGCCGGGGTGGAGATACTAGAAAATGCCATGAATGTAATCTCTGAATGAGTAATCTCAGAGCTACACCATGGATGCAACAGAGAAGCCAAGAACATTCCATATGGAACGCTAACATCGTGAGATGCCGCGCAGTAACATCAGATTATCATTAGTTCATACCGTTAACATGCTAGGGTTGGATCTGAGACAAGACGCAGAGACTATGAACATCAATGGAAAATATTTTAATGGAAAAAATACCCATAGATCTGGATTTGCAAACGCTAACCATATTTAATGCAATTTCCCGGTACAGTGTATACTATATATATATGGTGGATCGGAATCTATCGTAGATAAGGGGGAAAAACATATATATATAGATATAGATATATATATAAAACTACAAGTGACTTAATGCTGGAAAAGAACATATGTTACAGTGTATTAAATCTCTGTGAGCCTCCAAGGGAAAAGAACTCGGAAAAAAAGGGGAGGACGACACAACAAGCAACGAGGAGCAAATGTGTACGTTTTGTGTCTACCAAGAGAGGTCTTGTCAGCCAAATAATGGGGCATCAATGGGAACACGCAGCATGCTGCACCCCGATTAGCATGCTGCTAAATGCGGAGATGGTTCATGAGGGAAATCACGGGTACATGGCAGACCTATAGAGACGCACCGAGGAGCTCTAGAGGAAGGGGCAGAGCCATCTTTATTTCTCTAGTGTTGATTTACCACAATTTCAAATGGAAAAAAAAAAAAAAATGGTGAACACTCTGGGGTTTGTCTGTCCAATTAATGGAGGGAAAATTACTTGTGTTGGCGAGAGGAGCACACACAGGGAGGAAAAAGCAGCAGACTGGTTATCTAATGATAGGTGGGAGCCGACAGTGAACACACCAACATACGTCCGCTGGGAGGTAAACAGTGAAAACCGCCCTGATGGATTGTGCGAAGGCACGACACAAACACACACAGACGTACGCGCCGCTCTTGATGGCTGTTCCGGTGGCCATTTCTGAAGCAAACTGCTTGCAAATGTGAGAAATGTCAAGTACATGCACCCGGGCTATTGTGGAGATCCATGCAAAGATCCTGGAATGGAAGACAAAAAAAAAAAAGAAGAAGAAGAAGAAGAAGGAGAAAAAAAGAAAAGAGGAAATATGGAGCTTTCGCCATTTGGGTGACGTGTAGAGTTAATTATACGCACACGCGCGACAGCTCAAATCCGTGAGTCTCCTGATCTCAATCATGGGAGGGGAAAAAAAATAAAAAACCGTCAGCGAGGAAAAGAGACTAAGAGGAGCCCCTCGGCTTGGCTCGCGGCATCCAACGCTGAAAAATTAGCCAGCCTCTTATAATTATCAGCACTCACCTTAATTGACTCTCTGAGTCTGCGTGCAGAGGGACGCACCCTCGTGATAATAATGAAACACTAGGCAGGCTATAGACAGAGCAGAACAGAGCGCGACATCCCTAGTCGTTTAAATAGAGTCTGGTTTTCTTTTACCCTCCCTACCCCAGCTGAGGAAAGGAAAAAAAAAAAAAAAGAAGAAGAGAAGAGAAGCAAGGAACATTTGGCAGAAGCAAATTCATCATCAGGTGTCTGGAGGTAGGGCTTTAATAGAAAAGGCAAGTCCCACTGAGCGCGCACCATGTTGCGGCCAGGCACGCATGCCCGCGAGCAGCAAGCCACTAGTCACAGTGGGCCGCCGGGCATTAGCATAATTTTATATAACACAGGCCCCCGCTCTGGAAATTTAATACATTTCAGCAGATAGCAGACCGCCATTTTGCATAATGTTTTTTTTTTTCCCTCTTTCCTTCATCTTTCTGTCACTGAAGCATTCTCTCTCTCTCTCTCTCTCTCTCTCTCTCTCTCTCTCTCTCTCTCCCTCCTGATGCTGCTGCTGAGGCTCGTCTTCCTCGCCCGCCCCACGGTGCCCCTCGCACCAGGAGAGGGGAAGTTCATTACCTCAGCTAAATCAGAATTAGTCCCTTCATTTTGACGGGGCGAACTTCATTAGAAAGGCCCTTCCATGATCCAACGGGGAGAAGTGATGAATCTACGTGGGGCGATAATTTGCTTCACACAGCACATTCAGCCGCTTCATCCATTTTTTTTTTCTTTCTTTTTTTTTTTTATACCTCACTGCTACGCTTCTTTTTTCCCCTTCTTCTTCTTCCTTTGCTCTTTCTTTATGCGTTTTCTTCCGTACTGTATTCTACTATATTAGACCGAGAAGAGCAGTGTGCTCAGAGAGAGGAAAACACCTGTATGCAATTAGCTAATGGCACGGAGCGCGAGGCAGGACGGAGGAATAAGGAAAGCAGACTGGCGCGTGCTTTCTTTTTACGAGAAAGTTTTAACATTGTGCGGTAAAGATACTGTAAGAGGGTTGATTGTACTCAAGTTGCACAAGTGAAAAAAGAAAACACCATCGTTATTATTAGCATTAGTGAAAACTAGCATGTTATCATCTTCCATGCAAACCACAAATAAGGAATGCATGAACTCCAAGCCGCTGGAACGAAATACATCATTGCGGAGTGAGTCGTGGATGTGGGGTCAGCGAAATTTGTCTGCGGAAAAAAAATGTAGCTGTAGCGCGGATAAACATGGCCGTAGTCATCAGCTCCATGACTCATTATGGCTCCTGTAGCAGATTCTCGACTGTGGTTTATAAAAATCAAATGCATTAATTCTAGAAATGATGGAGTTCAAGGCAGTTCATCGGGGCGGAGATTCCGATTTTAGAAATTTAAACACCATTTCTAACAGCCACAAATTCATTAAAAGGTATCTGATGTTGACATTGGATTACGCTAGTTCCTGAATCTATGCTAGTTAGCGAAACACACAGCCTCCATCTTATCTGACAGCTTGTTCTTCTTGTCCTTTCTCAGTCCCGCTTTAACACCCCGACAGTACCAATAAATGGAAATGTGAAGCGGCGCCCCCTGCTGGCGCAGCCCACTGTGTCCCACCTCACGGAATCCACGCAGGAGCGCCAGTCTAATTTTGGCCAGTGCCAACTCTCTCCTGGACCCCCAATTACCCTAGAGCGGCTCCGCGTGCTGCCGACATCTGCTTCGGCGGAGCTTCTGCGGCCCATTTATATTCCAGCTCATCTACATGGATATTGAAGATAATAATAAACGAACAGGGAGGAATAAGATGCGGCGCAGGGCTGTGTTTCAAACAGGCTCGCGCTGGCGCTGCCCGCCTAGGATGCTCGTTGCCATAGTTTCCGCGATTTGAAAAGGCGAGGGCGACCAATCAAACGCAGAAACAGGACACAATCAGGGGAGAAATCAGATTGTTGTGGAGCACGACAAATGAATTAAAAGGCAAGGAGGATCAGGGCCTTTGAGATTGCACCCAGAGCCTCAAACAGCTGAACGTGCTTCTCTCGTGCCAAAAGCACAAAGACCTTCTGCCTAGACAATACAGACATGGGCTCAAAAACAAGGCATGGATAATGTTTTTATAATAATGATAATAATGGCATGAATAAAGCTATTAGACAGCTATGTGTGTCTTTCACCAAATACGTCATGATGGGAAAAATAAAATAAAACAAGCAAAGTATATTTCTAGTATGAATCTATTAGTGGAGGTTTCGAGAACGGCAGCATTTTGTGCTTGACCTACTTCAGCACATCGAAGGTGTGATGATTAACTGATGAGTTGACTCAAGTGTGCAGCAGCAGTGAGGAACGCTGCTTTACTCGCTGAAAATAACACCGAACCGAAATAATAAAAAATGTGTGACACACTCACAGCTGTATGTACAGTACAGAGTTCAGCCATGATGGATAAAAGTTATTGTTATGGTTACTGTGCTCGCACACTGATTAATTTAATGCTGATGTGTTCACACAGACCTTTAAAAGAATTCTGTAAGAGAATGATGGAGGGTAGACAAGAAAAATATTAAAAACAATAATAATAATAATAATAAAAACATTGTGATTGAGTGTCCTGATTGAAAGGCATTATTGCTTCCGGATGATCTATTTGAAACAGTGACAAAATTTTATTGTTTAAAACTTCTACAGTCGATTAAAAAGTCTAATTTTATAGATAAACTCAAAAAATTTTAAAAATAAACACGCGTATTAAATAAATTAAACAAATATAGAAATATATTTTTCCCTTATTTAAATAATAATTTCTTTTTGTAGCTGTTAAAATGTCATTAAAATGTGTTTTATGCTTTTCGAGCACTGATTTGCTAAAGGATTCATTAGCAAAACTATATAGACTAGGTGGCCACTTTAATAGGTACACCTGCTCAACTGCTCGTTAATGCAAATCTCCAGTCAGCCAATCACAAGGCTGGAAATCCAACGACTTTAGGCATGTAAAATCTGATTTGATCAAGATGATCTGCTGAAGTTCAAACTGAGCATCGGAATGTAATTGAACTTGGTTTGGCTAGTCTCAGTCTCAGTCTCAATTTCCAAAACTGCTGCTCTACTGGGATTTTAACACATAACATTCTCTAGAGTTTAAAGTGAATTATATGGAGAAGAAAAAAAAAAAGAAGAAAATATCCAGTGAGCTTCGATTCTCTGGGTAAAAACTCCTTGTTTTTTGATTCCAGAGGTCAGAGAAGAATGACCAGACTGAATCGAGCTGGTTTAAAGGCAGCAGTAACTCAAATAACATCTCGTTACAACCGAGGGATGCCGAAGAACATCTCTGAATGCACAAGACATTAAGCCTTGAAGGAGACGGACTACAGCAACAGAAGACCACACCGAGTGCCTCTTCTGTATGAGCTCACATGAGCTCAACATCATTGCATCATGGATGTGCAGACAATAAATCTGCAGCGACTGTGTGAGATGTGATCATGTCAGTATGGACCAATGGGGTGTTTCCAGCACCTTGATGAATCCATGCCATGAAGAATTAAGGCTGAACTCAAAATGTGTCCGAACCCAGTACTAGTCCCTGATGACGGAGTGTATATTGTGACATGTATCACGTACTGGATGTACTGCACATGAAGTCACCTTGGTGTGTCTAAATTAAACAAAGATGAAATCATTAATTAGGCTTCGAGTTGAACAGAGTTCTAAATCATGAACTGTGATTTAACGTTCATTAAATTAACTTCGCTTATATTAATTCACAAGATTAGTTGGGGTTTTCGGCGTTTTACTTCATCTTGTACTCTCATTAGTGATGTAAAACCTGTCAACAGTTTTCTTTTTTGTTTAAACAGTGGCACTTTGTGACACAAGTGATAGAGCAATCGAATTGTCCAGGGATGAGAACCCTGGCGCTCTTCATCATCGCAGCAAGTGGGACAGCCATGATTAAAACACGGTGTCAACATGACTGACGGCTTCTTCGAGAGCTCGCCGAGATGACAGTCGTGGCGGTATCGGGAGAGCGCCGCTTCATCTACGTCGAACTTCACAAACGCAATCAGACTAAACAAACTTCCCTCAACACAACCCGCGAAGCTTACAAAAAAAAAAGAAAGAAAGAAAGAAAGAAATTTTAAGATGCCTGCCAAAGGTGGAAAATTTCAACAGTAAAAAGCACATAAAGGTAAGGGAGGAGTCGTTCCCATGGGTGTGTGTAGAGAACAAGATTCTCATTTTGCTGCACCAGGTTCTGAAGTGTTTGATGCTAACAGTGCGGGTTTATTCACTTCCTGTCTCTCTGAGGAGCGGAGTCGTGTCGTACAGGTAGGGTTACTCGCGGAACAGCACACTTATCTCTGCACACTCTCGACATTTGTCAACAGCTAGCGGAAAGGGAATCGACGTGCGAAATGGTAGGTGTGAGAAAGGCAATTTAATATTAGTCATGTTGCCTTTGCGATTCATTTTTTTTTTTCCCCTTCATCCGGGTGGAGATGCATCGTCACTAAGACAAGGTTGTGGACGAAACACAAGTTGTGGACGCAATCTCCTGTTCTTGACAGGACGAGAAGTTCTTGTGTGAGAATTTCGTTTCATCTGTTTTTTTTTTTATATAGAAGTCAGAGACCCGAACGCACTGACAGGGGGCCCCTGAGGGCGCTTGTCTTCACCTCTGAATCAGAAGACGAACATATCGGGTTCCTCAGTGCTCGGTACACAAATGCACTCGCAATCAAAAAAAAAAAAAAAAAAAACGCTTTTAAAGAAGAGACAGAAAGAAGAAGCTAGAAGGAGTCAAATCGAGGTACCGAAGAAAAGCTTTCAGTAATTCCGTCCCGGTAGACAGCCTGGCCTGCTCACTCGGCTCCGCAGGAACAGCTGACAACCCCGATCCTGCAGATTTCCACCCCCAAAGGTCTGTCTCACCGCCATCGCTGCTGCTACCGCCTTGTCCCTGGAGACTCGCCACCCGCCATCACACCAAATCATAGTCCTCCTCCATAGGGGTGTTACGGTCTTGAGTCGCGTCCCATTACCACGTCTGTTAAAGTGGATTTAAAGGGTGCAAGTTTTTCCCTTCCCCCTCTCACCTGCCGAATCTGGCGGGAACGCTCATTGGTTAAGGGTGAACGAGAGGGGAAAAGAATCAGCCAGGAACACTAAAGGGGGGGATGAACAACAGGGGCGTGTGCAACGGTTAATTTAATCGGGGTGCACAGCTGCACAAACAGGGGTATCGTGGAATTTCTGTCTGCTGGTAAAATTGACCGTGCATGAATAGCTCCATTTTCCTCACTGGGACAGGCCATTTTCCATATGTCCCAGTGAACTGTTGGAGCCGCTGGCCATTTTTTTATATTTTTTCCCCGTTTAAAAATATTTTTTTTTTAACCACCTTACACCACTACAATAAACAAAGTGTGTATAAAAACTAAAGAGATCATGCAATGCATTCTTTTGTTCAACACAAAGCTCTTGCTCCTGCTGCTAGGGAAAATAACAAAACAATGAAAAAAAAAAAACCTCTGACCTACTGACCAACTTGTTAAATCTAAAAGGTTGCAAGAAAACACAACATGAAACAATAGGAATTCGAAGTATAAAGCAGTCCTGACATCTTGAACCCACATGACTGGAGGATGGACAACACTCAGTGTGAAGAGAGCAGCTTTTTTTGGGGAGGGGGGATTTTCCCCCCATTTTCTCCCTAATTTAGTCGTGTCCAATTCCTCCCCGTCACTAGGGGGCTCCACATTAAGGCCACTAATGTCACTAACTGGCACTCAGTCGGGAGGGCCGAAGACTATCACGTGTTTCCTCCGAACCACGTGATGCCAGCCGACCGCATTTTTTCGATCTGTTCGCTCACACACCGTTGGAGGCGGCGCAACACATTCGGAGGACAGCGCTATCCGCTCCTTCCGCTCGCGTGAGCTCACAGACGCCCCTGATTGGCTGTAGAGCCGTGATTAATGTGGGAGCACTAAGTACCTCTCATCCCTCCCCTCTGAGAGAGCTCGGCCAATCAGCTCTCTCTAGACCTCCGGCTGCGAGAGGTTACAGCATCAGGTTACAGGAACCGAACCAGCGATCTCCAGATGATAGGGTGACCACTGCGCCACTCGGAGGCCCGAGAGCAGCTTTTAAAGTTTACAATCTACAATCACTCCTCTGCTCACATCTTCTTTTTTTTTCAACTGGCAGAGATTCCCTCTAGCCATTCGGAAGGATTAGAACCGAGACGAGAGAGTGGAACGGCGGGAAAAAAGGAAAACTCTTAAATTTTTGACTGATTATGTGATGTTTGAGTAGAATTTCCTTCATACTGCATTAACCAATTGTCTTTGATGACCATAGCCCAAAGTTTCCAAACCTGTCTCACTATTCTACCAGAAACCTTGCCATGATATTCCTTATTGCACACAGAGCATGCTACAGTGTGGAGTCTTTACAATAGGAGCTTTTGCATCTTTGCTTCATTTGAATGCTTCTTGTGGTATATTTTTCTTCCAAAATTTTTGAAATATTTGCAAATATATATCCTTTTTCAAGGAACACAAACCTAGAGGCATAAAGTAACCTGGAAGCCTGGCATAGTGAATTAAAAAGGACAGGTGGAGGAAGAGAGAGGGAGCCTGATAGCCTGGGGCTGGCGAAGGATGCGGTAAAGTGAGCAAATGAAAAACTCTGGCCAGTTTACTAAATGGATTGTGTTGCTTTACAAAAAGCACTTTGTAAAATGATACCGAGGTGAAAGAGGAATAAGCGTCAGAAATATCCAAGACAACACACCAAGGACACACCGAACTACCCCTCTGCCCCCCATTTCACCTATCTTCGCTAGCCAAGGCTCCAAGGTCGCACTAGTCCAAGCCAGACTTTCCTCTGGATCCGTTTCCTCTCTCCAGGGGACGCTGGACTCGTGATTCAGTGCTTCACGTTAAGAGCAATTCACCTGCCTCCAATATCTCAGTGGTATGCTATCCTCCTGGGAAGGAGGAGGAACCAGTCAGAGCGTGAGCAGGGGGAAAGAAAAAAAAAAAGTTTCCACATATGGTTAAGTCAAGCTGCTTGGAGGATTCTGAGCGTCTGCTGCAGGGAGAGCAGCTCCTAAAAGGCCCAGCTGGTACTTGGAAAAAGGCCTTCTGCATTACTACACCTCAGCGCCTGCCTCACCTCCCGTTTGGAGCTGCTGTTGGCCAACTCTTGCCAGCCATTTTAGATTCCTACCCCTCCCTCTTCGAACCCCCATTTTGCCATCCCTTCCCCTTTCCCTGTACTTCCACAGGTTCTGGATCCAATTGAACATTTGGTCTTCCACTGCTGCTTAATCAAATTCCTCCATCTGGCCCCCCTATCCCTGCGGAACAGGGGAAGGTGCAGCCGGATCCCTGGTCCAAGTGCATATTGGGAGGGAGGGAGGGTGGGAGGGAAAGAGGATAGGGCCAGGGACTGCCTACCTAACTTACCCATGCTGGTCAACAAGACCAGGTGGCGAGCCAGGCTAAAACCTTTCTTGCACCGGTCATAATCAATGTAGCATAGTGTAATTATTTAGTAACTAATGAAAGCATTAGTGTCTCACCGGTGCACCAGACAGCATTTGCCACAGGTATGAATAAGAGGGGGAAAAAAAAAAATTAAACGGTCTGGGTGCTTGAAGCCTCATCTGCTATTCTTGCGGGGGTTACCAAATTGAGAGAAAAAACACGTCACCCTAAATTGAAACGTCTGAGCTCCTTGATCAGAACACCTGTGAAAGCTCAGGATTTGCTTCCTGCCTGCAACATCAATCATCAATCTTTTCCCAGCAAAAAGCACAGCATGATGACTAAGCCTATTCTCCCATCACCACCGTAGCGCACGGCATCAGACATTTTGTTGTTGTAGAACAGCTATCCTCTCCATCGCCAGGTGGCAAAACATGTGTCAAATAATTAAACTGGTTTTACAGAACAGGACAACAAATGCAATGCAATTTGTTTCTTATCTTTCATTGGCCCATAGCAGAAGCACATGTGAGAGAGAGTAATTAATCAAACCACTGGAATATGTGAGCAGCAATTTCCACTTAATGGCACTTACAGGTATTGGGTCCCTGAAGTTGGCCATTTCGGCTCTGAAATGAGGATTCATTTTCCTCTTTATGGTTCTGACAATAAAATTGAGCAAGCACATTAAACAATATCCATTTCGCTGGATTCTGATAATGGCCAGCTGATGTGACTGTGACTGGGCACGAGGCACACTGTACATCAAACCACAACATGGCCAAAGATCCACAGGCAGACAGACATATTCATATTTATGAAGCGATACTGCGGATATGTTTTATCTTTTGTCTGATCTTTTTTTTTCTCTAATGATCCCAGTGGTCGTTGTCCCAACTCAATTAAGAGATACTTTTAAATTCCTAGTTCTGATTGATCAAACTCTGCTCTATAGAAGACAAAAAGGGCTGCTACTTAACAAAAAGTCTCCAAGGTCCAGGAGCTTCAAAACACATTGGGATATACTGTTATACTATCGCCTTCAAGCTGGCAACATTCACACCAAACAACTTACTTAATTTGCTTGATGGTAATTTTATGTCCTAGTAGAACTTAAGCATAACTAATGAGTACCATGGTCCACCATCGTTCATGGCTTTCAGATCAATTCACCTTGGGAAGTCGGATCACTATCCAACCAAGCCAATATCATATATAAGCCAAGCCAACCTAGCCAATATCCCTGATACACTCACTGCAGTTCTGAGCAAAAATACAATTTAAGCTTGTCTCAGTCCGGTGTTATGGATGAGTTTTCAAGATACAAATTACACCTTAAGGACCATAGACATTCTTTGTTTAAAAAAATAAAAATAAAAATCATTGGATCATCCTATTTAGCATAAAAAGTGGGCTTAGCATCTATACCAGAGGATGCCCTGTACGGGGCAGCATCAACCCTTTACAGGGCACAGGCAGACACATCATAAAGACGACATCATGGAAATGCCAACCAGCCCACGATACATGGCTCATGGGAGGGTTTGTGGGGAGGACATGCAGACATACCAGAGGCAGGATTCAAACCCCCAACCCTCATGGTGCAAGGCAACTGTCCTCCCCCTGGATACAACCAAGCAAGCACAAATGAAAAGTTATAATGAGAAACATTCTTAGTGGTTCAACTTTTCACATTAGCGTCCAGGAAGTGCACAGTGATGAGCCTCACCAGCCTGAATTCAAAACACAACACCAGATCCTTGATGAGTGGAAGTCCATTTCCCCCACTGCTACTCTAACCACAGAGCTCCCAGTCGTCCAGACAGAGACATAGAGCATATCACTCTCTGCTTTTAGTGGCACTGCGGCCTAGCCTTAATGGCACCCATGTCCTCTTAAAGCTTTATTCTCCCCCTCCCAGTTTCCTTCTAAAGAGCCCCTAAGAAGCTTCTGGTTTCAGTAATTCCACCAGGATCCAGACAGCAAAACAAGAAACAATCAATCGCTCCCTCTCTCTCTTTCTCTCGCTCACTGAACTTATAATGTAAGTCTTACATAACTACTTAGCTAATGAGCTCGCTCTGAATCCATATTATGAACACAACTAGATTTTCAATAAGTGCGAGAGGTGTTCAGGTCAAACTGGGACTTTTGATCAGATCACAGTTATGAGAGTTTTAAAACTCCCTTTATTTCTCTATATAATCCCCTGCTACACTAATGCACTTATCCCAGAGTTTCACTAGCGCCTGGATACCATCAAAGTGGAAGGTTTTCTCATTACGCCGGAGCCGTGATCGGACTGCCTCGTCCATACTGGCCTCCCAGGAACTCCTTTAATGGCGCAAAACATGTGGAAATGGACAGAGCGAGGACAGATCTCTTCCACAAGTTGGCGACAAGGTATCCATCGATTTTCAAAGGTCAGGCGCTCTACTCGCCGAATGTTCACGGGAACAACTGCAGTGGGCTCCTCAGCCGGGATTCGTAGCTTGCTTTAAAACCTTTAAGCCAAATGTTCTACTGCAAGCTTATAGTCTCATCACCGTACTGTGCTCAAAGGCTTCTGTAAATGTCAATCTGTTTACGCCTTCATTCACGTGAAATGTCATCACAAGTCCCGGTTTGACTTGAACACTTCTAATCGTATTACTGTTTAACACCCCTAAAAAAAAAAAAAACATGAATGAAAGCAAACCCAATATTTCCCAAGCAGTCATATACATGTCACCTCTAAATAATTGAACGGAGATGCTTTTGTTATCAAATCTGTTTTGCCGGTGTCCGGATCATGTGCTTCAGTGACTTCAGAGAGAGGTAAAGATGGGAGGAGATGCAGGCAGCAGGAGAAATAAATAGTGAGCAGAATTCACACAGGGTCCAAACACACACACACACACATGCACGCTAACACATGCGCACCACTCACACATGCTGTGTGTAAGTGTGTGAGTGTGTGCACGAGTCCCAAGGCAACAAAGATGCATCTCTTCTGCATTTGGCCCCCTTATGGGCTCCAATCTTTCCCTCTGTGTCGCCAAGCCAACCCTTTTATTCTCCCCAGCACTCTTTCCTCCTCTCTCTCTCTCTCTCTCTCTCTGGGGTTTAAATACTTCACTCTCTGATGGCTGGATTTTCTTAGGCGCATCTTCTGCTTCATAAGAAAAGCAAACAGCTTTTGAAATATTTCTTGTACCTCGACTTTTGTGTTAAATATAATGTTTACTTCACAGCACCTAAAAATATATATATTTTTTAAATAAAACACTTTCTCCGTATTTAAACACTCACACACACACACACTATCTTCTGCCTGTACCGATCACTCAAACAGTCCGCAAATGCTTAATGCTTTCTTAAAGATAACGGACCCTGGTGATGAATTTGTCATCGCGTCGTATCAAAAACTCATTTGGTTGAGGAGCAAGATTCCGGTAAGAAGGAGACAAAATAAAAGGTCAAATTCAATTGCCTTTGCTGCTGGCCAAGCCGTACCCAATGACGCGCAATAATCTAATACATGATGCTATCACAATATCAGCGAATCCTACGGCTACTGCAAATAATGACACAATATTCCATCTCTCGGAGGACTCGGAGCACTCGTTTCCTCTAAATGAGTTCGGTTGTTTGTCTTTGTGCCTTGTGACTGCTCCTGCTAAAGACGTGCTGCTCCAAAAATAAAGCGGCCAGGGACAGGAGGGATCATCGAATCGCACGAGCGTGGATCTCACGGCCGCCAATGAGGGAGGGAGGCGCTCGCACGTCGCTCGCGCACAAATAACGGGCGGCGCTGAAAATAGCGGAGGTTTAAATAACCCTTACTTTTGATTGTAATATCTCTCGACACAGACCTGAGGAAATTAAGGGTTCGTTCGAAACAGTTAAAGACAATGTGGTGGAGGGTGTGTGTGGGGGGGGGGGGGCGGTAACATTCTCAGGATGTAGAGATGATCGTGTGATGGCATGGACCATGAAAGAGACACAAAAGAAGAGGAAAAGTTACAACTTAAGACAGAAAAAGAAAGAAGATGGAGAAACTCCCTCTTTCACCCCCCCCTCTCTCTCTGTCTCTCTCTCTCTCTCTCGCTCCCCCTCCTCCTTCCATTCCTCTGCTCCCCCAGGAGACTTCCCTTGATGCCAAGCATTCATCATCTAGCCTCTAATATCAGTTATTCAGTGGCTCCTCTGCTTACAGCAGAATTAATTTGGGCTTTAATTACTCTCATCGGTGGAATGCTGATGAGGGAGGGAGAGGAAGCAGCCTGGGACGCCGCTCATTCCGCCGCCTTCATTCAGGACTCAATTCCAGCAGGACCCAGACGCTGGCAAACAACCGGCAGGCCAGCCAGGAGCGCCACACCGGGACCCGCTGCCGCAGAGACGGGGGGATGGGGGGAAGAGAGAGAGAGAGAGAGAGAGAAGCAAATAGATGGAGGAGAGAGTGTGAGAGAGAGATGGATGGATGGCGAGCGAGGCGGCGAGACAGGGATGAGGGGAAAACTGAAAACGGTGTAGAGTGATACAGAGCATGAAGGGAGAGAGAAGGGATAAAGGAAAGATCAAGTGTGGAAGAAGAAGATGATGAAAGACTCAGTGATCAAGTGACAAGGAGGTAGAGCGAGACAAAAGCCTAAAGAGAGCTAAATGCCTATAGAAATCTTTTAATAAAAAAAATAATAATAAAATAAAAATAAAAAATGCATGAAATTTTTTTTACAAATATGCCACAAAATAGTTACAAAAACTACCAATCTTTATTAAAAAAAACTGTTAAAGAATTTAAAATAATATATATTTTTTAATTATAATAATCTTTTATTATTTCTATTACTTAATTATCTTTAGAAAAAAAAACATTAAAAAGTCTCAACACAGAATAACTGCAAAATCTTTTGTTTTTGGTTGAAAGAAATAAAAAAAGACAGGAACAAATAAATAATTTGTAAAAGTTTCAATAAAACAGTAAAAAATATTTTCAGTCGATCAAAAAACTGGATAATCTATTTCTTTATGAATTAAAAAAAAAAGTTGAAACATGAAACTTTACAAGTCTTTTTAACCCTCCAAAAAACTTAAATGTTTTACAAAATTTCTCCAAAGTCCACTTTTTTATTTACTTAAATATCTGTCGACATTTTAACAGAAAATGTCTATAAAAAATAAATACAATTTTTTTATTTAAAATAAATGTATAAATATTTTCTTAAAAAACATCAACAACAAAAAATCTATAACTTTTTTATTTATTTAAAATTTTAATCGAATCCATTAAAAGTTACACTGCAAAATTCCCCAAGATTTAATTTTCCATTAAAAAGATAAGATATTGCCTATATTTTAGAAGTGTGTTATGATGCAGTATTGATATAATACGATCACAACCTGCACTGTTATTATGTTCACCCGTGTTGTCGGAGATCATAGTTATACTGTGTGCACCATGTCTGACCTCGCGAGCGTCACGCGCTGGCTTTGAGAACGAGCAGAACGGGAGGAAAAAGCAGCACTTGGGTTTTTCCTAAACCCTCTGCCACGCTTATGGAATGCAGCATATTGGCTAAGGATTGTGATTGATTGGCCGAGTCTGCCATAGCAATTCGTTTGATTAAATGGAACCACGGGACTCCCGTCCAAGTCTTAATGAAGCAGCCATCGAAAAGCTGGCGGAAAAAAAGAAAGTCAGGAGGCGAGCCAGGAAGCCTACTGCTCGAGTCGGAATGGGAAATGAGTTGCGGGCGCCTCTCGACTGCAGGGCGGAGTCACGCAGGACGCTCAAGTGCGGCCACGATCGGCCGCTTTCGCAGTCCAACTACACGGTCTGCACTGGAACGTGCTATAATTGGCAAAAAGCGAGAGGTCACTATTAAGAGTGGCTACAAAATTGTACAGTAAACGTGCTAGATGAGCCAGCACAGGATTATAAACATACAGAAGTTCTGAATGTGTCAGTGATAATAGCAGTAAAGTTTCCCACAAACGGTCAGAAACACATGATGTAAAGGTAGGACAAAAACAGCAAGAATAGGACAAATTCTCTGTTCTATCTTAATGTGTTAAATCAGTTACAGATTGGTGTGATGCAACCTGATGTAAAAAAAAAAAAAAGTACCCATGCCCATGCAGATCAAAGCCCGTCTAGCTGATAAAAGTCAGAGGTGGCCATGAAAGAAAGACACCAGAACACCCAGTGCACCACAGCTCACTGTGTCCAGAACCCAGCAGGCAAAGATTTCATGGTTGTTGTGATCTAAATTTCCTAGAACCTAATCCCATCAAGAAGTCATGGGATGCACTGGACAAATAAGTCGGATCCATGGAGGTAAAACAACCCGGCAACCGAGAGCACCCAAAGGATCCGTTGCCAACATCCTGGTGCCAGACACCACAGCACACCCCTAGCGGTCCTGTGGAGCTCAGTACTGGCGTAATGTTACATGGGGAACCGAAAAAACCTACAGTAGGTGGTTTTACTGTTATGTCTGATCTGTGTATGTCAAACCATTACTGGAAAACTAAATGATATAATAATACATTAGTTCTTAATAAATTCTCAGATCTCATTGATAAAAAGATGTTGATTCATTTTGTATAAACAGCATCTCATTCAGCACCTTCTGACCAATCTGAACTGAGAATTTATTTAAAAACTAACGTCGCACCTGTTGGTCATACAGTATACATAACCAGCTGTGGCATTACATCAGAGCTATCTCCAACGATACAAATTTGTCCACGGTATACATCAGTTCTCACAAACATACAGTATACCAAGCTGCCTAATTTGCCTCAGCGCGGCTGCATCACTTCAATCTGTCGACTTAAAAGGCTCGCGAGCAGGAAAAAAAGGTTCCACTTCACATCTGGGAAAAAAACGCGCCTTTTTTTTTTTTATCCCAGAGCCTGAACATTTGTGTTAATGGTAACATTATTGACTGTGTAATTATGTGGAGCACCGTCTCTACTGGGAGTGCGGGCGGATATCAGAATAACACTGCCATAATTAATGTATGCCAATACTGCATGAGGAGAGGGGGGACTGAGACAGCAAGAAAGGGGGAAAAAATAAAACAACTGGGCTGAAATTAATAATCACAAGGACTTGCGTAGAGTCAGTCACACGGACACACACACACACACACATGCGCGAAATTATAAAGATGAAACTAGATTATGTTGCTCAAGAGGTAAGAGGGGACACATGAGGAGATAAAGACGCGCGTTGGACGCTAATCACGCTGCAGTATACAGTATACAGTATACATCCATATTAACGCCTGGTGTTTGCTCGAGGGTTAACAAGAGTCAGTAATCCTGCGCCGTGGAAACATGGTGAGGAGGTTTTTTTATTTAATTTTTTTTTCCAAATCTTTTTATTTATTTTTTGCCTGAAGTATCTCCGAGCAGTGCTGCTATCTGCAAACACACACGAAATTTTTTTTTACAAGAATAAACTGTAAATTCATGATGGAGAAGCAAACAAGGTCAAAAGTCATTTCGCCCACAGCGCTCTCTCTCTCTCTCTCTCTCTTTCGCGCGCGCGCGCGCGCTCGCGCACACTCACACAGATTGTAAAGGAGCTGTTAGCTGTTCCGAGGAGGTCACGAGAGGAGACGTGATCCTCGAGCGGTGGGGTGTGCGCGCGCGGCCCTCGCGCAGGTGGAGAGGCGCTCGTAGGCAGCCGCTTTGGCTTCGACTCACGCGAGCCTCTGACAGCTAATGAGCTTCTGGGTCATCACCGCTTCGCACATTAATATTTCTTAATGATAATAATCATTACGCCAGACGCATCTTTTCTCAATGTGAAAGTGAGCGTGTGCGCGCGCCTTCGTGCGTGGAAGGAAGGAGGGGAGGGAGGGAGAGGGGGGCGTTGGTAGAAACGCTGGCAAAATAAATAAATATTAAAAAGCGCCAGCGAGGCAGTGTCATTAAGACAAAAACAGTGTGTGTGAGACAACAATAGCTATCATCATTAATGGGATCAAACAGCAATTAACACCTCTTAGTTGTTAAAAAATGGAAATGCTGAGCGCGCGCTTGGCCTTTAGCCTCGGATGTTGTAGTAACCATTTTTTCCCCGACGATTTCCCTCGCGCATGCGCAATCCGCTTTCTTGGGACTCGCACTCCCGAGCCTCCAAACTCTCCAAAATTCAACTTCTGAGCAATCCTGGTGTACATTCACCGCGTTACAAACACTCTCACTGTCATTCCTTCATCATCATCATCATCATCATCATCGTCGTCGTTCATTCCGAGCGAAAGCCCGGATCCAGTCGCGTCTACTTTTCGCGGCAAAACCCTCGGCTCATTTAATACAACTGTCAGAGGCGGCATATCACAGTCCATTATCTGTCCTGTCCACATTCATTATTGAAGCTAATGATCTGTTGTCCTCCATGCACCTCATTGAAGGGGGACTACATTAGAAGTCGCTCAGTAAGTTAATTAGTAATTATAAACCTTAAGGATTAATCAGAGCGAGAGCGGCTTAAGGTTCGCGTCTCCGATCCGGAGATGTCGGGGGAAGGGAAGCGAGATGGAGCGACGACAGCGGAGACAAAGGACGAGAAACGAGTGCGACGACCACACTTTTAGGATTGAAATAAATAAATAAATAATTGTCGGCCGTGAATTTAAATTTTCTCATTTGTGTAATTAATGTGTCTGTTTTTTTTAAAGGCCGCTTTTCCTTCAACCCACAGTGAATGTATGTACTGTAACCCTAAAGACAAGCAACTCCTCACAAGCCCCAGCCGACACCCTCGTGCACTGTTACGCCTCCCGCGCATTCAGTCCAATTCAAGAGCCCAGCATTGATAGAAACGCGCGCGCTGACACGAAGCCGAGGCATCGACCACTGATGCAACCGCGCGCCCATAAGGACAAACCCTTCACATCTGCCTGCGCTGGAATTAATCACATGATGCAAACTCTGCCTCTGCCTTACAGCCGTGTCCACTTACTCACTAAAACCACTTACACCTCAGCGCTGTTTAATCTGCGAGTCCGATTGGTCAGAAGGTGTTGATTCGCCTTCTATAAGAAGAACTGACAGCGATTCTGGCTGCGAGGCAGATCACAGGGTTTATATTAATGTGCTCGCTGGATGCGAACGTTTCTAGACTAATGCATTTTAGAGTGGCTCATTCACGGGAGCTGAAACTGATTAAAAAAAAAAAAAAAAAAACTTTTTTCATTAAAACAAAAAAGTTTTCGGGAAAGTTTTCTTCCTGAGACTTTGTGCTTTATGGTTTCTCTGGTACATTGATCAGGAAGGGCTGTTATTGGGAAATAATCTATAACAGGATGGTAACAGTAAGTCCAACAGCATTACGCAACATCATCAATTAATATCTGTATAGCAGCACTCTTCCACATCTTTTATTCCTTAAATAAAGTTTGTTTCTGATATTTATGATATTGCACTTACTAATGAAACCAGGCAGGAAAACAGAAAAGTTGGCAGGTTTAAGGTCTTAATAAGATTTTATCACATTTATTGATTGTTTTCTTATTATTGTTTATATCCTTGAGTCTTTTTATGCATTTTAACAGAGTAAGACTACAGATCAACATGTACAGTACAGTGGTACCTCAGCATACGAACTCCCCGCCCTAAGAACTTTTCACCTTAAGAGTGAAAGTTTTTCAAAAAAATTTGTCTCGGCAGGAGCCGTTTAAAACTTGTTCGTGTCAGTGGAAAGCCAAGCGAATTGAGTTTACATATTTATTTTTGCATTTTGTGTAAGATTTAGTGAAGACATAGCACCATGGGTCCCAAGAATGTTAGCGAGAAGAAAATGGAGCCACTTTCAGTTTTGTATTTAAAGCAGCCGGTGCCAAGAGGAATCATAAATTAAGGTTAAGTGATGTTTAATTTCATTTGCATGTGTTCTCTAAATGTTTTGTTGTTTTTATTTGCAAAAATAAAAATATTATAGTTGACTGGAACGGATTGTCTGCATTTACAGTATTTCCTACAGGAAAATGTGTTCCACAATACGAAATTAAGAACTCGACCCTGAAACGGATTAAATCTCACACCGGGGTACGGCTGTGCACTCAAACTTTTTAAAGGGAAGTAAACTTCTTAACAGGATACAATGCAAAGTGTGAGCGAGATATATTGGAAGCCTATTGGAACGGAGGAGTTGTGAGGTCAAAAATAAGATGAGGAAATGGACAAGTATAGCCAACTGTCGGAAATGCCAGTAATAAGGACAGTAATAATAGCCAGGAGACAAACATAATGATCACTTAAAATGGCTATTGTTTGGAGGGGAATGGGTGGAGGCTAAGCCTTTAACAGTTTTTGTCAGGTTGGTCAGCTGATTTGAGGTCATACGTAGGAACTCAACCAGATTTGTCATTATCAAGAGTGAAAAGAAAATGCGAAGGTTAATCAGAATAAATATACTGATGATGACTTTTTCCTTTTCCAAGTTTTCCAAACTTATCACCAAATCACCCAACAACGCCGCTACGATTTGCTTCATGTCAAGGTCTAACCTGACTGTCTACCCCTTTGCATTATGACTATCAGGTAGTTCAAAAGGATATAAATAAATAGCAGCACTCTGGCTGGGGACTGGGGCAGACTTGGCGGCTGGCCGTTGGCCCGAAGCACCTGAAACCTATTAGAGAGCTTTGGAACATTCTACAGGGTTCCACCGCTGCGGCCAGAGGGCATCGTAAAGGTCTTCGCAGGAGAGAGCGGCGCTAATCAGCAGCCCGTTCTCCGGCTGACCCAGGGGGGGGGTGGGCAAGGTGAAAAACAAGAAGAAGTTGGACATGTTAAAGGCAAAAATCTCTCGGTGAAACTGTCTCACTGTTGATGTGAGGGGGAAAAAAAAGATAAGGGAAAAAAAAAAAAACACCTGTCTTGGGGACGAGGAGGCCTTTAAAAGCCCCTGATTATTACTGTTTAGTCATATCTAGAGTATTTAATTGACCTGGAGTCATGCATGACATTATAGAAAGTCTTCTCAAGCACTACTTTTCTCTTTAACAAGCTGGATTCGACATGGCAGGTCACTGAGTTTGCTCATTCGCTTTAGCTTAAGATAGAAATCCATGATATTCCTAAGTTTACTACGAGTCCAATATCTACTGCATGTGAGGAATAAAACATCAATGACGACACAAAGATGTGAAGGGGTGGAGTTATCGGTACATCATAAAGGCTGATTATTTTCCCATCCTGTGGCGTTTTTACTCCTTTTATACCACATCAATTTGCCAGTTTATTAAGGAGCAACTCATCCGTTTAATGTTCATGCAACCCGTGTAATCGCAAGCCATCCTGGCCTTCAAAGTCACCATGACGCCTATCGACACGCGGCCGAGCTTCTACGACATCCCGGCCGAATGTGTGCTTTGCGCATATGGCGGTATTTGCTCAGCCGTATTTGTATTGGACCTGGTCGTGTCTGTGTTTGTGTCATGTGTGTTGCATGTGTGCATCTGTGTTTGTGTATTACAGTGTGACTGTGCGCCAGCGTGTTTGTGTGTGTCACTTGTGAGTGAGTGTTGTGTGTGTCATTTGTACGCGTGCGTGTGTGTGTGTGTGTGTGTGTGTGTGTGTGTGTGTGTGTGCTCTGCGGGTATGGCAGGCAGGAGTGGACAGATGGCTGGCCCTCTCCTCTCTCAGCTGCAGGAGTGGAGGGTGCAGTAACTGCGCCTCTTCTGCGCTGTTGACCTTGCCATGGCCATCCATGTGCCTGGCACTCAGCCGCGCCACCCAATCCACTCTATCCTTATTATTAAAAACGCACACACACGCAGACATTAAATCACATACAAACACACACACACAGTGTATGCTAGTCATACTATTACAACAAACATAAGTTGTGTAATATATATATATATATGTATAACTTATGTTCGTTAGCGGCTAAAACGCATAACCTAATATAAGTATATCGAACGCCGCCCCAAGGAACGTAACATGGGTGAAGCTGAAAATATGAACTCACCAAAAGTACTTTGGATTTTGTGGAAAAGAGCTTGAAAAGTGTTACTCTACATTACCCCATAAATCAGTCAGAGACAGAATACCGGCTGTCGGATCTGCCCTTTCAAAGCCAACTGACTGAAGCCAAGCGATCTAAGTGTGAATGATGTCTCGGCCTTGACCTTTTCTCTTTCTTTGTACATATGGGAACAGGAGACAGAGGAAAAAGCAAAAAAAAAACACCTGATAACTGCCAAACCCATCAAAGACGCCACATAGGGAGCGAGATTCCATTCAGAGTTAAGGGCTGCGTTGGGACGAGGCCAGTTTTCCAAGTCCAACTTCCTATCTAACCTTGGTCGTGGGCGTCTTTCCATTCCGACCCTTCGCTGCCTTCTTCCATGACCGGACGTTTGGAAGGCCGAACGCTACGAGCCGCTACTTAATCCTAAGCATGCAGCTCCAGAACAAGGGGTGGCATTAAGACTGCTAATGTAATGCGGCCCCTTGGTCGCTCACCATCAATAAAACATGCGCGGGAACTCGGGGTGAAAACGCAGAGGGGTCTTTCACCTCTGGCGGCTCGAGGAAGGAGAAAGTAAAGACACAGACGTGGTGAAGGGTGCCTATCAAAATCTGAGTAGGGGATCAAAGAAAAAACAGGTTTAGGAAGGGATGAAGAGACAGAATAGACTTAAATACAGTATGTAAGTAAATAAATGTTTATTTGAAAAGAAATATTGTTCGAAAATATATATTTTTTAAATTATTCTTAATGATTATTTTAAAAAAATATTATAAAAATGATAAAAAATTAATTATAAAATTAATTATTAATACTTTATTAATCCCAAAGGGAAATTGTATAAATTATATAATTGTATAAATTCATATAGTTAAGAGTAAATAAAAGAGAATAGTCTATGAAAAGAAAAAAATCAATAACAAAAATATCAACACAAAACACTTATGAATAAAAATAACTTTAAATAAATCTTATAACAATATAAGGACTTGAAAGGAAAAATACTACTACTAATACTAATAATAATAAATGATAATAAATAAATAAATAAATTAATAGAGTTTTTCAAGACGCTATCTACATCGTTCAAATTTTCCAACAAATTATTTCCAATCTTTTCCTTTAAATAATTTGTACAAAAACGTATTTTTTAATAAAGAGAATTAAACCAAGGACGCAATACATACAGCCCCTGCATACAGTACGAAACGAAACTAGAGAGATCTACCGAGCTGTTAGACTTCAGCTGAAAGTCCACGTCTTCTGGCAAGCAGCCTGCATTCTCAGTCTCTGCTGTTACACAATAAACAGTCTAATAAATCCCTAATAAAATAACATAGATCTATGCAGACTTACAGACGGAGAGACAGACAGACAAACACAGAGTGTCTAGTGATGCACATCGACTTTCAGGAAAATAATAGTTGACTCTGAGCATCCTGCGCGGGTCACGCGTAGCGTAGATTGTGCAGACGCCCCGTTTTTTTATTAATTGGTGATTAATAACGCCTCACCATTCATTAGTGCAGTCACCTCGGTGCAGTGAAGTGTGGCTGTGTTAATAAGTAATTACACACACCTTTCTGATCAATGACTTGATCTCCCTCCCTCTCTCTCTTTCTGTCTGTCTCTGTCTTTCTTTCTCCATCATACTCACTCTTAATGTCAGAGCTCTGGGCTTTGCTGCACACTGAAGAGAAATGTGCTAACATTAGGAATTTTATTGCTTTGAGTATTAGAATCGAGCAGTTACATTAGAATAAAATCAGCAGATAATCGATCTATTTGACACCATATGGATTGATATACTGTACTGTATACCAAAGGCACCCCACAATCTACAAGACCCCGATACCACCCACCCCCCCCCCTCCCCCTGGCACCGGCTTGATGGGGCGCATTTGTTATATAGTCGGGTAAAAATTAAGTAAACACGTCACTGCTCAAACTATTCTCGCGGGATCCTCAGACAACAGTGTCATGGATAATTTGTGTTCTCAATTCCAGGCAGCAAATTAAGTCTCCTATTCTGTATTTATATATATATATATATATATATATATATATATATATATATATATAGAGCATGTATGTAATGCAGACATACACAGCGGAGGAGAAGGAGGAGCTGGACTGGGTGTCAGGCTGAAAATCTTAAATCTTAGCGAATTTGAAACCTAAAATACAAAAAAAAAAAAAAAAAAAAAGCAGAAGGCAGGAACGAGGAAACCGGATGGAATCTCTTGTCTCTCCTGTTCTCATCTCTCTGCTTCTCATCTCCTCACGCTTGGTAGCAGCCCACGGTTCTGCCTCACACAGAGAGGCCAGCTGTACAGTAAACGTGCGCCCTACTCTGCCCCCTAGCCCCCTCCACCCTTGCCACCTTCCCACCTCCTGCCCACCGATCCAGGCCTCTCTCTCTTTCCCTTTTTCCGTGTTGTCTGGGCATGCACTCAGCTTTCACTCCCTCCCACCTTGCAATAACAAAAACGTATAAAGAAAAAAAATATAAAGAAAACACACCAAAGGTGACCCTCTAAATCAGCTTTTCTATGAAATTCCTGACTGTCCTTCCAAACGTCATCCACCTGTTTGGTACAATTTATTTGGCAAGTGAAAAAAGCCAGTGGAGATAAAAGCTGAAACTAGCGATCTATCCATGAGGTCCTAACCATTCACGGATAGAACCCTCAGCATCCAGAACCTGGAGATAAATATACAGTACTGTCATGCATCGTTAAAAAATCTAATTGGCTGAGTATTTTTAATAAATCAATATGTTGTTGTTCATTACAAATCCTAATGCATTTCATAAATAATTACTGAGGTTCAGTCTATACCAAGTACCAAGTTTGTGAAAGTCTTAGGATTAATTCCTCCTAAGTGGATCAAGACAGGGTTTCCCTTTTTATTCCAGCAGCACCATTAAAGAGCACATATTATGTAAAAAAAAAAAAAAATCGAATGGTTCAGTTTGCATGCTCAAACAAAAGAATGAGTATTTAAAAATGTGCATTTTTTTCCTTTTTCTCAATTTTGCTTAAACATGTCAATTAGATTGTTCCCCTATTGTGATGTCATTTAAGAATATACCCCTTCCCTTGCTTGTTGCTCAGCTCTGCTGTTCTCTGTGTGGGCGTGGCTCAGCAGTAGCTCATTTACATAGACACTAAAACGGCATGTTCGGAGAAGGAGTGAACCAGAGGGAGAATGAGGTATAAAAAAAAATGGAGATTCGGGATAGGGATCTCTGAGACCATAATATGGGACCTTTAAACTACTCTTTTGTCTAGGTACAAAAACAAGTGCTACTGTATATATGGTTTGGTCTGAATGAATCATTTAAAGGAGAAGAAGAAGAAGAAAACTCCTAATGACCGACTGGAATCCTAAAAAAAAAAAAAAAAAAGCCAAGGGGTTTTGGAAGATTGCTGGATGTCTGAGATGAAGGGGAGATTGGACCTTTTTTCTTGTGCATGACGACCTCACATCAGGGTACTGAGATGTAAGCAAGAGGTTTGGCTCAGCAGGAGAACATAGAGGAAAAACAGGCTCCTATGGCGCTTTCAGGGTCAGAGTTCACACTGTTGTCAAGAAACAGGGCGACTCTGAAGTGCTGCTGTGATTCTTTTCAGCTTAACTGTCAGTGAAAGACCTTCACACGCATGAGGCAAAGTTTTTGAGGCTCTGGCGATTCTTTTGCTTTGTTTCCATCCAATATAGATGAAACAGAACAGGTATCACTATTAAACCTGTTTATTAAAACTGCTGAAAATCTCGACATATAAATAATTGCAGCATGAAAGAACAACGCATTTTCTTCCATAAAGATCTACCGACATGGCCTCGTGTGTATGCCCTGCCTTTATACGTAGGCAACTCTCAGAACCATGCATGCCAAGCTTTTGTCTGTAGAGAAAACCCGTCTGAAGTGTGTGCACCGAGCACACGCGGGCCTTAATAAACATCCTTCAAAAACCTAGGACGTTAACGACAGTTTTAATAGTGACCACAGAAGCTGAGAGAGGCATAAACCCTGGCATCCACTCCTCCCGTCTTCCTCTCGCCCTCTCTGGTGGCACATCGCATGCCTTTAGTTGTGTGAATTAGCCATGCCAGCAAACTCCAAACTAAAGAGTGGCCAGCTGTCTTCTGGCCTGCTTCGAAATTGCTCCACGGTCACCAGCAATCGGATTTTTTCATTTTGTTTTTTTCCTACAGATGGACAGGAATATCACATTGAGTCCCATGATTTGAATGACCAGCTGTATGGCGAATATGGATGGATCCATCTGGACCTTGAGAGCTGTCTCTTCACTCCCAAGGGCAATGCGGCTACTGGTTCGGGCCAACGGCGCACCGCTTTCCTCGCTAGAAACGTGATTAGGATGTTATAAGTTCCCTGTTTCCCCGCACAAAGACACACATGTCCGCTTGGGTCCATGAGGCAAACGCCGGACTCATCGCCACATCACAGAAGTTATGAGTTCTCTAAAATCTCATGGATACTTTATTCAATTTGGTTTTGGGGGTCACGGGGACGATGGGTGCAGAGGTGGAACAAAGCGGCGCATCAAAATTGCTCTGTGCTTTTTTGGAGCCTTTTTCTTATTGGCTATATCTCAGATTAGACTCGGAGGACATGCTAATTTACTTTATTCTATTTTGTGCCATCATGTCGTCTATATATATAGAGCTATCGGGGTGAGTCAACAGCCATAAAGCAAGGAGCGTAGGGCCAGGAACAGCACCCCTAAGAGAGGAGCGCCTGCTCCATTACCTACGCTAATAACAGTGACAGCTGAGCAGAGATGACCCCCGGCCTCTCGTTTCGCCTCTCCTGTGCAGATGGCCATTAAAAGGAGAAAGTGTCCCCTTATTTCAAGGGAGAAGGCATTTGGACCCTTTTCCAAATGAGGCCTCTGCTTCCCCCCGTCCCGTTTTGCTTTTCTGGCACATGCTGCCTGTGAAGTAATTACGATCCAGTCCAGATTTGCCCCTCCACACCACACCACACCACGCCACGCCACCCCGTGAAATGCCTAGCCCACATACTATCATCGCCCACCAGAACTGTCAAAGGAAGACCGTAGTGGACACCTGAGTATGGCCTGTACATCAGCACCACGGCAGTTGGTTAGTTCATTTCCGCCAATTTGAAATTTGATACGGCGGTGGAGCAATTCTTATCTTAACAGTCATTGTACAAGGACAGAAAGGGTTGAATCTTTATCGAACCCTTTGTTTTTTGGGCGGAGGCGGTAGGGAACAGATTATGTTGTGGCTACAGCATGATAGTTCATAATATATGATATTGTGGCGCTAATATTATGGAGTCATAGCTACAATTTGTGTAGCTTGGACCCACTATTCCATATGTTGTGGAAGTTCATACTTAATTACATACTTCGCTCTTTACCGTCTAAACCTGTCATTTGTACCAAATCGAATACAAATTCCAGTTTCAGATCTCATTAGGAGTGTTTATGTAGAAGTTTGAATGTCTTATACATACAGTAAGAGTTATACATAAAAGATATGATTGTTATAAAATAAGATCTATTTATGGTCGTACAATTCGGTATCACTCAAATGAGGATGGGTTCCCATTTGCGTCTGGTTCCTTCCTTATGTCATCTCTGGGAGTGTTACCTTTCCAACATCGTCCCCAACTTGCTTATTAGGGATGAAACTGACCAAAGCTCTAATGACCTGAGACCTGTTCTGTATACCGCATTTAATCTTCAACTGTTTCTCCTTTACTATCACCTGATAACTACAGTATGAATGAAATAGAAGGAAATTTGGCAGAACAATTATATTTAATGATGATCATACACGGATTGCGCATGGATTTACTGACAATGTAGTTGGGAGAAAATGGCGTGTCCTCATATGAGGACATCTGGGGATCAAAAGGATTTTATACATATCAGTGGTGGGCGATATAACCAAAACGGTAGAAGCAATTTTCTACCTCGATAACGACATATATCAAAATATAGCAATTTGTATCTGAAAATGTTATCTAAATAATAATTTAAACACAAAGAAACTGTTTTACATAATGTAATTTTATATAAACTGTGAATTGCTGAGGTTTGCCGCATTTACTTTGGCCATATTCGGTTGGATGCTTGGATTTCAGATGATAGAAAAGGTTTGACGTGTTTCCACCACTTGTTAAAACCTTGCAAATCACGTTCGTCTAATTCGTATCACTTTTCTTATACCCGAACCAATTCCACATCACAGACGATGCAGCTTTTTTCTTTACAATCTCCTCGTTGTTGGTTTCGTCACATGTAGGCAAACTCACTGCTGCTGCACCGTCTTCTTCTATTGTCGAAGTGTACGTGAAGCCAAACAGATCAAAAGTGGGACGAAACCGTGGCACCCGATTGAACCAAATATCTGCGCGGCCCAGTGGACAGCGCAGCGCGACTATCTGGATAGCGCAGAGATGATCTGGTTTATTCGCGCAGCCCGGTGGATCGCGCAGCGCGGACCAACTTGAGCAGCGCCGCTCGAATCACAAACCTGCGCGACTCACTGTTTTTTATTTAAAATGTCCGGACTGTTTAATATTGTTTCCGCCTTGCCATGCCTGGTTTGTACGTGAGCATCCCAGCGGGGTAAAATGTATTATGATGGTTGGCGTGGTTTATATATATCAGCGTCGCGCAGGTTTGTGATTCGAGCAGCGCTGCTCAAGTTAGTCCGCGCTGCGCGATCCACCGGGTCTGGATATTTGGTCTGCCCACGTCGGCTCAATCGGTTGCCACGGTTTCGTCCCACTTTAGATGTGTTTGGCTTCCCATAGAAGTGAATGTGTATTGTGTGGTTATGTAACGTGCAACGTCACGTGATCTCAACCGCGATTAAAAACGATTAAAAAATTGACAAATTTCTACCGGTTAACCGTTTATACCGGTATATCGCCCATCCCTATATATATATATATATATATATATATATATATATATATATACAGAATTTTTCTTTCTATGAAACTACTTTGTGAAAACGCCCATTGTTAAAAGAACTTTAATAAATTCTAATTGGATTGAATCATAGAATTGTCCACTGAGCTTTTGAACTATTGTCCATATTTATAAAAATACAAAATGTTTTCATCTATTACTAGAAGATTTTTAAAAAAGTACATCAACATAGAAAAGAGCACCTCACATATTCAAACTGAATACCCATACTGCTGTCAGTGTGAGTGAGTGTGAGGTTTTAGAGCCAAGAATCACACTAACACATGTATTAGATCATTCATAGCAATCTGTAATATTAAAAATATGAATACATAAATAAATCAGCACCATGAAGAAGTAATGTGTTTTGAAAACGACCCTTTACTGCCCAGGTCAAAAAAAGCATGCAGGTCATGTTATAGACGCTCTCGTGTTTGCGAACATATAAAATAATTAAAATAAAGACAATTAAACATGCATTACACTACACAACACACTTTAACACCCTCCCTTGACTTACTTTCAGCTCAACCTGATCTCACCGATGTAGTTTTATAGACAACTAACCCACAAAATCAGCCCAGAGTAACAAATTCATGTTCTCCTCTAGCACTACCAAACATCTGTAAGTATACAATAACATCTTAAACAATATCAATGTAAAGTTCTTCCACTGTAAATACTATGAAACCTTTTTTTCCCCCCAATCATCCTAAAGAGTTTTCTACTATTCTCCTATGTTAACAAATTTCTCATCGTCCCGGTCTTTCCCAGGTCCTAAAACTGTGCTTAAGCTCTAATTTCAGAATAAAGACCAGAATAAAAGGTTACCGAAGATGAATGCATTAAGATTCTCCTCTACATAAACATGAGACAGAAACACTAAGCAACTTTTTAGCCCTGAGTACTGTATCATCAATACACTGTCTTTGGGAAAACAGTAAAGATGCTGATTATGTGCTTTTTGCATTAACACCAGGTTTGTAAACATGTAACGTGAATTTGGGAGTTGAACTTACCAAGCATATGATTTGCCACATGAACCTGAATGTCCCATTCGCTATGGAAGACCATCTGACACTTAATGCACTGATACGTCTTCTTCTGGGGGGAAAAAGCAGCAGTCAAATGAAATAGACAGTGACGAAAATGCAGAGAAAAAAAATTATGCATGATATTAAACTAAAGTTTGTCTTACAATATCCTGCACAATTTTAGCTATTGGTGAATGTCACACAGTGCATCAATAATGATATAATAAATGTCTAAAACAAATGGCACTGAGAACAAGCAAAAGCATTTATATAAAACATTCATAAAAGCATGGAATGGCCTCTATTAAAATACGTAGAATCAATCGCAGGTATGAAGCTTTGCCTCACCTCTTCGCTTTGTGAAGGACTAACTTTTGGCATGGGGGATCCTTGAGGCGTCCTCACTTGACTGCCACTTCCCTCTCCTGTCTGCTCTCTGTGCACTGTCTGAAGATGTGTCTGCAGTTCTACCTCTGATTCAAACTTCACATTGCAGCTGGAGCATCTTGTCTTGGCGACGGTAGATGATATTGATGATGAGGACGATGTGGAATAGGTGGTCGCTTTTCTTTTTACACCACAGGGGCTCAGACTCTCCCCTTGATTCCACCCTGCGTTAGAGGGTGCTGGTGTTTGTCCTCCAGGTTGCTGCTGCTTTACTCCATTTACGGTTGGACTGGAGCTTTTGCTAGCACTTACGCATGAGGCACAGAGACCATACGGCAGTCCATTAATATCAAGCTTCACCATATCCTGCTTGGAGCGGAACTCCTTAAGACAAGAAGCACACTTGAAGAGCTTTTGACTCTGGTGATGCTGGTGGTGAGGAATAGTGGCACGCACACTAGGATGATGGGCAGACATGGTTCCCGTCTTCTGCATGTGGAAGGTGCCATGGATCTTCAGCTCTAAGGTTGAAGTAACGGTCTGCATGCAGACCACGCAGCGGAAGCCAGTCAGAGAGTTGCGCAAATCTGGATGCATTTGACAGTGCTCCAGGAAGTCCTCCTCACTATGCAACGGTAACTTGCAAATTCGACAGCTGCCTGTGTCTAAGCTCTTACTATGAGTAACCTTATGCTCTGTCAAAGTAAGCAGAGATGGGAAGCGTTCTCCACAAATGGGACACATGTAATGCTTTACAGGTCCCAGGTGAGTTTGCATATGTTCCCGGAGTCCTGCTTCAGAGAAGAACGTTCTAGAGCAAACATTGCATTTGTGGCTCCCCTTGATAATTTCTGCTTTCTTCTTGTGCATTGCGGTCTCCCCTGGTCGGATGTTGTGATCCCGGAGCTGGTGATTGGTCAAGAGGGACTCCATAGTGTAGGATGCCCCACAGATGTCACAGGTGTACATGACCTCTGAGGACTCAACATCCTCTTCGCTTCCATCATGGCTGTTATGAGACTCCCCTGTACCAGGTCCTCCATGGCTGTTGGTCAGAATGCTCTGAAGTTCTGCATCATCCTTAGAAACTGATTCACCACCACCACCACTTGTAGAGCCATTGGTGCCACAGTTTTGGGCCTTTCCTTCAAATACACAATGTTTCTCACGTAAGTGACGTTCCAGCAAGATGATCGCATGGAAAGCCTTGTTGCAGAAGCGGCAGTTATACTTCTTGCTGTGTGTGGTGATGTGGCACTGCAGCTCAACTTCTGTACCAAAAGACTCACCACAAAAGATGCAGCGGTGGACCCGGCCTTGGTTCTCCAAATGACTGTGCTTGACATGCAGTTGGAGGTCAGTTTCATGACGAAAATCCCAGTTGCAAGATGTACAGCGGTAGACTTTCTTCTCATTGCTGTGTTTTACTGCAAGATGAAGCTGTGTTGAGACTTTGGAGTCAAATACTTCTTGGCAAAGAGTGCAACGAAAGAACAAAAAGGTGTGCATATCAAGGAGGTGCTTCTGCAGGTCATCTACTGATGTGAACTGCTTGTCACAACTTTCACAGATGTAGTACGTGGAAGTGACAGTAAAGTGGACGGTCACATGCTTAAGCAGAGCGTCCTGGCTGGGAAAGTCCTTGTTGCACTGTGGACAGGTTAGTTGTGGTAGCATACCATCAAGGTGAGTTTTTAGGTGAGTCTGGAAAAGATCAAGACTAGTGTACTTAGCACCACACTGGTTACATATGAATTCACTTGTTGATCGGGATGAAGTGCTGCCATGTTTAAGAAGAGTAGCTTGATCGACAGATATGGAAGATGAAGGGCTAAGGGCTCTATGGGTTCTTCTCCCGTTGTTGATATAATTCAGTGCCAGGGGGATGTTCTTGTGGTTTTCTTTGATATGCTTGTTCAGCTTCAAGACACTGTTGAAAATAGGAGAATTGGTACAATAAGAACAGGAATAGACCTCCACAATGGGATCTTTAGGAGTGACTGCAAGTGGAGAGTCAAATCGCAAGCTTCCAGAATCACAGTGGGTCTGTCGTACATGTTCCTCAAGTGTGGCCTCGGTCAGAAATCCCATGAAGCACTGGGGACAGAAAAAGGCATTGCTCTCCTTGGCTACCGGGCTAGGAAAGCCGTGTGAGCAACGGATGTGTTCCTGCAAGGCATTGAGATCTCCAAGCATCTCTGGACAAAAGTTACACTGTAACAAGGCATCAGACAAGCTAGCGAGTAGAGTAGATGGATCTTCAGCATTGTGGACTTGCTTCAGATGCTCATTCAAGTTGACCAGAGATGGAAGGATCTCTAGGCAGAACTGGCAAGTATGGGCCTGCTCAGGTTTATCGACATGCATCGTCCTTAGGTGAATCTGAAGCACAGCAAGACTGGAGAACACTTGTTTGTTGCAGTAGATGCAACTGTAAGCTACTTTAGGCTGTTTAGCAGGTCGTCCACAAATATCATTTGTGTGCTGGGCAGCACGCTTTCTTCTTCCACGAGTCTTGGGCACAGTGGGAGCAGTGTCTACCATGGTTGAACTATCAACAGAAAGGTTGGAGTCCGGAGTGGTGCTTGAAACTGATGTGTATCCTACCGTCAGCAGAGAAGGACTGTTGCTGTGGTTGCTGGACTCTGGGAGTTGGTGAACATCCATGTGTGCATACAACTCTTCCACAGTAGGGAAGTGCTCGGAGCATACAGTGCATATATGTCCCTTTTGGTCTCGACTATGCGCCTGGTCAATATGGCTAAGCAATGTACCCTCGTCACTAAATGGCTCATGGCAGTAAATGCACTGCAGACCAGGCCCTACACTTCCTTCTTCTGGGGGGGAACACTCAGGGTGGCACTCTGCAATGTGCTTCTGAAGCTCTTCAGGCACATCAAACCCTTCTTCACATCGGCTGCACTTGCGCGCATCCTTCAGCTTCCACTCCTCTGCTCCCGTGCTCTGACCTTCCTTACCCCGTTCATGCACCTGCATGTGTCCAAGCAGGGAGCTGGAGGACAGGAACCCTCTGCGGCACACAGGGCATTTATGAGGCTTGTTTGTGGCGTGTGTCTTCATATGGATCTTAAGGTGATCGCTACGTGAGAAAGCGGAATTGCACTCGCTGCAGTGGTATTTCTTGTCACCGGTGTGGAGCTTGATATGCCGGTCACGACTGCGCTTGTGCTTGAATAGCCGACTGCAGAAGGTACAGCTGAAAGGGAGCTTGTCACTATGGCTCTGCTCGTGGCGCTTAAGGAAGCTCAGGCGACTGAAGGATTTCTCACAAAACTGGCATGGGTAGGGCAAACCAGGGCCCCCTTCGTCTTCACCAAAATCGTAATCGTGGATTGGAGACGTTTGGTCTTTGCTAGATGGTGAAGAAGCAGGCCAGGAACAGGATGGGTCATCTTCTAAATCAACCCCATCTGCAAAAACAGAAAGAAAAGGAAATATATATTTTGTAAAAGAAAAAGAGACTATTTATTTTATGCACTTGACTTACATCGAACACACATATGGGCATAGAGAGAGGCAAATAAAAAGAGAGAGAGAGAGAGAGAGAGAGAGAGAAGGGGGGGGGGAAGAGAGTTAATGGTATTCAAAAACAATGACAAAAAATATAAAAGAAAAACGGAGAAATTAACCTTGTATGTGGCCATCTAATGGTGATACCAACTGAGACAGAAAAAGGCATTTCTGACATTTGAATTTGAATCGACAGCTGTCTGCGGGGTGGGTGTTTGTTTAGAAAAATTAATACTTATCAATAGCTTTCATTTTTATGCAAAATGACCACAAGGGCTCTAAATCCATTTTAAAATCATCATGTCTATTTATACTATAATTTACCAGGAACACCATGAACTGCAAGACACGCCGTTAAAACGGCTTAGAGGTGAAAATGAAACCTGTTGGTGATCTGGCAGATCCCATGACATCAGACAGTGAGGTGTGGCCTACAGTACACTCTATTTTATTTAATACAATCCTCCATAAGTATACAGACATTATATTTTTGCTGCTGTTGTTTTTGAACTGATTTGGTGCAAAGCCACCAGACAGTTGTTTAAAGGTTGAGTGTTCTTTGTCCTGATCTAGAAATGTAATCCTTGTGACTAGAAGAAAAAAAAAAAGCGTCAAGAGCAGATCTGGGAAAACAGAAAAACAAAGGGAAACAGGCAAGATTTATGAGACATCTGCAGGAAAGCATAAAACACCACTTTGGATGTAGCTTTCTCTCCATCCTTGGACCGGCTTCTAGAGCCGCTTCGATTGTTTTTCTTTTGAACACAGCCCTCTGCCCTCTGTCAGGATAACATGCCCTTGTTGATCGCGTAACCCACTCTACCCAATCTTCAGGAAACAGATGAGGTCACATGTTGACCTCCTGTTCCTCAAACCGCTGAAAGAGGCACATTGATGGGCTAGCCTTGCAATGTCCTCTTGCTGGAAATCTCCCACACTGGGCAACGTGCCAATTTACAAAAAAAAAAGAAAGAAAAAAAAAAAAAGAAAGAAAATCTACTCCAGCTACATTTTTTACTCTTCTTAAATTTATAGAGTTGATTGATTGTGAAAGGCAATTTAATTATCACCTCCAGATCGTCTCTCTATTAATTACCGCATCACATACGGCATAAATCATCCATCTACAGTAAATAACAACAACGTTCTGTGTATTCTGTTTAAAGGTTCAAACCTTTCAGCTGTTTCTTTTTCATGTATAATATATGTAATTATATAAACATATACTGTATATATACTGTAGGTGACAGAAAGGCACTCAAGGGCACTTTTGGCAAGAAAACCATGTTAATCCTGATCTTCTCCTTTTGGCTAGCCTGCTCCACCCGCCCCCAGACTAGTGTGTGAACACCAACTGAAGAGTCCAGAAAGCCCCTGGAGAGGCAAGAGGATAAGAGGGAAGCTTGTTTTCCTCTCGCTCGCTCGCTCTCTCTCTTTCTGCCCTCTCCCTTGCTTTCTTGGTGTTTTTCCCCCTCCCTACACCATGACGAGAAATGCCCATACCCAGGACAGCCTAAGTAAATATAAGTGGAGGCAGTCTTTTCCATACACACACACATGTACAACCATCACATATCCCAGCTCACGACAGCAGTCTATGTGAGCCAGCCAAAGGGGATGCTGCACACTGCAAACCTCCACCCCACAGCTGAAGGCCTGGCTTTGTTGCAGTGCCAAAGCCTTCCTGAACATCCCCTGGCTAGCAGCCTGTCTCAGCCTTTGGAGGAAGACCTCCATCTTAGGGCCTGATGCTGCTTCATGATGTAAGATCTCTCTCCCCACCACCCCTCCTCTTCCCTTTTCTCCCCTTTGCATTTCTTTTATTTATTTATTTCCGGTTTTTTTTGGCACACGGTGCAGTCTAGCTCTCTGAGCAAAACAACACATTTGTAATGTTCAGCACAAGGACAGCTGGATACCCGTTTGACATCTGTTTCAGCATACTTATTGGTAGGAGAGCGTTCGGGAGGGGACCTGATAGGTGTATAACAATCGCACACGTTCAGCTGGTAACAACAGTCATGTCTTCCTTTCTTTTCTTTTTTTTTTCTTTTCGCTTCTGGTTTGGTCAGATTACAAGATAGCGAATCGGAGTTTCACTGCTTAGTATGCTGAGAATCTCCGGCTGTTAACACATCACCAACAGAGGACTTGGATTGCTTTTTTGATGAAACGAGTAATCTAACGCGTTAGGTCAGAAATTTAAGTAAAAAAAATTATCGGTTATTGCGACAAGTCGTCCTACAAGCCCCGCCACCGATAACCCGCCCCTCATGCTGTTATACCCGTATCTCACCAATGCAGTTTGACTATTCACGCGGAAAGATGGAAACCTAATCACAGCACCAGAACTCGCGGGGAATCATGATGAACCGAACTTACGGCCACCGCGCGAAACCGCGTAGGTGAGATCAGGGGATTAGTAGTTAACAGATTATGGGCCAGACTTTGCGGAGTGATGATGGTAGAATAATTCTAAAGGTCTTGACTACAACGACATGCATGAGGAATCACAAAGGAGTTTTCATTTTCTACAATGGAAACGTACTCGAACGAGTTACTTTTATCAGAACGTAACGCTGTGATGTAACAGTAATTTTGTAATGTAATTAGTGACTTCAAAAAGTAACGTATCCCCCAACACTGATCACCAACTTCAAACACTTTGGCACACACTCCCTGTGTTTCACTCTGGATGCCTGGATAGACTGTATTTGTGCTCAGACAATAAAGCCTGTCCCATTAGGACGTAGTATACGATTACTGTTTTCTAATTACTGTTTTGGTCTTAAGACGGAATTAGATCCTTCTCGGTGAATGCAAACTAGAATTATGATCATCATTTAGGTGATGAAACATAAAGACAGAGCTGTTAATCTGGCTGCTCTGACTGAGAAATCTATTGTGATTAAAGCTGTATTCATAAGTTGCCAGAAGTTGTTTCCGTTGTAATTTATTATCTTTTTTTTTTTTTCTTTTCTGGGTTTAAATCTTGGAAGCAGTTACAACACGCATGAGATCTTGCTTCGCCATGAAAATTCATGCGTAGTTTGATGTTTAATGTCTTATAATTGAACCCGTCCATATTAGACTTACATAACCATGTTGTTGTATAGCGATGATATGTTATAATTACCAGTAAATACAATACAAAAGGTTCGTTCATGATAAAATGTATAAGCGATAGAAAGAAAATCACTCCGACTGTTTCTGCGGTAAGAGTGACAAGAGCGATAGAGAAATTTAAAACATGGCACCAGGAGAACAGGGTGTTGCTCTGGGCTGTGAGGGAGCTAATGAGCATGGCTGTTTGCTAATTGCTACACTCTTCAGCTAAGAACTCTTCTAACTCCTGCTCTGTGAATGCAACTAGAGGAATGTGAAAGAACAGGTGAGAGAATCACGTTCAGAGCACCTGGCTGCTGTGAAAAATGGCACCTTAACTGGTAGTGTGCAGTCGTGTATGTGTGTACATGTGTGGGTGTGTGGGTTGGGGGGTAGTGGGCGGTTGAGGGGATTCATTACATCTTCTCATATTACTGCAGTTTACAATAATAAGTGCTACAGCGTTAAGCACTAACAGTTTATGAAGCGCCGCCAACTGGTTTAACAACTGGTTTAACGAGATGATGTTCTGACGTTCTGAAAGTAGGGGGCTAGACTTGACTTTTACTAAATAATTTACTCATTAGACACAAAGTCACGATTCGAATGCTCCCTACCAAGTGAAACTTAAACCCAACCTCGATCCGCTTTTGAACTCTTTAATAGTTTGGAAATCCTTTTTAAAGGAAAGTCCATGGGATGTAAACCACCATGGATGGGGGTCCATTGGCTCCCACCAAAGTTGGAAAGCACTAAAAAAAAAACCACTACTAAAGAGTACACGATTAAGATTATTTGTTATTTGTCACATATACCTTATAACACAGTGAAATAAGTTTTTCACATAATATATATTTAGTCAGCCACCAATTGTGCAAGTTCTCCCACTTAAGAAGATGAGAGAGGTCTGTAATTTCCCTCATAGGTATATCTCAACTATGAGAGACAAAAATTTTTGTCAGTAAATTAAGTCCTCAGTAAAATAAGTATTTGGTCTCCTACAAGCTCGTTATCAGTATAAAAGTCACCTGTCCACAACCTCAAACAGTCACACTCCAACCTCCACTATGGCCAAGACCAAAGAGCTGTCAAAGGACACCAGAAACAAAATTGTAGACCTGCACCAGGATGTGATGACTGAATCTGCAGTAGGTAAACAGCTTGGTGTGAAGAAATCAACTGTGGGATCAATTATTAGAAAATGGAAGACATACAGTACAAGTCCACTGATAATCTCCCTCGATCTGGGACTCCATGCAAGATCTCATCCTGTGGGGTCAAAAAGATCACAAGAACTGTGAGCAAAAATCCCAGAACCACACGGGGGAACCTAGTGAATGACCTGCAGTGAGCTGGGACCAAAGTAACAGAGGCTACCATCAGGAACACACTGCGCCACCAGGGACTCAAATCCTGCAGTGCCAGACGTGTCCCCCTGCTTAAACCAGTACACGTCCAGGCCCGTCTGAAGTTTGCTGGAGAGCATTTGGATGATCCAGAAGAGGATTGGGAGAACGTCATATGGTCAGATGAAACCAAAATATAACTTCATGTTTGGAGGAGAAAGAATGTTGAGTTGCATCCAAAGAACACCATACCTACTGTGAAGCATGGGGGTGGAAACATCATGCTTTGGGGATGTTTTTCTGCAAAGGGACCAGGACGACTAATGCGTGTAAAGGAAAGGATGAATGAGGCCATCAGCAAGGGCATTGAAGATGAAACATGACTGGGTCTTTCAGCATGACAATGATCCCAAACACACCGCCGACAGTTATAGTGGAAGGAAATGTTTGGAAGATGCCAAAATGTATCAGGATAAACAATTAGCAGTAAATAAGAAATACTGTATGACCATTCAGAGATGAAAGGTCTATCTTTTTTTCCAGTCTTTCTCTCTCAGAGCTGGATTAGACAGATCTTCAATGTATTGTCAAAAAAAAGCATGTTTAAGTGAACTGTGTGGGCTTTAGCATTTAACCATTAACTTCAAAACTGCTGTCAACTTGTCTTGACTTTGACCTGGCTTCACGCTGTGAGAAGAAGGAAAACGTCTTCACAGAAGCAGAAATAAAATGTTGAACGTTCCCGTAGAAGCTGCGTCCTATTCCGGAGCCTTAGTCCTAACAGCTGTATTACATGCAGCGCTGTAGGTGACACAACTACTGTACTTATCATAAACTTACTGCATGAGCAGAAAGAGAGGGAGGAGGACAGCATCAACTCAAGTGCAATATACATTGTGTTTACGGATCAGCGGAGAGTTCAAGGTGCCAGAACCTGAAAATATGAAAAATATACTGTATATGTATACCGGGCTTATTTTATAATTTCTATTAATGTCTTCCTGTTTAAAAATATTTACTTAAAACTGCATTGTAAGCAAATTCCAAACAGGATGCTCAGTTGTACGATGTATAAAAAAATAAGTGTAGTAGAAAACAAAAACAGGCTTTGGCTCTACAATGAAAATTGTATTCTATCCTCTGATTTCTTCTCATTTTCTTTGCATTTCTTAAAAAAAAAAAATGCTTATTCCAATCCTAATCTTCTCTTCCTCTTCCCTGCTCTTGTACCCATCTATCCATCTATCTATTTCTGGCTCTCAGTAAACACAATATGGTTCTTTACACATTACTGAGAAATGTCAGTCCCAGCCGTCGATCAATTCAATCTGGCATGTCACTCCGAAAGAGCAAAGAGTGTGCACCCGTGACTTTGTGTATGCACGGCGTATACACATAATGCACACCATGATGCACATAATGCAATAAACAACCTGCAATGACAAAACACAAACACACACACTATAATTTTTTATATATTTAGTCATTTTTAATTGCACGTGCTCTTTTAATGGCAGTTTGTTCGATTTCTGTCTCATCAACTGCTTTTGTCCACATTTAATAGTGTCCCAGTCTGGACACAGGCACTTGGTCAATGTCTCGTGCGAAGCGCCGCCGGCTGCCCAGGAAAGTGAAGAAAAATGACAGAGCAGTGTGGAAAAACTAGGGCAGTCACTCATCGTCTAACCTCAGCCCGGCTTTTTTTTTTTCCAGCAGAGGTGGACCTGGGGAACATCCACCTGGGCGAAATGAAGAATTCCAGCTCCTGTCCAGCTTCGGCCCAAGACAATATCATGAAAGCCATGTGAATTCTGGAGCAACCACGCAGATCATAAAACAAGTCCTGTTTTAACACTGACAAGTGAACACAAAGAACCTTCTGCTTTACAAAGTCAGCGGTACTTATCCTGTAAAATGGTGGCCGGTATTTATAGCAGGTCCAGAAAATAAGACACTATGGCCGGTACTTACTAAAGATGCGCCATTTCTTTAGACTAATAATACAGTGTAATATTATATACTCTCACATGTGATCATTGGTATAACAGTTATTCATTTCTTTCTTAAAAAACAAACAAAACTAGAATCTGATTTTTTTTTTCATATTCATATTTTATAATTGGACATGGACTTTTTATAGCGCAGCAATAGTTCCAGCTATACTAATATTGCATATAAGAGGATTAGAGCCACCTAAAAAAAATATTTGAGTTCTGACTTTAATCTCAGAATTTTTCCTTTTTTTCTTCAGGATTATGAAGATTGGCAAAAATTGTAGGTTTTATCTGAGATTAAAGTACGACTTCTGAAGAAAAGTGAAAAAATCTACATTTAAAGGAGAAACAGGTTTAAATGAGGAATGAAAGGTTGCTGTAAAGACTGAAAGGAAGGAGTCTCTAGTGTCCGCACTTTACATCATTCAGAGCAGTGACGGGTCGGTCATGAACGATTCGTTCTTTTCGAACGAATCTTTTAACATGACGCAGATGAACGAGTCGTCTCGGAGAGTGATTCGTTCATGTTCTATTGCGCAAAGCATCGCAATACCTCCGTATGTTATATACAGGAAACAGTATTGAACAATCCTCAGCAATACGTTTTTGAGTCTCGAGTCGTTCGTTCTTTTGACACGTGACTCCCGTAGACGCTATGCGGTGCAATAGATTCAAAAGAACAAACGACTCGGACTAGAAGATATGAGAGGTGAGCTGCTCATTCTGTTTATTATAATATGTCCTTAGTTACATGGTAATATTTTCATTACTGGAACTATAGCCAAAATTTGTGTAGGTAGACCTATTGGGGGTCTTTTTATTGAAAACGCAACATTTTAATATGAACGAGATTCAAAGAACCGAGTCACTAAAACGATTCGAACTTCCCATCACTAATTCAGAGGTGAAGCTCTAACTGCGGATTCAAATAAGAAAGTGGTTAAGAACCGTAGTTGTGTGGTTCCATGGTGGGTCCGTATAAGGGACGCCGCTGAGCGAATGAACGATTTTATTTATAAAATAATACTTACTCTATTATATACTAATAATACTTCTAAGTTTTTGTTCGGTAACTTTAACCAGACTTCCTCACTCCACCTGGTCCTGGATTATTTTCTGACAGGATGCCTAAAAAATGTTTAATCCTGACTTCAAATTTCAGTCACTAGGCTTATTTATAGTAACATGCTCATGTAAGCACACACATCTGTAATTTCCTCCAGGTGTGTGTGTACAGTGTCTAAACAGAACCGTTTTCTAACGTTTTTATTTAACTTTACGTCCATATGGTCTTAATTCAATCTCTGTACTTGTGACTTTGTTTATTTATAGGATCCTGATTCATGTGCTTTAGAAAAACCTGAACCAAGCAAATGAAGTTTATTGCTGGAGGGGGGGCGGGGAGGGGGGGGGGGTGCATTTTTAATGTTGTTCCACTTTTAGTCCAAAGTGCAAGTGGGTCATTTTGGGCTGAACGGAGCGAACAGAAGATCGGGGGTTAAAATATGTACAGTACACATCGACCTGGCCACTATGAATTGTGAGGGGGGACGGTATAGATTTAGGGCCATAATTATAGGAACACAAGATAGCATATAAAAAATAATAATGGAAATACATAAATATATATATATATATATATATATATATATGTGTGTGTGTTTGTCCCTGGAGTCTCTTGTCCTTGGGCAGAGCTCTCCTAAGGAAGCTGAGGCAGAGGAAAAGCAGTTGACCAGGGTCAGGTACGAGCGAGCAAACAGGAAGTGAGCTCCGCCTGAGACCTTGGCTGGGCCTCTGTCTCCCGTGGCTGGCCGGGGGGGAGGACAATCTGTCCCCCTCTGTCCCCCAGTGTGGTACGGCCCGCCAGCGTTTGCTTGCCCAGCGGGACCGGCGTGAGGACGGACAGTTGGGACCTGAGGACTGACTTGGCTCATCTACAACTGAAGCAGGAGCACCAATACCGACCAACCAAAAACTAAACCTAAAATGAAATAAAGAACAGATGGCCACACCAACAGTGGCTTTGTTATCAATACTAATATGTTATCTCCTTACCTCACACGGTTACAAAATATCGAGAGGTAATAAATCCAACTGAAAAAACAAACCTGTGGTCTGGTCTTGGCGTTCTTACCCAAAGCCCGGCTCTTTTCCTTTTGGCCATAATTTCCGAGCCTACTTCAACGATGTCTTTCCCATAAATCTGAATCTGGTTTCATTTTATTCAGTAACAGTCTCTTTAGAAACAGCCCACTGAGTGATATACATCATTTAAAGTTCCAAGTTTATATCTAGAATAATAAATCCCGTCTGACTGCTTGTGGATGTGGATACATGGGGACGCATGTATATTTCCAGTCCGCTATATCCCAGTCCATTCATATTCACTTTGAATCAGGTTTGAAGCAGGTCTATAGACCCTGCTTATCTTGTACAGGGTCACGGTGGACCCGGAGGCCTATCACAGGGGACTCGGAGCTCTAGGCGGGGTCCACGCTGGACAGGGTGCCGATCCATTGCAGGGCACAAGCACGTACTGTACACTGTCTCACACACACACACACACACACACACACTCCAGGCAATTTGGAAATACCAATTAGCTTAATCTGCATGTCTTTGGACTGCGGGAGGAGAATCTGTACCCGGAGGAAACCCAGCAAGCACGGGGAGGACATGCAAACACCATGACTCGAATCCGTGACCCTGGAGACGCGAGGTCACGGTGCGAACGCAACCGTGCCACACTTATGAATATACATTTGTGAGAATCATGTTTTTGTCTTTTTGGATGCGATGCAGTTGGTTTTGCACATTCGTACAGTTTCCTTCACTTCCAACAATTGTAAAATAATAATAATAATAATAATAATAATAATTCCAGAAAAAAAAGGACTGGTCCAACATCTAAGGTATATTCGTGCCTAATACTCCGTAATCTTGGGTAATCCCTGGTTTTAAATCATTATTTTATGATGCAGCCAAAATAACTCTCAAGATGTTACTGGTTTGCACCATCAGTAAGGATTTCACAAGAAACCTGAAACAACCCATTATTCATCTCTAAGACAAGGTCGAAATGCAGATTAAAATGTTGAACAGAGCGTAACAGCACCTGATTAGATGTTTCAGGAAAACTGGAATTTCTGCCTTTGGCGGGATTAAATATTTATAGGCTGGCTTAAGACTTCACCAAACTGCAGTGGATGTGCAGCACCAGGAGGCACGGAGCGATACGGCTATCCGGTGTGCAGCAGCAGCCGAGCTACAGACAACAGACAGGAGGAATTAGAATTCACTGAAGGAGAGTGACCCTTCACCCCCGCAGCTGATTAAAACTCTCTCGCCCCGGGTTTGATTTCTCGTCAATCGCATCCCGGCTTGTCACCGTGAGAACTGCAGCAGACAGTCCGAACGGCAGGGCGAGAGCAAAACAAGCATCATCAAGGGAAGAGCCGGAGTGAAGAGAGGCAGAATAAAAAAAAATGTAGAAAAAAAAAACCCAAAAAAAAACACACACACATTTGTCAGCCCAAGCAAGACCGTGTCTCTTCACGCATTCCTGTCTTAAATGTCAAGATTTCCACCCCGAAGCAAGAGGAAGCGCTGACACTTTGCCAAGGTTGAACAAAAACCGCATTCATTAATAATTAGCCTTGACCAGAAGCAAAGTAAACCCGAGTTCTCCTTGACAACAGCACAACACCTCCCCGCTTTCTTTTTCTTTTCTTTTTTTCTTTTAATAAAAAAGAATAAAATAGACACTGTCCAATTTTCACACCAGCTCTGGTATGCCTTTATCTTTCTTTTATTTAGACACCAAACAGAGTCATGATATGTCTGAAACTCTGGCCTCCCAGGAACTCCTATAATGAGCCAAACATGTGGAAATGAACGACATGTTCAGGATCGTCATTCATAGACGTACGGCCTTTTTTGAAACGTTTGACTAAGAGTCTCAGGTAGCACACAGTTCTGCTATAATTAGTAAAAAGAAATATCATCCTGGACACGAATCGCAAGGTGTTTTTGTCATTTCTTCTTGCGTATGAGTGAAAACCTCCCCGGAATTCACACAGGCATCCAGGAGCCCAGTTCAGTTTGACTCACAGCAGCACCGCAATCCAGCCTCTTAGTAGATTCCCACTGCAAGTCTTTCTGTGCAAACACCATCATCGCTATCTTCTAACTGACATCATACCCTTTTTTTTTTTTTTTTTTTCATTAACCAGCAATGGCTTTTTGAATAAGACATGTGAGATACAGAAGCATGCTGTAGGCTAATCAGCTTTGCACGATGTGTCATTCATTATTCACAATGCGATGTCTGAAACCGACGGCGTGTTAGATGAAAAGGATACCACATCTGGAGGAAGTGGAAGTGAGGATGTAGCCACACCCCAATCCCAAGGGGGCAAACCTCTGACTTGGGCATTTATATAAGAAAAAAAAATCTTTAGTTACAGCCCTTGTTTTATCCCCCTTTTCTGTCTTTTTTTTTTTTTTTTTGGTTTCTGTCTGATGATCGGACTCTCACTCCACCGGTCCGGATCAGGATTTGGTATTGCCGAGCACTGCTTGAATTCGAGAAGACGCCTTGCCTTACAAAAGTTAAAACAGAGACGTGTGTCCGTGTTCCACATCATTATTTCAAAGACTTTTTTGAAAACTTTTCACAAGACAGATTCAAGTTCAACCATCTAAGTTCAGGACTAAACCACGCATTATTAACGCATCCCTTCGATAGTCATTACTATGTTTCAGTGCCGATCCCAGGAACACTGAGTCAGAAGCAGAAATGCACACTGGACTGGGGGAGCAGTCTCTCGCAGGTCATGATGCGCACACACATTCTCACACTGATTCACACCTAGAGGCTATTTACAATCGCTGCTCATCCTACTAGCATGTTTTTTTTTTTTTTTCGGGAAGTGAGAGCAAACTGAAAAACCCGAAGGAAACGCACAGAGAACAATGGAAGAAACATTTTCGCACGGACGGTAACCCGACCTCGGGATTGAACCAGGAAGTCGGGCAACTCCACCACCACCACCCACTGTGCCACCCAATTCTGCATCACACCCTCACCTCTTGCTCTTTACTGCTCTTATCACACCAGATAAATAAACAACAAAATCTTCGACCTCTAAACTCCGCACTTTCCTCCGTCCCTCCATCCTAAAGACACAGTGGTGTGTGGGAAAAGAGGAAGGACAGATGGACAGGTGAAACTGATATAAGGGTGACGGGATCGGGGTTTTTACCTTGGCTGACCCATTTCACCTCTTGCTAATGGCACACGTTTCCCCTTACTGTGTACAAAACATCCCGGATATGCATTGTGCATTCCTGGCTAGAAACAACCCCCAAGGTCCCTTCATCAGTCTCAGTCTGGAGGAAGTAGCAAGTAGTGTCACAGAGATGAATAAGCTCGTGAACTCATTTACCAAACACTAGATGACTCTAATATATGCACTAGACTAGGAAACATACAGGAGAAAAAAGAAAAGTTAATAAATCAGGTATGGTAATGTGGTACACGAGCAGCTTCAATACACGCTACCGGCTATGTACAGTATACATGTCGTGTTAAATATAAATATGAATAACATAATTACAGACAAACTTTCAAGCAACATTCCACACACTTCAAATAGAGCACTGCACGCATTCACTGTATATTGTCATGGGTACAAATTGGAGACGCCCCAGGCAAAAGTAGGTTTAAAGCTTAGTACAAACTCCTGAGGTTTTGGTCATATACACTGCCGTTTCTTTCTACATTGTAAAGTTTTGCTGAAGGCGTCCAAAAAACTGCATGAATCTCCTTTGAACAGTTGATATTGAGATGTTTCTGCTACTTCTGCTCTGTAAAGACTTCATAACGCCTCTAATCTGAGCTGCTGTTAATTGGTCATTTTTCAGGCTGATAACTCTAAATGAACTTCTCGTCTGCAGCAGAGGTAGGTTTTGGTCTCGTCCTCCTGGGACGGCCTTCATGAGAGACAGTTTCATTATGGTGCTTGACGGATGTTACAAATGCACTTGACAATACTGTTCTTGCAAGAACTATTACAGAAAGGCCGACCTCTGTGTCTTACAATAACAACTAACTGCTGTTTTTCTTGTTGTTACGTAATTACCTAATTCCATATGTGTTATTTTATAGTTTTGAAATCCCCAGTATTGTTGTAGAATGTAGAAAAACTTTAAAATAATAATAATAATAATAATAATAATTAGTGTTATCAATCGATTACAAATTTAATCTAGTTAATCACAATCACAGCCTGTAATTAATCGCAATTAATCACAATTGTAAAATACTCAGATTTACTTGTGTTATATAAATGTGCAATGTTGGAATTAAGAAATGCATGACAAACTGTTTGAAGGAATATGTGCAGTTTTATAACAATTTGCATTTAATTTTAAATATCGACTGGGGTATTATGGGATGTGGCAACCCAGCGACGGCGAGGCTCAACCCTGGATCCTCACATTCAAAAATCAATACCCTTGAGCCGTAGCCGCTTGAGCCACCGTACCCACATCCTATGCTTAATGCATTCTTGTGAGAATTGCTCCTCTTGAAGGTAGCTCGAGCGCACAACTTTGGTTTGATCCAATCTTCCATCTATGAAACCTTTAATTATGAAGCGTGCCGTTCAGCTCACCTGGTGATGTTTCCTCAGTCGTCTTATTATCCGCGTTAAAATCCATGTTGTCTGATTATGGGAAGCCATTAGGGTCAATTATGGCCATATGAATAATTAAAGATTTTAAAAATACTAATGTGTTACACTTTCTAGATTAATCACATGCATTAATACATCTATATTCACAGCCTTAGTAATAATACTGTGCGCTACAAAACTGAAAAAAACGCTTGAATGTTTAGTGACGGTCCCAATAAATCACCTTTGATTTCAATTATAAGTAAACAAAAGGATTGTTTCAATTGTTCTGTCCTCAATCCTAAGAAAACCTGAAACTCTTTGCTTCAGTTGCAACGTATACGAGATTACACACCTGTACCGGCTGTTATATACCTTTAAGAGCGTATACTTGCGTACGTTTCGGAATCGAGAGACGAACTCTGAGCCGTGTCCGCGTCGAAACCGTGGTGGAATGAACAGAAGATGGCGGCACCCTCAGGACTCTGCAGATCACTTCCAGGGGCTGTTTATTAGGATGCAGTGGGTAGCATCTTAACACTCACGCCACATGCTTTCTCTAGGCCTCAGATAACCTCTATTCTTAGGGGTTTAATTAATGCCAGCCAGTCAGCAGCTTTTCTTACAGCAGAAAACGACTTGTTTCTTGACCCTCTCCAATCCCGAATCCCTTCCCCTTTTCCCCCAGCGTGCATGGTTTGTTTTTCGCCTTACAACAGATGCAGCATCCCTATTAGGGTGAAAAGGACTGTGTACATGAAAAGGCTGAATTATTCACCAAGACCGGAGTGGAGAAAGGCCGAGTACCGAATAAGGATTGTGCTGCTTGGTTTAATTGCGTTTTTGGATTTTGGTTCATTAAAAACGTCTGTGAAGTTTTTTTCTGCAGGTAAGACATGGTGATTATTATTGTTTCCCCAATATTCTGTTTGCTTACTAGAAATCAAACTACAATTTAAAAGACAGTAGTTCAGCTTGGATTAAATGGAGCATCTGCCATACGACGTGACCTATTAGTTACTATGGAAACGATAGCTTATTAGGATGAGTGGGTTATTATAAACCTGTAAACTGCCTTAAAGCTGACACTACATCCTATCCAATCAAATTAACCAGAACAATTAACCAGGTTGTAACTATACTACACCATAAAACCAACTTTGACCCAACGCTACCTAGAACACAATGGCAGAACCAAACACAGGAAAGACAAGAGTAGGAAAAAAAACACTCACTTTGCACAGAGATAGAAATCCATCCATAATGCACTAACAGAAATCTGAACCCAAGTGAGCAGGGGAATCGCAGTGAATCAGCGCAGCAAATGGTGACATAATGGCATGTGTGCCTGAAACACCTGCTGTTGTACACGCCGAGGTCTACTGGCACGCAGGATCACTATGGGGAGTCACACCAGTTAAGTCTGTGCCGCACAATAGTCTCGCGAAATAAATGAGCTTCCCTTTGCTGTAAGCGAGATGGAGGAGGACAATGGAAAAACAACAGAAAGACAGAGCACACAAATTGTACTTGGAAGTAAGAAAATGTATACAGCAAGGTTAAGAGTGGGAAAGACAAACAGCTCGAGCAAGAGAAAGACAATGCTGCAAAACTAGGAGTGAGACTTGCAGGGTAGAGGCCAAGCCAGAGCAAGACTGTAGGAGAAATGAAATTTGCAAGAACATAACAAAAAGCTGTTGCTCAGACAAAAGGGAACACCCAAGGGTATTTGTTGAGCTGTCTGCCGGCACCCGCTGCACCGAAAGTTTATTAAAGACAAGCCCTGCTCAGATACAAGAGGAAGCTAAGCTACCAGGGACATGGGGGGAGGGGGGAGAGAGAAGTGCGGAAAGGTTGAAGATGGAAGGGAATTGGTAGAGGTGGAGGAGGAGGGGGGGGGGGGGAAACTAGCACCACGGCCCCCGTCAGTCAGACATTCTTTTATTTCAGCCATGCATTAAGCAACTTCCCTGCTGAGTTGGGCTCCCTTCCTGGTGTGGATAAAGGAGTCCCTGGAGGTGCCTGCCGGTAATTTCCAGCTTCTCCAGAAACTCAGGTATTAGAAAAGACTGCTCAGGGACCCCGCTACAATATACCTCCACAATTTCAGGCACTCGCCGCAGACGATAGAGGGAGAGGGAGAGAGAAAGAGAGAAAGTAGGAGACCCTCCCCGAGGGTCCCCCAGTTCGAATTTCTGAAGTGCAAGGAAGGCGGGAGGAGGCCTCCAGGGAGCATACACTAGCAATAGAAAATCCACTGCATCGGAGAAAAAGAGGTAGAAAGAAAGAGAGGGAGAGGAGGAAAAAAGCATTTCCTCTCTCTGGTCTGGCAGGAGCAGCCTTTTTTTTTTTTTTTTCCTCCACCGGCTCCCACTGGAGACTTTTTACAAAACATGTGTTGCTGACATGTTGACAGATTGCTCAGTGAAGTGTTAGGCGCATGCACATGGCTGTCCATTTAAGGGGACATGGCATCCTAGCCAACATCCTCTACCTGAGGCAGCATGTTTTATACATCACTTCTCAGTTCAAACAAAAGAGGGAAAAAAAACAAAGCAAGGATCAATGAAAAAGTAAAGGTAAACAAGCTAGCAGAACGTATCAAAGAGGAAGGCAGAGTAAAGCGCTGTCTGAGCCTCGTTTAAGTTAGATGAGCAGTGAAGGCGGAATACCTGTAGATGACGAACGTCCGCATTAATTTGCACCTCCGTCTTCCATAAAGGTAGCCATGAAAGCGCTTCTGTAAGCACTCCATAAAAAGGGAGGAGTGAACGGGATCTGGAAATTTCGATCTCTTTTGCGAGCCAAAGAGTGACGTCTTAATCGTCTGGTGGCTTGAAAATTGCTGCCGTGGCAACCGAATGGAAATGGGGGGATGATAATGTATTCATGGTGGTGACGACCCGGGGGCTGCGGAGCACGCTCTCTGGGGACGGCACTTTACCTAAAGCCAGACGTGTCTGGGCAAAATCTCCACACAAGACGAGAGCAGAATACTTAGGAGAAAGAGAATGAGGAGAAAGGGAAAGGGAAAAAAAAAGAAGGGAAAGAAAAGAGCCATTCAAGAAACGGGAAAAGGTGTTACGAAGGGAGGTAGAGCAACAAATATTGCCTTTAAGGCAGCAGAAGGTAAGGACATTGATTGAGCTCTACTGTAAGCATCATAAGGATTAGAGAATCGTTGAAGAAGATACGAACGCCAAGATCTTCCCAGTACACTTTGAGAAGATGCTTCCTATTGGATTATGAAACCAGGGATTCTTTTCTTGGTGAGATCAGAGTGCTTTGAACATAAAAAGAAAGGTCAAACAGGTAGGGAGATGTTTCAAACAGTTCTTCCTAATGATCTCTTTCACTTGCAGACCTTCCAGTGGTGTATAAAACAAAGCGCAATGCCAGGCAGCTTGCCAGAGAGATGTCCTCAAGCGCTCGGGTGCCCTCATCTCCTTTTATTCCAAAAGCCAGTCGATATGAACATAGCGCAAGAGATAGAGACTCCAGAATGGGGGGAAAGAAAGTTGGTGAAAATAACTCTCACCCCTGAACCTCAGATGTGGTGCTGGAGATACCGGCTTACGATGAAGTCTGCATGTTAAAGCAAACCTCGAACTTCCTCTTCTCAGAAGTCCCAAACTGTGCTTTACCTGTTCAACAAGCAACCCTGCGTGCGCTTGACAGCCTGAGGCAGAAAATCAAGGCCAGTGTGATTTCTCTATTCAGTGGACTGGACATCTGTAGCATTAAGTCGTTCTCCAGAGTCCAGTAGAAGGTATAAGACTAGGGTTTAAACAAATTGTGTTGTGACAGAGAGAGAGAGAGAGCGAAAGAGTAAAGGAAAGAACGAAAAAGAGAAGGAGAGGAAAGAGAGGGCGGGAGCGCGCGAGAGCCGAGGGCATCAACAGTGTGTTCTTGAGTGCAGATGACCCCTGGCCATCCTGAGGCGTGAGCTTTATCCGGCAGACTGAGTAAGCTGCTCTGGCACTGAAAGACTCAGGCCTACATTCCCTCAGGTTGCTTTATCCTCCATTACGGAGGATGAATGACAATCTGCTTTCAAAGGGGTATGTAGCATGCACAAACATCACTGGCCAGAACCGATAGTTATTAGAAGGAAAATGCTGAATGCAAGTGTGGTCTACTACAATAATCCAATGCATTAATAAGTAGATCTATACAAATACCAACTGGCAACCCATCCGCAGTGTATGTTCCTATGAAAGACCGGATCCAACCTATGCAATTCCAGGATAAAACAATTACCGACCATGAATGAATGAAAGCATATAAATATCTGCCACGGTAAAACTGCTAAAATATCAGTGCTTACGTCAGTGCTTCAGCTGTTAGCATCTTCCTACAGTATGCCTCTTACATCTTACATTTACTGTAACAGTTCTACACTCCGCATCGCAGATCAAAAAAAAAAAAGATGCATGGACTGAACGTTCAGAAATGCACAGTGAAGATTAGCAAACATTGCTGTTTTGCATACTGATGGTCAAACTCCTTCCACCTGCATATTTACAGGATTGAGAGAGCAGTGCCCGGAGGTAAGAAACAAATTGCATTACCTTGCAAATCCCACTCAGACCTCTTTCTCACTCGTTCTCTCCCTCCCCCTCTCATTTTCTACCCCGCTAAAGTCAAGACAGGAATAAGATTCCACACTCACCTTAGTCACATGCAAACAGCAACTGAGTATTAGGAGGACGTCATCGCCGAGTAATTCGGCCGCGCGTAATCAAGGCGACTATTGAATCCACTGTTCTCCTGACAAAACTGGCTAGTGTTGGCACGTGGGGATTTAGGGGCTTAAAAGTATCTTGGAAACACGTGTAAACTCATACACTACTCATTACTTTGGCCATCTACCATTTTGGACATGTCCAAAAGATTAGTAGAGACTTTTCAGTGCAAATTTGAAATCCATTCTTAATGGATAGAGCCAATGGAATACTTCACGCAAGAAGATCCAGAAGATCCGTAATGCCCTTACATAATGGAGCATTTGAAGATGTTGGTTGTCGTCTTTGTAAAAATATTCAAGGAGCATTCAAGTCAAACCAGGGTAAGCCGCTGTAAAACATTAGAATGATGCAAATGTTTTTAAGGAGGCCAGACGTCCATGGATGACGATCCTAGTCGAGATGGCTTGGAGCCTACTGCAGTCAGTCCGAGCTTTCAGTGAGTGTAATGCGTGATCATCATAAATCAACGGATAATAACTTGTTGCCAACATGAAGAAGAGACGCATCCATTCAGATGATCTCAATCATTCACCAACACCACTTACAGTAACTGGGCTGGGAGTTACCGCCACATCACCCTGTACAGGCCTGAACTCGCTCGCTCGAAGCCATTTATACATGTTTGGTGCAATATAGGAGTTCCTGGGAGGCCAGCGTTTCAGACGTTCAGTAGGCAGTGTGACCATGGCTTCGTATGGAAAAACTTTCTACCCTGATGGTATCCAAGCACTAGTGGAACGCTGGGATGAGTGCATTAGTGTAGCAGATTAAAGTTTAGAACTTTCAAAACTCATCCTTGATTCAGTAGATAATCTTAATCCTAAATCCATAAAAAAGAAATATTGAACTTATCTTAGATAACTTCAAAGTCTGCTTTCAAAAACACTTTGTAATGTTTACTTATTATATGCTTGTAAAATTTATAATCCAACTACCCAATGGCGCTTAGAAGAGAACGGGATACGTTTTCAGTTAGGTTACTTTCAAGGTCTCTTCCCCTTCCTGTTATTGCAGGAATTTATTCTTGCCATTAGCTTCTTGTTGTAAGAAATTATAAGTTGTATGACCTGTAATTCTACCTCCGGAACACTGTTTTGTGGAAATAATTATTCTTAAAATGAATATCCAATAAATACAGTGGTGTGAAAAACTATTTGCCCCCCTCCTGATTTCTTATTCTTTTGCATGTTTGTCACACAAAATGTTTCTGATCATCAAACACATTTAACTATTAGTCAAAGATAACACAAGTAAACACAAAATGCAGTTTTTAAATGAGGGGTTTTATTATTTAGGGAGAAAAAAAATCCAAACCTACATGGCCCTGTGTGAAAAAGTAATTGTCCCCTGAACCTAATAACTGGTTGGGCCACCCTTAGCAGCAATAACTGCAATCAAGCGTTTGCGATAACTTGCAACGAGTCTTTTACAGCGCTCTGGAGGAATTTTGGCCCACTCATCTTTGCAGAATTGTTGTAATTCAGCTTTATTTGAGGGTTTTCTAGCATGAACCGCCTTTTTAAGGTCATGCCACAACATCTCAATAGGATTCAGGTCAGGACTTTGACTAGGCCACTCCAAAGTCTTCATTTTGTTTTTCTTCAGCCATTCAGAGGTGGATTTGCTGGTGTGTTTTGGGTCATTGTCCTGCTGCAGCACCCAAGATCGCTTCAGCTTGAGTTGACGAAAAGATGGCCGGATATTCTCCTTCAGGATTTTTTGGTAGACAGTAGAATTCATGGTTCCATCTATCACAGCAAGCCTTCCAGGTCCTGAAGCAGCAAAACAACCCCAGACCATCACACTACCACCACCATATTTTACTGTTGGTATGATGTTCTTTTTCTGAAATGCTGTGTTACTTTTACGCCAGATGTAACGGGACACGCACCTTCCAAAAAGTTCAACTTTTGTCTCGTCGGTCCACAAGGTATTTTCCCAAAAGTCTTGGCAATCATTGAGATGTTTTTTTAGCAAAATTGAGACGAGCCTTAATGTTCTTTTTGCTTAAAAGTGGTTTGCGCCTTGGAAATCTGCCATGCAGGCCGTTTTTGCCCAGTCTCTTTCTTATGGTGGAGTCGTGAACACTGACCTTAATTGAGGCAAGTGAGGCCTGCAGTTCTTTAGATGTTGTCCTAGGGTCTTTTGTGGCCTCTCGGATGAGTCGTCTCTGCACTCTTGGGGTAATTTTGGTCGGCCGGCCACTCCTGGGAAGGTTCACCACTGTTCCATGTTTTTGCCATTTGTGGATAATGGCTCTCACTGTGGTTCGCTGGAGTCCCAAAGCTTTAGAAATGGCTTTATAACCTGTACCAGACTGATAGATCTCAATTACTTTTGTTCTCATTTGTTCCTGAATTTCTTTGGGTCTTGGCATGATGTCTAGCTTTTGAGGTGCTTTTGGTCTACTTCTCTGTGTCAGGTAGCTCCTATTTAAGTGATTTCTTGATTGAAACAGGTGTGGCAGTAATCAGGCCTGGGGGTGACTACAGAAATTGAACTCAGATGTGATAAACCACAGTTAAGCTATTTTTTAACAAGGGGGGGCAATCACTTTTTCACACAGGGCCATGTAGATTTGGAGTTTTTTTTTCCTCCCTTAATAACGTAAACCTTCATTTAAAAACTGCATTTTGTGTTCAATTATGTTATCTTTGACTAATAGTTAACGGTTTTTGATGAGCAGAAACATTGAAGTGTGACAAACATGCAAAAGAATAAGAAATCAGGAAGGGGGCAAATAGTTTTTCACACCACTGTAAATAAATAAATAAATAAATAAATATAATACATGAATAAAACTCTGATTCCGAGTCTCGAGGGAAAAATATGCTAATGCAGGAAACGCTTTAAAATAGGGTTCCTCATGGTTTATTTTTATTTTACTACCGAAAGTGATTTTATCTGTGATCCTGTTTGATCGAGAATTCATCTGTTATATGTTTCTATAAAGAACTGAGAGGTTCCATCAACGTTTAAGTCCAACTTACCCTAGATTTTGCTTTTTTCCTCTAATTGAATCAATGCTAAAATCCCTTAAAAAGTCAAAATTTCCATAGCTTAGATTGACATTCATTCAATTGAAGGTGGCAGCATTGTTTTTAACCTTTATTGATAACATTAAAGCTTTAAGCTGTCTAGACACAGCCAATTGGATGGGTTGAATTACAGCTTAATCAGGGGCTTTAATTGATCAACAAAGTGCTGAGTCATTAAGTTAAACCCCTAAGCCTGCTAAGACCAGGGTCTTCTCTCCCAGAAGTCTCGTAGTGTTAAGATTATCTTAAGTGGGAAAGCGAACATTTTGAGTAGTGCATGCTGTACCATCTCCATGATCTTTGCTAAGCTGTGTTTGGGAGCACGAGTCCTAAGCAAGCAGTCCTGATCCCAGAAGAACAAAAGAAACAGAAGATGAGATATATCATTCATCGTAAAGAGCTGTCGAAGTGGACTGGGTCTGACATTTGCGCATGCCTTTTGCACAGAATGCTATTTGTTTTGCTCCCACTCCCCTCCACGATGAATCCTTGTATAGATTTGCTTAGGAAGATTAATGAGTTTGAGGGTGGTGGACGAAACAAGTCACGTACGAGAGGAGAGGCCAATGAGATCACGCAAACACAGAGGGCCTTGAAACCAAACACCCCAAAACATCCAAATTTCAGATCACTCAACAAAATTGCTAACATATTGAGACTCAAAAAACCCCCCGATGGTTGTATCACCACCTGGTTTCTCCACCTCCCTAAGAGTTTAGCTCTCCAGAGCCCTCTGAAGCCCTTCCACTGCTTAAATGGGAACCTCCCTCTATCCTGCCTTCCATCCACCCTCCTCCCCTGCTGGCCAAGACTCCTTCCTGAGAACATAGACTGGGAGAAAAGAGGCCACAGGGGAAGCATAAAGCTGTCTCACCGTTCACTCTTTCCACTACTTTCGCCCTCTAAACTCCCTGTGGCTCCTCACCAGTGGCCAGTTTGGCAGGCAGGATCTCAGGGATGCTGGACAGGAAGAAATGTGCAGTATATTTCCACACACTGACGTAAGACGACTGGTGCTTTAGGCCACGATAACTAAGGCGGGCCTTTGTTCAGGCGAAAGCTTTTTTGAGGATGAAAAGTAAAACGTGAAAACTGGTTATGAGCGATTGCTATGTGATAGGACACTACTAAACTGGGACAGATAAATCAACAAATCTTAAATATTGTTCTATTTAAAAAGAAAAATCACAATTTGTTGAGTTCAGTATGTCCAGGACGCTTTCATTTCCCAGACCAGCGCAAGTGGCCACCAGTTCAGTTTGTTCTTAATTGTATTGTGGCACAAAACATATTTTGTCCATTTATAGTTGTATTAATTGTTGGGAAAATCCACAAGTTATTTAGTTTGTTTGTTTGTTTGTCGGTTGGTTGGTTGGTTGGTTCAGTAAGTGGTTGGTTGGTTGGTTGGTTGGTTGGTTGAGTAAGTGGTTGGTTGGTTGGTTGGTTGGTTGAGTAAGTGGTTGGTTGGTTGGTTGGTTGGTTGGTTGGTTAAATCGTTGGTTAGTTAAAAGGTTGGTTAAACCATTGGTTGGATGGTTAAATGATTGGTTAGTTGGTTGATTAAATGTTTGGTTGTTTGAATGGTTGGTTGGTCCTCGTGGCCAATCATAATTAAAGAATTCAACATTGTTTTGGAACAAAATAATAAATTTCAATATTGAGCCAATTATTTTATTCATCTTCATATTAGTTGTTAAAAACTTTATCTGGCTGTCGATTTTTCTGATAAGAAAATTTACATATACAAATGTAGTAAACATTTTTTTTTTTTGCTTTCAGCAATATCTAAAAACCTGACACAATATAGCAATACCACCAAACAACAGCTCTGTTTCATTATTTCATCTTTGTTTTCAATTATTGCATCCTAAAACCCCTCAGCTCATTCTTTTATCTGAAAAAAAAAGAAACCTGCTCTGTTGCTCTGCGCTAAAAGCTACATGAATTAATAGAGATCTCTGCATCAAGGAGCGGGTATTTAAATCCACGAGACGGTGTGTGTGTGTGTGTGTGTGCATCTGTGGGTGTGTGTTGTGCTGGAGAGAGAGCACTCAGGACTCGAGCAGTCTCCTCACACACACACACATTATCTTGAGAGAGCAGCACACCCCTGAAAAGCTCTTTGGCATTTGATATGCTAATAGCGATTCGCAATTACGTGGCATGTGTTTGATTATGTTTCACACTTTGTGCGATTATTTATTAATTCAAGCCGGGGCAACAAAGCAAGGCAGTCGGTTGTAGCGAGCGTGCGACACACCTGTTAGAGCTTGTTGCTATCAAAGGAAGCAAACATGATTAGTGAATACGATATTAAATTAAACATGTTCTTTCCTTCTGTCTTCTTTTTTTCTTTCGTTAAGCTCGCCCATACATACAAAATGGATACAACTGAATGGGAATTAAAACCAGATACATCTTCGTCGTGACAAATAATCTATTTGTATATTATTATTTTTTTCAATGAATTATTTCATATATTTGTATGTATATATTAGACATATTACAAAGTGACCACAAGATACTGCATTATTATTATGCGTGTTCCAAAAACGTCATTAAAAATCGCTACACTCAAAGGGTCCGAATTACGCCTCTAGGAGGAATTAGTTGTAAGAAATCCACTTGGAGGAATCAAAACCCTCGCACACTAAAGTTTCTGAGATGTTAAATCAATCGTGAATGATCCAGCCCTAATCCTGCCCTGGCTTCTCGACAACAGCCTCATCATCATTCCACAGACATCACACACACACACACACACACACACATATATACATACGCACTCACGCACACATGCACGCACACCACTAAAACAAAACATCTGAATGCAGTAAAGACGAGCATATGAGAAAAGGGGGAAGTGCAGTAGAGATCCAGTACACCTCATCTCATATACGACACACACACACACACACACACACACACGGGGCTCTCCTGCATGATGCTACCTGCATTTCACAGTTCGAACATCAGTTTGCAAATCTAAACTCGGGATTGAGACGTCTGTCCTCCTCCTCCTCCTCCTCCTCTCACCATGTTAAAGCCGTCTGGCGTTAACAGCATTACCGAGAGCAGATGCTTTAAGAGGGAGCAGGGGCACGTAAGTCTGGCGGCGTTCGCCACTGCCCCGGCGATGTCTGGATAAAACTACAGGCGTCCTTATCGGCTCACGCGCATCCTCTCCCTGAGGAGGAGTCGGCCCATTATTCACTAATTACCAGCAGAGGGGCGTCTCGGTGCCTGACGCATCTGTCGGTCGCCGCGTCGCTCAGCAAAAGTCTCGGAGACGGTCGTGAGGCTCGATGACGGAAAAGTTTCTCCTTTCGGGGAGACGGTTCAAAAGTTCACCTGCAAAAGGTTTTACGCCGTCGGTAATTGAAAATGTATAAAAGCACGTCGAAATACGTTTATTAGCTGAAAAAAATCCATGTTCTAATTATAATATTAATATCAGACGCACAGCAGGTTATTCAGCATGTTACTTTGTAGATGCTTGTACTCATTTCAAACTGTAATATATATATATATATATGTTAATTTAAGTTTGAAATGAGTTTTTAAAACATGTATAGAAATAGGGTTAACGATCTCACGTTCTTGTGAAAGAAGCTATGAATATATTTTAAAAGGTAAAAGGTCTATTTTACATATTAATATGAATAGTTAAATATTTCTTAAATAATTCATAAAAAAATTATCTTGCTTTTAAATAATGCATAATTCAGAATAACCTTCCTAGCACTTTTTTTTAAAGGGAATAAACCACAATATTAAAAATTTACTACAATATTAGTGTTATCCCAGATGTCTTAAAAAAAATTAAAAAAAGAAGTATAATAAATATTTGACGTTATGAGATTTTAAAGCTTCTCCAGGATTGATAGGATCATAATAATAATTTAACAGTAACTATTTATAAAATTAAAAAAAAGGTTTCCAGACAGATCGGCGCAGTGGATTATTATATTATATTTTTAAGCTAACCTGCAAGTGCTCTATAATATACAATAATTGCATCGTTACATTGCTTGTTCTTGTTCTTATAGCTTAAAAAAATTTTTTAAATCATAATAAAATAATAATAAAAAAAAAACAGCGCTTGTGTTATATAAAAAAAAAAAAAAAAGACCAAAGATCTTTCTCCCAGCCTTGTCGAGGGCGATGTACTACAGCTGGACGTGTGTGTGGACGTGTGCCGTCTTTTATTTCTCCCATTTCTTTTTTGTTTTTTCCATCTTGAAGTAAAGGAAACTTCACTAATATCATTTCCTTCAGCTGCACGATCATGAAAGGAATAACGGAGTGTAAATAACTACGGCCCGATGCCGAACTGTTCTCCCGGCCCGTTGTCATGGTTACACACTCTGACATGCATACACACGGTATCAGGAGCATTGCTGATCAATTAATAAGGCGGATTCCTGCTAGCGGAACTCACCACTCGGAGCGCGCATAGAGGTAGCGTGAGGCGTTTCACAAACACGTGTCGCTGAAACTCCGGACTCAGGCTCGGGATATTGACCTTTAGCTACGGTACGTTCTACAGCTTCACCTGGTGTGCGGGTCTACTGCTGAGGAACATGGGGTCAATTTTACTACATACTTTTGTATCTCATACAAGCAGTAAAAGTGTCTGGACATCTCTTTTTCCGGGGATAAGAGCATGTGTGTGTGTGTGTGTGTGTGTGTGTGTGTGTGTGTGTGTGTGTGTGTGTGTGTGTGTGTGTGTGCGTGTGTGTGTGAGAGAGAGAGACAGAGAATGGTTTGTTGGAAGGTGCACTGCTCTTCATTACACACTGACACTGACACAAGGCAGCACTTTTACTCAGACGCACTTCCACAGCCAGAGGACGGAGACGAGCTTTAGTGGGTTTGTGATTCTGCTCCAGCCGAGTGCAGACCTATTAACATTTAATGCTCCATTCTTCTTCTCGACTCAGACAGCTGCAAAGAAGAGCTTAAACACAGACTGATTCAGGACTTATGTGTGTGTGTGTGTGTGTGTGTGTGTGTGTGTGTGTGTGTGTGTGTGTGTGTGTGTGTACTGTGCGTGTTTGTATAAATGTGCTACAAGGTCCAAACCCAACCCATATTTGATAAAAGAAATGGCCGTATTGCTTTGTTTCTGCCTTTAATAAAGAGCTTGACGTCGAATGGTTTTACTTTAGTGGAAGCGTTACGCAATAACTTGGGGGTGAAACATGGCTGGTTTCTGATTTCACAAACCAGCTGTGTGTCTGAGGCAGTTCTTCAGTTATTGGTTCATAACGCCTCTAATCTGAGGTGATGTTTGAGGTTAATTGGTGATTTCTGAGGCTGGTGACTCTAAATAAACGTCTCCTCTGCAAATTCTGAGGTAAGTTCTGGTCCTGATTTCCTGAGAAGGTCTTCATGAGAGAAACGTTCCTCATGGAGCTTGATGGGTTTTGCAAATGCACTTGACACAATACTGTTCTTACAAGAGCTGTTCCAGAACATCTGACCTCCATGTCTTCAAATAACAACTGACAAAAAACAGTATTGTTCTAGAAAGGAGAAAATAAACCCAAACTTGTGTCCAAATATTTTTGACCTGCACTGTATAGAACTGGACAAACCCTCTATGGGTTTCCTGAAGAGCTCAACTGTGTGTTAATCCATAGAGAGACAGAAAGAACTACACACGCCTTCTTACCTCAGTTACCACAAGCTAGCGTGTTTAGCTTTAGCTTCATTTATAAGCTAACACATTTGATTGAACTCCATCATCAGTACCCCACACCTCATCTCCTACACTTCTTGTGGTAAGTTAAACTACAACGAGTCCACTTACTGTAGCTGGCTCGCTAAAGTGATTAGCATTAGCTTTGCAGCTGTCACTCAAATCATCTACACCTCTACGGTATGTACAGTGGAACCTTAGCATACAGATTTCATTCGTCCCGGAGGCGAGATCCTAAAGAAGTAATGTAAATACAGATCATCCGTTCCAGACACCCAAAAATATGAACAATATTACCAAAGAACGCACAAAAAAAAATCATGTAGCTTTTGAATACCTGCTGAAGGCAACGCTGGTATCATATGGGCTAACACAAACAGCCTTCACTGACTGAATACGAAGGCAGCTCCTAGTGGCCATTCAAGGAACTGCATGTTTTAACACATTTTTCTGGAACGGAGGTTGTGATATGGATGGTGCATGAGAAATACAAAGAAAATTTGACAGAAGAGGGAAGTATTGGAACCTGTCGCTGGGAGAGCACAGGTTTGAAAATGTATGTGGAAGGTATTTACACTACCGTTCAAAAGTTTTAGATCACTTGCAAATGTCTTTGTTTTTGTTTAGTGATTTATTTTCTCCATTCTACAACAATACTGCGGATTTCAAAACTATAAAATAACACATATGGAATTAGGTAATTACGTAACAACAAAAACACCAGTTAGTTGTTATTTTAAGACACAGAGGTCGGCCTTTCTGTAATAGTTCCTGCAAGAACAGTATTGTGTCAAGTGCATTCGCAAAATCCGTCAAGCACCATAATGAAACTGTCTCTCATGAAGGCCGTCCCAGGAGGACGAGACCAAAACCTACCTCTGCTGCAGACGAGAAGTTCATTTAGAGTTATCAGCCTGAAAAATGACCAATTAACAGCAGCTCAGATTAGAGGCGTTATGAAGTCTTTACAGAGCAGAAGTAGCAGAAACATCTCAATATCAACTGTTCAAAGGAGATTCATGCAGTTTTTGGACGCCTTCAGAAAAACTTTACAATGTAGAAAGAAATAAACATCAGGAACCATCATGGAGTTAGAAAGTGATCCTAAACTTTTGAACGGCAGTGTGTGTATGTACAGTATGTTTTTTATTGAAATCAGGAGTAATTGGTATGGATTAAAGAAAAAGACAAAAATACTGCTTTTTGATGAGAAACCAGACCGGAAAACATTTAGGACGTACAAGTGATTAAAGTGTAAACGTGTGTGTGTGTGTGTGTGTGTGTGTGAGTAAGAGTGTGTTCCTGGGTGTATGACTCATAGTTGTCTATCTACTGTCTAAAGCTCAACTTTAATGGTTTCTTAACATTAACTCTAAGATACTGATATACAGAATCAGTGCGAGTACAGCGTACAAAGACAACCGTGAAGGTTCGCAAGTCTGTCATTTTCGTTCTCTTTCTCTTCACGTGTCAGGTGAAAGACCAGGATGATGTTAGTAAAGGGAAGAGAGGGAAGCTGAAACCACGCCTTGCCTCTTTATCACAACACGCCTGTCAAAAGAAAATCTTTACAGCTGCTGAGACAAATCCGTACAGCCATTTTGTGCACTTTGTACTGCTCTCGTCCGTGTGTGTGTGCGTGTGTGTGTGTGTGTTTGAGAAAGAGAGAAATGATGATGACTAAATGTGTTAATGAGGGTCAGCTAGTAAATGTGCTGGCATCAGTTATCTGTATGCTTACACATGTGTGTGTTTGTGTGTGTGGATAAACCGGGCTGGATTTTATATCTTGATAAGGACCGAGAACCAAATGTATAGTTAATAAATAACCTAGTAGAAGTGTGTGTGTGTGTGCTGTGCAACAGCTACCGAATAAAAGCAGAAAGAAATCTTTACAGGAGGGAATTAGGAGGACACGGAGGAAACGCAGGCATCCAGGAGCTCACACAACTAGGCATCTCCTCTCACTTCCTCTCATTGTGGCTGAGCCGAGCAGCACGGCGAGCTTCTGACAAAAGCCCAATAAATAGTTGATCCAGTGCATAATGTGCAGCGTGAAGCTTGGGGGAGAAGCACAGAGGCACGTCTCACGGGACTGCAGCTGCTTTGAATGCCTAATGACACTCCCGCTAATGTTTCAGGCACTGGAGAGGAGACGCAGGAGACTCTGCACGCAGGCGGTGATGAGACACACACACGCACGCGCGTGCACACGAGGAAGAGCACAATGGCACCTTCCTCGATGATTACAACGTCCAAATGCGCAAAGAACGTCATATATCACTGCCTACGCCGACACAGAAACTCAGAGGCTCGGGAACGTATACGAACGAGTCTGTAATCCTGAGCATCGGCTCGCATCGTGCTCGCAGGATCGGCGCGGCGAGCTCTGTCTATAACACCAGGTCTCTTCTCATGCAGGACGACAGACTAGGAAAGTCATTCTCTCGCCTGATCGGTTTTATCTTCTGCCAATCTCACATCAAATCACTTCATGATGTCTAGCTTCAAAGGGTAGCACTTGAATTAGCATCAAGCTTGATGTTAATAATCATCCATCCATCCATCCATCTAGGATCCTCTGTAGTCCAAATAGGGACTGTGGGAGGCCAATAGTGACCATTGTATTCATTCTCAATTTTACAACCGGCCCGATGTTAACACAGCAGCTGTAACATGCTAACATCTGGAAATATTAGTTGGAACATAATCAGTGATAAAAGTCTGGGTTAGAACTTTGGGTTTCATAAGGTATCACAAACAGGAATAAAGAAACGCTCAGTTACAGCTTGTGGAGGAAAATTGCAGCTTCCTGTTTCACACTAGACTCCTTCTATAAATAAAAAAAATATCCCTTTACATAACATGTCCTTATGTCAACTACACAATTCCATCCATCCATCCATCCAACCATCTAGGAACATCTGTAGTCCAACTAGGGACTGTGGGAGGTCAATAGTGACCATTGTATTTATTCCCATTTATCCAACTGTGGTATGGACCTCTGGTCAAAATTCACATGTACTTGTACATTTACAAAGTACAGGCAATTTGGGAACGCCATTTAGCTTTTGGACTGTGGGAAGAAACCGGAGAACATGGAGGAAACCCACCAAGCAACGGGGAGAACATGCAAACTCCATGCACACAGACCCCGAGGCGGGAATCGAACCTGGAGGAGGTATTAGGTGACAGTGCTACCTGCTACGCCGCCATGCTGCCCAACTACACGGTTTGTTAGACGTGCTATATGAATAAATTTGCTTTGAATTTAATCGAATCTAATCAAATTGAATTACAGCAGGAACATCTGTGAGAGCTGCTGTTCTAGAAAATTAATCAGCACTTTCAGACCAGTCTGAAATATTTCGTACAAGTTTTCGCTAAGTGTACAGAAGTTAGCATGAATTTATGACACGTACGCTCTTCATAACCAGTTATAACGTGACTTTAACCACTATAACCACTTTATAATACTAGTCTCTAACTGTTTTAATTCATGGTACTGCAGCCGTGGCCGTGATAGCTGCCATTACAGCGTACATGAGATGCTAAGCTGAACAGTACTTTAGCATTTCGCTAGAATGAATACAATCTGAAGATCACTGTGGAACACAATGTTACATACAGTACTGACAGTTTTAATGAAATATAAGGCAAAATATCAGCCATAAAACATTTGTTTACCAGAGCTGGAAATATTAGCATGTAGCGTAAGCAGACATAAGGATTACTACCAGCCAACACCGTTTACATACAGTTGTACAGCAGTGTTTAGTCACTTTTAAAGGCAACGATGATGGAAAAGGGATAGTTTGGATTTCTTAAATCAAAATTTAATTGCATTCAAGTCTGTTACGATAGTCATTATAAGGTCTTATAAGCATATAAAGCTGCTGCAGTCGCGCTGAGCCAAATCAGGTTGGTATCTTTCAAAACTGCAGTTTTAGGACAACATTAACGCCTTTCCTTCCCCTGAAATGGCTGCATCGATGACCGAAACTAGCCGTAAGACAGACTGAAGCTAATGGCACTGCAGAAGCTTCCTGTGAGTCTCAGACAAACTTCGGAATGACTTTTTGCACCGAACGAGGGTTGTGGATTTTGGCCGTTGTTACTTACATTATACTTGTGGTCCAGACTTCACAATCGGTGTGCAGAACAGGAAAATTCATAACGACCAAGACCTAATGTAATATACTTCCACGCACCACATTTTGGATTAAGACAAACCCTTGAAAAAAGCCAACCTTCCTTTTAACAATGCCACCGAAATATCAGCTATTTCTCCAGGAGTTTCGAGAGATACTGGGAGTATCCGTCACCACATGGATACTGTAGGTTCCATCAAAACCTGCGAGTGTATGACATTTTCCTAAGAGAGATTTTTAACGTAGTTATGCCACTCTTAGTAAACTACCACCAAGTGATCTATTTATACCATTTATTTATAATTTTATTATACTTTACATAATTTTACATACTGTAGGTCCAGTTGGAATTGGATGAGCTCTGAAAGTGTTAAATCAGCACCGGGGATTTTACTGTGTTAAGTTTGGGTTCGTTAGCTACATGGTACACTGAGCAACGAATGTCTAACAGTTACTGTAGCAGTTGCATCATTATTAATTGCCCTCTGATTGGTCAGATTATGTATTATTTTTATGTATGTTTTACTAAATTTTGGACATGAATTAAGCATTGAACAGATTGTACCTAAAACCTGCACACAAACCTAAAATTAGGAACGAATTAGTAAAACGATTGAACGAACAAGAAAAAAAAAAAGAAATATGACGTGACCCTCCCGGGCACTGTAATTAATAAATTTAATTATGCTCGGAGAGTTGTGAATTCTCAATTTTCTCCCTGAAACTCAAAATTTAATCAAAATGTATCCATACCTGAAGGGACGTCTTTTGCCTCATGCCTATTCACGTGAGAAACTTTTTTTTTTTCTTTCACCAGGCTGATATTAATTTGTGTTTACTCTCATCGCTATGGTAACTAAACACTCTAATTCAGTTAGACAGTAAAAAAAAAAAAAAAGGAAAAAAAAGCTCTTTTCTGGATTAGACAGCTAAGGGAACGTAGAACAAGGTGGCACCACTCTCACACGCCTTTTAGGCCAACAGAAAAGGGGGTGAATACGGTGAATACGGCTTCCCGGACAGTGAGGTTTTTGTTCATTAAAAGCATGTTCGAGTGATTTTTTTTTTTTTTCATGTTAGGATACTTTTCTACTTCCACCCTCTACTCGTGACCCTGAATCGCTTTCATTATGGTTGGCCATCTGGCTGAGGCGTGCTTAGCTTATTCTCCCTGTGCCATGATGAGAGCGGGGAAAGGCACTTATTAAAAAGGCCGCCTCACAAGGGCCCTCGCAAAGGGGAAGGTTTTCCACAGAAGGACAGGAGGAAAGCAGCAGCTTCGGGGAAATGAGAGAGGAAATAAGCTCCACTGGGGGAGCGGCCCGAGCATGGACAGAGGACGTTTCTGGGAGTGACAGGATGTATTTCTGCAAGCGAGCTCGAGGCTCGCTGTGGTTCGCTCTCACCTTTCATTCTTTGTTACAAAAAGACCCTAAAAAACCAGTTGTTAAAGTGGCGCCTTTTTCTAACTGCGACTCGGGATAAGTACTGTATGGCGCCAAAGTAAGGGCTTCTTCTTAAGGGCAGGATGTGTCTCAAAAATATATAGTTTTAATCATTTTTCCCACAGCAAAGGAGTCAGAGAGCGTGAGAGCGGAACCATTAGCGCAACCATCTTCCATTACTTCCCACTTTCTATGTGTCTAATCTATCACATTTGCAGCCAAAACCTAATCATTTCCATTTAGACATTTGCATCACTGCATCGCTCATAATGCATTCTCAATGTACATCTATTGAGTTATTAAATCGCATGCATTTGTATAATTATTGCTTTTCGAGTAAAAATCCAATACAAACTTATGTTTATTGCTTTCGTTGATCGTTTTACAATTTATATAAATGATCCAAATGCTAAAGTTAATGTTTACGCATGCTTATACAAATTCATTTAATTGAAATTTTATGAAATTGAGACACAATCGTCTGAATGATTTGTCTATTTTTGATGAGGGTGAGTCAAAAATTAGCCGCACTCCGGTAATATTCAAACTTCCGTTGGCCGTAACGTCTTATCAGCTCGTTCCCGTCACTGCTGTGCAGGTGTGAACGTTTGACATCAGTTCATTTGTAACTGTGGTGCGAGCAAAAGCAAATACCCAACTTGTGATTTGCTCAAAAGAAAAAGAAAAAGATATTTTTGTTGTCTTATGATGTATATGGTGCCGTTATGTATCGAAGACTTTGTGCGCAGTCTGGAGAAAGTGTTTGGATATCTGCAAACTAAATTTGGACTGATACTCTAAGGAATGAAACTGATACTTCGTTGAAAGTTTCTTAAAGATAATCATTACTGGTGCGATACACGGATTCATCACTAAGAGCCTGAGATTAAACAGCAGAGTATGGAACGGAAAAGTCCTAAATCTGCTATCCAAGGCCGGTGTGACCTCGCATGGTGCAGCTCTACAAGGATGAAGATTCACTTCTGATGAAGAAGTGAAGACAGCGGTGCATTCGTGGCTCACACTTCAGAAAGATGGACAAAGTGGAGTAAAAAGCGAGGAGACTATACATAAAATACATTCTACAACCAGAGTGCGGATCATTTCTGACTCACTCTTGTACTCGCGTAGTCTCTATCTCTACCCCCATCTTTTGATCTTTCTTTTTTTTTTCAGTTGAGTAACTAATTAAAAACAAGTATGTGCACAGAATATACTTACACTATCATTTCCCAATTTTAAAGCCATTTGCTTATACAACAGCCCTCTACAAAGTCATTAAAACAGAAACTCACAATGCAATAATGATAAAAAAAAAAATTACAAATAATCATGCAGCCCCATGCTCCAGTGATGAACTACAAAAGAAGACATTTGGAAAGATTTTATGTCAAGTCAGTCTCAACGTTTATTATTAGCCGGCTTCCTTTCTTTAAAGGAGACCTATTATTTAAATTTATTATTAAAATATATTATTTTTGTCATTTTCAGACATTCAGGTGGCTGTCAAGTGTGTGTGTGTGTACAAAAAAATCATGTTGTTTTTGGTCCTTCAATTTTAAAAACAAGCTCCCTGATGTGACCTCATATAAGAAGATCCCCTCCCCCGAACTTGTTCCTCATTTACATAGACACTGAAATGGCACGCTTGGAAAAAGAGTAAAAGAGAAGGATTTCAAGGTGTGAAAACATACAGTGTGTATGATTCAGCTGATGCATTACCACAAATGCTCTGTTTCGAGCTCCAGTTTGTTAACTTGTTAAAGAAGGAGTAAAATATGGGACCTTTTTACGGGAAATAGTGACACATCATTATGAAAACAGCAAGGTCTGTACAGTAGGTTCACAGAGAATAAACGAATCATTCCTTGACTGTAGAGAAAATTCGCCGTGTCTCCCTCCCAACATAAACACTGGTGTTTGCTTCCTGAGGATCCACAGACGCAGAACGCCGTGCAGCTGGGACTGAAACGTGACTCCCGGTTTTAAGCCTCGCCATTAATGCTAATCAGTCCGTGTAGTGTGTACCAGCCTTAGCAAGGACTGTTTAGTCATCTCATTGTTTTTCCAGGTGTTAAAAGATGACAGCAATTAACAAGCATACTTGCTGGCTCTCGGTGTAGAGGAAAGGTGCATGGTGTACCGCGCTCAGGGAGGCTCTAGTCTCTGAACCAGAATGTGCTCCATAATGGACTAGCATATCAATAAAAGTGCTGCTTTCTTCTCGCATCTTGCCTCGAGTGCACCAAGTGCAAAGCTTCCTAAACGCGAAATCTGACTGGCACTGCGATGGATTTCTTTAACACTTGGAGAGAGATTAGTTTTACTCTGCACGAGGGTTGGGCTGAGGTAACAGAGGCGAGGATCTGGAGTGAAACCTGCACCCGAACCCCGCCTGACCTTGATCAGACGTATGGATGAATGAGGATGACGGGCTCTTAAACAGCGGAAACCCGATCCGCAGCCGTCCCGGAGCCAGAACCGGAGAGCGCGGGAGGCTTTTAGGGGGTAAATATACCTCCGCTCTGCTTCCTCCATCTCTCGTGGGGAGAATTCCATCCACCCGACTCTGCCGCGTCCCAGGGGAGGCATTCCTGCAGCCCTGCCCAAGCATCTGGAGAGTCCCTGCTGAAGGGAGTGTGTGTGTGTGTGTGTGTATAGAGGGGGTCGATACGAAGAAGACGAGTGTGGGAGGTGGGGTGCCGCAAGCATTCCTCCAGCCCTGCCCTAGTCGAAGATGGCCTGCTCTCTGGAGACACATTCCTGCAGCATGTGCACCTCTCTCTTTCCCTTCCCCTCTCTCACTCTTCACCCTTCACTATTTCTCTCACTCTTTCTCTCTCTCTCTCTCTCTCTCTCTCTCTATCTGCCTCATCTTTCTTCCTCCGGCTCCTTCTGCAGTCCAGCATTAACGCGATCAATAGCGCCAATCGCAGGAGGGACACGGGCCGATCCATACTCCACCGGTTCCCTCGGCGCAGGCCAGCGGTCGCGCCTTAAGTGCACGGATAGGTGATAAACCTCTCCCAGACTAGGCTAGACAAAGGCAACCATTGATTGGGGTGACATGTTACATCTCTCTCTTTTTTTTATTCTTTTTCCCCCCTTTCTTTGTGTTTCTCTCACACTCTCGACATTCTGCACCGAAGGCACGTCCAGCGGCGTTCGCAAAGCCATTACTTTTTTATACCGCACGAACGACAGACTGTGAATATTCAATTAAAAATCAATCAGACATGCAAATCATGAAATGCCTTTTTTTTTTTTTTTAATAAAAGATCCATTTGCGGCCATTCTTTAAGAAAAAGAAAAAAGAAAAAAAAAACACGCGCTTTCAATGTACCTGTCGACTCGGTTCCCAAACGGCAATTATGTCCTTTTATTCGGCTTGCTCAGAGGGTCTAATTCAAGCCACTTTTCAAGCATTGTTCCATTAGAAGTTATTTGTCTAAGAGCTTGACATTAATGAGGTCTTGCTCTAATGGCAAAGGATGGCAGAAACATTTGGGGTCTGGAATCACAATCAGGGAGAAAATCAAACACCACGACCACCCACCTCCCCATCCCCTCCCCCCACGAGTCCATATTTAAAAATGAAACTGTCAAGAGCTTTTTTTTTTCAATCGCCATTTGGAAGCAATGTGTAATGTTATTTCAGTGAACGTCGAAGTAGTGGAGAAATAATGCAAAATTTTACCCATAATTCGACGCAGCTAGCTATACGACTTGGCTCGGCTAGTTAGCGCTCTTTAAGCATGAAAGTATTAGCGTGGATGCTGGACGGATAGAAGGACTAGCCAAATCTCGATGCACCACTATCAGTGTGTACTTAAACGGCATTGTGGGTAATAAAGGAAACAAAAACCAACAATGTATCGTTAAAAGTTATTTACAAGTCATTACAAAATGAAGCCGGGGTGTTATGTTATAATTATGAAATAAAAAAAAAAAAAACGGAATCTTCACGTCTGATGTTCCCCCTTTAAGTCCAGACTGTATTATTAGTTACAACCTGCTAGTGGTTCTAGTTCGACGGCTTGTACTGTATTTCACAAATGAATAAAACAATATAACTTATCACGGACATTGTTCATTTCATTTGCACACACACACACACACACACACACACACAAAAACATATGCACACACACACACAGCCCCATGTGAGACGTGTTCATAAAATCTATTCCCTCACAAATCAAGGAGCTCCCAGTGAACGGAAAATCTTCGTAATCCTCGAATGGGATATCTTTCTGGTTGTCTAGACATGGGGGACCGATCCAAGTCATTCATGCCCTATAATTTGTGGTTAGATACAAAGAGAATTTTGATCACTCGCACATTGCACATATGCAGACCACTCTCTCTTTCTCTCTCATACAGAGCTCTTATACATTTCAGATGAAAAGACACACAAAGGCTTATTGTCACTGCTAAAATAAATCTGGTCTACGGGGAAGAGGAGGTACTCGGCTTGCTGGACTAAAACCCGCGCTCAGAACCTATACTGCTTCCTACTGAAAATATTTACTTAACAACCTCTCTTTTGGCCAGATGCACTAATTTCTCTTTACGTTTTTTTTTTATTTTTTTTTTTAATCAAGCTGGTTTCCTGAAGGATAATCGTTCTTTTGTTATAAGCCCAAACCATAGTGCTATGGAAATCTCCACTTCTATTCGTCACGAGGCCGTGTTACTACATATTTCCAATAGCAGCAGCTCTGATATTAAAACTTCGTTTCTATAGTAACAGCTCATTCAGTCAAAAGCTCACATCATCTATGACTAAAAATAAACAAATTAAACAATGTGTTTTTGTTTATTGAATGATGTTAAATGTTAAACATTAAGTTAAATTATCATCAGCATGTTGTTCGTAATTTTCCAACAACAGCATGCTCTTACGTGTTTTATTCCTTACTTAAAACCCAACCCATACACATACTGTTGTAAAGCACTGAGCTATAGTCCAGTGCAAAATCTTAAGCCACCTTTCAATTCTTCATTTTACTTTTTTGTATTGTTCCCCAATTTTCTCCCTAATTTCTGTACAATTCCTCCCCGTCACTAGGGGGCTCCACATTAAAGCTACTACTACCACTCGGTCGGGAGGGCTGAAGACTATCACATTTCCTCCGAACCACGTGACGCCAGCCGACCGCATCTTTTCGAACTGCTCGCTCACGCATAAGTTTGGGGGCGGCGTAACACACTCGGAGGACAGCGCTATCCACTCCTTCCGCTTGCGTGAGCTCACAGACGCCCCTGATTGGCTGTAGAGCCGTGATAAATGTGGGAGCACTAAGTACCTCTCATCCCTCCCCTCTGAGAGAGCTCGACCAATCAGCTCTCTCTAGACCTCCGGCTGCGAGAGGTTACAGCATCACCCAGGAATCGAACTCGCGATCTCCGGATGATAGGGCGAGCACTTTATCACTGCGCCACTCGGAGGCCCCTCATTTCTTCATATTAAATGAAATTAACAAACAAACAAAAAAAAACAACGAGAACAAATGGTTTAGTGTGACAGGCTACAAAGTGCCTAAAGAAACAATTTTAGAAATAAACTGTAACAATGTGTGAAATGTAACAACCTCAGCAGCATCCTCATTTCCCCTCTCGTCTGTTCCAACCAACTCAGTATTTAGCCTCATCAGGACACAAATCACTGACCTGATCATCTGTCATCATCTGTACCTGTTTCTCACTGGTTCATGCCCTAAGTAAGTTAGATGGCTTTCTCATGCTTGAATTATTCAAAGGTCACGGTGTGGCTTAGCAAAAAAAAAAACTGAAACTGGTCAGCGAAAAGTGAGGGCCGAAAAAAGTCTTTCAGGAGGCCTGGACAACTATTCCTTAAGACTACATTAAAAAAAATAAGAAAGTCAGACTCTTTGGAAGGGATGGGTGGTTCGAGACATTTGCACAGTACTATATATATATACACAGTATATGAATATAAAATCCTGGTCTTTGTGTTGTACCATTTTTGTACAGATTCTAAAGTTTTATTCTAGTTATTGTTTAGTACTAGTATAGCGCAAAGCTGGACTTTCAGTAAGGCTGCAATGCCTCAAAATGTGTTAGGGGTAGCTCAGTGCTTTAGGTGATTACTGATCAGAAGGTTCCAGGTTCAAACCCAGCACCACCACGTCGCCACTGTTGGGCCTTTGAGCAAGGCCCTTAACCCTCAACTGCCAGTCACTCTGGATAGGGGCGTCTGCCAGATGTAAAATGCCTCAGATGGCAGATTTTGATCATCAGCAGGAGATGATGATCACTGATCGTCCCTTCACTAGGGTTCACACATTCATGGACTTTTGGTGATCTAAAAATAACAGAATGGCATGTTTTTTTCCAAAAATGACTGGTTCAAAATATAGAAATGTAAGTTTATTAAATTAAAAACATGTCTAATGTAAAACCACAGTGAACTCCAGTAACCTAGATCAGTTACAAAGCCTGAAAGCTCGTATAACATAAAGAGGACGCCCAGTCCAGCAAAAGCCTTAAGCTGATATCATTAGCTCTCCCAGCCCTCGCTGTCAGTGTATTTTTAGCCGTGTTAATACATCAGAAAAGAAATGACACCCATCTCCCAGTGACCCTCAGACACTCGGTGGATATTAATCAACCTCCGGAATACTGCAGGAGGAAGTCATTAAGCAAACTCTTTGCTTTATGCGGTTCCATTCGAACGACGGGATTTAATCCTAATTATGATTATGCTGTGTTAATTTGCGGACAGATCGTCAGAACTGTTATGATCATCTTCAGACAGAAAGCAGGAAAGACAAAAGGACAGAGGACGTACTAGGCCCGAGAGGCAGGTTTCGGTGGAGCTACAGTATGTGTTAAGCTAGGCTATAAGCTTAGAGGAATGGAGTGAGCATTGTTTACCTGTCAGCTGGCATTGATTAATCTTGTGTTGGCTAAGATCGCTCGCTGAGTCGAAAACCTGGTGGCAGGAACGGCAGCTGTGCTCCTCGTCCTCCTCCTCCCCCTCGTCCCCTTCCCCGGGAGAGCACCTCCTCCTCGTCAGACGCCTGTCCTCGGCATCCTCACACACCGTGTCGGGGGCACACTCACGATCTGTGGTGGAAAACAACGGGAAAAAAAAAAAGAGAGAGAGAGAGAAAAAAACAGCATGCCATGGTCACTACTGGGTGCTGCGTCCACTGGGACCAACTGCTGCCAGAGTTATATTATTAGCTAAGAGTCATGGAAGTATAAAATTGGGTTAATGAAAATATTAATCGGTTTAAAATTAAAACCGAATTGTTATTGTATTCATTATCTCTATACGTCTCCATGGCTTTGGAAGGAACAATGTCTCGAAGAGTTAAAGAGACATGATTCCACCTTAAATATTCCACCTTAAGTAATAAATATCGACCCTCAGGAGGTTCTGTTCTCTCCAGTTATCTCTATGGATCTTTTTTTTTCCAAGCACTTAATTAAAGTGAGTCAAAAATGTGTAATTTTTTTGAGATTAGAGAGAGAGAGAAAAAAAAAACATGCTCGATGTATCACATTAGCCGTTCTTCTGTTTCTTCATTCATGGTTAACTGTGGAGTCGTACGGCAGTGTCTCATTAAGACAAGGCTCTAGAACCATCGCAGAAATCCAGAACTGAAAGGAACGGTTCTAAGCATTAATGCAACGGTGTGATGCTGGTTAATGTGATGGTCCTTAAAAGTCCAGTTACCAGTTATAAGGATTGCAGCGTAAATCTCGCGATAATGCTTTCCTTGTGCTATACTGTATAACCAACCTGACAACCTTAAAATACACCAAGGAACTTCACCTGACTGTAAAGTCTGACTCCATTGGAATCAGGAAACTTGCAGAAATTCTCGCATGCTTGCAAGTTACATCACATTAGATTGGCATTATCCGGAACCATATGCTTCGAAACATCTACCAAATATGTTCCGGATGAACTCTGAACCCCTTCATGGAAAAAAGGGCATCTGCCACTTCAACGGCTCAGAAGACAATAGCGAGACAAAGATGAGATTGGTGTGTGTTACGCTCTCAATGTGACACACTTCCCTGAATAATTCAGCCTTCGCTCGCAGGCAGCCACGGGTCGCACACATCAATATTCCCGTATCTGCAGTGTTGTCTTTCACAAGCGAACCAGGTCTGCAATGGCGCCGGCTATCAATCTTGCGGCTCTGCAGTGGCCATCTAATTCATAAAATGGAACAAGCCTTCTAGGCCAATTCTTACATCAACCTTGTCTCGAAATGGAGCTGACAGTCATGAAACAAATGGACCGCACTGTACGCGCATCCGAAGCCTCATCTGTCAAGCAACTTCCTCATCATGTCACAGTGATGAATAATCAATGGTGATCACCAGAAAACAACCGTTTCCTGAACGTCCGCGTTCATTTAAAACACGACGATTCAATTTTAATACGTTTTACTATGGACTTGTCATGGCAACAAAGATGCAACACACTGTGTAGTGAATCAAACGAACGCATTGTCTCCCCCCCCCCCCCCCCCCCACGGTGAAGGATTTTATTCATTATTAAAAATATAAATCTCTGGAAAGTTACATGTGCTTAAGTTACCTCTGGGATATTTTTTTTTTGTTACCCTAGAACTGAGATCAAAAATGTTTCAATCTTGAGAGGTAGAAAAATGGAAAAAGAAAAGGTTCCATCTGCTGCATTAAAGATCCTTCAGTTCTAGAACATCTAGAACCGCTAGATATCCTGTTCTAGAATGGAGATACTATAAACTAAAAACCTTTGCAAAAAGCCAGAACAGCTTGCCAATCCAAAGACCACCTGAGGATAATCACAGCAGCATATTATATAGGACAAACACCAACAAGTAATAACTGTCAGATCTACGGGTTTTTGTACTAAATGTCTTGTATCTGAACTTGAACCATTCTTTTTTTTTTTTTAAACAACCCAAGCACAAGAATAACGTGTTGAGACATGATTACTCACAACACCTACATTATCGGCTATTGTTCCAAAATGTCCTGGACCACCCAGCAAATTTATTTGTTCAACTTCAATAGCTACATTATCCTAGTCAGTGTTGAACAGCATCTTGGGGACACTGGGTGTGAGGCGGGAATACATTTCGGTTCGGATAGGACGCCCAATCCGCCTGGCCTGATCTGAAGAGTCCAGATTAACCCTACTTCAGGTACGAAGAGAAGCTCATGAGGCAATGCACTGGTGCCATCATGCATAGTGGTCACTGTACAGTACAAGCCTCTGGAGGCAGGTGTAGTTGGCCAGGTCTATGATCAGCAACGTCACGTCAGCTGACTACACGAATGTACTGAATGACCAGGTTATCAGGTCTATGGAGTTTTTCTCCCTTAATCGCACAGCCATATTCTCAAATTGTGACAGAGTGAGTGGGTCTGGGAGCATGAGGAACCATTTTCACACATGAACTGGCCACCAAACTGTGCACTGTAATTAAAACCAAAGGTGGTCGATTCGTTTAAACAGGCAGTGTACTTGAACAATTCTTTATTTTGTTGCTGCCCTCACAGTGTATCCTTATGTTTAAACTTGTTCTTGAAGTATATATATATATACCATGATCCAAGGATTGTTGGCTTTTCTCTACCAAGATAAGTCACAAAGTTGTTTAAGATAAGTCCAGGAGCTGGTGTGTACCAGTGCAGTATACTAGAGAGAGGGAGAAAGGTAAAGGCTGCCGTCCTGAAACAATTTTCCTAGTTTCCACAACTTTCTCATGCATACAGGATTCATTTTATTTTGTAAGATTCTATAGGCCAGAGTCTAAAATACCATCTATTTCAGGGACCTATTCAAACAAACGTCCCATGGTGCATAGCGTTCTACACCCACATTAGGATCTCAGAAAGATCTAGATGTACAAAACGTTCCATTTATGCTGTATTTTTTCGAAAGAGGGGGTGTATCACATGGGTGTGAAATTCCTTAAGGAGCACCGTTTCAGAACTCATCAAGGCCACCCAGGATTCTTTCCTCTCCTAACTCCCTGAGCCTGAACGCCAAGCACTGATGTAACCCAACACCCTTCATTGTCATTCTCTCATGGCGATGGAGGCTTGTGGAACATACCCTCTAAAAATATCAGTGTACCCATCCCTATGGGGGTTCTAGCAGAAGCAAGCAGGAGGTGGTGCGAGAAGATGAAAATCCCAGCCTGCCACCGGCAGATGCTTGGCCAACGGCGCTGAAGTAGGCGCGGGACGGAGGCCAGTCATGCCAAGCATGGTCACCCGAACACCAGCGAATCTCAAAGGACATGACCACTCGCTTCGTGTCTTTTTCTAGACTGTCAGGCGTGTAACGGGAGAGTGGCGGCTTGCTCAAAGTGCAAATCTTCACTTGGTTCAGTTCGGTTTGCCCATGTTCATTTCAGTCCGTTTGGCTTCGCTATAGCTGCCAGTCCTTTGGCTCTTCCAGCCAATTTCTTCATAGTGCAATTTGCAAGAAGCGCTAGATTTGGGTTTTCATCCAGACAAATGATATACGCAAAACATCAAAGCAACAATTTTCACATTACGAACTGCCCATGAAACAACTGAAACTAATTAAAACGCTTTTTAATCAACGCAGACTGATATCTGGGGCGTTTTTACACTTGGCCTGAATACTTGAGTCCTTGCCCAGGTCTGATTCTCTGCATTTGGCTGAGGTTGTTCATATTCACAGGTTTGCATTTGCATTGAATTCTTTCTGAACCGTAGGTCAATTGCACAATTTCACACATCACTTTTGTGAACACAGCCTTGCAAAATAGTAGGTATTAAGTTCATCCATTTGCACTGAAATGCTATTGGATGCATAGAATACCACCAGTGTGCATGATTATCTGCAAAAAAAAAAAAAAGACAAGATCTCTTGTTAATGTGTTTTTTGAGATGTTGCCAGTGCTCCAACCCTACAACGTCCTAGTTGAAACAGGGAACTTGCAATAGGAAGTAATTTGACATAATAAGCCGAGCACACTACTCAGCACACTGCCGCGAAAGAGGATAATTTCCACATCCATAGATCGGTTGAAGCAAGCTCCAAGTCACCTCTTCGAAAAAGACCAGGGATCAGTTCTTTGACCACTCCCAAATTTACTTTCACCAAACTCTCAGGGCAAAAAGAGCTAAAAAGTTCTTTTTGGCTCCTTTAACAGTCTAGCAAGACCTGCTGAGATCGTTCGCCACCCTCATGAGCTTGTTTCCTCACACAAGCTGGCTTTTGACGCTGTCAGGACGAACGGTGCGGGTGCTCAGCAAGAAGCAAGGTCATGGAGATCCAAGGGATTAGAGCTCAAAGTCAATACCGGGTTGCTCTCCGCCCAGGTTTAGACCCATTAATCCATTAGATCTAGACATCCTCCTACCTGAATCCCCCAAAGAGTGGACAAGGGATCAATGGTACTCTGCTTAAGCTAACTGACAGCCAGGAGTCATGCTTCTCTCTATCAGCTTTTTTAGCGCAGGGTAAGACAAATAATGGAATACAAAGAGCAGTTTGCTGAGCTTAGAGGAAACTGAATGGACGTAATTGTTTTTTAAACTCCATATTTCAGGAGATGTCTGTGTCACTGGTATTCAAGGGTAATAAGCCACAAATCCGATCAAATAAATTGATGTATCAATATAAAAGAGCTTACAAAACTGCATTTTTCTAAATACTAGACATCGCCGTTGCAGATTCTATGAGCAGATGTTCAACTATTCACCGAGGGACTCAATCACTGTTTTCTGATTTAATTCCGTCCTCCAAAGACACTGAATGATGCCATTTAAAGTGAGCCCTGCAATATCATGTGCATGCTTTTGGTCATTCGTCAATGTCTGGCAAGACGGCTCACTGCAGAGACATTCTAGTGACATTTATCACTCCAGGACTTTCATCTGGGGGTCAGGCTCTGACACCTCCCTGACCTAATATTATTGAATCGTTTCTGCACTTAAATATTTATAGTGGTTTAATTGATGTTCTCTTCTCAGCTATGGAGAGCTCCTGCTGTGGGGCCCCAGACCCCCGACTGAGCTAGCTTGCTGATTTCCCTCTACGGAGCCTCCCGCTGGGACCGAATGTGGAGGAGGAGGAGGGGGCTGGCTTTGGCCTGGTCTGTACCGCCAATCTGTCAAACCACCAGAGAGAGGGGACGAGGGAGAGAAACAGAGTAAAGCACGAGAGGGAAAGAAAGACGAATGGACCGACTGGAAGCAGGATACAAGTCTGTGGCCGGGTTTGACTCGGTAGAAGACATTTAAATCTGGATATAAAAGACATATATTTGAACATCATTCGTTCCTGTTGAGATAATTGCGAGGCTACGTGAAATAGTGCTGGAATGGAAATATTTTACGCTTTGTTATAATTCATACAGTAGGGTTACAGTATTTGTCCAAATATACCAGACGTTGTCTCATCGAATGTGTTGCGAATAGGACAATAGATACATTGATCAAATTAAATAAATAATCATTTCTTGGTCCAAAAAACAGGATTTTTTTTTTTGATGCCTTATATATCTGGCACCTTCCATGATAAAGACTAATCCAAACAAGAAAAGAAAGAAAAAAGTGTGCGTTTTAGATAAAGAAGAATAAAGAAAGAAGTAAAGCCAGTTCTTGGCAGTGCTCTCAGACTTCTGGACTCTACTGTATTATACCACTCCAGTATATCTAGCAGCAACCATTAGTTCCAGAAATCTGACCCGGCTGTGCCATGAGCTGGAGTCCAGCATTAACAGCCCTTGAGCTGCAGTTCCTGAGAAAGTCCCCGGGGAATCCGCCATTGTATCTGGTGTGCACTACTCCATCTAGCTAGCACTGCAGCTGATCAATAACCGCCAGAGCCAGATTCAAACGTTCAGCAAGAATACAGAGCAGATCACGAGCCCCAGCCCCGATCAAACGCTACACATTGAAATTATTACTTTTTTCCTCCCCAACAAGGAAAATACAATGAAATAAATAAATAAATAAATAAATACCAATGGCCTGTTTGGTCATACATGTTTAAGGTTACCACATGTTTGCAACATCCCCTGAATATGTTTTATATTTCCAATTCTTCAAAGTAGCCACCATTTGCTTTTACGACAGCTTTTCACACTCTTGGCATTCACTCAGTCAGCCTCATGAGATCGTCACCTGGAATGGTTTTCCAACAATCTTGAAGGAATTCGCAGAGTTCTTGAGAACTTGGCTGCTTTTCCTTCACACTCAGGTCCAACTCATCCCAAACCATCTTAGATTGGGTGACTGCGGATGCCAGATTATCTCATGCAGCACTTTCATCACTCTCCTTTTTGGACAAATAGCTCTTACATAACCTAGAGTTATGTTTGGGGTCATTGTCCTGTTGGAAACCAGATTTGATGGCATGCTGCTGCGAAACGAATGCTGTGGTAACCATTCTGGGGAACAATTTTGACTAAGTCACCAGCAGCACACACACCATTACACCTCCACCAAGCTTCACAGTGGGAGCTGCACATTCAGGAACCGTCTGTTCACGATCTCTACGTCGAACAAACTCATGGTGGTTGGAACCAAAAATCAAGAATTTGGACTTCAAACCAGCGGACAGTTTTCCACTGATCTAATGTCCATTCCTTGGCCCAAGCAAGTCTCCTCTGCTTGTTGTTCTTCTGAATTCATGTTTTTTTGCTGGCCAATGAAGACCTGACTCACACAGTCTCCTCTGAACAGTGGATGTCATTTACTGTTTATTATTCATCCACAGCTTTGGCGAATTTTTTCCTTCTAAATATTAAATTCAATTAAATGATCCTGGAGAAACTATTCCTCAAGACTGCATTAAAAATGCATGAAAGTCAAACTCTTCGGAAGCAAAATATAATGGCTCGAGACTTTTGCACAGTACTGTTTGTTTCATTCTGCGGTATTTCGTGTGCTTTGCTATAAAATCAAAAGCGCATCGCTTAAAAGTACAAATTCAACCCATGTACCAGCCAGGGCAGGTTCGTGCACACTTTTCTTTCCCTGTAAGCATTTCCTCTCTCATATTCCAAAACGTTTCCCAAGCAGTGTAACTCTCTCCACCTCCCTCACCTCACCTCCCCCCCCCCCACCAACTCTCCACCCGAGCTCGAATTAAGAATTTATTTTAACCGCCGTGCAGCTCCACTCGACACGTGTTGCCGTCTCCTGATCAAAGGTGCGCGCGTTCCTTTTATTGCGAGCATGGAGAGCAGACACACACGAGAGGACATTAAGATTGAATAACCTTCACACCAACACCCACTTCTCATTATGGGAGGCAAAAAAAAAAAAAAAGAATAAAATAACGACAGAAAGAGAGAAAAGTCATAAAACTTCTAAGCACCGTTCACCCATGTGGGTCAGTGTGTAGCAGAACAGAGAGCAAGACGAAAAGCAGAGAGAGTGCTGAATGTCAGCAGTCACATGAGTCTGATCACTTCGGATGTTATGTTTAAGATGAATTTTAAAATACGTTAATGTGAAAATAAATAAAATATAAGGAGGATGGCTGCAGATTTAAAAACCTGGTTTCTATAAGAATTTTATTTCTGTTTTTGAAGTATTTTTTGATTAGTAAAGAAATTTGTGAAATAAATAATTTTTCAGCCATATGGAAGCAACTAATGAACCCTGGACGTCATGGCGAATTACGTTCGATTCCGTTACACCAGTTAAGTTGACCAGTTAAGATCATGTGCCTGGATTTTATTTCCAGTGATTCATTTATACAACAAAGCAGAAAGCGCGTCCAGTCCTTCATGAACTCATCCCGGAATCGAAACTTTACATTACCGACCAGAAGTGACTCAAATCCGATTAAACGCACTAATGTGACACAGATCTGATTTTTTTAGGGCTGTTTGAACGCACAAAGCTGATGTTTTCCAGATCAGATCTGAGTCACTTTCATACGTGGTTCTAGATTGGATGTGATATGCGGTCATGTGACTTGAATGAGAATGGGCAGATCAGGATTCATGCAACTTTGTGCATCTGACTTTTGCATATGTTGGGTGATGATGTCATCGTTTAGCCCCGGCAGCGCTGGGATTTCATAACAGCTCTATGAAAGTGCAAAAGAGATGTGTCTGGCTTTCTTCCTTCTTCCGGACCTCACCAAATGCAGGCGACTAACTAATTGTCCTCCAGAGCAAAACCTCAAGCATGTATACAGTATATATATATAATTTTTTTTTTTGCTAAAATCACATCCATTGTTTGAAATGATTAAGTATTCACAACAAATACGGCCTGTTTTAAACCCAGACTGTAATATAATACGTATCAATGTGTATGTACATTAGTCAGATAAAAGTGGTATGAATGTGGACTGCCTTGACATGCATGACCAATCTGTTCAAAAAAAAAATACTAAATTGGAATTGAACAATGTAGCTTGTGGCTTTTGTATGTAATACATATATTACGGTAATTGTGTACGCCAAAGAAGCTACTTCTTCAGTTTATCCACACTGAAGTGACCAATCTTGCCAAAGTTGCTAAGTTCAGCCATTTCGTAGAGATGATTTTAGATGAAAATTGGCATTTTTGAGCATTATACTGTCTCACCTCAAACTATAATCATTGATACAAAAGCTTCTATATATATATATAATGTCCTGTAAAAAATTGTTGCTTAAATAGTTTTTTGTTAAAAGCTTAAAAAGCAAAAAATCTGTAGTGTCCGTAACCACGTCAAATTCAATGTAATATCTTAACAATTCTGCGTTTTAGAATAATACACTGATATTTTCAGATTATGTCTTTTCAGGTGGAATCTAAATTGAACGACAGTTAAGACACTGAAAGATTCAAATTCAAAAAGGTTACAGACACTACATAAAAAGGCATGAAATTGTATTTAGCAATTGAGTTTCAATTTAGCAATTGAGTTTCTTTTTATGTGATAAAAAGTGTGTATGCACATTTCCAAAAAAACGAAGCATGGATCGGGAGAAAATTGTTGTTATATGATCTTATGTGAAAATTCACGTTCTCACCTACTGTAGGTGAGACACTTTTAAGCTCCAATACCATGTTTTGGCGTAATGTCATAATGTCAACCCCTTAGATACACGCTGGGTTCAGATTCACCCGATTGGGATTCAGTGCACTTGATTCAGCTCTTTCGGGGTGTTAGTATGAGCTGACGAGCTGAATAAATAGTCAGTGTTAGACTGAGAACGTGGAGGAACTGTAGGATGGTGACTGAACACTACTGCACAGACAAGTAGTCTACAGCATGAGAAGGATTGCGAAACAACAACAACAACATTATATATATAGCGGTGCAGCAGGGGTTTCCATCAAAGTTCAGTCTTGGGTGCATGCCAGGTGCATACAGTACGCGGATTCATCGTTCGTGAAGCATTACATGTTAAATGTATCAAGTAATCCTTCACAAATAAAACCGAAGGCCTGGAAAAAAGCAACCTCATCCAAAACGAGGCTCCGAAAAACAAATCTTCTGCACTCCTGTATTCAAAACAGATTGCACTGACATATCCTACATATGGAGAAAGTTAAAGAAGACGCACAGAACAGACGAGAGAGAAGAGAAACGCAACTATCAAAGCTATCAGGATGAGAACAGGACCCCCGGTTGCTCTGGTTCACGTCCTCGCTGTTGCAGGAAGGAGATATACAGTACTACGGGACGAAGAGTCTTGCCGTGGCACAGTCGCGCAACAAAGGAAATGAATAATAGAGAGGCTGATTTCAGCAGAGCCAGAGGAGAGCGAGGTTCTCTCTCTATTCCCTCCCTCGCTCTTTCTTTCCTCTGGCAGCGGCACATTGATCTCTCATTTCTCTATCCCTCGTTCTCACTCCATATTTCTCTCTCTCTCCTCCTCCTCCTCCTCTTCAGGCACCTTGTATTCAGCTATCCAAAACGAACACAAGTCGATACACTCCGGTTTAACCAAAACCAAAAACAAATGTCCTTTTTTTTTCCTTTTTTTTTTTTTTTTTGAGAATATCTCAAATCTGATGTAGTCAGGGTGGAAAAATGGAGGGAACACAAAAAGAAAAGGAAAAAAGCTAAAAGAAAGAAAGAAAGAAAGAAAGGGGGGTTGTAGGGGCGCAGAAGACGCATGTGGTTATAATTACAGCCAGACAGCACAGCACTCCAGCCAAGCTGTGGATCTTAAACACGCCTGACTTTGGAAAGAGAAAGAAGAAAAAGAGAGAGGATAAAAAAAAAAGAGAGAAAGTCTCATTAAATCCCTGATGCTACGCTGTTCCTGAGCCTCATGCTAGCGAGCGCGCTCACTTTTCTTTTGTGACTAATTTCGCTTTTCTTCTGGGCACGTGTCAAGCAACGATGTGAGCTTCAGGCTCTTTCGCTTTTTCCGTTGCTTCTCTCTCAAACTCGTGCAAAGGCCACGGACATACCTGGAGGCCAATTTATGAACTTCTCCTCACCACCGGGAGACCGAGCCGTGTGTCTAAGGGAACTTCTTTTTCCCCACAAAAGTGCCAAAACTTTTTTCTTTTTTTTTCCCATTAGAAAAATTAAACTGTGCTTTTTTTCTCTTTTGTTTCCCTACGGCTTCTGCACCAGTAACAAAGTTTCCTCCTGAACACTGGCGCCATAAGCAGTCCTTACTGATTGATCTCAATATTAATCATTACTACTTTCTCGATAGAAAGAAAGAGTGAGGTCTTTGCACCTTAAAATATCCCCAGTTCGGCTCGTCTAAGCACTTCTTAAAGGGCGCCTCCTGTTCTCTTTAAAGAGCACACATCTAATGAAACACTCATAACTGCATGGTGACGCAACTCTAAGACCTGGTATCAAACGTTCAGCCATTAGTGTGCTATAATTATCACTTACCGCACGTTGTTGATCGTTACACACTTTAAAATGAATTCGGACACTAAAACCTACACTCGCAAAATTATATTCCGTAGCTGTGAACTCTAACCGGTTAAAGTTTCGCATCTAGGAAAATCGGAACCAGGATTATGTATAGCGGTACATCGGCATATGAATTTAATCCCATTGGGAGTCGAGTCCTTGGGGAGAAATTCCGTATTGAGAAACGCATTTTCCCATAAAATATTACCAATATTACCAATTTCCAATACTGTAAACATATTTCTTTTTACATATAAAAACAATTACAACATTTAGAAAAAGATGTAAATGAAATATGAAATTAACAGACATTAAACCTCACTTAACCTGGTTCCACTTGGATCCAGCTGCTTCAAAAACATGAAAAAAAAAAATGAAAGCGGCTCTTTTTTCTTCTTCCTACCATCCTTGCTAACATTCTTGGGTCTTCACTAAATCTTGCACAAAATGTATATTAGGGCCGGGACTTTAACACGTTAATTTAGATTAATTAATTACACAAAAATAACGCGTTTAATTTTTTAACGCATTTTAATCGCACTTGTTTCTGCACCGCGGAACGTTTCTCACTGGATGAGTTCCGGCGGACCGATTATACTGGAGCACCAACTAGCTTTCAGACAAAAACAAGCCACAGTGAACATGGACAAAGAAGCTGATGAGACGCTTTGGTTGGCCCTGTGGTTGGGAAATGTTGTTATAAAAAACGAATGGATGGAAGCGTCAGGTTTAATAGTCAGGGTTTCCAATGTTCTGAATGTACTTGAAAGTATTGTGTTTTACTTAAGAAAAACAGTTTACAGAAGGTCTACCTACCTATAGGGTACCTGAGTTTCTGAAATGTAGGCGACTATATTTCTAAATATTCTATTGCTACACTTGATGGCAATATTGCACTGGTCTGTTGGACTTGGTTGAACAAAAATAAACGATATTTTGTTGCTTAAGCTTATGTATTCAGTCATTATTCAATGGTATACTAAAAATCCATATGAAAAAACTTACTTCTCACTGTTCTCAGGTCAAATATTTATATGCGATTAAAATGCGATTAATTTCGATTAATTACTTACAAAGCCTCTAATTAATTAGATTTTTTTTATCGAGTCCCGGCCCTAATATATATATATATATATATATATATATATATATATATATATATATATATATATATATGTAAACTCACTTCACAAGTGCAAACAAGTTAACAAGTTATAAACGGATACACGCGACCGCTCCACTGTACAAATGTTACGTGACTAGCAAGACGACTGCTAAAATACGCCAAAATTCAAGAAGCAAGAAACAATTCACAACAGCTTCGACTCGATTTTTAAGTGATTTAAAGTTTAATACTCAAACAGTCGAAGAATTATATCTATTATCTTCTTCTTTTTTTCACCAGCTTGCTAACATCACGTGACCTCGCCATGCTAACTAGTCTACTTATCCTGCATTGTTACTAGCATCTCCATTCACGTAGCTCAATTTTAGTCCATCTGAGTTTAGCTTTGAATTAAATTTCATGCTCTTTCCCTTTTCAGTTTTTGTTTCCTTGTACACAGATTTAAACTCCACAACAGATCAGGAGAAAACCGGTACTGAGTAAATGCTCCTGTCCAATACGTCTTCACCTTGAATGACTGACTTTCAACATTCGAAACCTTCCGAGGTCTCTGTGTTTCTGTGTCAAAGACTTAAGCCTGACACGGCGACGGCCATTTTTTCAGCGACGGCCAACGGAAAACACAGCGCCGATGCTTTCTTTTACTCGTCGCCGATGCCAGGCTTTCAGAAGGGGCCGGTGGGTCCCTGGTGCCTGCTGGGCGAAGTCATCCATATCAGGTTTAAAATAACCACACATGAGACCTAACCTTTACACGAGACAAATGAAAGAGGAGCCGGGCTCGGCGCACGTCAGGAACGGGCCTCGTTCAAAGGCGCGGCCGGCCGAACGCATGACCTGGATTAAAGCTCGCTGCCTGGAGGCCAACAGCGAATGTCGCATGAGGTGACAGGAAGCATTCATCTGCTAAAACGCTGACGGTGCAGCATCAAGAGGAGCGCAGAGGCTGACACGCACCAGTGCACACCATCATCTTATACACACCGCCAGACCGTAGGCGTTTGTTAGCAGAGCGAGATGAAACACAAACAGGTGTAGGAGTCAGATTAGCCTACAACCCAGCCACGGCGAATGCTCAATCTGACTGGACGACAAGGATGATGAAATAAAAATAATTTTTTTAAAAAAAGCAAACTGATGTGTGGTATAAGAGGAATAAAACATCACCACAGGATTGGTTGTGTCAGAGTCAGGTTGCGTTACAACAAGCTGCTTTTCTGATGATTTTTCCCTATAACAGTACGTGCCCATGTGCTCCGTTCCTTATCTAACCTAGCTGTTTTGATCAACTGTTCGACAGCAGATGGACAAACGGATGGCAGCAGACTGAGAAAGCCGAGGGAAAAAGAAAATATAGGAAGACATGACAAACTCCAAAGACAAATGAAATATTACCACTTTGAATGGCAGCCTGCCCAGGAGTGTGCTGTTCCTCCGTCACATTGTCTTCTACTGCCATGGAGGGAAGAGAGGGGAAAGACAGAGAGAGAGAGAGAGAGAGAGAAGAAGAAAAAACACAGAATAAATTAGTCACCAAACATGCAAGCCCAGAAATCCTTGGCTAAACAATCTCATCCTAATCTTCTGGAATCTCTTAAGCACAGCTTCAGCGAGTGGTCGTAGGGTTTTTTTTTTTTTTTTTGCATTGATATGCAGCCTGAGTTATTTTTTTCCCCTTAATGTGACTTTCTCTTGTTTTTTCCACGGCCTGGTTCGGCTCGTTCCTATGCAGCAGGTTTTGCAGGGAGGCCCGCAGCCACCCACATAAATCACTTATTGAGTTGAGTAATAACACGATGAATTATAAAAAAATCCCCCCCAAACAAAGATCTCGCCACATGCCACGGCATGCTGTCCAACACATGAATAACTCATCGGGTTTGTCTCGCAACAACGCACTAACATTCTAATCATGAACCTCGGTGTGTTGCGATGAGCGGCGAGGAGCTGTGTACACTTTAAAAAAGGAAGAAAATTCACAAAAGTGTGATGTTGCCAGAGGTAACACTGCACATCCTGTCTGTTTGGAGCCTCGTCACCTGCAGCACTTCTGCCTCCTGTCTCTCTTTCCATTAGCCGAGCCATGTCTGTGCATCCTAATGATTCTCGGCAACTGCTCGAGAAGCTACGCTGGTCTGCAAATGAACCCCCCTGCTTGTCGGCTATTTAGACAAATTCATTACACGGCAATCGAGCGCTCTTTGACGAGTGTACGGGGCGCCGGTTGTGGTTGCTCGCTGTAAAACTGTTTCATTAGAGGCTCCTTGCCTCACCGGCTAAAACTGGAAGCGCTCCTTGTCTGTATGTCAGGTGCGGCGAGCTAAATGGATTTTAGCAGCAGGATGAGAACAAAAGACTCCCACCTGCTCCATGGAAAATGAGGGTCTCCAGGAGGAGGCCTGCACTCCTCACCACTCCTCTCCTGCCGTCGGAAAGCCGGCCTCCATTATGCCTCGTTCCCCATCTACCCTTTCATTTCCCGAGCGCGGCGAGTGGGAGTCGTGACAAGAGGGCCCTGCTGGGGGCCACCGGCCGCGCAGGAGGCCGTCTTGAACAGAGCCTTTTTAAAAAGTCCTCCATTTGACATAATTAAGTCAGAGGCTAGTGGCGCTGGAGTAGGTGGGCCGTGCGGGGAAAAAAAAAAAAAAAAAAACGATAGGCCAGCGGCAGGCAAGCTGCGTCAAACTCGCTTTTTCTCCGAAAAGCTCGGCGGGATCTTGAGGCAAAGCTTGCTGAGGAGAGCAATCAAAATTCTGACTGGTTGGATCATTACAGTGTTTTTTTTTCGCTGTTATGTTAGTGCCAGTCTGTCTGCAGCCACTCAAAAACTATAAGAAGTCTCATTTAAGTGGAGCCAACTTTTCGATGAGAAAAGTTGAAACTCTTCTAAAGCTTTGTCACAAAGGCATGTTCATTGGTTCTCAATGTGGGGTTCAGTAAAGGCCAGAGTGTCTGTGAGGGCTAGTCTCGGGGTACATCACCCTTGTTGCACTGATGGAAATCACAACCTATTGGTAACGTATTAACCTATTGAATAAAAAAAAATATATATTATAAATAATAAAAAATATATATTGTACACTTTTAACTAACATGTCATATACAGTATTTGAAATAGTTGGATGATGTTAAACAGTTAAACAGGTCACAAGGTATGAGAGTGTACAGAACATTTATGTCTATGATTTAAATGAAGGCAATTCACTGGGCTTGAGACGAGCTAACGTATTCCCAGGAAAGGACTTTTTTTTACATTTTTATTACCCTCTCTGCTCTGATTCGTGACAACATGGTCCATAGAGAGAAAAAAAACGAAACAAAAGGTTTGAAGATGACATTAACCTGTTTTTCCTCATGATCTAAATCAAACAGTCTATAAGGAAATCTAATAATGTGTTCAGCCGGTGGAATCAGTGGAAACTTCAGGAATAAAACACTCCAAAGCTGCAATAAATGTGCTAAAATATTACTGTACAAATTTAACTAATGAGCTTAACATTTGCATAAACGGATTATGTTCGGAGGGGGCGCGTGAGATTTATTTTACAGATAAAAGAGGTGCCTGTCGGCAAAAAGTTTGAGAACCCTTTCACTACGCAGCGTGTGATATTTTGTAATTGGTCATCATTTCTATAGAAAAGCAGGAAACCAGTCATGAGCAAAGTTATGTCACAAATTGAGACCGGCTTGATGTCCAAATATTCCTCCCTTGAAACAGGCGCACAGCTTGCGCACGTTCACGTGAGCTAAATGAATTTTCTGCAGCGCGCCGGAGACCGGCGCACGCAGGAGCATTTTCAATCCGGACAGGAGGGGGGTTCTTAATAAATCCCCCACAGCCAAATGGGAGATGGGAATACGGGGAGTTCATAGTTTTGTTTTGATTACCATCCCTGTTGGTGAGAACCGGGGAGTTCAGGCAGAAAATTCCTTTTAATGACACGATCAGAACTTTTGCATTACGGCAGCAGAACAGTTATTTGTCACCACGGCGCTCTCATTAAAAAAAGTTTCTCTCGCTCCAACCAAACTGCGCATGTTTAGTGATTTTTTTATATTATATGTATATATATATCTATATATATTTTTTTATTTTTTATATACAGCGCATAAATTCCTTCTCGGTTGGATGTTGTGATGGTTTCTCCTGCTGGGGAAGTGATTAGCCATTAACAGTAGAGAAGACAAAGACTACTGCACAACCTGCCATACTGTCTAATGCCATCGATGGGCACACGTGGAGTTATGAATATGAAACCTGAGGCAGAGGCACAGCACTAAGGAGCGAGCTGTGCATTCGAGGAAGGAAAAAGTAAACTAATGTTGAGTTTTAAGGGAATAAATACAGTACAAAGCGTCTCTAGGAAAATGAGCTGACGTGCTTGAAAGCCAATGAGGCGTGTTATGATGGCGTAAGCTGGACAAGATATTTGGATGAAGATTCGTTGGTCCTACAGAATATCGAAGACAAATGAACTAAAAGGATACAAGTTGTATTTCTTAACTTTCGGAAAATGTTAGCGAAATAATTATTTGATTCGAAGCTTTTAAAAAAATGCGAACATCAACAAACAAAGTGGGAACCAAAAACAGTACTTTTACAGAGCGTGAATAAATCTTAAAACTCAAGCGGCACAGATACGTGCCGGCAACACACCATAGGTCAATTACCATAAAAAAAATCTATATGTGCTTATATAGATGTCTTCCCAGTGTGTGTTAACGGGGAGGCTTCAGACTTCAGACTGTGTATTTTTTGGTATTTTGGATATGTCAGGTAGAACAGAAGTTATCATTACTGTTATAACAGGAACATTTTTACCACTACTTGAATATGCGAGTGATTTAAAAAATGTAGGACATTCAAAACATGCATGTAATTATTATTATTTAAAAATTAAACAACAATAAAAGCACATGATTGTGTGTACAGTATCTGTGCTATTTCTTTGCCAATGTGACCCACTTTTAATTTTTTTTTGCTTAGTCATGTTTGGGTAGTTGGTTAAAATGAACGTAAATGAACAGTTCCTTATAAAAGAAAATATAATATATAAAAGAAAAACACTCTATATACACTCTATATTGCACAATCCTGAGTCCTGTGTACGTTTAAAATCATATAAAATGCTCTGAGCTTTAACTGTGCAAAACTGTACAAATTCTAGGTTTTATTTGACATTTTCAGATCTTCTGTTACAGTTTATCCAATCACATGGAAGATGTAAATGATTTAGCTGAAGGGGAAACTTATTCTTCAGTGATTTTTCAATCAAACTCATGACATGAAAAAAAACATGGCTTGTATATAGAAAAATAAGCTGCAGACAAAAACAGAACTATTAAAGATGACTGGAGAAAAAGGCATGCATCTCCCCCCCCCCCCCCCCTTCCCACATCAAATTCAAAATGTCGCATCCAAGTGATGTTTCATGACATGATACACCTGATGATGGCTCAACTAACTACGATCTATGCAAGCCTCTGCAAACTGGGTCATGAGGTTATAACCCATGATTCACTCACACACACGCATATCCTTTCCCTCACTGAATTCCTGGACTATTTTTCCTGGATGGAGTCACTGAATGAAATATTTTCAACGGTGATTTCTGACACCAGACATGTGTTGCTTTACATCCTTTTTTTTATATTATTTACATCGCACTTCATTTCTCGACATTTACAACCTACTGAAACCTAAAACTGCATCTCATGTACAGAAGACTTCTTGTATTTTCTTTTTGTTAAAATATCATAGGTCATATAAAAATATGTTTTTTGGGTGGGTTATTTTGGTAGGCTGATATATTTAACATCGGACATTCTTTCCATTAAAGTTAATGTGCCATTTCTAACTAAATACATAAACACGGCATACCAGATATTTAGTTACAGATTGCAATTCTTGTGTGAGATTTCATGTATCGCCACACTGAATCCAAAATCGACATTTTAAAATTAATTTGAAAGTTATACATGTTTGCATTTGAAGTGGTAAAATGTTACAGTTCCTCTATTGTCCAATAGGCGGTGTGCTCTCAACCATTCACACAAAACAGCATCGTGGAGTGCTAAGTTTGTTGATAAGTTTGTTTAGAATTGTAATGCAATCTGAAAAAATATTAAATATAATCAGGATGTTAATAAAATCATGATACTTAGAGAATCGCAATACAAATGGAATCACCGCCTAGGTATCATAATAATATCCTATCCGGAAAATATTGTACCTATTTCAAAGTTTTTAAGAACTATAATTTTGCAAGAAATTTGCCACGGTAAACGAGGCATTTTCGGCATACGGACGACCAAACCAAGCCCAATTGAATGACGGCTAAGTTGCACGTAAGTCTGGGAGCTGATCAAACTCATTTGTGTCAGAGGAAGGCCAAGCAAAGTGAGTTTACATATATTTTGTGGGATTTTATTTTTTGCATTTTGTGCAACAGTTAATAAAGATATAGCACCATGGATCCTAAAAATGTTAGCAAGGACGATAGCAAAAAGAAAACATAGCCACTTTCACTTTTGTTTTTTAAAGGAGCCAGTTCCAAGATGAATCATAAATTAAGGTTAAGTGAAGTTTAATGTCTATTTATTTTATTTCATATTTTACATCATTTACATGTCTTTTCTAAATGTTTTGAGTGTTCTAACAGTATATGCAAATATATGATTATAGTGTTGGAAATTGGTAACATTGGTAATATTTTTGGGTGGCTGGAACGGATTATCTGCATTTACATTATTTCCTATGGGACCATGTGTTTCGCAATACAAGATTTCGTCTTACGATCTCACCTGCAGAACCGAATAATTTTTTTATGCCAAGGTTTTACTGTATTTATCTAAAGTGAAGTTGAAAAAAACAATAGGTTTATTCCTAATATCTTAACCATCAGCTAGCATCGTATCATATGAATTAGCTAACGCCTAGTCGCTAGCTTCTACAATACAGACTGCATCTACACACATTAACAGCTTGTTATACATGTATTAGCTCTGATAGCATTCATGTGTATTGGAAATTTAAAATGCAAAAATATATGTTGTGAGGTCTGGAATTTCAGAGAGGAGAAATTAGAGTTGTTTTTAAGTATGAGGTGAATCGTGTTAATCAAGAAACAAGTCTGAAAATCAATCTCTGTGGGAGAGAGAGAGAGAGAGAGGTTTGCTCAGCAGAGTTAGCATGCTAACAAATGGAAACTTCAAGCTAAATGATGTCTCTCTGAGGTAAATGTTTTTATTCAGTGATTGTGAAAGGGTGTTGAGGTGGAAATAAACATTACAAATATACTAGAGGCTGACACTCCACCCTTATTTTCCTCCTTTTTATCCCTGATATGCTTAAGTAAGCTAAAAACTGGAAGGTTGCTTCGAGTTCAGCTTATCTTTCAGGATGACTAACACCAGTCATGACTAACTGAGCTGCCATTTTAAAGCAAGTCCTCGTCAGGAAGACATCGAGCTGCCCTTCACACCAGAGAGAGAGAGAGAGAGAGAGAGAGAGAGAGAGAGAGAGGCTCATACAGCTGTTTTTAAATAATAGGGGATGTTAGTGGAGCTGAACGGCAGGGAAAATGGTGCTGTAGGACCAGAGGACTGACCAGGAGAGAAACCCTCACGAGGCGAATCACCGCTCAATTTAGAGCAGGGCACGACGGGTCACGCTGCCTCAATTAAGACTCTGAGCTAAGACGCCAAAAACAGGACATCCTCCCAAGTATAGCTATAGCTATAGAGTTCACATACCATAGTAAAAAAAAAAAAAACATGCAGTTATGTACGTTATGCTGTATATATCACACTAATTGCTGAATAATGCAATAGTTTTTTCTTCATTAGCAGTGTTAGTGTTTGTGTCTTTCTGTTCCTGTGAAATCATTAAAAAAAAATAAAACCATGGTGATCATTAGGACATTCTGTGGTACTGTAACAATAAGCGTTAGAAACTGCCATGGTAAGCAATATTAAGGGATATTATTTAATCTAATGCAAATAAAGCAGCTGCAAATGCACAATTTCATTATTAATTCATACCAATCTCATTAGCGGCTACAATAAAAACCGACAAACAAGATATTTTACTCGTATTTGTTAAGATGATCATTCTTAATTACTAAGCATTACATGCACACACACTCCTCCCAGCTGGACCAGTGAGAGGTAAAAAAACAAAACAAAAAAAAAAAAAGAAAGAAAGAAAAAAGACAGCCACCTACAATGACAAAAAAGAAGGAAAACTAAGGGGAAAAAAAACAGAAAAATCGGCCAGCTCCCGAGACACCACGAAGAACTTACAGAGGCGAGTGTCATGAGAAGTGACAGCTCTGCTAATGGGATTTTTTATGGCTCTCTGACAGTTTTCTTAATGACAATGACATTTTTTCTGTAATATCAAATAATATTGATGGACGGTGTTATTACATGCTTATAACCATGCATAGGACTTGCACAGCATGTGAAGACTAAACGTGCTAAACTCTGAATGAATCTGAATCACTTAGTTAGATGTTAATCCCTTTAAAGCTCAGATTCTTATCCGGCTATTCATCATATTGGCTATAGCACACTACTGTGTTGATTATTTAAATTAATCAATGACAGGTATTGAATTATAAAAATTGCTAAAAATATATATATATATGTTCAAGACAAAGCATCAATTTCCCATGATAGATAGATAGATAGATAGATAGATAGATAGATAGATAGATAGATAGATAGATAGATAGATTTTGTATATTTAAAAAAATGTTTGTTTAAGTGATTCTCTAATTATTCTCTTTTTGCCTGTTTTCTATACAGAAGACTTTCCAAGTAAAGGAAAACTTAGTGACTCTTACAATACACTAACACTGGAGACTCCTTCCATACATGTGGCTTATGAAGAATAAAGACTTTTTTCATTGTTACTATTACTAGGGAAATAATAATGTATTCAAGTAAACACATTAAAATTAACCTGAGACATGACGTTTAAACAGTATTAAGAAATATTGCACAGACTAACTTAAACCAGCTGGGAATAATCTCTGTCTATTTTCCACTCCAAAAAAAAAGAAAGAAAAAACAAGTGAAAATATCATAAATCTGGTCAAAGAAATATTGTCTTAATATGAGATTATAAAGTGAATATTATGCAAACTGAATATAAGATTATTAAATCTATAGACTTGGATATAATGTACCTAGACAAACAAAACAGACATATTTTATTATTTTTAAGTGTACATTTCTTGTTTGTCTATTACCAGATAAATTTGTTAATTTTAAGCATTTGTTTCTAAAAAGAAGCAAAATAATCTGGAAACAGAACAAAAAATGTATACTCAGAAAACGCAGTAGGTTATACCCTATGTATATTAGTTATTTTATCTTATATTAAGAAATAGTAGGAGATTCAATGTAGAGAAGATAATTTTGCTAAACTTTATGTAAAAAAAAAAAAAACTCCAATTACAAAAACAAAAAAGGACAAATATTTCAAATTAAACATGGAAGAGAATCGATATTAAGTGACAGCTGTGAATTTCTAAACTGTACACTCAACTGTCCCAAGTCCAAAAAGAGACATTTTAGCTTGAAGACCTTAACATTAAGCTACCTAAAAAAGTACCTTCAGGCAAAATACAACTATCTCAATAAAATCTAAAGCTCAAGTATTCACCTGTGATTCTTTTTCATATGATTCATTCCTTTTTACACGTGCTTCTCCAAAAAAAGGTTGATTTATTCCCCATGATTTTCTCCTATGATTCATTATTTGCACGTTATATTCTCACATGATTCGTTTGTTTTTTTCCATGTGACTCTCAAGATTTCTTTTTTTTTTTTGCTTGTGATTTTCCAGCGATTCCTTTTTCATTAGTTGTTTTCAGATTTATATCTCACGTGATTCATTTTTTTGTGCATGTGCTTTTTATTCCCACTTCACTTGTTTTCATGTTATTAGATTATTTTTTTTTCAATTGATTCTCATGTGATTTATTTATGTTTCTATCAGGTTTTCTTTTCACCCCCTTTATTTTATGACTTTTCTCCCATGATTGACAAATGATTTTGGAACATAGGAAGGTAATCACGTATCATTACATATTAGCCACACGATGTCACATTTGTTTATGTCACTTGCATTTACATACAGTAGTTCTCACGTAATCACCTATGAAACATGTCTGATGTGAGACGTTAAAGAACATTTTGATGCAACGACACACATGGATGCATGATATACTGTAACACGACAACACTGTTTAATCTGTACAAGGTTCCTAAATTCTGACCTTTCCTGTTTAACTAAATGTTTTTAGCTTTTGTCTCTGTGCTTGGTACAGAGACTGTATAGAAGAGGCGTATACACTACATTACAGGTGGATATGACACCGGAGTGATTCCATGGCACCCGAGATACAGCAGATAAATGGTGTAGAAAATATATTTATGTATGCAGGATTCACTGCCAGTAAAATCCGAGCGGTCATTCGGAGATGCATTGGTGGACGGGCGCATACTGGTGTCCGGTGATTACACGCCACAGCTGAGTTTCAGTAAGAAACCGAAATGAGAGAGAGAGAGAGAGAGAGGAGAAAGAGAAAGAGCAACGTGGCAGGCGTTACACATTCCACAGCGACACTGAAGATCCAACTTGGCGACAACGCACCGGGGAAAAAAAATGGAATGACAGGAAGTATGTAGGTATGAGCTACACGGAAAGGCAGGACTGGGTAAATGTCAGACGCCGAGGTTGAAGTGTTTGCATACAAGCGGATGATGTATGGCCTCCGTCTGTGCCATTTATTCCCTCAAGCAATAACGCTATCGCCTCTGTCTCACACGCTATATTGAAATGGGTGGGGGGAAAAAATGGCTTTTGGAATTTCACTGGGATCCACATGTGCAGCCTGGGACGCTCGGGGTCACGTTTCACAAAGAACGAAACTCTCTCTGCGCAGAGATGTGCTTCGAGACATGCTGTCTGGGTCGGGCGGTTCTCAAACTTTTTGTTAATGTTCTATGGTCATTCTTTATATGGATACAAAAAAAGAATAATTACTTTTATATCCCTCCATTTGAAAATGAACCCATCGAGCAGTTTAATCATATATATGATAAATGTGTGCTGTGATTCTGACCCCTGGTGGACAATCCCCCCTCCCCCCCGACCCTCCACCATCACCACCATAAGAACCAGTAGTCTAATCCACATGAGCCTTAACCTGACTGAAATCTGAAATCAATGCAACTTTAAAAGAACCAGTAAAAATCTCCAATCTAGTTTCCAACACATTCCCTGGCACACACAAACACACACACACACACACACACGCAAACATGTCTTTGCCTCAAGTTGGACATAAAAACACAGCCCCAGATCAAGTAATTAAAACAATCAACAAATCAAAAAGCACAACCCGCACCACCCTGATACATTTGACTCTCATTTATCTAAATCTCGAATCGAGCGTCTATCCCTAAAGCCTGGACGAGACCCCTGCTTCGGCCCGGCGTGTGCCTGCTGCCCGTCAACACCTTTCGTGGGACAACGGAGAGATGCCTTGGTGGTTGTGTTCTCCTCTCCCTCGAGGTGTTGATTTTTAAAATGGTGGCTAGAAGAACACACCGCAGACCGTGTAATCTTGCTTTCAGATGATGACTTCTGAGAAACAGCTGGGGGGGGGGGGGGTGTAGGGGAGGGTAAATAAATAAATAAATAAATAAGGGGGGGGGGGTGGAGAGGGCAGACCGCAAGCTGGGAATGTGAAATCGCGGACAATTATTTGCTGAGCGAAATACAAAGCCTGCCAGATGAACTGGAGCTTAGCCATGAATACCAGTGGCTACCCTCAAAGGCTACAGGGGGAAAAAGTCTGCATTCGATTTACTTTACCGCCTGTGCGTGCATGTGCGCGTGCACGTGTGTGCGCGCATGTGTGTGTGTGTGTGTGTGTGTGTAAGAATAAAGGAAGGTCTCTCCACTCTTGTTTGCAAACATGAGGTCCCTAAAGCCGGTGTTTGCATCTAGATAAGTTCAAAAAGAATCAACGAAAGAAAGAAGAGAAGACAGAATGGACAGGCATGAGACGTGCGTCTGTCTGTCAGCATACAGCAAAACATCACAAACATATCTCATCACTCTGTTAACCTGAATAAACGCCTCCTCTCTATCCGAGCTTGACCCAAAGCCGCTCACACACACTCACACACACACTCACACACACTCTCACACACACGATTCCATTTTATTTTCCCTTCTCGACTGATGCATCCTCACAAAAACAAACTCTACATCAGATTCCAGCACAGCTTTCCTGACTCCTCACACCCCTGACCCGGCTCGTCATCTCATCACTACGAAGTGTGTGTCAGAGCAGGAAATAACCAAACTCTGTCTTGGCGATCCGAGAAGCACGGGTTCTGCTTTGTCTATCAGAGAGGAGGGGGGAAAAAAGAAAAGAAAAAAAGAAAATGCATCCTCTTGCTCTTTCAAAAAATAAAAAGAAGAAAAAGTCATGTGACATGACCATCTAAAAAAATCAAGGATGATTTATGGGTTAGACTTTAAGCCTCAGCAAATTGTGAGAATCAACAAAAGTTTGAGTCTGACATGCTGTCCAACTCGTCTCCTGACTGTTCCTCCAGGATGCACATGCTGAATGGATTAAATATCAGTAAAGAGTGTTAGAAATGATCCAGAATTCCTTTACACACACACAGAGAGAGAGAGAGAGAGAGAGAGAGAGAGAGAGAAATTAAACCTTTTTTTTTTTTGCCCCAGTAGCAGGAAAGAATTGTAATCACAACCAAAGTTACAAAGTCCTACAGGCACTTTGGAGTATTGGAGTATTATTGGTGTAAAAAATGATGCAACACGCACAGCCTTTACGCAACGCGCGTCGCCTCGGACCTGAAAGCACCACAAGCGCGTCTGTGCGTTACACCGCATGCATTCATTCAGGTGCAGGAGAGAGCAGAGGCGAGGCGAGGCGAGGCGAGGCAGGGGTAAGGGGAAGGCAGGGGGAAGGCGAGGCGAGGCGAGGCGAGGCAGGGCTGCTACTGTAATGCTGCTGAAATGCGCTCGGGGGTCCGCGGAGGAACAGCGGCACACTTACCTCGGAGCGATCTTGGCTTGGCTTGCTTGCGGCGCGACATCCTACAGAGACGAGGCTGCTGATCGGTGGAGGGGTTTTAGCGCAAGAACATCGCAGAGAGACCGGGCTCGAGGAGAAAACAACGCGCTCTGATGGAAGGAAGGAAGGAAAGGAAGGAAAGGAGGGAGGGAGGGATGAAGGGATGGATAGATGGATGGATGGATGGATGGGGTCTCAACACTTTGTTTTTGGTTTAGGTCTGCTTTTATCAGCGAGAAAATCCGCTGTAGGTCGAGGCGGGGGAAAGTGCGGGCGCGGAGAATCCGTCGTGTGCGTCCATGTCCTGCGCGAAAACGCGTCGATTCCCGACAATAAAGTGATGATGTGTGATTGACGCGCGGAGTTGGAGCTTTACGCGTGGATTCTTGGCACGGAGCGCAAAAAGACAAAAAAATGAAGAATGAAAGAAAGAAAGAAGAAAACGCGTGCTGAAAATGTAAAAAATATAAATATATAATAAAAAAAAGATAAAATGATAATAAAAAATTGTAATAATAACAATAAAGTCAAATACTTATTCTTCCTTCTTTCCTTCCCTTACATTCATCCAAGTGTTAAAAACTGTTTATTATGTTTTTTTAATCTATTTATAATCTGTATAACTACGAACAGAAAAAGATATAAAAATAAAAGAAACTCTTTCCTTTTTAAGAAAAAAAAGCAGACGCAAAAAGAAAAAAAAAGACCCAGGCAGACTGATAAAGAGAGATTATAGAGAGAGAGAGAGAGAAGGAGAGAGAGAGAGAGGGAGATGAGAGAGAGAGGGAGAGAGGAAGAAGACTGCGCGCTCGCTCGTCACCAACCTGCGAGGTGTCGGACTGCGCCGCCGCTCCGGTAGTCCGGTACATCATAATGGAAAATGGAAGCGAGGCCCCCAAAGCCATGAGGACGGCTCCAGAGGGGGCCCGAGCCCACAGGGACGCGCGCGCTGCGTAATCACGGAGGAAATCATTGTCGGCCTGCCTGCCTGCCTGCGCTCGCGCACACACACACACACTCTCACACTCTCACACACACACACACACGCGTTACACTATACTACACACACTACACACTCACACACACACACACACACACACACACACACACAGTGCATGATTAAAATCCGAGGGGCGGCAACAAAACGCGGAGATGCCGATCCGGATCAGGAGTCGGCTCAGTGTGACACACACACACACACACGCGCGCGCGCGGGTTGCCAGCTTAACGTTTTAACATCAAACCCCTCAAAATTCATCTCCAGTCAATTATTATTATTATTAAGAATTACTAATTAAAATTATTATTATTATTATTATAAAACTACACATATCAGTGTAATAATGTTTATGATTAAGAATTATTAATTAAAGAATAATATTATTATTATGATGATTATTATGATGATGATTATTATTATTAGCGGTATTGGCGGTGGTAGCTCAGTGTGCTATTGCTCTGAGTTACTGATCAGAAAGTCGGTGGTTTGAGCTCCGCCTCCACCATGTTGCCTCTGTTGGGCCCTTGAGCAAGGCCCTTAACTCTACCGGCTCCGGAGGTGCAGTATAATGGCTGACCCCGCCTTCTGACCCCCGGCCTACTAACAAAAAGCTGCGATATGTGAAGACTAAAGACTCTCAAGGTACAGGAATAAAAGTGCGATGAATAAAGGCTGAATTTATTAGTAGTAGTAGTTATTATTAGTAGTGGTATTATTATTATTATTAAATTGCAATTATCAATATTATAATACTATTTATTATTATAATTATAAAATTTAAATAATTAATATTATAATACTATTTATAATAATAAAAATAATAATTATTATTATTATACATTTACAATTATTATTATAATTATTATAATTATTATTACTACACAAGTGAAGTTTACATTGTCTTTTGTTCAAGTTTTTTGATGGTTTTGTTAAGTTACCGTTGTAATTTTGTATTAGTTAGTTTTGTTAATGTTGTTAGTTTATGTTGTGTGTAGCACCCTGGTCCTGGTCCAGGAATTGTATATGGTTGAAATGACAATAAAAGCCTGCTTGACTTGACTTAATGATTAGTAGTAGTATAAAAGTACAAGCATTTATATAATAATATTATTATAAAATGTACTATTATTATTATTGTTATTATTATTATTGTTGTTGTTGTTGTTGTTGTTGTTGTTATTATTATTATTATAATTATCTGTGGTAGTGGTTTAGTGAGTTAAGGCTCTGAGTTACTGATCAGAAGGTCAGCATTTCTGCAGTTGTTTGCTGCATTGTTGGGCCCTTGATCAAGGCCCTTAACCCTAAAAGGTTGCTGTAAAATGACTGACCCTGCACTCTGACCCCAGCCTACTTACAAAGCTAGTTTATGGGAAGAGTAAAGAATGTCACTGTTTATGTGATGAATAAAGGCTGAATTTTTTATTATTATTATTATTATTATTATTATTATTATTAGCCTTTATTTTGGTTTTAAAGTTTCAATGTGCTTTACATATTTTTTTTATTTATGGTCAAGAAATAATAAATGGTGAATATAAAATAACAAAAATGTAAAAAAGCTAAATAAGCAGTGACATAAAGCTTTAAACATAAAGCAAATAAACATAGAGCAAATAATAAAATGGTTACAATCATGATTGATAAATTTTTTAGTATCATAAATTATTTTAATTTAGATTGTTCATATGCATTATTAATTAAGAAACATTATTACACTGTCTACACATTTACTTGCTCTGTTAATTATATTTAATGCATGCCGTTTGTAAGTGTACAGTTCTGACCCATTTACTGTGCCGCACAATTACACACATGTACAGAGAGAGAGAGAGAGAGAGAGAGAGAGAGAGATTTCCCAGCATGATAACTCTTTCAGATGGGAGGACAGTCTTCCTAAATTTACTCTTTTTTTAACAGCATTATTAATTTTAAATAATTGAAAACTCATTCATGGTTTAGATCTGCTTCTCAGCCTGCCTTTTAAAGAGCCAGCCTGAAGACCATTTAGGGACTGTCCTGAGTTATAAAACACTGTATATTCTTTCATTCATCTTGAGTAAGCAGTTTATCTTAATCAGCTTCTTGATGGATCCAGAGCTTATTTCAGGAACCCAGGAATACACCGACGCCGATCTGTTACAGCACACCTAGGAACAAATGCATCTTAGCCAGCCAACCCTCTTTCATGTTTTTGGGTGGATGGAGGAAATGATGATCCAGATGAAAACCAAAATAGTGATACCATGGAGATAACATAAGAAACTCCATATAGACGCTCAATGGTTTCCATGATTAGATTTATAAGTGTGGTTAAATGATTAATTGGATGCATAATATCAGCACAATATGATATGTGTAGAAAATGTAAAAAATAAATAAATAAATAAATAAATAAATAAAAACGATGGGGACATAAACCAATGATCTGGCAACCCTATGCTGAGCTGTTTTCTCTCAGTCAGTCTGTAGCTTTCAGCAGATGGATTGGTCCCCCTTCTGGCAGGAAAAGCACTCCTTAGAAGCAGTTTATTCAGAAAGACTTCATTGAAAAAAGCATGAAAATGAAAGGATAGAGAAAATATGGAGTCAGGTGCATATGTGATAATTATTTAAATATTATGTGTTAATGATAAATGACTATAAGAACAGGACATGTAATGTATATCAGCTGATCCTTGTTTTATAAAATGTTCATTTCAGCTTAGTGATGTAAATTTCACATCAATTAAATTTTGTCACATCTGAAAGTCATGAGATGTCCGATTATACCATGTAGATCCTCTAAACACAAACCTGGGATTAAAGAAAGCGACTAAAGTGTGCGTCACTTCATATCTCAATCGCCCTCTTATGGGTGGATTTTGGTTGATAATCATCACAGCGTTTTAATCAAAAAGAATTCCCCATGGATTAGCTTGGTTACAGTGGCATGTGATCTCAAACCGCTGGCCTAAACTCCCCATCATCTCACAACTACATGAACCGGAAACAGCTACCTAGCAACTACCAAGACATCTGCTCTAGCAGCATTTTAGTACCAGATTGACACTAGATGACCGCACACTCACTGAGAATTCAATTCCTGCACACCCCTCCAGCACACACTTTTTCTCCTGTGAAATTCTAGCCGGTGTCAGGCAGCGGTTTTAGAAAGTTCTAATGAAGTGCAGCGGTGACGGGAGGCCGGTGGAGGTCTATCCCTTCAGGTTTTGGTCTTTTCTTAGCAGAGCACAAGCTCCTCTCACCTGTCCAGGCTTTACACCCCACCTATGTGAAAATGAGGCCCAGGAACGACCTCCTGTGGAGGGGCTCACACTCTTAGCTCTCACCCCTGAGGGCCGTCAGATCACTCTGTCCTCACCCTTACCTCAGAGCTTATTACAGTATGCCTGCAGGCGAACTTAGGATGCAGAGAGTCACAGAGTGTCCTCTTCTTTCAAGCTATGAGTGAGTGAGGTGTGCAATTAAAAATCCATAAGTACATGTTTGTTATATCCGATTTGGAAATAAGATTTAACGTATTGTTATAACTTGGAAGCACAAGCACATGATGTACACTATATAGACAAAAGGTGTTTCAATCACTCCCCTTATCCCCAGTGGAGGACAATCTTAATTCTTCAACATACCAAGACATCCTGGACAATGCTAGGCTTCCAACTTTGTGGCAACAGTTTGTAGAAGGCCCTTTTCTATTCCAACATGACCGTGCCCCAGTGCACAAAGCAAGGACTATAAAGACATGGTTTGATGAGTTCAGTGTGGAAGAACTTGACTGGCCCTAACATAGAGCCCTGATCTCAACCCCATCGAGCACTATTGGGATGAACTGGGACGGAGATTCTCGTTCTCGCCAGGCCTTCTCGTCTAACATCAGTGCCTGACCTCATAAATACTCTACAGAATGAATGGGCACGAATTCCCACAGAAACACTGCAAAATCAGTTCCACTCTCTAATCGTTCACAGGAACGACTGCAGCGGGCTGCGAGCCACCTCAGCCAGGATGATAATTCACAGACGTACAGTCTTCTTTAAAACGTTTGCATAGTTCAAATGTTCTACTGAGGCTAAGAGTGCTCTCTAAATGTTGGACACCTTCATTCATTCAAGTCCCAGTTTCACTTGAACACACCTGGTATACAGTATTAAACCTGTTTTACTTGGAGATTCTATCTAAGATTCTACAAAAAGATTTAAACAACAAAACGATATTCTCAGCATGACTACTATTTACGCTTAGACAGTTATTATCATGTTTTATTTTATTTATTTATTTATTTGGTCATTGATATGTCATGTGCAGTTTCCATTCCTTCTGTAAATCTTGCATTCTCTCTTCATTTACAGTAAAACTAGTCAAATCTGGAAAAAGTGCTTTCTAGTAAATTTTATATAAATAGCACTTTTTGCTGCAGTTGTTGTACATTTATACTGTAGAACTCCCATTTTTAGCATTTATACCAAATAATAGCATGCTTTCTTGTTTTTTTTTTTTGTTTTTTTTTAATAGAAATGATATATAATTCCATTATATTTTGTCAACTGTCAGCTTAGTTTACTTCAATACTTTATTTTTTAATGTGCTGAAAATTACCACTTCATATTGCCTTCAGGGCATTTCTTTATAAAAGACAGCTTATCTGGGATGTTATGACCTACATTGTTGTCAGGGTTTTTTACTTTATTGAATATCATTTCACACCTATTTTCATAAGACCCTTAAAACTTGACAGCCGCTCTCGCACCTCGGAATGAATTCCCCACCCGCCGGGTGACAAAAGAAAAGAGAAGGGAGGAATATCAAATATGAAAAAAAAAAAAAAAAAAAAACCCCAGTAAAGATTGACGTGATTTGGTTTATTGCAGCATTCAAAGTGTTCGCGGGATGTAAACATCTATTTGTAGGTCTGCCGCGCTCTGTCGGGAGGTCTCGCTTGTCTTCTACTTCAGTGTGAGCCGAGCCTCTGCTCCCAGCATGCTGTCAAGCGCTTTTTCCCCCAAATCCGAGGCACCTCAGTTATACGCCTGTGTGCCCGTGTGCCCCGGGCCTCAGTGGCAGCCTGCAACAACACGCAAACAAACAAACGGCGCTCCCTGACTCCTTATGGGCTTTTTGTATCTTTCATTAGCTGCGGAATGAAGAATCTGTGGATGAATTTTACAAAGCGAGGAGAGGTTTCCACTCATGCAAATGTTCCAGAGCCCTGAAGTGGTGTAATTGCTTGATGTCTTGCCCTTTTTCACTGCTTGTGAAGATGCACTATACTTAGCCCCCTAAGGACGTGCGCACAAAAAGTCAGTTTGTCACATTTTTAATCAAATGTATAATGAGTGGATGGTGTCACTTTTAGATACTTTTTCTCCGAGCATTAGTTAACAGTTAGGTCCATTTATTAGTCTTGAGAGATGAAATCCATTGATTAATTGATTAGTAATGAAAGTATTAGTGTTGCACAGTACTGTACATCTGTACATCCAAAGGTATATTCTATCATACCAAGCAAAAACTGATGAAGACCCGATGAGACCTCGGAGTGTACGTTGCAATTTCTACTGACTGTTTCTCCTTATTTATAGCTTATATATAACTCAATCGTTTCTTTAACCAGGAAGAAATTTGGCAAAAGAATTATATATATAGACGATGACGTTGGGACAAAGTTGGTCATGTCCTCATATGAGGACATTCAGGTCTCAAGAAGATATCAACACTTAAAGACTGCCACTGATATGTCACATTATTCTACAGTCTGGGACAGAAAGTAACGAGCACCAGCTTTGTTTCTTGTGTCTTCGCTTTAAAAGGATCAATTTATAGACCACGTCAAGCAAAGACAACGAATGAGATTTAAAATGACTGGAACTAGGTTAGGAACTCTCTAGCATATGCAAGGACAATGCTGTGGGAAAAACATGGCTGGGGATCACTTAAACGCCTGGTGACGCTGCATCAGAAAAAAAAATAGACAGTAGAAATCATATCTCATAATGAAAGTAAGAGCATTTCTACACGCGCGATGTGACGAGATGTGACAAGGACAGGAATGAGAATAAATAGCTTTGTGTCCATAAGAAAACCACCTGGTCGATGCACCCATCATGCATAGTGTCCACTGTACAAGTCTCTGGAGACAGTGTTATGATCTGAGGTTTCTTCAGTTGCTCAGGTCTAGACTCAGCAATGTTACATGGCAATAGAATGAAGTCAGCTGACGACCTGAATGTATTGAATGACCAGATTATCACATCTATGGAGTTTTTCCTCCTTGGTACTGAAATGGTACTGAAAATATCCCAGGACTCATTTTCACACACAAACCTGGATGGGTAACGTACCACTCTGGGTATTTCTTGTCAGCAGAAATATCTGATAATATGGCATATTCACACCAGCTGTACTTCCTCAGGTCAAAGCATGAAGAACAATCCTAGTGCATGATTTTTCACCCTCAGTTTTACTGCAGATTATTGTTTTCTGTTGCATATCTCACCAAAACCTTAATAATGGCTACTAATTGGAGCCTATTCCTGGAGACTTACTGCATGGCACGAGGCGGGGTACAATAGATAGGGGGCCAATCTATCACAGGAAACAATTTGGGAACACCAATTAACCTAATCGACATGTATTTGGATGGTTGGAGAAAACCGGAGTACCCGGAGGAAACCCACTAAGCACAGGGAGAACCCGGACCCAGAGATGGAATCGAACTGGGACGGTGCAAAGCGATAATGCTTACCACTACGCCACCTAGCTGCCCCATTTAGACTTTATCTCCTATTTAAAAAAACAACCTGCTTATACAAGTACCTGGTACACATCTAGTGATGCTCTCCAAGACCAGATTTTGAACTTCTATACAAAATCTTCAGCTTTTCGATTCTACACTTTTACATCCGTCTGTCTTCACCTGAGATATTCTGTTTCATTCTTGATGGAAAGCACACTGGATGTGAGAAAGCATTACTCCAGTTACCTAGGACGAGGTCAAATTACACTCCTTAGGATAAAGGGATCGTTTCCCGTATCTATGATTATACACATTTTGAACCGTGGAGCATCTCCCATACAAGTGCTTGTGTATGATATCATTTTAGAAAATCACCTTCTCATCTGTCCAATCAAAATCGCACTCTGTGCATGTACCGCAATGCTCGTCGTAACATTGTGTCTTTACACAGATGTTATACTGTATGGTTCGGTCTTCTTAACTCGATGCTTCTTCAGAAACACTACACTGTCAGTTCGGAAAAAAGTGCATAAATATGTTTAATTTGCATTGAAAACTACGTCTCTCATCAATACAGACTATTCCGCGGTTCAAATGCCACTGAGATATCATGAAGTCAGATTCGTTTTACTTGACAGATGTGTTTTTCCTCTCTAAGCCATGTTCTCATGTCCATCCAAAATAAACTTGTTTCTCTCCAGAATAATGATAGCTGAAGGCCTACTACTGGGGCTCTCAGACCTAACCCTGACTTGCCCCCTCAACTGCGCAAAAAAAATATAAAAAGCACATTTCCTACTGCCTGCCAATTACACACATTCGATCCGCGATGCAAACGCACAGACACAGAAAAAAAAAACCACACACACACACACTTGCACACTCTTGGCTCATTAAAACTCATATTCATCTGCTAGAACTTTTGAGATGGATACGTCTCGGAGGAGAAGGGCTTCCGCACACATCTGCGGGAATTGCTGAACACTTTTTCCCCCCCTCCCCTTCCTTTCTCTCTTGCGCTTGTAATTATGGAGCCTGCATGGAAGTGCGACCCTGAGAATAAGGCCTCCTCCTGAGGGAAGTCCCATGGCAACATCAGCCCCTCTGTCTGGACCTCTCTCCGCTCCGATGCCACCCACAGCGGGCACCAAGGGGTCGACGCCGTGCCCCCATCACCTCCGTGCTCGGCTCGCGCCAGCCAAACTCCTGATGCTTCAGCGAGACAAAAACAGAGGGAAAATTCTTTTTCGAAAAAAAAAACAAACTATAAAGTCACTCAGGGGGTTGAGGAGAACTGAAGCGTACAGCCTAGACAAGTGGTAAGAATAAGCAGGGTTGTTTTTTTAAAAATATATAATAAAGAAAGAACAGTTTGACTTCGTGTTGCTGTTTGGATTCATATTGCACACAAACACACGCACACTAGCTGTAAGGTGTTATGATAAAAATGATGCCAGATGATTTAGATTTACATTCAGCTCACAGTCAGAGCAAAAACAAGGCCTGGTGGTTCTCGTCATATCCACAAGAACAATCTTATAGCACAGAGGGCCACATTCAGCAAAGGGGCGAGGATTTAATACCAAAATCATGCACAAGACGATTGAGATGTAAGTAGAAATGTAAGTTTATGTTAGAAGCGATATTACAGTATGTTGGAGAAGAAGGACAAGCTGAGCAACGATTCTTAGTATTATCCAAAGCAGCTCGGTCTTCTCCAACATAACATCGATTTTACAAATTCAACAAATAACCCTTGTGAATGCAGGAGGAAGTGTGGAAGAATATATACCACCACCGTGCTTGACTGGTTTAAATCAGTGCTTGATTTCCCGAATCCAAATAGTCCAATCTTTGTGCCATCAGAACAGATCATTTTGTTTTTCATGGTCCGAGCAGAATGACCGGTGCCTTTTAGTGAGGAATGGCTTCAGTCTGCTGCAGTGATAGTCATCCTTCTGTAAAGACTCCCGCATCTCCACAAGGGAACTCCAGGTCTAGTTTATTGTGACCCTTGGGTTCTTGGTTACCTTTTGGCGCTTTTCCACTGCATAGTACGGCACGACACGGTTCAGTTCTACTCACTTTTGGGGGGTTTTCCACTGGGAACAGTACCTGGTACCTGGTCCTTTTTTTAGTACCACCTCAGCCGAGGTTCCAAGCGCGCCGAACCGTTACCAAAACGTGACGTGTAAACACGGCTGGTCACCGATTAGCCGGAGAAAATCGTCATTACTGCGTCACCGAACTTGCGACACGAGACACAACAGAACCGCTATATTTAGAAAGTCAGAGAAGCATCGCACGCACCTTTTTGTATTAACCGTCGGCCTCTTTTGATACAAACTCCTTCGTCTCGCTGTTAAAAACATCCACATGCCGAGAATGAAGAACACCATGTCGTCAATATGCTCCATTGTTGTGTGTTTGTTTGTGGCGCGTTTACGATGACGTCACGGCAGTAGCGGCGCCGCGACTAAACGACACGTGAGTAATCCCGCCCACGCTAAAGCGTTACTAAACTGCAGTGGAAGCGCAAACTGAGCCGAACTGCGCCGAACCGAAGTGAGTTGTACTGAACCGTGTCGTGCCGTACTATGCAGTGGAAAAGAGGCCTTTGTGGCCAAGGTCCTTCAGTCTGTTTGGGGCGGCCAGATATGTGAAGACTGTTGGCTGTTCCATTTGAGAATGATGGAGGCTACCATTGTCTTGGCGACTTTTAATACTCCGGAAAGTTTCATGTACTGTATGTCTCCCTGGATGGCAGGTTTACAGATAATTCCCTCAACCTCATGGATTTGATTTGACATACACCATCTACTGTGACACCTCATGTAGACAGGGATGTGTCTTTCCTAAATAGGTAGAAAGCATCTCATGGACCATTGCCAGGAGTAGGACGCACCAGAGACCAATTGGAAGTGACATAATAAAGGGTCTGATACTTATTTTAAGGAGGAGAGAGCAGCAGCTGTCTGGCAATAATAATAATAATTAATAATTGCTTCTAAGTCGTTCCATAATTGCCTCTGTACTGTCTGTGTTGTGTTTCGATCGTTCTTTACTGCTACTAAACATCTTCATTCAGCTTCCGTTAGCATGCCGACAGGTTCATGACTCACCTCACTGCTTTGTTCCCGGCTAACAGGAGCTAAAAAGCTAAGTAGCATTCCTGAACTCAATACTGAATCCCAAATCCTCCTCTAACTCCTGGACACGGGCACCACGTGAAGGGTGAAACGAGGGATTTTACATCCTAACAGACTAGCTTTCCATTTTATTCTATTTCCAGGGTTTGTTTTGCTTTGCTTTGTCTCTGAGGGTAAGTCAAAAATGATCTGCACTCCGGTTCTATTAATACTTCTGTTGGCCGCAGTGTTTTATTAGGACTTTCAACCATCAGCTGGAAAATTGATGCTAACAGTTTCCTGGGATTCTCAAGGGCCAGTATTGGTACATCATCAGGAAAAAGGTTCAACAGTCAACAGTGCTCGTTACATGAAGACGCTTATCGAAGAGCCGAAGCGTAAACTTTGGAGAACCGATATCCAAGAGCATCGTGATCTCGCATGACGATGCACATCACACCGTCGACACTCGATGTTGAGGTGTTAAAGCATCCTTTCTATAGTCCTGATCTCACTCCATCAGACTTTCACCTGTTTGGTCCCCTGAAAGCAGCCCTATGAAGACAAAGATTCACTCCTGATGAAGACGTGAAGACAGTGGTGCATTTATGGCTCGTAGCTCAACCTAAAACATTTTCTAATGAAGGAATTGACAGATGGACAAAGTGTATTGAAATGCAGTGAGATTTCTTTGAATAAAGATGTATTTGTACATTATTTACAGTGGTGTGAAAAAATATTTGCCCCCCCCCTCCTGATTTCTTTTGCATGTTTGTCACACAAAATGTTTCTGATCATCAAACACATTTAACTATTAGTCAAAGATAACACAAGTAAACACAAAATGCAGTTTTTAAATGAGGGGTTTTATTATTTAGGGAGAAAAAAAATCCAAACCTACATGGCCCTGTGTGAAAAAGTAATTGCCCCCTGAACCTAATAACTGGTTGGGCCGCCCTTAGCAGCAATAACTGCAATCAAGCGTTTGCGATAACTTGCAACGAGTCTTTTACAGCGCTCTGGAGGAATTTTGGCCCACTCATCTTTGCAGAATTTTTGTAATTCAGCTTTATTTGAGGGTTTTCTAGCATGAACCACCTTTTTAAGGTCATGCCACAACATCTCAATAGGATTCAGGTCAGGACTTTGACTAGGCCACTCCAAAGTCTTCATTTTGTTTTTCTTCAGCCATTCAGAGGTGGATTTGCTGGTGTGTTTTGAGTCATTGTCCTGCTGCAGCACCCAAGATCGCTTCAGCTTGAGTTGACGAACAGATGGCCGGACATTCTCCTTCAGGATATTTTGGTAGACAGTAGAATTCATGGTTCCATCTATCACAGCAAGCCTTCCAGGTCCTGAAGCAGCAAAACAACCCCAGACCATCACACTACCACCACCATATTTTACTGTTGGTATGATGTTCTTTTTCTGAAATGCTGTGTTACTTTTACGCCAGATGTAACGGGACACGCGCCTTCCAAAAAGTTCAACTTTTGTCTCGTCGGTCCACAAGGTATTTTCCCAAAAGTCTTGGCAATCATTGAGATGTTTTTTAGCAAAATTGAGACGAGCCTTAATGTTCTTTTTGCTTAAAAGTGGTTTGCGCCTTGGAAATCTTCCATGCAGGCCGTTTTTGCCCAGTCTCTTTCTTATGGTGGAGTCGTGAACACTGACCTTAATTGAGGCAAGTGAGGCCTGCAGTTCTTTAGATGTTGTCCTGGGGTCTTTTGTGGCCTCTCGGATGAGTTGTCTCTGTGCTCTTGGGGTAATTTTGGTCGGCCGGCCACTCCTGGGAAGGTTCACCACTGTTCCATGTTTTTGCCATTTGTGGATAATGGCTCTCACTGTGGTTCGCTGGAGTCCCAAAGCTTTAGAAATGGCTTTATAACCTTTACCAGACTGATAGATCTCAATTACTTTTGTTCTCATTTGTTCCTGAATTTCTTTGGCTCTTGGCATGATGTCTAGCTTTTGAGGTGCTTTTGGTCTACTTCTCTGTGTCAGGTAGCTCCTATTTAAGTGATTTCTTGATTGAAACAGGTGTGGCAGTAATCAGGCCTGGGGGTGACTACAGAAATTGAACTCAGGTGTGATAAACCACAGTTAAGTTATTTTTTTAACAAGGGGGGCAATCACTTTTTCACACAGGGCCATGTAGATTTGGAGGTTTTTTTCTCCCTTAATAACGTTTATTAACTTCATTTAAAAACTGTATTTTGTGTTCAGTTATGTTATCTTTGACTAATAGTTAACGGTTTTTGATGAGCAGAAACATTGAAGTGTGACAAACATGCAAAAGAATAAGAAATCAGGAAGGGGGCAAATAGTTTTTCACACCACTTACGTATATACACCTGTATATACGTAACAACGGGCCAGCACATGTTACTTCTATTTTCACATCTACTTCTGTCAGCCTTCCAAAAGATATAGCATTACATTTTTGACACCTTATCCTAAAACAAAAGTCTTAATTCTAATTATTCATTATTGAAACAGAATTTCTGTTTTATTGTTTACCAAAGTGCCTATTTACAGTACAGTATGTAGAAACAACCATTTAGTTGTCTTTAGGCAGCACAGTGAAGGCTATGTTTTGGTGACACTTTATTCAAGATGGATGTTCTTCACTTTAAGGATGCACCGTAAATCATGTTTCTTTAGCTTGCACAGCAAAATACAATCTTCATAATGATACTCTACAAATGTTAACTAAGCACCAGATTATTTTACAAGCTACTTTACAAATGCTGTCTCTGAGTTGCATGAAAGCTTTTAAAGCACTCGATGCTTGAGCAGGCGCTCAGTACTACTTAACGATTAGCGTTAGCACAGATGGCCCTATTGTTTTTCGATTAGCTCACATTTCTGAGGCTGGCAAATTTGCGTTAATGTTCAATGAGATAAACCCCCATTAATCACTGAATTCACTGAAAGAGAAATAACAACCAGGATTGTCAAGCATGGCTGCGCTGGAAGAAACAGTCCCATTGGATAATACCATTGGATAGACTTCCCTGATCACTCAGTCGCTGTTTGTAATGATGCATTTGGAAATCTACAGTATACTGTACGACACCCTATACCACTGAAGGCTACACTTACCCATAATCCCTTTCTGTGTGTTTCTTGTTTTCTCTTTTACTCCTGTCTCCACTCATGTCCTGTCATTGTTTGTTACCTTACAGCCAAAACATGGAATTGGTGCTAAAAAGTGTCTTTTTAAATAGTATCATATAACATAATTTCTCATGATACTTAATGCTTCTTATCTCCTGATCCATGCTTCATTTATTTGTAAATATACATACATATTTATATTTTTATCATATCAAAATTGGCTAAAAACAATTTCATGTTCATGTCAATTTTTCAATGATCTTAACTGTCATTCAGATGAAACTTGGCCAATTTAGATTTCACATGAAAAGACATAAACCTGAAAAAGTATAAAATGCTAAACTGTTAAGATATTGCAACATGAATTTGACATGGTTACGGACACTACAGATATTTTTAAGCTTTTAACAAAAACCAATTTAAGCAGCAACCTACTTAAGCATGTAGAAGCTTACACCAATTTTACTATCATTATTCATAAAGAAATAGGAATAATTTTCATTTTAAATGATGATTGTATGAAGCAAGACAAATGGCCATTTTTGGGGCGCATATAAAATCATCTCTCCAAAATGGCTGAAAGCAAGATTGGCCGCTTCCATGTTGCATAAACTTCAGAAGTAGATTTTTTGGTCAAACACATTTTTTTGTATTATATGTATAACATAAAAAATATATATAATAAAACAAGCACCAATACTGTGTTTAGGCCGTTAGTGTTGTTCCATGTTTCTTACATTTGCTTGCCATATGTCACTCTTGATGACGGAGACACACTTGTCCTAAATAAAGCACATACTGCACAAATCTTGCACACTTGCATTTTGCACCTTTATCTCCATCACACAGCATGTTATACAGAGTGGTAGAAATAAAAACCAAGCTATACTCAAAGCAGCACACCCAACTTTTTTTGTTAATAAGCAAAATATCCACTAGAACCCTTTCACTCAAATCCACTGAAGAAAACCATTGTCTGTGTCAGGCAGCGGGTAGCTATGGCCTTCATCAGGCATGACCTTCCAGCTGGATCTCCGCTTCTTCCATCTTTTTCTCCTCCTGCTCCGGTCCCACGCTGGGTCGTTAGCACAGCGGTGTCACCAGACGAAGGAGCCAGGGCCAGAGAGCTCAGAGAGTGAGAGAGAGAGAGACAGAGTGAGAGAGAGAGAGAGAGAGAGAGACGGAGGACTCCTGGCACAACACTGTCTGCTGTGTGGGTTGACATTCAGGGCTGGCTGATCTATGGGGCCGGGGAGAGTGTGTCCTTGCTCTGGGTCCTCGACAGAACAGGACAAACTGGGCTCCTGGCAGCGTCGTCTCCTCCCACTCCGTTTGTCACTCCGTTCTATCATTGTACAGTCACGGGGTAGTTCATCTATCGCCAGAATCAGATATAGTGCACAATGATGAGGTGGTGAGTCTCAGGCATGGATAACGGAGCATTCTCCTTTGTAAAGTTCTCCCTCACATGGGCTCTAATTGCTGTATTCGTTTAAAATGCTTTGCACTAAGTTTCCCCTAATTGACATTAGTTAATATGGACAAACCACGATCCACAGCATTAATTCACGATAAATCACATTAACACAGGTTTATTATATAATAAATCAAACACGTCAAACAATTAACATATAAATTGACTTAATGCACATACTGTCACTGAAAATGTAGACTGTAATGAAGCCTTTGATGAGTGACATGAACAAAACCTTATTAAACATACTGTATAAGTGAGGACTGAAGAAACTGCGGGAAAGTCTTCAGGGCCGAAAGACAAACAATAAATGGTGTTTTTTTGTTTTGTTTTTGTCTCCTTAACCAAAAAAACTAACAAAAAACAGCGTGATATAGAGTACTGTGCAAAAGTTTTGACCCCCCCCCCCTCCACTTGCAAAGTGCCTAAAGACACCATTTAAAAATTAATTGTTTATGTAACAACCTCTGCAGCAACCTCATTTCCCCTCCCGTCTGTTTACCAGTATACTAATCACCGGCCTGAACATCTGTCATCATCTGCACCTGATTCTAACTGGTTCATGCCTTAAACATTCCTCTGAAACTGCTCAGGTACAGGAAGTGGACTGATAATGAGAGACAAGTTTGGAGAATGATTCCTCAAGATTATATTAAACAATACAAGAAAGATTGTGTAGAAGCAAAATACGAAGAGGGTTTGAGGAAAAAGCTTCTCAGTGCGACTATAAATTGATTTTTTTTAAAGATCTCTTTTCTTAATTAATATTGAATCATAAATTGAATTTTAAAAAATTTGCTAATTTATCTGTTGTGATGTTGTGAGGAAATTATTATTATTATTATTATTATTATTATTATTATTATTATATCAACTTGTTGATCATTTTCTATATATCACTTGCTTCATCTTTTAAAAAACTAACAGAATAAATTGTCAACAAAATGCATATTTATTAGCAATACAACTGTGTGTGTGTGTGTGTGTGTGTGTGAGGGGCATTATGCCAAATTGTACGAAGGCCCTGGTCCAGTGTCTGGCCCCATGCACATTACTCATCCACTCTCTCTCTCTCTCTCTCTCTCTCTCTCTCCGATTTCCCTGACAACCACAAACGAACCCCCTCCTCACCTCGCTGCCTCCTCATCCCTCTCTCCCTCTCTCACTCCCTCCCTTGTTCTCTCACTCTCTCCGGACCACAGAGACCGTGTTAATTAAAGGAAAAGGTTAATGCTCTGGGGGTCCGGAGATCCTGTATTCAGGGTGAACCCCTAGCATGTTGCAGCTGCCTGGAGCTCGCTCTCTGCAGACTTCCTGCTGTGTTCAGGACCGAAGCCTGTGTTTCATCACGCCTCTCCCGCACTTACAGCACCGAACTTATTCCACTTAATTAAACATGAGAAGTTCGCTTTACTCAGAGGAATGGAATAAACCCACAGCTGGGTTTGAAAGGCTCTACATTTAGTACCTAACACTTCTGATTTCATCACTGTAACACACACACACACACACACACACACACACACACACACACACACACACACACACACACACACAGTACATCACACTGTTCATTGTATTTCAGGTCAGCTTATAGGACTATATCATGATATCACTGTACAATTAATGTCAGTATAAAGACAATAAATAATAAATATCATATTATTCTTCAATTTTGCAGGTCTGTAAAGAAGAGAAGGAACTAATTAATTAAAGGAATTAAAGGAATGAATGTAATAATAATAATAATAATAATAATAATAATAAATGAAATTCCTTAATGATTATTTTTATACACTGAAATAACTCAAATGTTTGTTTTAAAATAATTGAAATAAATACACTTCATTTAAATGATATTTTATATATATACAGTGGTGTGAAAAACTATTTGCCCCCTTCCTGATTTCTTATTCTTTTGCATGTTTGTCACACTTAAATGTTTCTGCTCATCAAAAACCGTTAACTATTAGTCAAAGATAACATAATTGAACACAAAATGCAGTTTTTAAATGAAGGTTTACGTTATTAAGGGAGAAAAAAAAACTCCAAATCTACATGGCCCTGTGTGAAAAAGTGATTGCCCCCCTTGTTAAAAAATAACGTAACTGTGGTTTATCACACCGGAGTTCAATTTCTGTAGTCACCCCCAGGCCTGATTACTGCCACACCTGTTTCAATCAAGAAATCACTTAAATAGGAGCTACCTGACACAGAGAAGTAGACCAAAAGCACCTCAAAAGCTAGACATCATGCCAAGATCCAAAGAAATTCAGGAACAAATGAGAACAAAAGTAATTGAGATCTATCAGTCTGGTAAAGGTTATAAAGCCATTTCTAAAGCTTTGGGACTCCAGCGAACCACAGTGAGAGCCATTATCCACAAACGGCAAAAACATGGAACAGTGGTGAACCTTCCCAGGAGTGGCCGGCCGACCAAAATTACCCCAAGAGCGCAGAGACAACTCATCCGAGAGGCCACAAAAGACCCCAGGACAACATCTAAAGAACTGCAGGCCTCACTTGCCTCAATTAAGGTCAGTGTTCACGACTCCACCATAAGAAAGAGACTGGGCAAAAACGGCCTGCATGGCAGATTTCCAAGGTGCAAACCACTTTTAAGCAAAAAGAACATTAAGGCTCGTCTCAAGTTTGCTAAAAAACATCTCAATGATTGGCAAGACTTTTGGGAAAATACCTTGTGGACCGACTAGACAAAAGTTGAACTTTTTGGAAGGTGCGTGTCCCGTTACATCTGGCATAAAAGTAACACAGCATTTCAGAAAAAGAACATCATACCAACAGTAAAATATGGTGGTGGTAGTGTGATGGTCTGGGGTTGTTTTGCTGCTTCAGGACCTGGAAGGCTTGCTGTGATAGATGGAACCATGAATTCTACTGTCTACCAAAAAATCCTGAAGGAGAACGTCCGGCCATCTGTTCGTCAACTCAAGCTGAAGCGATCTTGGGTGCTGCAGCAGGACAATGACCCAAAACACACCAGCAAATCCACCTCTGAATGGCTGAAGAAAAACAAAATGAAGACTTTGGAGTGGCCTAGTCAAAGTCCTGACCTGAATCCTATTGTGATGTTGTGGCATGACCTTAAAAAGGCAGTTCATGCTAGAAAACCCTCAAATAAAGCTGAATTACAACAATTCTGCAAAGATGAGGGGGCCAAAATTCCTCCAGAGCGCTGTAAAAGACTCGTTGCAAGTTATCACAAACGGTTGATTGCAGTTATTGCTGTTAAGGGTGGACCAACCAGTTATTAGGTTCAGGGGGCAATTACTTTTTCACACAGGGCCATGTAGGTTTGGATTTTTTTTCTCCCTAAATAATAAAACCCCTCATTTAAAAACTGCATTTTGTGTTTACTTGTGTTATCTTTGACTAATAGTTAAATGTGTTTGATGATCAGAAACATTTTGTGTGACAAACATGCAAAAGAATAAGAAATCAGGAGGGGGGCAAATAGTTTTTCACACCACTGTATATATATATATAAAATTATTTTTTGGTGTCCAAACATCATCATTTGGCTTATTTTTTTATTTTTCGTTCTTTTTCTTTCTTTTTTTTTCCTTTTTTAGAAAGAGTTAATTAATTGATGTTTGTTTGTGTGTTTCTTTATTTACACCTATTTTGAAACATATTTACTTTTTGGATGAAATAACCATAATTTCATCCTTCATCATTATTTTTTTAACGTATCAAAAATAAATCTTTTTATTAATAAAATGCTAAACAGTATATATATACTCCTGGGCAAAAGAAAACATTACATTATATAAAAAAAAAACTATTCAACCATTATGAAAACCTTGTTACATTACGAAACACAGGCAAAGTAAAAATACCATCATGCTCAGTGGAGCGGTTACTTTAATCACTAATAACGTAACTCCCATCTTCTAAAGGGACACCGTGCCATGTGATTATGTCACGCTGACATGTCTCGATAGCAGGAGTAAGGAAAACATTCTGATTGTGCGTTTAGTTTTTACACCATCATGAGAGAGTGAGAGAGAGAGAGAGAGAGAGAGGGGGGGGGGGGGCTGTTGGAAAGCCTCATAAGCAGACGTCACCGGGCGGTTTGGAGTTGCCAGGAAAACCATTACCAGGATACAGAACAAATTCTGAACAACTGGTCCCACTGCTGATTGCCCTAAATCTTGAAGGCCAAGAGTGACAACGCCAAGACCGACAGACTAATTCGGTGGCGTCATTTGAGAAATTGTACAGAAAATGTTGCCATCACTGCTGCTTTTATTCCAGGGTTGAACATGTTGGAATTAGTTGGATTGTTCCACTGTGGTTGGCTGTAGCTGAACTTGGAGATGAAAGAAGGCCGTATCGTGGGCCATTGTTGACTCTACATCATGGACATTTCACATTTGTACATTTCATTTCTTTTTCTTTACTTTCTTTTTGAATTATTATTTTCTATGTAGCATCACCCACAATATTGTATTTATTCAGATAGGTTACTATTACTTAAATACGTTCTGCCTCCCCCCCCCCCACACACACACACTCTACATGCTACTACTGTATGTGTAACCTGCTACTGCTCTAATGCAATCATTTCTCTCAGAAGATCAATAAAGCCTGCCTGTCTCTGTCTATCTATCTATCTATCTATCTATCTATCTATCTATCTATCTATCTATCCATCCATCCATCCATTCATCCATCCATCCATCTACTGTAACTATGTATTTTCAATGTCATCTGAATTTTGAATTTCTGGTGATCATGGATATATATATTTTTTATAAATCAACAACTTTCTTATTCATTTGACAGAAATAAGTTTTGTAATGTGCAACAATTTATATATTATAACAGATTATACATGCTATTAATATTAATACAAAATAGTGATTTTTGTGCTTGTTAAAGAAACTGGGTGCATATAAATTTTTGTTTTCAATCACTCATTTTAAAATAAAAGAGTTTGTCCAGTGGATTTATTTATTTATTTATTATGTGTAAAGTATAAGTGATTTGTAAGTAATTTTTCCTTTTTTCAATTTCCTAAACTTGACCTTTTGAATATGTAAAACAATAATAGTAAAAATAAATGAATAAATGTATTACATGCTTATATAATATATATATTCATTCATTCATTCATTTTCTATACCGCTTAATCCTGTGTTCAGGGTCGCGGGGGACCTGGAGCCTATCCCAGGAGACTTCGGGAACTAGGCGGGGTACACCCTGGACAGGGTGCCAATCCATCGCAGGGCACACACACATACACACACTCACACACCCAATCACACACTACGGGCAATTTAGGAACGCCAATTAGCCTAACCTGCATATCTTTGGACTGTGGGAGGAAACCGGAGTACCCGGAGGAAACCCACCAAGAACGGGGAGAACATGCAAACTCCATGCACACAGAGACGGGAATCGAGCCTGGCCGGGGAATCGAACCCAGACCCCGGAGGTGCAAGGCGACAGTGCTAACCGCTACACCACCGCGCCGCCTAATATATATATATTTTTATATTTAAAAAATATATATTTTAATAGCATTTTCAAAATGTACTTCCTTAAATACCTTTTTCTTTCTTTCCTATTTTTAAAGTAACTTTTAGCATTTGTTATTACATAAACCTTATACATTTCTTTAGCTCTGACTTTATTTCACTTATTTTAACATATAAAACGAGCACGATGCTTAAGCACCATAAAATAAAGGACTAAATTAGAGCACAGAGCTGCAGCTGTGGTGCGACATGTGGAGATCTGGATGAAACTGGAGCCTCTTTTCTGTGCTCCCTTTTAGCCGTGTGGAGACCCTCATTAGAAAAGCAGCTTGTTCACATCAGCACAGCTTACTGACGGAGCCCCGGCCACGGGCGGCCACTCAGGGTGGAGCGGAGAGGTGCAGGGGTTAGAGCTCCGCACCAGACGAAGGGAAAGATCTAAAATCCAAATCGCGAGGGGGTTAAAGCAGGAGGCGCACAGAGGTGAGAGGTCGACTCTGATGTCTCAGACACTGCAAGCACAAAACTGTATAATCGCAAACAGCTTGAATTTCTTTCCTTTTGCATGATAATGGCGCAAGGTTCCAGTGCATAGTGGTTCTGTTAATATCTTATACACTTCTGCAGAATCCCAAGACATATACACGAAAACAAGGTCTGGGTTGGGTCGAGAATGAAGGCAGATTTATGTATTAATTCTGTTTGTGAGATTATGATTGAATAATTAACTTTATTCTGGACATTCGTTGCTATTTTACTTGATTGATTCACTGACTGACAGTAAGTTTCATTTCAATAGAACTGAACATGTGTAAAACATTTCTAGAGAGAACATAATAAAACCTCTGGTTCTAATCAAAGGCAGTCTAAATTTGTGAGCACTTCTTATTATTTAAATAATTTTCTAAATATATAGTGTATTATGATGAAAAATTTTTGGGGGAAAGTTTTCTCTCAAAAGTTCACAGATAATTAACGTGACAAATAATAAAATTAAATAAAGATAAAATTAGAATGCATTATTACTAAATTTGTACAAGCACTTAAACTCGCCGTTAATTAGTTAAAGTTGAAATGTAGGAGAGGAAAAAAAAAAACCGCACACAGGCATTAATAGTGAGCATGAACTAATGTGCTAAGCAGAAAAGAGGACAGCAAATAGTCATTAATTAGTGCTGCCTCTGTTCTGTGAGAAAGGAGCCCGGGTTCAATCTGAGCCTGGTGCTTAATTTCATACGGTGTTAATTACCAGTGCACCAAAACACCTTACTTTAAGTGTTACACTGGTTTTACAGCAGTGTGACAATGGTGTGGTGTGAAAGTGCAACGTGAACCTGATACACGTGTCCTGGATGGATAAGTGCTGTTGAGATGATGGTGCTCGATGATTAGTGTTCTCGCAGCTGTTGAGAGGCTTCCTGGAGGACTTTTCGTCTTTCATGTTCAGGCCAGTCCGGAGCACTTTCAGGGAAAGATGTTTTTTTTTTTTTGTATGTTTGTTAAACCACACAGTGGTCTGTAAATCATTGGACGGTTTAACTTCTCCACGAAGACAGTCCTGTCCTCAGCTGATGTTGACAGCTGTTCTCTGAGGACAGATGTTTCCTACAGTCTACCCGAGCCTCTAATAACGAACTGGACTGGACTCCATTTTAACTTAAACACATCTCCTGTTATACTGAACTTCCAGTCTCACACAGTATGACTGCAGATCAATCCCTGTTATCCGTTATCACCCAAATGAGGATGGGTTCCCTATTGAGTCCGGTTCCTCTCAAGGTTTCTTCCTATTAACATCTCAGGGAGTTTTTCCTTGCCCCTGTGGCCGTCGTCCTCGGCTTGCTCATCAGGGACAATCTTAACATTTTGATTCATGTACACTACCGTTCAAAAGTTTTTGATCACTTTCTAACTCCATGATGGTTCCTGATGTTTATTTCTTTCTACATTGTAAAGTTTTGCTGAAGGCGTCCAAAAACTGCATGAATCTCCTTTGAACAGTTGATATTGAGATGTTTCTGCTACTTCTGCTCTGTAAAGACTTCATAACGCCTCTAATCTGAGGTGCTGTTAATTGGTCATTTTTCAGGCTGATAACTCTAAATGAACTTCTCGTCTGCAGCAGAGGTAGGTTTTGGTCTCGTCCTCCTGGGACGGCCTTCATGAGAGACAGTTTCATTATGGTGCTGGACGGATTTTGCGAATGCACTTGACACAATACTGTTCTTGCAAGAACTATTACAGAAAGGCCGACCTCTGTGTCTTAAAATAACAACTAACTGGTGTTTTTCTTGTTGTTACGTAATTACCTAATTCCATATGTGTTATTTTATAGTTTTGAAATCCACAGTATTGTTGTAGAATGTAGAAAATAAATCACTAAACAAAAACAAAGACATTTGCAAGTGATCTAAAACTTTTGAACGGTAGTGTACATACACACCTCATACAAACTTAAATAATTCTTTAGATTGTGTATAATTTTTTTCATTATTGATGTAATGTCCATTCAAAGATGCTGTTCTGCTCATTAAGGATGTACAGTAAAGAGTGATCACTGAGGTTTCACAGCTTCTTGTTAGTTGGTTGTTCGTCTTCATCTCATCAACAAGGATTTTCCACTTTTTTGCAGCAGCTACCATGCAATAGTCAAAAATCACAGAGCCCACAGACATCATATTTTCTTCTGATATTTAAAGGGTTGTTACTGTATAAGATACAACAGCATCAAGTCAAAGTTTTGAAAAGAAGAAGTTAAACAAGTTAGCGTGCTTATTTTCTTCAAAATTTCAGCCAGCTTCAGTTTCAGCAGGAAGGAAATGTAACATGTGAGGTTTTTCTTTTTTTTTTTTCTATTCACGCCTTTGATCTTAAATTCCATTAGAATTTTCCGGTTCCACCTAAAGCTTATTTATTTATCAGCACATCATTAAAACGTGTTTTCTGCCTCGCTGTGTTTTCTGATGAGAAGCGGGATTAAACCATTTGCCGTGACAAATCGGATTCTTCTCCTTTCTTCTTTTATGGTTCGTGCCTAATGCTTACGGTAATGACTTTCCTTATGAAAAAGGACAATATTCAAAAGAATACAATAAAAGTAGCATCTGATATTTATTCTGTTTTATAGTCTGTGTCACACAGTCTTGGATGCAGCCATGCGGTTTAGTCTTAAATCTATAAAAGAGCTCTTTTAAAAGGTCCTCAGTTCACAGAGGCAGGAAAATGAGCTTTTTCCCAAGTCACATGACCTCTTTCAGAAAACTCCTGTCAAGGGCCGAGTATTCTTCCGAGGGGAGGGTGGTACAGAGAGGTGACGAGAGAAGAGAGGAGGAGAGGAGAGGCGAGGAGGAGAGAAGTGTTCCCCATCCTGATCCCATCCCTGCTGTCAAGACAGCTGACATGAGAGACTCGGGGACCAAAGGCTTCGCAACTCTGGACACTGACCTACTTCTCTCTCCAATTCCCAATTTCCAAAAGGAGCTCAGCTCGCCAGACGACATCCGGCATCACCCGCGTTCAGCCTATCCCATTCTCTATTGCACACACACACACACACACACACACACACACACACACACACACACACACACACACACACACACACACACACATGCACTTCAATCAATATTGTTTGAAGTTCTTGACAGTCATAAACATTACAAAAAAAAAATTACGAGTCTGTTTTAAGCGATTCCTAAAGAAACAGAAGATTCTTCATGAATAATAATAATAATAATAATAATAATAATAATAATTTTTATTTTTGCTTTTCTTTATACTTCTTAAATGTATTTATTTTTTATTATTTTATTCTGTTATTAAATTTTTTTTGCACTAATATTTATCACTATTTTAATTGTGTCTTAATAAAAAAAATTAAACCAAGCCTATTTTTGTTTACATTAATTTTTTCTACATATTTTCTTTTATAAACGTCCTTCAGTTAAAATGCAGCACTCTTCATGTTTTTTCCCCCCCATAAATAAAACATGAATTTTCTTATACAGTGTTATGTCGTGTTTTTTTTCTCATCTCAGGCTGTCGTATTTAAAAGCATGTGTTCCGTTTGGTTTCAGCACCGTAACTCTGTTCGCTGCCAGCTAAGTGTGATCTCTCCAGCAGAGGTTGCAGGAAGTAAAAGCAGAAAAGTGCTGACGGAAATCTGCAGTGACCCTTGATTTCATTAAGCTAATGAAATGACATTAGGCTGCACTTAGCCTGGATTACAGGCGTCTCCAGAACTGTAGTCATGTCTGGAGGTGATTCATCTGCATTCGGAGATCAAACTGGTGGCACCAGAACACACGCGGAATGTGTGAAGGCTTGCTTTAAGCCATTATCTATAACTTTTTTTTTTTTTTTTTTGAATAGTTTGTACAGAACAGTTTGGCTTTAGACGTACTCGTATTTGGTACAAGAAAGTACCGCTGAGGGAACGTACTAAGGATGCTTTCATAGCTATTAGTCCATTTGCTGAGTCTAAATCAAATTGAAATTCAGGCTTGTTTGCTATTTGGCTTTCATGAATTATATACACTAAAGAATTTAGCATTCGTTAGTCAGAAGTACTGCAAAATAAAAATCCATCCAAAACATTAATCGGTGTGCATTTAGAAAAAAAAAATCATGTGAAACTAGTTTATCTTCCCCTTTTAGGCACTGATCCCAATCTCCAGAAAATCATCCAAGCGGCTTTCTCACCTGTATTGATGCACCTTTTGAATCACTACTACTTCCACGAACCACTATTTTTATAACTTATTATACACATTACTGATCAATTACACACTCACTCACTCATCTTCTATACCACTTTATCCTGTATTCAGGGTCACGGGGACCTGGAGCCTATCCCAGGAGGCTGAGGGCACGGGGCAGGGTACAGGGTTAGGGTTAGGACCTGGACAGGGTGCCAATCCATACACATACACACACTATGGGCAATTTGGGAATGTCAGTTAACCTAACCTGCACATCTTTGGACTGTGGGAGAGTACCTGGAGGACAGAACATGCAAACTCCATGCACACAGAGATGGGAATCGAGCCTGGCCGGGAATCGAACCCGGCGCCTGGAGGTGCAAGGCGACAGTGCTAATCACTACAACACCATGCCTGATCGATTACATAAAAAAAAGAAAAAATTAAAACACATCGAAACCTTCGCATATGTCCAGAGGTCTCCGCACGCAGCAGCTGCCGAGCTTTACCCATCATCGCTTGAGAAGCAGCTGTAGCCATAAAGCCGTACAAGCTTGTCAAGGATTTTTAGCACAGTAATTAAAGGTTATGTTTCAGCAGATCTCTTAAAAGTCAACTAAGCAAATGCATAACTTTACACACACCTCCGATGCTCCCACCTACTGCTCCAGCGCGCCTCATCCTCTCTGAATCTCATCTCTAGTCAAATCCTCCAGAGATCCATAATCCCTGTTTTAATTTCCCATAGGAAATATGGAGGAAATACACACCAGCTATATCACAGAAATTAAAAGACAGAAAAAAAACAGAGGGAAAGAAACAGTGGTGTGACATGGAGTGAAAGGCTACAGGAAGCATGTTGAAAAGGGTAAGGCTGAAGTGGTGAAGAGATTTGCATTGGCTTGGGTACCATTGCGTAGTTTGTGCAACTAGAAATCATCTTGGATCCCCCATGATCTCCAGTCCCAAAATCTCTAGGATTCCAGCGTTCTTGCTATGACATCTTGACCATCCTAGTAGCTTTGGAACTACCAGAGATAGTGATTTGATAGAAGCAAGCTGCATGGTTAGGATTGTGGGAGAACAGCAGCGCTAATGACATGACTAAATGGTCAGATCACTCAGCAGTTCCACAGCAGCTGGTGCGGTACATCTGCTCAAAAACCTTCCACTAAAGGTGACATTTACTTTGCACTACAAGCAAACAGGTGAGTGAATTGTCTGCATCATCAATGAATGTTCAGAGGGAGTGCAAGAGCTCTCTGCTCCAGGTCATGGCTGGCAGCAAGATGCACAGAAAACAGTGGGTGGCACTAGGTTTGTGTGCATTACATTCAGAACCGCTTTATCCTCAACGGAAGTAGCCAATACTCTGTACAATCCAGTTCTGATGCCAACAGTTTCTGGAGGACCTGCTGCTGCTGCTTGTGAGTTCATCTGACTACTACCTTTTATTATTTGACTGGAACTAGGCATGAGACATTAAGGTGAAATATTAAAACTCTCTACATAGGATAATTTATGAATTATAAATAATGGTGATTAGCCAATCAGAATTCAACATTGTAACGCGCTGCTCACAAGCTCATGCAAGTTTGTGTCAATTTTCGCGCTGTTCGCATTTTCGCAAAGGCCAAGAGAACAGTTCATGCACAGCTTTTGACATATTTAAAAAAGAAGAGAACCGAAGGTATGATACTGTACATACGCACAAAACCTCTCAGTTGAGACGGGATGAAAACGAAGCATTCAGTTTAACACGGGAGTTTTCAAAATGACCGACAGCTTTAATGTCTATAAAAGACAAGTTCTTCACCCAATTTGTGAAATGTTATTCTCAATTTAGAGAAGATGATTAGTTTTCTCATTAGACTTTGTGGCTTCCCCCACATGCTTGAGTACAAAAGGCTCAAAAATTTATTTTTAAATGCGATAATAGTAATTTGATTATTTGTGTGTGTGTAAGAAAGAGAGAGAGAGAGAGTGAGTGACTGGTGCGTAGACACACTACATTACTATTAAATTATTGAAGTACTAATGTTTATGTAGATTTTAATTGTACTCACCAAATGAAAGCCATGAAACAGATCAAATAATAGTTTTGACAATTGCCTTTTTAAATGCATGTGTTTTGTTTCAGTGGTGCCAAAGTGATTTATTTAAGCTTATATTTTGTTAATTAAGTCATCCTTAAAATTATTATTATTATTATTTATTTTTACATATTTTGCAGATAAGCTCCTTTAGGCGTTTGGCAGATGGTCTTATCTAGAGTGACTTACATTTTTTATCTCATTACACATCTGAGCAGTTGAGGGTTAAGGCCCTTACAGTGGCAACTTGGTGGTTGTGGGGTTTGAACCTGGGATCTTCTGAACCGTAGTCCAATGCCTTAACCACTGAGCTACCCCTGGCACTAATGCTGCTGAATTCTTTATTCTAATTGATCAAAATGGTGTTCATCATCAGGAGGAACAGGAGGAACATCAAGATATTGCATAGGTTGCATTGGTAGAAAAAAAGGAAGGTATACCTGGAGTAACCTGATGGAGTTTTCTGTAAGGAAGCATTTGTACTATTTTTGGAAGGAGTTTTAGTGTTTTATAACAGCCAAAGATAAAACTGTTTCTTTACATTTTCTTTACATCAGGTCACTTTTTAGAGTTAAAATCGAGACTGGTGATAAGATAATCTAATAAGCTGCTATAATGCAAAGTGATCATGGGAAATAACTTGTTCCAAAGATCCAAAATTTAATGTAAGTATATACAGACAAAATGTCTGACATTATTCTTTTAATGAATAAAAAAAATGTGAATTGCTGTGGTATATGAGCAATAAAACACTTTGGGATCTGTTGTTAATGAACTTAGTGTGGGAATGTCAGGAACACCGTAGATGTGGACCCAAGTGCAGGTGAGAAAGACTGGATTTATTTAACTAGTAAAATCGTTAAACACGGTAACTCATAGTCACAGTAAAAAAAAAAAAAAACAGGCATCATCGATCAAAATTGGAAACCAAAATAATAAATCAATGTCATACTGTTCATGGTCAAGTAATCACAAACAAACATGGCTTGATAATGTCCAGAAATCTCACGCACGGCAACATGTATATGTAATATATATATATATATATATATATATATATATATATATATTGCAACGTCCTTCCTATTCCTAGTATGCCTAGTCCTATTCAAGCACCTGGGTAATTGGGTGCAGGTGTGTTTGGAACTCCGGTGATTAGGGACGTGATTGGTGGAAGTTGTAGTTTCTTTCCGCCATACTTGTATGCGGATACGACTTTATCTGTTCCAGTCTTAGCTAGCCTAACTGGTAACAGTTACTCATTTTTACATTATCCTGAATCATTATCAGAATAATGCAAGTGCCCTAAAACAGGAAGCGATCAGTAGAACAGAACTAGTTTACGGTCCAAGTAAGTATTTCAATTGGTTGCATTTAACTGTATTGTATTTTAACAGATTTAGCCATTGTTCTACAATCTCTCATAAGTAAGCAATGCAACTGACCCGAACTGTCCGTGCAATGCTTGGTGATGAGCATTAATGATTGACCATTAAACTTGGAAGCACCGGGGCGCAGTGCCATTAGTCCACTTTAATAACCCATGCAAATGGGACATGGCATCACAAACATGTAATGAGTAAATCTGTTATGTATGGAGAATGGATCTGTGCGAGTGTGTGTTTGTGTGTGTGTGTATGTTTTCATTTTATTACTGCATCATTAGATTAATTTAGTGGTGCATAATGGGTTCTACATGTTTGGAAACAAACCTATAATTAACTCGGGGCAGAGGTCAGTGTAGCAGTTGATGATGGAGTGGTACAGCGCTGGTACGAGTCCCATCTGGGAGAAAAATCTCCTCCAACACACATAGACTGGGGGACTGTCTTCAAACAGACGCATGAGGGAAATTAACATAAAAAAAGATGCTCATTTCACATTTCTGATACCCAGAAAAAAGCTCCAACTTTTAGCATTAATTCAGTGAAGGCTTTCTACACCGGAAAAGCAAAATACACGAAGCTCATTGAAGCCTGCTAGCCTGAAGGTGAAACAAAACTTAATTAGAATAGCGAGCTTTTTACATTAACAAAACACTTTGTAAGAAAGTTGTTTTATTCATGTTATAAAAGAACATAAATCATAGTCTTGCACAGTGTTTTTCCAAAAAATGTTCTTACCTCGTTAAACTGAGGTGTCATCTCATTTTCCTTGTCAGCAAAGTGTGACTTATGCATCAGAGACTGCATGACAAAAGAACGACATGCAACTGTTCATCCCTGATTCATTTTCCGAATCACGGTTACTTTATTTACATATGAATTGTGTTGACATTTCTATGCATATTATGGATAATATATATATATATAGATATAGATATAGAAATGTAAATAGACACACAGGTTATCTTTTAAACATTGCCTAATTGGGTTTCACAGCTCACAAACTCACATTGCACTTCAGCATTTTGAGGTTGGCTGTCACATCCGAAATACATCAATTAACAGGTCGCGAAAAACAGTGTCACTGCTGTCCAAAAATTAGCTCTGCATTTCCTAAAAGTGAGCATACCAAATATAAATACACATTAAAGTTTTCCTGCTAAGAACTCTGTTTACTAAACAGATGATACTTGTGATGTAGCTTTGTGCAGAAGAGGTAAGCTTCCATCAAGAATTAACGTAAGTGTACAGTATTGTAGGGCGAAGGCAGGCTGCAAGTGTGAAACATCAACATGTGCTTTATTAGATCAGACCTAAAAAACTAATTAAAGTGTATATTGAGGATGTGTGCAGGTAACACCAATTCAAGCTTGTGATGAAATTTCTTGTAAATGAAAGCGTAAAAACTGAGCAGAAAACTTCAGGCAAAGTACGGTGAGATGATGAGACTCGTTGTGAGTAAAACATTTGAATGGTGCTAACGTTTTAAAGAAGGCCGTGCGTCCATGAAAGGCCATCCCGACTGAGGTGGCTCGGAGCCCACCGCAACCATTCCAGTGAACATTCAGCAAGTCTGATCTTTGGAAATTGACAGATAACTTGTCACCAACTTACAGAAGAGACCAACACCAAGTTATTGACACATCCACCGTACAGTCCTGACCTCGCTCCAAGCCATTTCTACATGATTGGGCCATTAAAGGAGAAACAGAGTGAAACACTGGGATGAGTGCATTAGTGTAGCAGAGGATTATATAAAGAAATAAAGGGAGTTTTTACTCTCATAATTATGTTCTGGGGCAGGGGTGGCTTAATGGTTAAGGCGTCGACCCACTGAGCGGAAGGTCCCAGGAACTGCTCTGTATAATGAGATAAAAATGAAAGTTGCTCCGGATAAGGGCGTCAGCCGACAGACAAGCTATTTACAAATAGGAAAAAGAAGAACAGGTGAAAATACTCAGGTAACACACCGATGACTGTAGAGAAGACAGAGGTAGGAGTGTTATGTGATGTTACTTAGGTGTCACAGCTTTGTCCCAGTGATTAGACTCTAATTTTAAGTTGTAAATTTATGGCATTGGAGAGTCTTGAGGATTGAAGTGTTTTCAGTTTTGTAAAAAGAGAGGATAACAAGGAGACGTTCCTGTTTTTAGCTGCTGTAACATAAGTGATAACAGGAACTAACTTGTTCTGTGGCTGTTCGACAGCATTAAATATAAGTATAAATGGAAAAAAAAGTACTCTTCACAAACAGTTTCGAAGTAGTTCACACTGACAAACTGCTCTGGGATGCCTGGGTAACGATAACTGCTTTGTGTATGAATGTGTTAATGAATAAGTCCATTTTGGTTGGCATTATCAGTAAATATCTAAGAAAAGTGCACACGCAGGCATTTGCAGCTCGGGTCTTGTTCCAGGAGGGTCCGTGATGAGGCGGGATGTGCCTCGATGTTTGAAAAGTAGCCATTATGTTGAGGAGTAATTAATAAATCATTTGCATATGTTGATCCGGAGCACTGGTTCTGTTCTAAGGATGAGAAGCACCTGAGGGGCGCGATAGCAGCAGACAGCATGCAGGCTCGGGAAAAAACGCTCCTTTGCTTTTTACTCGGAAAACACTAGCAACTAATTAGCCTCTAATTGCCAATATTTTGGCAGGTGTTTGCGGTGCCCAGGTGGAAAGAGCTCATCACGGCAATCCTCAAGCGATGCGTTCTCTCGTCCGGGGCAGCTTGCAGTGTGGGATGATAGATTAACAAGGATTCCATCATCATTAATGTGAGCGCTAAGTCTGCACTGTGTTATTAATGCCATTAAGCTAACAATGGAAATCAACCACTGGGTTAGTGTTGGGTTGCTTGCCATTATGAAACATGCTGAGGTCCCATTAGGAGGTTGCAATTGGCAGGAGATTATGGTACAATGCTATAATGCTATTTTATATATTAGATATAGTTTCATAGCTCGTTATGATGATTTAAGAATTAATATGTATGCAAATTTGTAATTATATACAAAGTTAAGTTCGCACAACTATTTCAAGTAAATAAACTTACTTGATTATCATGTTAGTTGGGGCAAGAACTAAGATGGACTGGAGGGGAACCTATTATGTTTCTGAAAAATCTGAAGGGCAAAATTTTATTTATTGGTGTTTTTGTTTTTATTTTTCTCCACTAGTAACAATTTCAAGAACGGAAAGTCTATTCAAGGTTATGGATGGATGGATGGATGGACGGATAGATTGACGGATGGATGGATGGATGGATGGATGTGTGGTACTACAGTATGTTAAAGTATTTTGGGCTTTTAACATTATATGATGCTACATCGGAATGTCCATGTATTAGATGGTCCATGTATTTGTCTTTTCTGACACAACCCTTGAGTTTTGACTGTGCTTGAGACAGGCACTATGAGTACACTGAATGGTACAACCCCTGTGGGTGGATTGGACTTGAGGCAATACTGGACCTCCCATGGTAGAGACAAGAAAACATCAATGCTAGATATTCAACTGACTCTTAAATGTTTTTTTTTTCAACTTTTAAGTCTATCTGTTCCAATTATTTTGCTCAACTGAAAAACGGAGTGGTCTGCCCTCAAAGGTGCCATGTTCTAACACATTACTAATGTAAAGTTCATAAACTCAAGGCTGAAATTCTGATCTGTAACCTCACTGTCATATTTTAAGACCAAGCTTAAATGTCTTCAGTGTTTAGGAAAAACAAAAGAACTGGCCTTGCTGTTCCAATACTTTTGAAGGGAGGGCTGTATAAAGTTAATTCAGGGAAACTTTTCCTGAAGTCTTTGCCTTGCTAGGAAATTTCTAACTAAATTTAAAGTTCCTAAAGAACCTTGTGCAGTTTAAATATTCTCAATATGTGTCATGGATCGTGATTAGAAGGTGGGAGGTGAACTACAAAACTGCTAATTTCTTTGCTGACTCAATTTTCCTGCTCAATAGTTCCTGTGGATTGTTTTGCAACATGTTTCCAAACTGTCAAATCGAGAACTTAAAGTGTTAAAATATAAATTCATGGACTGGTGATGCAGCTTTAAAAAAAAATGCAACCCCAGAGAGCTTACTTAAATATTGAGGCAAGGAGGAGTTTTTTCTCCCCTTCTTCCCTAGCATCGTTGACATTTTGGCAGTGAGACTGGATCAAACTCTTATGATTCCCCTAAGAGTTTACATCCCCCCTCCCTATTGCCAGTAAAGTGCTGAGCAAGCGGAATGCCAAGCACTTGATGAAGAGAAATGGAAAGCACACAGCCAGCAAGACATCATTAGAGCACATCTCTCATTTCCACGTGTAGGAATGTACACAGATGTCTAGTGGGGGGAAAGGAACGAAGTCTGGCTGCTTGGCGTGCAGGTTAAATCCCTACTCAGTGCTCGTCACTGATGTCTAGGCACATGAAAAATGAGACTACTGAAAAACGTACTTTTGCTAGCAGAGAACAGAAACGGTGATGGATTTTTTTTGTTTTTCCAATTTTATTTATATAGCGCTTTTAACAATGGTCATTGTCTCAAAGCAGCTTCACAAAAATGAAAAGAGAATTTGAAAAGAAAAGTTATGGAAGTGTGTATGTGTGAGAAAAATGTGTCTAGATAATACTGAGATTGTCCCTGATGAGCAGGACAAGGGTGACGACGTCAGTGGCAAGGAAAAACTCAGGGAGATGGCAATAGGAAGAAACCTTGAGAGGAACCAGACTCAACAGGGAACCCATCCTCATCTGGGTGATAACGGATAGAAATTATATAACATCATGTGTGTTATACAGCTGAAAGTTCCAGCTGGATCTGGTCCTTCTCTGGATGCCTCAGGATCCTCGCAGGGTTGGCCTATGTCTACTGAAGCTGGCACAATCTCCAGATGCATCACTTCTTTTATAAATCTGGTTGGGATTGGAGCTAACAAGCATGACCGCTCTTCCTGTCCTATACCTGAAAAGCACTGAAAATCTAAATGTGAAGCTTTAGACTGAACTGGATCATGAGATGCTATTAAAGGTTGAACCTCTGTTATTTTCTTCCTGATACTATCCATTTTTTCATTGAACAAGTCCATAAAGTCTTCACTTCTAAACTGTGATGGGATACTCTCTGCAGGCATCATAGGTTTTGTTGTGGACGCTCCCAGAAAACATTCTAGTTACCAACAAATCTCTTTTGTTGACACCAAGATTGTAACCATTCATGAAAGACAAATAATCTACTGAACCTCTCGATTCCTCGCTGAAATGTGGGAAGCGGTCCTCAACCAGGCTTCTGAAGTTCTTCTTTAGGATCTCCATCTGCCTCAGTCTGGTGTCGTTCGTGTCAGGATGAAGGACCGCAGCTCTAATGTTCTTCCTCAAGGCGTCCGTGCAGGACGATGGAGTCACCAATGATCAGAACGAGAGGAGCAAAGTGGTTTCAGGTCGAGATCTTGAAGATGGGTGGTGACGGAGGGGGAGAGGCTCTCGCCCGGGGCCTGGTGCACGTCTTCCGCTGCTGCTGGATCCAGGCTGATTTTCACTGATGCTGTTGCATTGGTTGGATAAATATTACATCCTGCAGCAACATGATCTATTCAGCGCATCACTGTGGTGGAAAAGATATATAAGAGATTTAGAGTTTGATGGACAGGAAGCAGACATGTGTCCTTTCATTGTGAACAGACTCAGGGCTCAGGAGCTGACATTTTTACATCCAGGTGGGTTTGTGTAATATAATATAGAACAGAACCCAGGTATCGCTATGCATAAATTATACTGTAATCCTTCCGACATGATGTCGCATCCAACTGAAGACAGTTCCTCTTGCATAAATGATTTTACATTTATTCAGTAAGATTTAATTCATGTGGAAATAATTCCTCATGCTCCCAGAACCACCTTTTCATTACTTGAGAAGGTGGTTCTGTAAATTTCACAATATTTCAGAATATATTTATAATATACCCGTGCCAGCAGGAAAGAAAAACTCTATACATGTGATGACCTGGTGATTCAGTACATTCAGGTCGTCAGCTGACTTCATTTTGTTGCCACATAATATTGCTGAGTCTAGACCTGAGCAACTGAAGCAACCCCTGATCATCACACTGCCTCCGGAGGCTTGTACAGTGGACACTATGCATGATGGGGGCATCATGCACTTCCCTTCTTATCCTGGCACGCCCATCACTCCGGAATAGGGCTGAAGGGTTATTAATCCAGTTGCGGCAATTTCAAATCCATATAATTTATTTATTTATTTTCTTGATGCATCCCAATAATTTGACCCTTTCGAAAAGGCGACTTTTATTTTGGCCAGGCAACGTATATACTGTACCAACACATGGTACATACAAGTCTGCGACCCTAATATTGATAATAAATCTATAAAAATATTCCTTTCACCTTCATTTTTAGATTTATACACAATATCACTCCGTGATATCATCCCTTCCATTCTGTTGTTCGACCTTGAGCTAGTGCGATGCTCTCGGGCTCTTTCTAGAACAGTCCTTGCTGTTTCCCATGATCCACTGGGAGTAGCGAGGGCTGTGGCATGGCGGCACTGCGCGGTGCTGGCAGCCGATCAAAAGCAAACACGCTTCCTGTGCTCATTCTAATTATAACTGCACACATACACACACACACAGACACACACACAACTATAAACACAAATAGTTAGTAAGTGATAGCTAGCACTCGTGGCCTGGAGGAATGCCTAACAGACAGCATGCTAATCAGGCTACCTTTTGCCACGGGCTATTTAGGGAATAGCGTCTCATCCCACCAATTCCCTATGCCGAGCTACGGAATAAAGGAGGGAAAAGGGCTAGCGAATTCCCACGTCGCACCATTCAAGGACAAAAGGATCTCAGATGGATCTTTATCTTCGCTCTTGGCGAATATCCATACCAATTATAGCAAACACACAAACGGCACACAGAGAGTGAGTCAGAAATGTGCAGGGCACGACTGAGATTACGGACAACACGCACGTACGAGGAACAATGCTTCCTCTGATGTGTTAATGGCAAGAATTGGTTTCTCGGGAGAGCATTCAGGTGGCAAGAACGGCGGTCAACGTCTAAGATTTACAGCAATTCTTTATAAATCAATTACAGAAATATCATTGTGTATGGCATATGTATGTGTGAATGCATTTTAATGCACTGCTCTCTGAAGACATTGCAATCTCGGAAGTCCTTTTCAACCTTAGTATGCTCTCTCTCTCCCTCCCTCTAGTGACGGCGGTGTCCCTCCAGAGCCTGGATCTTCTCCAGGATCGGGTGTCTGGGTGGAGCAGGCTCGGGCACAAAGCACATGCTGAGCTCCGCAGGACCCCCCCCCCCCCACACACACACACACACACAAGTAACCAGCCCCTGGCGCTGACATACGCCTCTCAAGGACGTGGAGAAGTGGGCCATCATGCGTCTCTCCTGCTCAGTTTTAATACAGGACAGGATGAGCACTCTAAACAACAACAACAACAACAACAACAAAACTGATCTGAAGTGTATATAATAGTCAGTATCTATTCTATTTAAAAATCATTTAAAATTTTGGTCAATGTTTTAAATGTGCTTCATAAAAATAAAGACATACTGTATTTCATCCTAAATATACAAAGTTTAAACACTTAAAATGTTTGACAGAGCACTGTCTCAGCTCTTCATGTGTCCGTGTCTTCAGAGTCATGCTCTGTACCTTCCCCCTGAGGGCATGGCTGTAGTCAGATCACGCTGTTTTTTTAGGACGCACACCATCTTCTCCCTGCTGCTCTGCCTCTGATCGACCCATTCCCTTATCCCGTTCCTGTAATGGACACAGACCGAGCAGGACGCCGTCTCCATCTTCTACCGGGACATCATGTGCTCTTCCTGTTATCATCTGGGGCAGCGGGAAAGCCTCCCTTCATCGCCGCATCTCCTAAACCGAGCGAGCAGGGGGAACCTTGAGGCCCAACTCACCGCTTTTCAAATTTAATGCTCAGCCTGACGTCCCGCTGGATCAATGGCATTATTTTCCTCATACGATGGCGTGGTGAGAGGCGGCAGGCAGGGGGGGGTTTAGCCCCGGTGTGGACCCGGCCGCATTGATTTAGACCACGCTGAACTACGTGCATCTTGGGCAGAATGGTGTATTTGAGGAAGGTGATAGGAGTCCTGTGCCAGAGAAGAGGCTGGAGATCAGGGCAGGTGCCAGAGACATTGAAAACAACAATGTTTACAGATTAGAGCAAGAGAGAACACATTACAACTATTAGATACTTGATTTAAGTGTAATGCATTAAGTGTAATACATTAAGTGTTTGTGCGCTTTTGCCAAAGATCAAAGGAAGTCCTCCTTCCCACCAAAAAGGTGTAAGAGACAAAAAATGCAATGGAAGATGATGGAAGAATGTGAAGAAAAAGAAAACAGACACGAAAATGACATTGCTTTTATTCATTCATTGAATTATTCTCTATACCGCTTGTCCTATACAGGGTCGCAGGGTTGCAGTCTGAACCTTATCCCAAAAGACTTCAGGCACGAGCCGTGGGTACAGGCTGGACAAGGTTCCCATCCATCACAGGACAGACACATGCACACACCACAAGACAATTTGGGAATATCAATTAGTACCTGATGGAAACCCATCAAGCACAGGGAGAACATGCAAACTTCACACACACATGCACATAGACCGAAAGTGGGAATCGGACCCGTGACCCTGGAGATGAAAGACCACACTGATAACTACTATGTAAAAACATATACTGTATATGTTTGCGTAGGTATTTAATATCTGTGCTGTGAAAGCTCTAGGTTTACACACATGTAAGATATCATGCACTAATGAGGACAGAATTGGCTAACAGCTCTTCTGGATACACAAGCAGCTTATTTCAAATATCATCCATTAGACTGTGAATCTAAATGAAGACCAAACAGCATTCTAAAGAAATAGCTAAAGATATAGTCAAAAATACGTCCAAGATAATATAATACCCAGTATTTGGGTATCGCAGTGAACACAATTGGAAGTTTCAGTAAAATTCTTTTCTTCACACATCTCAGTTTGTTGGGAAGTTGGGGTCAAAACACAGGGTCAGCCATGATACAGCAGAGAGGGTTAAGGGCCTTGCTCAAGGGCCCACCAGTGGCAGCTTAGTGGTGCTGGGGCTTGAAGCCTTCTGCTCAGTAACCCAGAGCCTTAACCACTGAGCCACTGCTGCCCCAAAACACATAAAAGCTTTGCAACAGCAAAGGCCACAAAAATGAGTTGAACTCTTCAGTGTTGCTCTCCACAGAAATCTTTAGGAAAAGACAAAAGATTTGTATGCACATCATAGAACCTAGGGACAAGCTCGTGCTCAAACCTCAAAGCCTCAGAGCAAATGCGGTCTTATGAGGGACGCCAAAAAGAGATCAACAATCACTCTAAAGGAGTTGCAGAATGTAGTGGCTGAGGAGTGAAGATGGACCAGTCAACAATAACAAGACGTCTGCAAACAACCGGTCCGTATAGGAGAGTGAATAGGAGGGAAAAATGGACTGAAGACAAGGAAAAAAAAACATCTCTTCACAACATGTTTGAAGTTTACCAGAAAGCAACAGATTGAACCTGTTAAAAAGTGGATAAAGGTTTGTGGGAGAAAAACGCACAATTGTGTCCATGTGACCAATTCATAACAATACCATTCGCTGATTAGTGAAGTATGGAGAGATGGCGGCATCATGCCGTAGAGATCATGTGAGTGTTACTCAGCAGAGAGGATGCTGCAAGACAATCTGCTTCACTCTGCTCTAACTCTTAATGCTTAAGTTAAAGGTTGGAAGTAAATTCCCCTTTCATTCATTCATCTTCTATACCGCTTTATCCTGGATTTAGGGTCGCGGGGACCTGGAGCCTATCCCAGGAGACTCAGGGCACTAGGCGGGGTACACCCTGGACAGCGTGCCAATCCATCGCAGAGCACACACACATACACACACACACACTCATTCACACACTATGGTCAATTTGGGAACGCCAATTAGCCTAATCTGCATGTCTTTGGACTGTGGGAGGAAACCGGAGTACCCGGAGGAAACCCACCAAGCACGGGAAGAACATGCAAACTCCATGCACACAGAGACGGGAATCGAGCCTGGCCGGGGAATCGAACCCGGACACTGGAGGTGCAAGGCGACAGTGCTTAAATTCCCCTTTCAGCAGGAAAATGATTTGAAGCTCAAGGCCAAAGCACTACAAGGTTGGTCTATCATCCAAATTATTAATATCCTAAAGCCAAAGTCCAGATCTGAATGACTGTGGAAATCTGTGGAACCGGTTAAAAAGTTTGGAAAGTTTCATCCAAGCAACCTGGAGACAATCTTCCAGAAAGTTTAGATCCAAATCACTCCTAGTGCTCAAAGCTGGTAAAAACTTATGCAAAAGACAAATGATTGCAGCATTGCAGTTCTACAAAGTACTAGTCTAAATGTGACTAAACTAATTTGCTGGCAAATAAAACATTCTGACGTGGAAAACGTATTTCAGATGCGTATTTGTAATCCAGATGAACCTGATAACATTTCATATATTTTTTTAAATAACTAGTATTCCCTTTGCACAGTTTGTGACAGACTGCACTGATTTTAGACCATTTATAGTACAAACCAGAACTTTCTATGCCATGGAACCGAAAAGCTTGATGAAAGCCTGACTCACTGTGAGGAACTGACACCCAAGTCAGATTTGTTGCCCTAAAGACAACTAAAGACTGTCACCGGCACAGTTTAATAAACGTCTTACTCAGACTGTTGCTAAAACACTTGTCTATCTATAGTCCACCAGGACTGGTAATGGCAACATCAAAAGGAAAAGAAAACATGCTAATGGACTGAAAAATCTTGTGATGTCATGTTTGTTTATGCACAAGCCCAGGTCATAGAAGCCGTAGTTTTCTTCAATCGCCATGATAATATTTAGTACATGCCCTAACCGAATAACATTTAGTTTATTTACATCACTACTGCATCGCTATATTTCTAGTCCCTTGTAGGGTTGCATCAATCAATCTATAGGGTATTCAAGTTTCATCAACGTGCATATTATTGTTTAAATGAATTTTATTTTGGAAATAATTTATTAAATATATGATTAATCAATAAATACTATTGCTTTAATGTTTTTCAGTGGCATTTCTATTCTCCCTTATACTTTAACAACACTCAAATGCTTTACTTGTGGTTGAGATTCAAGAGAGAACCACCCACCTCACACACAGAGGGATGTAATGAGACAATCGGCTACAGGTGTTCAGAAGTAAAACACTAAAGGCGTGGGTGTTACATGTGCAGCGCCATTAAGAACTGCGTTACCTCACAGGAGATAATTACTTGTAATTAAGAAAGTTTCTGAAAAGTCAAAACTTCAAAAGTTTTCTGAGGATGTTTGTTGATTATATATATTTTTCCTCTTATTAGGTGACACTTGGCTTGACAATAATCCCGGTACCCAAAGTGATAGTATTCTATACTTATACAGTGGTGTGAAAAACTATTTGCCCCCTCCTGATTTCTTATTCTTTTGCATGTTTGTCACACAAAATGTTTCTGATCATCAAACACATTTAACTATTAGTCAAAGATAACACAAGTAAACACAAAATGCAGTTTTTAAATGAGGGGTTTTATTATTTAGGGAGAAAAAAAATCCAAACCTACATGGCCCTGTGTGAAAAAGTAATTGCCCCCTGAACCTAATAACTGGTTGGGCCACCCTTAGCAGCAATAACTGCAATCAAGCGTTTGCGATAACTTGCAACGAGTCTTTTACAGCGCTCTGGAAGAATTTTGGCCCACTCATCTTTGCAGAATTGTTGTAATTCAGCTTTATTTGAGGGTTTTCTAGCATGAACCGCCTTTTTAAGGTCATGCCACAACATCTCAATAGGATTCAGGTCAGGACTTTGACTAGGCCACTCCAAAGTCTTCATTTTGTTTTTCTTCAGCCATTCAGAGGTGGATTTGCTGGTGTGTTTTGGGTCATTGTCCTGCTGCAGCACCCAAGATCGCTTCAGCTTGAGTTGACGAACAGATGGCCGGACATTCTCCTTCAGGATTTTTTGGTAGACAGTAGAATTCATGGTTCCATCTATCACAGCAAGCCTTCCAGGTCCTGAAGCAGCAAAACAACCCCAGACCATCACACTACCACCACCATATTTTACTGTTGGTATGATGTTCTTGTTCTGAAATGCTGTGTTACTTTTACGCCAGATGTAACGGGACACGCACCTTCCAAAAAGTTCAACATTTGTCTCGTCGGTCCACAAGGTATTTTCCCAAAAGTCTTGGCAATCATTGAGATGTTTTTTAGCAAAATTGAGACGAGCCTTAATGTTCTTTTTGCTTAAAAGTAGTTTGCGCCTTGGAAATCTGCCATGCAGGCCGTTTTTGCCCAGTCTCTTTCTTATGGTGGAGTCGTGAACACTGACCTTAATTGAGGCAAGTGAGGGCTGCAGTTCTTTAGATGTTGTCCTGGGGTCTTTTGTGGCCTCTCGGATGAGTTGTCTCTGCGCTCTTGGGGTAATTTTGGTCGGCCGGCCACTCCTGGGAAGGTTCACCACTGTTCCATGTTTTTGCCATTTGTGGATAATGGCTCTCACTGTGGTTCGCTGGAGTCCCAAAGCTTTAGAAATGGCTTTATAACCTTTACCAGACTGATTTCTCATTTGTTCCTGAATTTCTTTGGATCTTGGCATGATGTCTAGCTTTTGAGGTGCTTTTGGTCTACTTCTCTGTGTCAGGTAGCTCCTATTTAAGTGATTTCTTGATTGAAACAGGTGTGGCAGTAATCAGGCCTGGGGTGACTACAGAAATTGAACTCAGGTGTGATAAACCACAGTTAAGTTATTTTTTAACAAGGGGGGCAATCACTTTTTCACACAGGGCCATGTAGATTTGGAGTTTTTTTTCTCCCTTAATAACGTAAACCTTCATTTAAAAACTGCATTTTGTGTTCAATTATGTTATCTTTGACTAATAGTTAACGGTTTTTGATGAGCAGAAACATTTAAGTGTGACAAACATGCAAAAGAATAAGAAATCAGGAAGGGGGCAAATAGTTTTTCACACCACTGTATATGGATCAGTCATAGCTGTAAAAAAAACAAAAAAAACATTAACATTACAACCACCTACAGTAGGTTTTGAGTTCCTCTCATACCACTGGGGCAGATCTGGCCCACTTGGTGCATATCTCTGCCGTGCCTCTGGGTGTGTCCTTGCTTGTCAGATTGGGATCTGGGGAGTTTGATGGCTGGGTTGCGTCAGGAGCTGTGGTGAACCGGGTTTTCTGGTGCATGCACCTCAATCATGGACAGGACTGGCTTTTCTGTGGGATTGGCCTGAACGGGTTGGACTTTGGTTCTTTTTGTAAAACAATTCTGAAGGCATCCAAAATATGCAACAATCTCCTTTGAGCAGTTGATCTTGAGCTGTATCGGCTACTTATGCTCTGTAAATCCTTCATATGAGGTGCTGTTTGTTAATTGGTGATTTCTGAGGCTGGTAACTCTAAATGAAAGTTTTGGTCTTGCTTTCCTGGGAAGACCTTCATGAGAGCCATGAGAGTTTCATAATGGTGTTTTATGGGTTTCGCAAATGCACTTGACACAATACTGTTCATGCAAGAACTATTCCAGAACATCTGACCTTCATGTCTTAACATAACAACTGACTGTTGTTGCTACTTAATTATCTAATTTCATATGTGTTATTTCATAGTTTTGAATCTTCAGTATTGTTCTAGAATGTAGAAGATAAACCCAAATTTGTGTCCAAAATTTGGTGAACTGCAGGTGAAAGTTATACAGAAAGTACAGCTGTCATTTATCAAATAAAATGTGTGTGGAATACACTGACAGTAAAACTCATTGGCAATCAGAGCTCATTTTCAGTGCATATTTGCCTTTCGATGAAATTTTAATCATCATAACACTGCACTGATTTATTGTAGATGAAAAAGAAAGTTAATTAAATAACCTCCTCTCTCTAGAAGATGGAACAGTATGCAGTCACCAAGAGAAGTCTTCCGTGTTGCCAAAGTATTCACTAAAATCTTATATACTGAGAAAAGTTCAGTATTTTGAACTAATTCTTAGTTGTTCTTGGGGTTTGGTGTTATGAGAAAAAGGTGTAAAAAGGTAAAGTAAAAAGGTGACTACTTTACTGATGGGTATTTAATGCCGTGAACCTTGGTAAGTGCATGTAATAAGCACACTTCTGATGTGGTGTGGTGGTGAAGTCCAACTGCTGACAGTGTTTAGAACAGGGATGTCTCCACAGTACATTGCCTGGCCAAAAAAAGACACCTTCTGGATTTAAATCAGCAAATACTTACGGTAAGAGCTTTTATTTGAATAATTACCACAGGGGTTACTATTTTTCAGCTGGCGATAATTCTTTTAATCATACCTGAATAAGTGAGAAGCTTCCCATTTCTTCAACAAAAAGATGTATATAGTAAGTCCCCGACTTACAAACGAGTTCCGTTACGGGAGCACGTTCGTAAGTTGGATTCGTTCGTAAGTCGGACAAAGTGACTATTGTACACCTTTAATGCAAATATACAATGTAAATGCCTGTCCTGTAAAGCTCTCCTGATGGTGAAAAATCCTTATTTCGGACGCAATGTATACACCATGCATTCGCATTGTCTTCGAACTATTTCTTGACCCCGCTGCATCACCGTTTTTTCCCCTCGTGAATTGGAGGTGCAGTCTTGCGAGAGTATAATGTGAATATCGCTGGATTTGTGTGTGTGTGTTTTTGACGAATGACGCTCCAACGTGCCAGCAAAGTATCAAAAACACACACACACACAAATCCAGCGATATTCACACACGTAAGTCGATTTTCACATGCACAACCCATGATGCACTTGTAAATTTTAAACGTTAAAATTTTTTTGCACAGTTGTACATATGTGAATTGTATATTATGAATATGTATATATATATTTTTTTTTTTCGTGCACGTGAATTGGGTTACGCACGTGAACATCGTGTCTTTTATGTGAATTATTTATGAGACCGATCTGCCTCCATACTTTTGTGTACAAACTGTACAAGACAGTGTTATGATCTGGGTTTGCTTCAGTTGCTCAGGTCTAGGCTTAGCAACGTTATGTGGCAATGAAATGAAGTCAGCTGACAATTACCAAAACACCTCTGGAAACGTTTCCTGATATTACGGCCATATTCCAAAATCACAATATGCAGATTCATCAGGCTCAAATTGTGAAGCTAGAGTCCTGACCTTAACCCCACTGAAAGTCTTTGGGATATGCTGGACGCGACTTTATGGAGTGGTTCAACTCTCCTATCATCGGTACTAGATCTCAGCCAAAAATTGTTATGACATTGCATGAGTTTGGTAAATCAATGCCAGGGCAAATGTACACCATAATCAAAGCCAAAGGCAGTCCAAGAGAATATTAACATGCAACTTTTCTTCCTTTTTTTCGGCCAGGCAGTGAACTTGTAACACAGTCAGTGCTGTGGTTTGATCTGCAAGAAATCATTAGCGATGCACAGTCCGCAAAGCGTGCAAAGCTCAAGCAGCCTTTGTCTATTTTCTTTTATTCTCCCAATCCCGTCTTAGACGCGATGACACTTTCAAGGAGAGCACAGGACTGAAGAGCAAAGGCCAATTTAAGAAGTATTCAAGCAAAACTTCCTCTGTGAACACATTCTGCTTGCAGAGATATGAGGTTTGTGAAACACTCAAAGGGTATTTATTTCATTCTATTGATTTTGCCCTTTGGGGGCCTTTAACCCTCTGGCACCATACGAGCACTACAAGTGACCAGTCACCTCATTTTCTCCCCCCAAACCGCATCCAATAACATTCCAACCTAATACTTTTTGGTTGAACAATTAACCATAAAGATTGACACATACCATGATAAATATATAGCATTATATCAAGAACTACAGAATTTAAAATCTAATTTACGAATAAAATCTGACATACAAAGATATTTGATTTGCATTCTGTAATTGTGTAACTGAATATCTGTTTAAAATGTCTTCAAACTGCCAAAATACTTTATCACCTCATTTTGTGTTAGTGGCGAGTTGTGTATGCCTACTGCGTCTACAGATGGTGAAACAGCCATACGTTTAAAGTCAAAGCAGTCTGGCACAGCCAGTTAGGAATGAGTTACTAATGGAAATTGTATAAGGCCCTGTAGCAATAAACAAATCAACACAAATGGTTTGAGGGCAGATGAGAGAAGCTTGATGTGTGCCTGAGAGCATGTTATGGATTTCTCAAGCTGAGTATCAGTGATGAACTCTTTGTACGTCGCATCGATAGCTTCTCGGCATGCTCCGTGTCCTGCAGGACTCAGGACTGCGTTTTGAGACTAAACCTGCGGAGAAAATCACTGATTGATTAAGAGCATGCAGGCAGGAGCGTGACTGCAAATTAATTAGTGTGTTCGAAACACACCACCTCATCTTGTTCAGAAAACCTCTGGTCACCTCTGTGCATCCCTAAAAATCCCTTCCACATTTATTTACATGTGGACATTTTAGTTTGGGGAGCTGTTTGACTGAAACATTCATTCATTTTCTATACCGCTTAATCCTGTGTTCAGGGTCGCGGGGGACCTGGTGCCTATCCCAGGAGACTTCGGGCACTAGGCAGGGTACACCATGGACAGGGTGCCAATCCATTGACTGAAACATGTTATTTATAATCTTTTATATATGAATGGTGTTGAATTCCTGATTCTGATTGGGCAGAAGGTATTCATTGATTGTTCCCCTTCCCCCCCTCTTTTCATTAAGCAACAGCAGCACTGATGGTACTTCATGCTGCAAACAGCAGGTTGATCTTAATGCACTTGTTACAACATTAAATCTTATGTTCACATTCAAAATGAGCATATTTTATAGATATGTGTAATTGTTGTATGGTTCTGTTAATTACAATGTCAGATTTTTCAACAAGGGGCAGCTCCCTTTTGTCTTATTGAGATCAAAAGAGAAGGTGATGAGGGAACATACTGTAGCAGTGAGTAAATCCAAGCATGGGGAGCAAATATTCTGTTTAACTAAATAAATAGTGGAAATGCTTTAGCAATATACATGCAATTACTACCAAGTCAGACATCTGAGGAGGTATCATGCTGAAGGATGCATGCTTTAATTTGTGGCTGTCTAGTGATAAATATATATACACTACCATTAAAAAGTTTCTAACTCCATGATGGTTCCTGATGTTTATTTCTTTCTACATTGTAAAGTTTTTCTGAAGGCGTCCAAAAACTGCATGAATCTCCTTTGAACAGTTGATATTGAGATGTTTCTGCTACTTCTGCTCTGTAAAGACTTCATAACGCCTCTAATCTGAGCTGCTGTTAATTGGTCATTTTTCAGGCTGATAACTCTAAATGAACTTCTCGTCTGCAGCAGAGGTGGGTTTTGGTCTCGTCCTCCTGGGACGGCCTTCATGAGAGACAGTTTCATTATGGTGCTTGACGGATTTTGCAAATGCACTTGACAATACTGTTCTTGCAGGAACTATTACAGAAAGGCCGACCTCTGTGTCTTAAAATAACAACTAACTGTTGTTTTTGTTGTTGTTTCGTAATTACCTAATTCCATATGTGTTACTTTATAGTTTTGAAATCCCCAGTATTGTTGTAGAATGTAGAAAATAAATCACTAAACAAAAACAAAGAAATTTGCAAGTGATCTAAAACTTTTGAACGGTAGTATATAAATAATATACAGTATATATTAGGGATGGGCATTTTTGTTAATTCTTCATTTTGAGTAATCCACAGGTTTGAGAAACGAGTACTTGATTAATTGGGGGTGGAGTTTAAGCAAGGGGCGGGGCGTTTGCGTTACAGTATACAGTAAACATTTAAAAGAAATAACAGCATGAGGTGAAGCTAAAGAGCTTTTTCTACATGACGCATTGTATATAAAATTAATCACATAGCCTAGATACACAAATATGTAAATGTTATATTACAAATTGTATTTATCTACACAAAATGCATGTGAGCTTGAACTACGTTCATAAAGTTGTGGATGCGCTTCTCCCGTTACTTTAAAACAATGGCAACTGAAGGGATCCCCCTTGTTGGCGCTGCGGAGCTTCTGGAACAGGGACGCGGTCCCGAGGGACGACTCTGTACCACCGCTCTTTTTTCGCACACGGTCTCCTGCTCGCTCAGTGTGATCTCGCTGCTAAAGCGCTGCTGGAGCAGAGTGAATCCCGGGATCCGGAAACCTGCCGGAGAACCCGGTATGTCCCTCAGAGTCCTTCCTTCTCGAAAATCTGCGTCTCTGCTGCGGCCCTCTCGCCCTAACCCCTTTGTTAAACCCGTCCCCGCGGCAACTGAAGCCCCCCCCGCAGACATCGCTGCGCGCTTTAGAAGCCATTTTCGTTCTGTGATCCGGTCTTGTCTCTAGACCGCAACTTCTCACAGCCGTAACCAATCAAATATCAGACTGCCGCCCAAATACCAGCATAACCAATCAGAAAGAATGAAAGTAGTTTAATTTTTAAAAAATGCGTTTGTAGAGCCAATCGATCGTCAGTTTCCTGCTCGATCGTCGGTGATTAGCAAGATGGCGCCGGTGAGGTCGGCTGCCGTCACGACTGCTCCGACCACCTTTTCTTTGTTTTTGTTCTTTAAGTTAGTTTTCAGTGTTTTAAAATCGGCAAAATCACCACCATTGAGTACATTAGGTATGATAGAGACACTCTTGTTTCTATTGGTATACAATGTACTCACAATTCGACAGTTTTAACTCCGGATCCGAGCTGGCCGAGTGAGATCCTGAGGGAGAACAATGGACGCGATGCGAAGCGACGACCCCGAGGGAAACGAGCTGGTGTGAGGAACCGGCTCAGGGCCCGTGCACACCGCACACCTCTGCCTAGTATCCTGCTCGCCAACATCCAGTCACTGGAGAACAAGCTCGATGACCTCAGGGCCAGGATAAAGTTCCAGAGAGACATTCGGGACTGCAATCTCCTCTGCTTCACCGAGACATGGCTGAACTCAGCGGTACCGGACCACGCCATACAGCCGGCCGAGTTCTTCTCGGTTCACCGCATGGACAGGACGCGGGACTCGGGGAAGTCAAGGGGAGGCGGCGTGTGCTTAATGGTGAATAACAGCTGGTGCAACAGCGCGAGCGTTGTTCCTCTTACACGCTCCTGCACACCAAACCTGGAACTACTGTCCATCATGTGTCGTCCATTTTATCTTCCACGGGAGTTCACATCGGTCATAATCAGTGCCGTTTACATTCCTCCACAAGCAGACACTAACACTGCCTTATGCGAGCTGCATGAGGCGCTCACACAGCACCAGACACAACACCGGGACGCTGCGCTCATTGTGGCGGGGGATTTTAATAGTGCCAACCTCAAACGCGCAGCGCCGAACTTTCGTCAGCACATCACCTGCCCCACCAGGGGCGAAAGGACACTGGACCACTGTTATACCACGGTCAAAGACGGTTACAAGGCACAATCTCGTCCAGCGTTTGGTAAATCCGACCACGCCGCCATCTTCCTCATGCCAAAATATAAACAAAGGCTGAAACAGGAAGTTCCGGTCCAGAGGGAGGTCGCGCGCTGGACGGACCAATCGGTGGCCGGATACAGGACGCACTCGATGACGCAGACTGGGACATGTTCAGAAACAGCTCCGATGATAACGTCAGCGTGTTTACGGAAGCGGTTGTGGGATTTATTGAAAAGCTGGTAGATGATACGGTAGAGAAAAAGACTATCAGAACGTTTCCCAACCAGAAGCCGTGGGTGGATAAAACCATCCGCGACGCTCTGAGATCTCGCACCGCCGCCTACAACACGGGACTTGCGTCGGGGGACATGGAACCGTACAAGGCTGCGTCATATAACGTCCGGAAGGCGGTGAAAGAGGCGAAGCAGCGCTACGGGAGAAAACTAGAGTCACAGCTTCAACAGAGTGACTCTAGGAGCCTGTGGCAGGGACTGAGAACAATAACGGACTATAAAGCACCAGCATCCGGTATGACGAACGCGGACGCGACTCTGGCAGACAAGCTCAACATCTTCTATGCTCGCTTCGAGGCTGCAGCTAAAGACGCTAGCGATGCTAATGCTAACGGCGCTAATGCTAACGGCGCTAATGCTAACGGCGCTAATGCTAGCGGCGCTAACGGCTGCAGACAGGAAGACACAGCCAGCACCGGGAACGCACTCATCATCTCCGAGCACGACGTGAGGAGAGCCTTCAAGCGAGTGAACACCAGGAAAGCAGCAGGACCAGACGGCATCTCAGGTCGTATCCTCAGAGCCTGCGCAGACCAGCTAGCACCTGTGTTCACTTAGATATTCAACATCTCTTTATCTCAGTCGGTGATCCCCACATGCTTCAAAGAGTCCATTATTGTTCCTGTTCCAAAGAAACCACATCCTGCTTCTCTCAATGACTATCGCCCTGTAGCCCTCACCTCAGTAGTGATGAAGTGCTTTGAACACCTTATCAGAGACTTCATCATTTCTTCACTACCCGACACACTGGACCCACTACAGTTTGCATACCGTCAGAACCGCTCCACAGACGATGCAATCTCTCATCTCCTCCACACATCACTCACTCACCTGGACACTAGAAAAGGGAATTATGTTAAAATGCTCTTCATCGACTACAGCTCTGCTTTTAACACAATAATTCCCTCCACACTCACCACCAAGCTGGAGCACCTGGGACTGAGCTCATCTATATGTCAGTGGATCTCCAATTTTCTGACTGGCAGACCACAGGCAGTAAGGATGGGCGGACATGTCTCAGCCACACTCACTCTTAGCACTGGAGCCCCCCAGGGTTGTGTTCTGAGCCCCCTGCTGTACTCTTTGTACACCCACGACTGCGTGGCCACTACCAACTCCACCTCCATCATCAAGTTTGCTGACGACACCGTCGTGGTCGGACTGATCACCAACAATGATGAGTCGGACTACTTAGAGGAGATTGGAAATCTGGAGAACTGGTGCCAGAGGAACAATCTCCTCCTGAACGTCAGTAAGACAAAGGAGCTGATAGTGGACTTTAGTACAAAGCAGGAGAGGAACTACCAGACCCCCGTCATCAACAGGAGCCCAGTGGAGAGAGTGGACAGCTTCAGATACCTCGGTGTTCACATCACGCAGGACCTATCATGGTCCTGTCACATCAGCACCGTGGTGAAAAAAGCCCGGCAGCGTCTCTACCACCTCAGACACTTGAGAGACTTTAGACTGCCCTCCAAGGTGCTCAGGAACTTCTACTCCTGCACCATAGAGAGCATCCTGACGGGAAATATCACGACCTGGTTCGGGAACAGCACCATGCAGGACAGACGAGCTCTACAGAGGGTGGTGCGATCAGCCGAGCGCATCATCCGCACTGAGCTCCCTGACCTGCACTCCATCTACAGCAAGCGGTGCTGGACTAAGGCCAGGAAGATCATGAAGGACCTCAGTCACCCCAGTAATGGACTGTTCTCTTTGTTGCGGTCTGGGAAGAGATTCCGCTCCCTAAAGGCCAACACAGAGAGACTGAGGAGGAGCTTCTTCCCGCAGGCGATAAGATCTCTCAATCATCACTACACCACACAGGACTAATAACATCTTTTAAGCTCACAACACTGGACTGAACAATCATGGACACATTCATACACACTTGCACTAAATACTCATACATCTGGACAATTGCACATGTCACCTCCATGCATATTTGCACAACCACTGACACTTTAATCATGTATTTTTGCAATATTTTATTATGCCCTTATGCACAGTTAATTTTACTAGTTAAAATTATTTCTTTAGTATTTACTTTTTATTGATTATTTATTTTACGTACAAGCTTTTATTTTCTTTTTTTAAGGTCACTGGCGGTCGTATAAAGCATTTCACTGCATATTATACTGTGTATGATTGTGTATGTGACCAATAAAATTTGAATTTGAATTTGATGGGTTCGAGTAAATCGATTAATCGAGTACTCGTGCACATCCCAAATATATATATATATATATATATATATATATATATATATATATACACACACAGTAGGGTGCTTATTGACAATTCATTGACTGACATGATTTTCTGGCATTGTGATTAACACAATTTAAGTTGCTCATTAATATAATTAATATGATTTAATTTTGCCTATTGACTCAAGTTGCTGACTAAATTTGAGTTGCTTACTGACGTGATTCGAGCGACTCAATGATGCAATTCACTCTTCATTTACAATCAACATGTTTTGAGCAGCTCACTGACAAAATTTGAGACATTATTGACGGTATTTCGGCCTACTCGAATCTAATAATATCATGCAAGAGAAATATAATGAAAAATACACCAGAATGCAGCTATAGCACTCTCTTCCTGGTTTAAGACAGCATGCCCACAAATGAAATAATGCACTTAAACATCAGGCTAACTAAATTCTCCAGGGAGATAACTCTCAGTAATACGACTCTTCTCATGTCCCTCATCTCTCTTTGTCTCCTGGTTGGACATGGCTCAAAAACTAACCATGCTTCTTCCGCTTGATTCTCTTTCTCTTTTTAACTTTTCAGAATGCTTGCGTACTTCTGTCCTTCCTTTTTCTTTCCTCCCCAGAAACCATCCATGTGGCTTTTTTGAGTCAAGGTAAAACCAGGGACAGCTGCACAGGAATCATGATAACAACAGGAACAGTACGGTCCTTTCCAATGCCTTTAATAACGCATGGTCCTTTTTCGTGATCACAGCATTTCTAGGAGTTCTGAAAACAGGGACATGACAACATGTAGTAACGACATTAGCAGTCAAAGACCGTGACACTGATGATTCCTTGCCAGAATCCAGAACACATGGATGTTTAATTCAAAACTGATTGAACGGTTCCTGTAAAGCCATTTTGCTTAGTCATCCAATGGTATTTAAGGCATTGTAAATACATTACAAGAAACTGTTATACACAACATAGGCCTAGGTCTATTATCCAAAACTGTAATTCTGTAATCATCTTTACATGGGCCATGATCGAAGAAGTGGCCCTGTTCACTGGGTTTAGTCACAAGACTGTAGAGATTCTCCTGGCTTTCTGAAAGGATCTCAACACCAATATTCAGCTCCCCAGCAAGCTTTGTTCTGCGGCTATAGAAAATGTCACTCATTTACTGCCAGCATAACCGTCGTCTTGTCTTGTCCCAAATGACAACGTCACCGCTGCCTCCTTTCTGCCACTCTGCTGTGGTTGTTTGGCAGTCAGGAGCTTACAGTCATGGGTAGCTGAAGACCCTCCACCCACGCATGCACACCTCTATATACGGCCCAGAAACACCGGCGCTCCAGCCCAATAATGGCAAGCGCTTCCCCAGGGCCCTCGGCTCAAGCCTCCGGCCGCTGCTTGTGTTTGCACCATTTATTTAGTGTGACATGTCTCCAATTAAACTGTGGAGGCTGCTACATTTCCCCCCCGTAAGCACCCCTTATTCCTCCCTGCAGACCTCCAGTCACAGAGACCGAGAGAGAGTGAAAGAGAGAGAATATCTTGCCTTCCAGCTATGATCGCAATGTCATTTTCTCCCCTGTGCTTGCGGCACGGCTCGGAGAGGTGGCCGAGATTATAATAACAATATATCAGAATATCGAATAAGATAATCAAGGTCTGAAATGAGACTGTCACCACGGTCTGCCCACGACAGCAGTGGCAGACGATGTGGCGATGACACTCGCCCGAGATGACACCACGTGAAGGGACTTATTTTTAGGAAGCTTGTGAGGAAACCCTGCGTCGTACCTGCTTGAAAGGTGCAAACAGAAGCTGGATGAATATTGCAGGTACAAGATTCGTTCCTCGCAAATTCGCCGCCCCCACCTCAAGGCACCTGAAACCCGCTCTTAAATTCTCCTTCATGTTCTTTGGGCTCCGTGTCAACCATTCAGAGTCTGCCGTCGACGTAGGAGTGACTTTGTCTTACCCCGAGAGCGTTAGCAGGGTCACGGTGGAACTCACCGGTTGGCAAAGCCTTCGTTCAGCAGGGGTTCGACCAATCATCTGCCTCCGCCAAGACACTGGGCCAGGGGGAGCCCCAGTGGCAGCTGGGAAGGGTGGAGTGGCCAGCTGTGGAGCAGCAGGGTGGTGAGATTTGGGGAGGGTCGGGGTTTGTGGAGAACTCAATCTCTCTCTGATTCTCTCTCCTTTACTCTTATACACAAACACTGTATCCAGTTAGGATCGGTTCCATTTTAATTTAACATTGATATAAATAGAATTTTCATCTATTGCACACACACACACAGTGTTCTAAACAGCCCTACACATTACACATCTAAACACACACACTTTCACAGCTTGACTGACCACACATCTGGCATGCCATCTGTATCTTTCCCCTTCTGACGTGACAGGTAGCTCCATCGCATTGGCAAGAGGCGGAAAGGTGTGAACACGTCCCTGCGCTCTCGCCATGCAGCTGGACACATTAGAGAAGCTGCACAAAGCCAGGCTCTTCCCCTCTCTCTTTCAACGGCGCAAACAACTCTATTTAAACTGCCGACCTTACTACCTTAACCTTTTGCCACATACGTGTACACACATCTCCAAATGGTACATCTTAGCTAAAAATGTAAACTATCTGAAGTCGCTTTTTAACGATCTTGTTTTATACAATATATTGCATGCTTGTTGGTCTATAAAACCCATCAAATATCTGCGCGGCTAAAAGTGTGGAAAAAAATACTTTCTTACATTTGCTAAGATTGTGCCACAGTGGTAAAACCATTCAAACATGGCACTACTCAAACACACACCACTACCTAGGGGTAATCTAGCGAATCCAACTTCCTGCATGTTTTTGGGGATTTGCAAGGAATCCGGAGAACATACAAACAAACTCCCCCAAGACCGCAACCCTGAGCTCAGGATCCAACCAGAGACCCCGCAGCTGTGAAGTGGTAATGAAATGCCATGTTTAAATGCAGTTGTGTCCCTTTTAACTTTCTGGGCAACTTTTAAAATTGCAGAGCTTTTCTTCTGGAGGAGATGCACACGTTTTGATTTCGAGAAAGTCTGTAGTTTTCAGAAAGACTGGAAGCCTTTTCCCAGACTACCAGCTGCACTAGAGAACGATTGACTTTCATTTAATTTCACTCGTGTAGACGAAATGGATTTTTGATGACACCATATTGTACCTGCACTTCATGGCGGAGGACACCTTGATCTTGGCAGCGCTTTCGGGACGACTCACCGACACATCAGCCTGCCAGACACGCCATCATCTCTAACTCAACCCATTACCGACGAGGCGTCTTATCATCCTGATAAGTTTTTCTGATTCAAGAGGTTTCACCGATGAGGTTTGCCGTTTCGCATGTCCTTAAAAAGATCCATTAGGAACTCTGGAGCAGCCAAGAAAAGAGCAGATCTTCACAGTAAATTATTATAACCAATGGATAATTTTCTTCAAGCTGTTGATGTGTGAATCATCAATGGGCAAGAAATTCCTTATGCTAGACTCTGTGTTATTGGTGAGAATTGCATCTTGTTTTTTTTCCTAGGCAAAAATGTAAGTAGGTATGCCTCTGCAGTAATTTATCTACAAGCTCACAAAGCTGTTAAAAAGTAACTGTGTAAAATGCTTTATCACGTTACAGTGGGGCAAGTTCTCCCACTTAAAAAGATGAGAGAGGCCTGTAATTTTCATCATAGGTAGACCTCAGCTATGAGAGACAACATATTTTTAAAAAATCCAGAAAATCACACTATAGGATTTGTAATGAATTTATTTACAAATTATGGTGGAAAATAAGTATTTGGTCAATAACAAAATTTCATCTTAATACTTTGTTATATACCCTTTGTTGGGAATGACGGAGGTCAAACGTTTTCTGTAAGTCTTCACAAGGTTTTCACACATTGTTGCTGGTATTTTGGCCCGTTCCTCCATGCAGATCTCCTCTAGAGCAGTGATGTTTTGAGGCCAATGCTGGGCAACACAGACTTTCAACTCCCTCCAAAGATTTTCTATGGCGTTGAGGTCTGGAGACTGGTTAGTCCACTCCAGGACCATGAAATGCATCTTACGAAGCCACTGCATTGGTTTGATTGCCATCAGTGATCGTGATAAACACCACCAGGCCAAGGAAAAAAATAAATAAATAAATCACCGTTTCAGAACGGTCAAAACATCGGCCACGATAAATATGGCAATATAATCGGCAGCAATAAAGATTAGACTTTGGAGCGATGGAAAAAGTTCAAAGTCTGGATGGTCCCTATTCCAGAGCGTTGGTGCATCAGGGTAAGGAGAGAAGCGGGTGAAGCGATGCACCCATCATGCATAGTGTCCACTGTACAAGCCACTGGAGGCAGTGTTATGATCTGGGGCTGCTTCAGTTGCTCAGGTCTAGATTCAGCTTGTTAAGCGGCAATAAAATGAAGTCAGCTGACGACCTGAATGTACTGAATGACCAGGTTACGGGAGAAACACTCCCAGAGATGGCAATAGAAAGAAACCTAGAGAAGAACCAGTCTCAACAGGAACCCCATCCTCTTTTAGGTGATCTCAGACAGCAGGGACTGATTAGGAGTGTTCCATCCTGTAAATGACTGCAACCAACTATAAGCAATTTACCTCCGGGATTAATAAAGCTCTTTGAATCGGAAAAGGTGTTTAGTTAAGTGGAGTCCACTTTCGCTATCGGAGACTCCGGTACAAGTCTGTTTGTAGGAATTTCAGTCCTAAACTATCGAGTGACTGCAGCCACAAGCCATCAGAGAACAGCTGTCTGCATCACATCTATGGAGTATTTGTCTTTTCCTTTCTTGATGGTACGACCATAACACAAGACTTTGTGAAAGAGTGGTTCTGGGAGCATTAGGACTTTTCCTCCCCCACACACACACACACAGGCCACCACATAGGGAGCCACAATCAAAGCTAAAGACAGTTAAAATATTAGAATGGGAGACTTTTTATTATTATTATTATTATTATTATTATTATTAATATCATTTGTTTTTCAGGCAGCATACGTATATCCACATCAGTCATTCCATGTTGGAATGTTTTTAAGGATCAGGTCACATGGTATCAGATGTTGGTATGGAACATTTTAATGAGTACGAGTACAAAAGGGTTTGTGTACTGAACCAACATCTGTCCAAGTATAAATACAGCTGAAATCCAGACCCCCGTAAAAGTACTACAGCATGACGGCTGCATGACGTTAGGGTCTGTTACTTACCACTTAACCTGTTCAATCCAATTAGATCAATGCTGCATAGAGAACAGAAATATAACTAAACAATAAAAAAAGCAGAGAACTAGAAAAATAAAACCCGTATTACAATAATTTATTTCAGCCATTTTGTTCAGTTACAATGATGTACAACTTTTACATTGTCATGGAGAAAAAAAAAAAAAAGAGACAGTCATGGCACATTTGAGTTGCATCATGATACCGAGCACCAAATGATTAATCCTCGTTAGCACAAACATACTTGTACATTATGATCTCCCGACTCCCGTCCCCATCCGAAACAACATTAGAAAAAAAAGCGAACAAACAAAAATTCTAAAAAATGAAAACCGTAGACAGGTTCAAGTACCCGTGCTAACTGCGCTGGCTTCATACGTCATCATAGTTCATGCTCAGATTTACACAACAGGAGTAAGTAGGAAAAGGACAAAGCTACAACCAGTACCAAAGTCAGCGCTCTCAAGATGTGTTTTTAATAGCTTAAGAATAAGAAGCATCTGGTTGTAGCTTTTTATTAATAAAACCTAAAAAAAAAAAAAAAGAGAGAGAGAAGAAATTCACATTTTCAGCCTGCTTGAACAAAATTCACAGAAATAAAACTGCGTACAGAGAACCGGAATAAGTGGAAAACACGATCAGGGTCACTGTGACTGTTGAATTACGTTGCAACATGCGGCTGTAAAAAGCAGTGCGGTGGTTTCGAAAGCAGACCCGGATGAAAGCGCAAAAAAAAAAAAAAAAAAAAAAAAAAAAAAAAAACAACCACTGATGTTTTTGTTAACCTGCAGAACGAATCGTCCATCACGAACCCGTTTCTGCAACTATATCTACAGATACACTGATCAAGCACAAACATCTGATTGTTCTGGATCTGTACGAAGGGTTTCTGCAGCTGCTTTTAACTCGTCTCCGTGTTCGATTTAAATGCGATTCCTGACCATGCTCGTATAACTCATGGGGCTGGTTTTTTTCCTTCCTTTCTTTCCTTTTTCAGTGTATAGCCGAGTCGCTGCACTTAAAAACCAAGTGTTCCCTTGTGGACAATTAACACGTGAACCACCAGAGTAGCAGATGGGTTTAATCAAGGTTCAGCATGGCTGGGAGGAACCAAAGACATTACACTAGAGAAGGAAGGGACAACAACTATTTAAAAAAAAAAAAAAAAAAAACACACACACACACCTAATAAAGACATTCAGCGCGCAAAAAAAAAAAAAAAAAAACGAAAGAAAAAAAAAAAGTACAATATTTAGAGCTAAAGTTTCCAAATCCTCAGTACAAAGTAAGCTCTATCTAGAAAGCATAAAATACATTTGTACATTATACAAGTTTGACCTTGACGTGTAAGAAGAATATTCCCTGTGCAAGATCCGTCTCTCTGGGCCGCTCACCCCCCCCCCCTCCCCCCGGTTATTGCTTCAGCTAGATAAACTTTCACGCAATCGAGTGAAGAGATGGTCGCTAACATACCGCAGCAGGATACTACTTCATCCCGCACACTTTTTTTTTTTTTTCTTTTCAAAACATGAAAATTAAATAAGGCCGCTCTGATTATTATTAATTTTTATTTTATTTTTTTTACCTTTTAAGGCTTCGCTGCTTTCGAAGGAAACACAAAAGGGGTGGTAAAAAGCAAAAAAGTGTCATTTTCGGCAATAAGTGTTAAAAGCTTGAACAGCTTGCTGTGTGATCTGTCAAAGCAGGATGTGGCTGAAAGGGAAAAAAAGAAAAGGAAGAAAAAGAAAAAAAAAAGGTTTGGCCTGATCACAGCCTTGTGGAAAACATGTACGGTCCAGGGTTCAGCCAGCGTCTGCTTGTTTGGGCCGCTGAACGTATGCACAAAACGAAATGTGTGAGGATTTTTCTCTCTGCGCGTGTATATGTGTGTGTGTGAGTGTGAGTGTGTGTGTGTGTGTGAGAGAGAGAGAGAGAGAGAGAGAGAGAGAGGCTGAGGAGGGATCCATCTCTTCGTAATTTAGAAAAGGGGAGTGGGAGTCTCAGAGAGCCGTAGCCCTCCCGCAGGTCCAGAAAGACGTGAAGCGCCACGCGGACGCTCGGACAGGAAGAAGAAGAAGAAGAAGAGCGTCTCTCGTTTACTGCTGGTAGTTACCATATTGAGCCTGAGGATGATGAAAAACAAGAGCATGAATGTACGCTTTCTCACTTGGCCTTCCATGTCGGCCTTCCAGCTTCAAAAGGCTTCGTGTTCGCTGTTAATTATAAAAACATCACATATACTGTACATGTATACACAAAAGGGGCACAAGAAAAATGTATACACACTTTAACAGTTATCGCTGGACTTTAAAAAAAAAAAAAAAAAAAAAACTCGAATTGAATTATGGCAGCAATGCGTTGTATTACGTTTCCTCTAACGATGTCAGTAGTCACACGGTCATTGATGTAATGCAACGTACGCAATGTTTATGCATACATGCTGCTTTTCGACTGGTAAGTCGTGGTAAAATAAATATTACAGTATGACTGAGATGCACAGTGATAACTAAAAGAAAAAATAATCATGACCTCCTAACATTAAGCACTGCTAATAATACAGGTAGTCCCCAACTTACGAACAAATCTGACTTACAAACTCCTTCGTGAGTTTTACCCACCTTTGACTCGAATATACAACGTAAATCATACCAATCCGCTTGAGTAAATCGTTGTCCCCTTTCCCCCCCACACTGCCATCATGTCACCAAAATCTATAACCGCGCCTAAGGAAATGAATCTCACAGTGAAATGTAAGTGTTGAATCCCGAACGCTATTCTGTCTCAGAGCTGTTTTCCAATCCAGTGGACTGTTAATTCTGTTTTGTCGAGGATTTTCAGAAATTAGGATTATTCACCATCAGGACAGCTTTACAAGACAGACATTTTCGGAAACTTCGTAACTCAAATGTTTGTAAGTCGGGGACTAGCTGTATTATCCTTAAGGAACAGTTTGAGCAATTTCTTCATTTCTTCAAATTGCAGTGTTTTCTGTGTACGTGCATCAAAACAAGTGAGATCTAAATTGAGATGAACGGAGCGCTGAAAGGATTCCTCTTACACGCTCCTGATGTATGATTGTTCTGTGTTTGCGAGGTGGAAAAAAGAAGAAGAATAGAAAGAAAAAAAAACAACAACAATGACCATGGACTCCTGATTAAATGTGTTCAGAGGAAAATAACGCCTTTATGTTTGGAGAATAAATCCTCAGAGTTGATCAAACAGTCGTGTGTACTGAAGCGGGCTTCAGAAACACGGGTCCGTCATGCTGGACAGAGTTCATGCCTGTAATCTACAACATGCCCACGAAAAGGCTACATAATTACAAGCAACATGGGTGACTTGGTGAGTTGTTAGTGTGGATGCAGGATTAGTCAGAATACCTTCGGCAAACACAGGGACAACATTAGTACAGTGTTTAATTCGTAACGTACACTTTTGCCCCCCCCCCCAAATACCGTATAAATCTAGGCTGTCTGTGCTATACAACATGTACTAGCAATATAAGAAACATCACCTTTTTAACCCTTAATGTTTTTTTTTTTCCCTCAACTACATGACATCTACAAAATCGAATGTAAAAAAAAGTTGTAAACTATTGTTGGATGTTTCTGCACCAAGTCAGAGTGAAAAGCACAACTGAAAAGTAGTTTAGCCACGAATTCATAGGTTTCATGATCGCTGAATCCATTTTTTTTTTTTTTTTGTGCCTCAAAGAAATGAGACCCCCCAAGTGATGATTATCATCTCATTGGTAAGGCAACTAAAAAAAATTATTAACTAATCAAGAGTGCTAGGATTATTGATAATTTAAAAAAAATGCTAATTGACTAATTAGAAGAAAACAAGGAAGGAAATAAACAATCAAATGTTAGTTGCAGCCTTAGTTATGACATAGAAAACTTATTTATTTATTTTTACACACATTTTTACTGTTTTGGATATCTCCCCGAAATAATTCTCTGATTAATTGAATAGAATGATAACAATAGTAATAAATTTACACCAAACTAACAGTTAACCGCAGCCCTTAATGACTTCACGTCGTACTTAGAGAGATTTGCAGGACACCGTTTTCCAGAAATTGCAAGAAAGCTGAGGCAGTAACAGAGAGAAAGGCACCGCGATCCCGATTATAAAAAGGTCAGTGGTGTAATAACTGTCGGGTTCTACGGCCCTGAAAAACCGTCAAAGTCCGAGACCTCAAACTCACCATGTATAACACACACACACACACTGCAGCTTACGTAATGAAAAGAGCTTCAGCAAGAGAAGAACGAAATTATAGACCAAAATACATGCAAAGAGAAAAAGAAAGAAAAAAGTAACAAAAAAAAAAAAAAAAAAAAGATCCTTTAAAAAATTATAATCAAATGCATCAGAAAATGAAAATAGCACATCTATGCTTCTTAATAGAGGTTTAGTGAAAGTTTGGTCAAATTCCCTTAAATTGTTTTGAAGTAACAACAATAAGGTAAATCCACAACAACAACAAAAAAAACTAATACAAAAAATAAATGTATTAAATTAAAGCGGGACCTCGGCATACGAACTGAATCCGTTCTGGAGTCAAGTTTGTATTCGGAGAGCGAAATGGAAACTATGTACATGCAGACTATCTATTTCAGAAACCCAACAGAAACGTTAGTAATGTGACCAAAAAAGCTGAAAGTGGCTCAGTTTTCTTCTTGCTATCGTCCCTGATGACTTTCGAGACTCATGTCTTCACGAAATCTTGCAGAAAATGCAAAAAAAGATTAAACAGCGAAATTCCATCTTGGTCTATCTCAGCGTGACTGGGGTCAGAGTGCAGCGTCAGCTATGATACAGCGCCCCTGGAGCAGACAGGGTTAAGGGCCTCGATCAAAGGGCCCAACTGCAGCAGCAACCCGGTGGAGCTGGGGATCGAACCGCCGATCTTCCGATCAGTGTCTCCGTCCTCTGAGACACCACCTGCTCCTCATTAGCTCGGTCGCTCCTACGGAAAAGCTTCACAGGTCGAGGCAAATTTCCTGCATTAATTTTACTTTAAACGGTGAAAATTCACAGTTCGTATGCCGAGGTGTCACTGTATCCTTAAAATCCTTAATGTGTACATAATCTGTTAATCTGTCTTTTGAGGAATGTACTTGTATTAATATAAATGTTCTCTAATAGTTTCAGATTTAATGATCTTTGTGAGTGTCCTTGCTTACTAAAGAGTAAAAAAAAAAAAGTTTGAAAAGACAAGAAATAAGAGTGAGGGGGAAAAAATCAAAACAGTCTTAAAGTGAATTTAGTTCCAAGCATTTTCTTTTGTATTTACCGTACTTTTTTTTTAATGCTTTTTCTTTCTTCCTGGTCAAAAATCCATGATTAGGCTACTATACTAATATTATTAACAATAAACAAACTCTTCTGGTCACACGCTGGACGCAAGTGTCACACGGGAGACAAGTTAAACGTCTTGTCCTCTGTTTAAAGCAGAGGGACCTGAGCATTATTTCGACCCCTGATTACAAAAAAAAAAAAACAAAAAAAAAAAAAAACACAAGATCGAACATAAAGGGGGAAAAAATGAAGATAAGAAGATAAACAAGGCTAGGATTTAGAAGAAAAATAAAATAAATAAATAAAAATGCCTGGATCTGGCGACTCTTCACGGCAGCAGTTACCTTTGCTTCTTAAACATCTAGTCAGGGGTTGAAATACTCGGCCCGTTATTTCCTCATGTGCCCCTGAATGTTCAAACATAGAGATATGAAAGGAACAGCGTGGCCCCCTCGCCAAGGGCCACAGAGAAACACAGGAATCACAGAGGCAACAAGAGGAACCACAGCTGAGGAGCTGCTCGCAGCTCAGCCGCTTTTAGTTTAGTTTTATTTATTTTTTTAAACACTACGCTTTGTGATATTCACATGCGCCCTTTTCTCTTATTTATTTATTTATTTATACATTTCTGAGAGAACGTCCCACTTCAGCCCAGTCTAGAGCGGTTTTAGAAAAAAAAAAGATAAATCTCTTTTAAAAAAAAACAAAAAAAAAAAAAAACACAACAACAAATAAATTAATAAGCAAACAAAAAAATAAATGATAAATAAAGAAAATAAAAACAACAACATATTTCTGCTTTACACGTGACGCTGCAGCCTACCCTGGACGTCAATAAGGACTGAGCTGAAGGCCTCCCAATCACAATCCCACAATCCCCTCACTACACACACTCCTAAACTCCTGGTGTTGTTTTTCTTTTTGCCCCCCCCCGACTCTCTCTCTCTCTCTCGACGACTTACCTGGTCATAAGCGTACGAGCGCTGCGGCTGGCCTTGTGGAGGACCAGGCTGAGGTGGTCTGTACGCTCCGTACTGCTGCCCTTGGCCTTGGGGGTAATTAGGGTACTGTCCAGGACCAGCTTGGGACGGTCCTATGAGAAAAGAAGAAGAAGAAAGAAAAAGTCAGGACGCATCTGAGATACGCGTACGAGCCCACGTCTCGGGTTATTAAAAATTTACCAAGCAGCACGAGCTCCTCCCCCCCAAACGTTACATTTTGTACCGCTCTCTCTTTTTCACTCTGTGCCGAAGTTGTGTGTGCAGGGCGGACGTTTGAGTGCCGAATCAAACGCGAGTAGGAGTAGGATGAAGGCCGTCTCCGGACCCGACAGTGTATAATAATGATGGCGGCGGACCCGCGAGAAGCGAGCTGCCCTGCTAATGTGGCCCGACATCAAGGAGTCCATAAAGCTCCGTTAAAAAAAAAAAAAAAAAACGTGCTCATTAAGAGTGACGTGGGCCGGCCGAGCGCTCGGCCATTACGCTGCGTGCTGGGCTCGCTCGGACTCCGTTAGCTCGAAACGAGCCCACGCAGGATCATTAGGTGCACTGGCCCATCTTAACCTTGTGGGCGCTTGAAAGAGTGTCTTCCAGATGGTGCCCACAGCTTTATGCGGTGTGTGTGTGTGTGATTGCTCATTATTAAGACGCGAGAAGCCTTGAGCCCAGGCAGAGCGTTCAGGAGGGATGAACCGACAGGATGTGAGGAGGGGAACGTGGGCTGGGGGACGGACGAAGCGTTCCCAAAATCTCACTCGTCTTGTTTTTTCTTTTCCCCCCAATTATTCTTTTTTTAAAAACAGGAACCTGGTCACCTTCCCGCAAACACATGAAGCTGCACACAAACTATTAACACTCTGCTACAGCCAGACATTTCTATCCTGACAGGTCGAGCAATCAGAAAGGATAAAACTAAACTAAAATGTAAAACAGAAATGTCAAGCAAATCTGAGAGGAATATCGGACGGATATTTTCAGACGTGACGTGATCACAATAAGCAGTTTTTCTACTTGGCTCACAAGCCAAGAGTCCTTCCCCTTTTCTGGTTAATCTTTTTTTACCTTTGACATTTTTGGTGTGAACAAACCCAGAGAGTTTCAGGATCTCACCGTAGCCTTGCTGCTGGCCCGGGTAGCCCTGCTGTGCGGGGTACTGCTGCTGCGCGGGGTAACCCTGGGGCTGGGGGGGGCCTTGCTGATAGGCTTCCTGCTGCTGACCGTACTGAGAGTTTCCTACACACGAGAGAGAGAGATAGGAGAGAGAGGGATATGATTAGTGGGAAAAAAAACACCTTAAATAATACATAACCTTTAAAACATCAGCGTCTTCAAGAATCCATCATCCGAGTATCTTCATCTGTTCTAGTTAATCCTTTTATATATATTTATTTTATGATTCATTAATTATTATTATTAGTATATGAACTTTTGAATTACATTTTATTTTATATATCCGCATGTTCAAATGATCACATATTACACGACTAACACACTACCAATCATGGCAGTTTCCTGAACGGCCACCAGATGGCACTCTCACATCATTACTCAGTCTATAAGCGAGTGTTTTAAAAGAATTATAGAATTATACAAGTCTAATCATTTATTATCATAAACAGTGCATTAATACAATGTGCGACACCACAGTAATTACAGCATCTGCCAAGTTCCAAAAGACGCTCAACACTCCTTTGGACTCGGTCAAGCTATTTTCAATCTACATTATTTAAGGAAAAAGGCACATTAAAATAAAAAAATAATAACCTTGAAGCATAAGGAGAAACCAACGGACAAAAACATGACAGTGAATGACAAATCCGGGGGCGTTTATGAGACACAGGTTCTGATTGTCAGTCAGGAGGCGCCCGAGGAGGAGTAGAAAGATAAAAATAAAAAAGACGTCCCCCAATAAGACGTCCTTACCCTCAGGTGCCCCCTGGCCCCCGTGGCTGTACTGTTCGCCGTAGTAATCCTCCTGTCCGGGATACTGCTGCGGCGGCCCTGGACACACACACACAAAAAAAAAAAAACACATCTTTGACATGCTCATCATCTCCAATATTTTATTATTAATTTTTTTTATTCAAATACGTGTCCGTGTATAGAAACATTTCCTTAAATCGTTTTCCTTTCAGATTTAATTCCAATCTGTGACGAGACCTGACGACCCAAAACACGCCTTGGCTCGGTGCCAGCTCTAGTGTTAATTCACTAAAAGATCTCCATCAATAATGATGATTATTATTATTATTAATAAACAGTAGCCACGTCAGAAGCGAGTGAAGAAGCCGAACCTTGCTGCGGTGGTCTGTAAGGAGGCATGGGCCTCTGTCCGATCACATGGTTGCCCTGTCCCATCATGCCCATGGGGTTCTGCTGCCCCTGGTAGTGCTGCCCACCGCCACCAGGGGGCATGTTGTACTGCTGTGATGGAGGCTGCTGGTGCATCATGGGACCTGAAGACAAAAACGCAACTTTTCAGGTACTAAACAGAACAATTTTCCACAAATGTAACAACAAATATTTTTAAATGGTGGAAAGGAGTAAAAACCCATCAGAGGTTCAGGAACGATGTCTAGACTGTTAAGATGTCTATGCGATTCCCTTCAATATTACATCATAATAATTAACTTTTAAACAGTCGCACACAAGACATTGTTTAGTGACGAAACCAAAGACTTTCATTCTGGGTCAGAGATCGGTCGGTACCTTGGTTGGGCTGCATGTTGATGCTGGGTCTGGGGCCGTAGCTGGCCATCGGCTGGCCCTGGCTCATGTTCATCTGGGTCTGGCCGCTCAGGCCCTGGGAGGAGGGAACGGCGTGGTTGTAGGCGCCCATGGAGCCGTGGCCGCTCGGAGGCATGTTCATGGAGCCGCTCGGCATGCTGGGAGGCTGGTTGGGCCCTGGGCCCTGCATGGGCATGTGGTTCGGTCCTGGAAAGGAAACACACCTCGTTAACTCGATGCTCTGTCAACGCGTCTGTACGATATCCTGCGATTAAAGTGTCCTGGTTCAGAGGTCCAGGCTGATTTTTCCCTAAATATTGTTCATGGAAACCGCTGCAAATTATTTTCCATGGCTTTTTCGTGGCAGTATAGCATTTTTCATGCGTTTTAACGCTAAACTGTTACAAACAATCATTTACTAATTTTGCAACAAATGTTACCATAAGTTCAGGTAAATTTCCATATAAAATATAATACTGTATACGTTTTTTTAGTACTGTAGTGAAAACACAAAGTGACCGTAGAGGAACAAACATGGTGAACTATTATTACTGTATTTACTCTACAGAACTTAACAGCTCATAGCAACAACAACAAAACCCCCGCATTTGCATGAATTACAGTAACATAAATAGAGGGATAACATCGGGTATATTGTACATTCTAGCGCTGCGGGAGACCCAGCAGTACAGTCCTGTACAGTATACGGGTTTACCATGTTTACATCCAAAACTCGCGAGTTTCCACAATTCGGCGGTGCTCGAGGGATGTAAACCCCCCCCGTACATCGTGGAGGACCATACTGCAAAGATTTGTGTCCGTATTATTGGACGTGTTCTCTTACCAGGCATCTGGCCGTTCATCTGGTTCTGCATGTGTGGGCCAGAGGGCGGGCCGTCCGAGGGCATGCTGTGGCCGTGGGGGGCCTGTGGGGGGGCGCCGCTCTGATTCATGCCTCCTGACATGCCCATGTTCTGTGTAGGGGGCTGTGAAGAGCAAAGCAAAGTTAAACCTTAAACTCGCACACTGCTACACACGTCCTGGTCTAAACCATCAACTGAAATTATACACAGTTATCAGTTAACAGCTGAAAGCCATAAAATTCTCGACACGTCATAAAAACAAAACTCATCGAGGTGTCACACAACTTTCCTACAAGAGATGCCCATAACACCACCTCATCACATCCTTGTAAAACGACTTCCCAGATCGCAACCTATGGCAAATATAAAGCATGAGTACGACAGACAACAGTTAATAGAATTTTCTTAAATATAGTTAGTTAATAAATATAGTTAGTAATAACCCAGACAAAGCACAGGGTTTGTGTAACGCACGTCTGAAATTAGGGAAAGACTTTTAATGCTCACTCTGTATGATACACGGCAGTTTGGTATCAGTAGTAGGGCTGCACGATGTTAGGAAGATATGCGATATTGTTGTTGAATACTGCGATAACGATATTTCTTGCGATATAACATTTCCCTAGAGAAATGCATTTATTATTATTATTGCCTATTTTAAAAAATTTATTTATTTATATGTAATGATGATACTAAAATAAACAGGTAATAGATATTCGTCTGATGTAATTAAATCTAATTCAGGCTAAAAAGAAACTATATGTCAAGGAAGCTGCAAATATTTAGACTTCAAAACACTATGAATGACTTAAACCCCTCAGCAGATATTCTGACTTCTGGTTTGCTGTTACTATAAACCTGCCAACACAATATGAATTACTTTCAAACATTACTTTATATTTACGTCTAACCATACACTCATCAATAGTGTCTTAAAACAAGAGCATCTTTTAAACTAAATATTCTCTTTGGCTTGCCTGTTTTTTTTTTTTTAAATAACAAATATTATTAAACAAAAATAAAAAAACTATTTGTCACACACACACACACACACTCGCTCCGCGACCGGCACTAGGACCCGGAAGTAATGCTATCGCGAACCAGGAAGTATAAGAGGAGTAAACAAACCACCAGCTCAGTATAAGAGGAGTAAACAAACCACCAGCTCAGTATAAGGAGTAAACAAACCACCAGCTCAGTATAAGGAGTAAACAAACCACCAGCTCAGTATAAGAGGAGTAAACAAACCACCAGCTCAGTATAAGAGGAGTAAACAAACCACCTCATACAGCTCAGTCACTGAGTTCACGCATGTCGGTGCAGATTGTTTACTTTCTGATTCGAGTGTGTTTATAGGACGCGGGTTAAATGTGTGTTTTTCCCTTGCTCCCCTTTTGTGAGAGTCCTTAAACTAATTCGCGTGGTTATCCTGCCTACTCGCTTGCTTCCGCGTTCGGGTTTATCGTCCACGCTACAAAAGGCTAACGGTCTACAAAAGGCTAAGTCTTCTGATCATCCCGGGTTAGTTCGTGACAGAATTAAGTATTATTTATATATATATATATATATAAGCGGGTATAAACATAGTAAGGGCCCATCTGATTGGTCAAATTTGGACAGAAATGCTTGGCACATAAATTATTTATCGCAACTCTTTGCGATATGGTCATCGCGTATACCATTATCGCGATAAAGATATTTTTTCAATATATCATGCGACCCTAATATATACAAAGGGTTTCATTTTCAAAAGTCAAAGTCGGCTCCAAAGTCCGTAATGGTTGGAGCAAAGAATCCAAAGAGTCTCGACCTCAACCCGAACCGACACCTTTCGAGATTGACTCAAACTGGAGCCTCCTCGTCCTCCTTTAACATCGGTACCCGGTCTCACTAATGGACACGGATCTCCTTTAGCGGAGACTTCACAGAAGACTGGAGCTTAAGGCAACTGCAAAGGAGATTGAGATCGTCCCAATGCGATGTTCAACAGGAGCATACGCAAAACGGTATAGTCCAGACAGTGTTGGGAAGACGTGCGTTATAGACGATCTTAGAGTTCCTTGGGTTGTACATATAATGCACACGATGCAAACTGGTATCATTTATGTAAAAATAAATAAATTAAAATAATAAAAACAGACACTAGCGCGCGATACTTACCGCCGGTAGGAGAGACTGCATGTTCTGGTTGGAATCTGCTATCGTGGCCAAGTAGACCAAATTTCTGTGAAGCATCTGCTGGTAACTGTTAAAACAAACAGAACAGAGAGACATGAACTCAAACTGTGAGCAAGTGTGAAGAAATTAATTCCTGAGTCATATTAAACCCTATGGATTACGAATGGGATGTTACTCAAGTTCACATGCATGTGAAGGCAGGCGAGTGAATACTTTTGGCCGTATGTGGTGTAGAGTGTGTGTGTGTGTGTGTGTGTGTGTGTATATATATATATATATATCCACACACACATTCAGCTGTGTGATGACTGTGAAGGAACTTACTGTGAACATTCTGCTGTTTTCCCTTTGCTCTGGAAATCCATGATGCACTGAATCAGCTGATTGTTTTCATCCAGTAGCTGATGACAAGAGAACAGACACAAACACACATTATTCTCATCAGATCGAAACTCAGATTTAAATGAGGCTTTATAACACAACGTTGCTGAATACGCCACACTGGGGTTTCAAACGATTACGACTGTAAGGCAAATTGTTGCTCTACAGAAAAGCTCCCAACATCACCACCACTACGGTTAAAACTCCAGACTTTTATTTTTAATAGAATAAAATCATTTTCTCTGTGATAACACTGATTTAACTATTTTGTTTCTAAGTAGGAAGATAAACGGAAATTAATTTGCTCTTAACCTGAAGACACCGAGCAGGTTAGCAGGTGGTTGATTTGTAATCAGGAGCTTCCCTCGTCCTTCACCATGACCTGCTCATATATAATCTGGCAACCCGTCCCCATAAAGGGTGGGGAGTATTCGTTACCTGATGGAAAGATCATTAACCCCCTTACCCTAATTTGAAGTACTTGACAAAAGCTGGTGAGGAACTGACGGTTAACAGTGGCGATAACAAGGAAACCGTTTTGTGAATACGTCACACTATTAAAACTTTGGTAGAAAAAGGGGCGATGTTCAAGTCAGTTGTGAAGTTGTTGAATAACAATAAAGGTTTAAAACTTTCGAGTTATGACAAATTTAAGGGGTCAAGATCTGAAAATTGTAACAAAATAAAATTTAAAAAATTTAATAAATACACATTTTGTGTGATACAGAATCGCGAAGTAAACAGAACGGCAACGAGTTATCATTATGATTTCCTATCAGATGGTGATACGGTCAAGAATTTACGCACCGTTCTCCAAAAGGTATAGTTAATCACATGACCAGGGCTCATTATAGTATTTGGATCAGAAACAGTTAAAACGAAAAAGACGTGAAGCGGAACGCCGTTTATTCAAAGCACCTCTCACACTGGACAGCAGTTTAAAGTGCTTTTCACACCTTTTGCACATTTTTGCACAAATTACCCTAATCTTTGGCATTACTTCCGGTTTCGTGTTGAAAATCGTGCTTGTTTTAAATCAGGGGGAAAAATATTTTTTAATGTTTACGTCGCATTTATTTCAGCATATTATGTGCCTTATTTCATGGACATTCTTTGTATGTTGTTAGTCTTTCGACTGCTTTCGTCAAGTGGTTTCCACAGCGTACCATCCAAACCTCACAACGACCCGGCACATGTTTTTACGCCCTTCCTGATGCAACCTTCCCATTTTATCCGGGTGGCTGGGTGTCTGGGCACTGGGGTAAGAATCAAACCTGGACTTTCCTCATAGCAAGCAAGAAATCTCCCACTGAGCCACCCATGGCTCGTTTCATGTATTACATTGTTCAGGATTTGGAAAAAATATGACATACTAGCTGAACTAAAAAGAGTTTACAAAAAAACAGTTATAAGTTTAAAGCCAAAGATCAGTTTTAATGTATGATATTCAATGATATTATTTCAGGTTAAAGCCCACGTACATGTCTGTCTTTTCTTTCTTTACAGCACAATTCACTGTCTAACTTATTGATACAAAGAAATTAAATTTTCTAAGGTTGAGTTGTACTTCCTTCATCGTCAGCCAAATAAACATACTGTTCGGTAATCAGAGTCTGAATCACAGATGTGAAATTGAAAAAGTAGATCGGATTAAGACAAAATTTTATCTTAAAACGACTCTGGCGAGTGAAAATTCACTTTTCAGAGGTGAAAAATATGAACTAATCCCAGTAAAAATATTCAGTTTAGCTTTTCTAATTAATATCTATTGGTGCAAGTGTTTGTTTACACTGAGGAAGAAGCAGCTTATTTTTACAGAGAGACAGAGTCTTCTCTGAGACTCTTTTCGGGTCCTCCAATGTATTTATATTTTATATTTATAGAAAAGATTGTTTAATGAATGAAAAAAGTAAAACTGCTGGCAAATCTGTGTAACATAAACCAATATGACATGAATCTAAAGAGAAAATGAGTATTAATAAAGTACAATTAAGATGTTTATTTAAATCTAAATTAAAGTAATTTATTGTATAGTATATATTTATATCTTTGCTTATTATATATTAATAAGGCAACATGTCTCAGGGCAACAAGTAAACTATCCATCACTAACTGCTGACTTCCTTTACTCCCATCTAAAAATGTTAAATTCAATTCTACAAATTCACCTCAATTAAAAAAAAAACTGAGTAAATAAAATTCAAATAAAAACACTACTAATAATAACAGTTAATTTCCAGCTATTCATAATCATTAATCTGACCAGCTGCTTAACAAAGAAGGCAAGAGCTAACATTAATTGCAGTCAGTGTTAGAGCTAGGGGGGAAAGGCAGGCTGTGTCCCAAACCCCGTTCTGTTCCATCAATATTGCTGCACTACCAAGGGTACAAGAGAACAGGTTCCACGCCTCAGCTAGGGCACTAGCAAGTGCCTAAAGTGGAATTTGGAATACGGCCCAGGCCTTGAAACGAGTCATATATGGCGGCGAGGAAAGCGTTAAGAATGACGTTTATACAAAGCACTAAATATAATAATAAAAATTATAAAGGTTACCCATGATACCTTTGTAAATATATATATTTATAGCTTAAAAGCGTTTCATGACTAAAATAAAGCCAAAATCGTTAGGCTATTGTTACGCTACCAGGCTAAGCTAGCTAACAGACATCGTTTTTATTATCGCTGCGCTTCCCCCCAAAAACACACACACACACAATTACCTTCTGGATCCCCGCGGGTGTTATATCACCCTTCCCGCGTTGTCTATGAGGCGCGAAAGCCACCGACATGCTGAAGTTTTCCACACTTTATAAATCAGGCTGCGGGATTTTAAAATAAAAAGAAAAAAGAAAACCCCAAGCTACAGCATAGACAATCACATACAGCTCGCGCTAACCAGATCCAGCGCAGACTGGGGCGGAGTGTACCACTGAGGCGCTGTGCAGGTGGGAACGTCCACGGGGGGAGTCAGGAATTGGGGCAGAATGGCGTTTTCTGCTCACGTAACTGATTGAAATGGTTATAACAAAACGCGTAAGGTTCTACTTAGTTATAAGAAGAACAAATTGTGTATTTTAAATAAGCGTGTTTCTATGTGAGTGTCATCTCCCTCCACCCCCCTTCTGCCTGAAGAAATGGTTCAGTCCTCTAAACCGATCTCAGGCGGGCCGCGAGGAATTTCAGTTACACGCAGATGCGCACGAGCTTAACATGGTTTTTATGTTATAATCACGGGATATGATCAACGACCTCGCCGTGAATAATGGTTAAACGCTGATATTAAACATTTTAAGCAGTCACAATGCGGTAGTGAGCGCTGTATAGCTGCAGGTTTCTCCCCCTGGTCGTTAGGAAGTCATGCCCCCTCTGGATTAGACGTGTTGTTGAGTTTGAATGGCATTTTGAAGATGGCGGGAGTTTAATCATGTGGTCTGAGTGTAAAGAACCCAGTAGGCTGTGAGGGAGGGCAGATGATAACCTCAACTCAGGGATTAAACATCATACAGCTTTTAACGAGTGTTGTACCTGAAACAAGGAAATAAACCAAGTTGAATGAACCTGATGTTTCCCCTATAGATCTCTTCCACATCCATTTTATTTAACCATTAAAAATTTTTATAAGGAAAACATTAATGGTAATTGACATTTAAGGTTAACTACATAAAAACACAAATGTGTAAATGTGCTTATATTGAAAGTAGGCGCCACGGACCGTGGTGTGGCCCGGGCTCGGTGGGCCCAAAGACATGCAGATTAGACTAAACTGGCATTCACAAGTTGCCCATGATGTGTGTAAGAGTGTGTCTATGTGCACACATGTAGGTGTATTTCCAAGCCAAAAATCTAGCAGAAATATTACCTCATGATTACCTGGTGACTTACCAGATAAGCAGTAACCTAGCAACCGATGTCTTCTGTTCTGCCGATTATTTGTCATATGCAGTATGTTAAGGCAGATATTGTAATTTATTCAAAAGCGTGTGAAAATGGAAGATAAGGATATTACTTTGGAAAAGTTTGTTTTGTTATCCTACCGTGATTGCTTCAGTTGGTGTACAAATATGTCTTTGCTCCTGGATTTGGCGGACTTTGCCAACGATAGCTTTAGCCCCTTCAGTGTATCTGTTACAAATGGGCAATGTTATGAAATATACTGTGCGTGTTGTCCTTCATGAAATAATGTACTAAGGTACTGTTAATTAATAATGACATTACAAGCTTTCTAATTTGGTCTGGGGTTGAATCCCAAATGGAAAGCCAGTGCACTATGTAGGGTGGAGAACCCCTTTTTCCACTGAGTTTCTGCCCTCGTTCAAGGGGTTAGAGAGGAATTTGGAATTTAGCCTGGTGATAGAAGCACTGACACTGGTTTTGGCACTGTCCCTTAAGTAAGGTCCCTTTCACCATCCAGAAGTGGGCGGCACTATGGCAGACAGATGCTGTGACGTCACATGCAAAAGGTCAATGTGGGCTAACAGGAATGTGATTCAATCTATAATCTGCGGTTTCATCTTCTATACCGCCTATGTTGTACTTGGATAGAGTGTCATTCCATCGAAGGGTACACAAACACACACATATGCAGTCACACATTCATTCAAACACTACAGGCAATTTATAAACGCCAATTCACCTAATCTGCATGTCTTTGGACTGTGGGGGGGAAACTGGAGCACCGGAAAGTAGCTAACCAAGAGTGGGTAGAACAGGCAAACTCATGTACATGCATACCCGAAGTGGGAGTCGAACACTGACCCTGGAGATGCGAGGCTACAGTGCGAGTCACCATGCAACCGTGCTGCCTTTGGTTTTACGTTGTTGTTGTTTTTTCAAAAATATAATATTTTACCTGTTTAGATAAAGCATAGCATAATATCATACAAACATTATGCCCATCCCATGCCTCGCTTGAAACTTGCTCTAAGTTTTTCCATGTCGTTTTTGCATTTAAGCGTTTTTTGGTTTCAAAATAATGAATAAAAACCATTAGAGTTACAGTAACTAAGTAAGAGGTCTAGAGGAAGACCAAAGAGGAGATTTATGGATGCAGTGAGGTTAGTTGGTGTGAGAGAAGAGGATGCAGAGGACAGGGTTAGATGGAGGCAGATGATTCGCTGTGGCGACCCCTGAAAGGGAAGAGCCGAAAGACAAAGAAGAAGAAAAGAGTTACAGTAACAACAACTATTCCTGAATTTATTTTTAAAGTCCAAATATTAAATGAACATGATTTTATCAATTGAATAATGTAAATATCTCAATTTATTAATGTAGGAATGACAGTGGTGTAGTGGTTAGCATGGTTGCCTTGCACCTCCAGGGTCCGGGTTCGACTCTCAGCCAGGCTCGATTCCCGTCTCTGTGTGCCTGGAGTTTGCATGTTCTCCCCGTGCTTGGTGGGTTTCCTCCAGGTACTCCGGTTTCCTCCCACAGACATGCAGGTTAGGCTAATTGGCGTTCCCAAATTGTCTGTGGTGAGTGTGTGTGTGTGTGTGTGTGTGCCCTGCGATGGATTGGTACTCTGTCCAGGGTAGCCTATCCTGATATAGGCTCCAGGCCCCGCGACCCTGAATACAGGATAAAGTGGTATAGAAGGTGAATGAGTGAATTTATTAATGTCTGCAAAAGTTCTGTTGGTTGTGTTACTACTAAAACTCATCCTCTAATGATTTGTCCCAATACAAACTGACCAGATTCAAACACATACAGTACAGTGTGGGCTAATTTCCATTCCCAGATTGCCTGTAGTGTGTGAACAAATTTGTGTGTGTTTGTGTTCATGTGTACCCCACAAAGGGTGAATTAATAAATTTTGTATACAATATCAAATCTACAGTATGTTCATGTTGTTCTATTTAATTTTTTCGAGAGAAAAACATGCACATTGTTTTGCATTTTAAAATTTTCTCTCAGTATGTGTGCTGACCTGACACTGTACACTCCTTCAAAAAGTCACACAGCAAGACTCGGGGAATGATTGCATATTAAAATGAGCTTGAAGCCAGAACAACAGCAGTTTGGGCCATGTTTTTTATTTTTTATAGCATCATTAATTGTAGAATAAAGTATACATTTTCATCCTTTGTGCAGTTTAATCCCCGAATCAGTCTGAAATAAACAAAGACGAGGCGTCGGAGCAAGTTTTGGTTTCGCACCGAGTAGCCTAATCCTTTAGAAACAGAGCTCAGGCTCGATCTCATCAATAGATAGAGAGAATTTTATGATCTCAGAAACCTGCTAGGTTTTTCTTTCAAGTGCCGATGGGCAAACTTCACCATCGCTCATAATTGGTCCTGATATGCCGCAGGACACAAAGCTAATCTCCTGCTGCAGCCGGGCGTCATCATTAATGCAGAAGACAAGGTCAGGAACAGGGGAGATGCAGTGGTCAAGCGAAAAAGGGGGGTGGGTGGATGGATAGAGGGGGACGGGGGGGCAGTGCAGGACCGGTTTAGAAACAAACAGATAGAAAGCGAGACTTGGGTTAACAAGCACAAACCAAAGAACACAACATAAAGTGTTTTAGCGAGGCCTAGAACAAGACAAAAGAGATCGCTTCTGTTTACAGCAGGACAAACATGTAGGTGGTTCATCTAGTGGCATCTGTTTGGGAGGAAATCAGAAGAAACCCATGTGGATATGGGGGGCGAATTTGAAACACTGGACGTTGTTTTGAAATAAAATAATGTCCAGACTGGTTTGAGCCAGATGGCACGGTGGCATAGGTACGGCCACCAAAGGTTAAGGGTTTGATCCTCGACATAGTAAAATTATATGAAAAATATAGAAAATTGTCTATGTGTTAGTGGTACGAGCGCAGTGATTACCCGAAATGACCAGCAGATGACAGTATTGACCCAGGCACCGTCATATCGCTTTCTCATTCTCTCTTCTTTAATCCTGCTGCCCTAAAAGAATGATAGAGATTGTGGGAGGGAAAGAAGAAAAAAACTTAAAGCACTAAACCCAGAGCCTTGACATGTTTTTCTTTCGATCCGTTTGAACATTTCGCCTCGGGCGCCTTGCATTAGAAACACTGAATCCATTTCATGAGCTGAATCGTTCTTGATTGTCACGGAAAAGAAAGACAGACAGAGAGAGAGAGAGAACGTGTCAGGCAAAAAAGTAAGGGGGGGGCGGGGGTAGTGTGACAGTGACCCCGAAGCATCAAGCGAGCTGTCAGGGTGCGTCGAGTCACCAAGGGCCGCACGCTCGGACGTCTGCGACGCTTTGGAATCCGTCACGTGTCCTCCGCTTGTGTGTGTCTTCCATTTTCTGCCTGAGTATGATCTGTGTGAATGTCAAACATCTCTAAAGTTAATGAGCGCCATGAAGTTAAAACAGAGCTGGATGTTGACAAAGGATGCGATCTTATTCCACGCTGACGCTCCTGCACGCCTGTGTTGCTCGGAGCACACCCACCATCGAAACCCTTCAATAATAGCAAGCGAGCACAATGGATGAGAGTGGGTGGAAAGAGAGGAATCGTGGGAAAGCGGTGCCTCCGGCTGGGTGAATTATCCTACAGGCCGCTGCTTCTTCCTTATGCATCTGCCATTCTCTGCGACTCCGCCCTGTGTAATGTGGAGAAGTGGACAAGGAACCGGGGAAATGAAGGGAACACCACGGAACCCACAAGCCTACCTCAGAGGCATGTCTCAGATATCTTACTCCTCAAGCCCTTGAGGAACATATCATATAACCCTACCTCTGTTTATTTTGTCAGCTCAGGCAGGTACAGTGAGTAGATTATTAAAAGGGAATCTATTCATGTTTAGGTCCTGGTAATTGCTCCATTAATTAATTACTTTCATTCATTCATCCTTTTTTCATTTTCTATACCGCTTAATCCTGTGTTCAGGGTCGTGGGAGACCTGGAGCCTATCCCAGGTGACTTCGGGCACTAGGCGGGGTACACCCTGGACAGGGTGCCAATTCATCGCAGGGCACACACACATACACCCAATCACACACTACGGGCAATTTGGGAACGCCGATTAGCCTAATCTGCATATCTTTGGACTGTGGGAGGAAACCGGAGTACCCGGAGGAAACCCACCAAGCACGGGGAGAACATGCAAACTCCATGCACACAGAGACGGGAATCGAGCCTGGCCGGGGAATCGAACCCAGACCCCGGAGGTGCAAGGCGACAGTGCTAACCACTACACCACCGCGCCGCCAATTACTTTCATTAATTATTTATTTGTTTCATGTAGCCTATTTGTTTGCAGTCCACTCACTCTACTGGTAAAGTAGCTTACAGTGATGCAAGAGCTACAAGACTGACAGTCACGAAGAATCCACCAGAAAATCACCAGAAATCAGTTTGAGAAAAAGCTAAACACACACACTTTCAAGGATTAGTGAAAGCCTTATCATGTCTTAAATTTAGTTGAAGTAGAGCCATCATCCATCCATCCATCCATCCATCCATCCATCCAAGAACCTCTGTAGTCCAACTAGGGACCATGGAGGCCAATTGGGATCATTGTATTCAATCCTGTTTTTATCACTGTGGTAGGACCTCAGTTCAACATTCACACTGCAGGCAATTTGGGAACACCATTTAGCTTTGGACTGTGGGAGAAAACCGGTGTAGTCGGAGGAAACCCACCAAGCACGGGGGGAACATACAAACTGCATGCAAACAGACCTCGACGCAGGACTCAAAACCAGACCCTGGAGGTGCAAGGCGACAGTGCTAACCACTACACTAATGTACACCATAATAATATTAATACTACTAGATAGATAGATAGATAGATAGATAGATAGATAGAGCTTTATTGCCACTGCACAGTACAGTACAGGTACTGCAGTTCAGTATATACCATTTATACTGTAATATATACTGTATAGTGCAAATAGTGGCATTGTGCAACATATAAGGAGTAGAGTTAAATAAGTATATTTATATAGACAGTAGGCGCGGCGCGGTGGTGTAGTGGTTAGCACTGTCGCCTTGCACCTCCAGGGTCCAGGGTTCGATTCCCCGGCCAGGCTCGATTCCCGTCTCTGTGTGCATGGAGTTTACATGTTCTCCCCGTGCTTGGTGGGTTTCCTCCGGGTACTCCGGTTTCCTCCCACAGTCCAAAGATATGCAGGTTAGGCTAATTGGCGTTCCTAAATTGCCCGTAGTGTGTGATTGGGTGTGTGAGTGTGTGTATGTGTGTGTGCCCTGCGATGGATTGGCACCATGTCCAGGGTGTACCCCGCCTAGTGCCCGAAGTCTCCTGGGATAGGCTCCAGGTCCCCCACGACCCTGAACACAGGATTAAGCGGTATAGAAGATGATGATGATATAGACAGTATATATATATAAGCAGTATATGCAGTGAACAACTGCAGTAGTTACAGTAGACAGTACAGCTATGAAATGGAGAATTACACTGTTATATTACTTAAAAAGTTGAATTTATTTGGTACATTCTAGAACAACATTGGATTTTGAATAAAACCTATGAAATAACATATACGGCATATTAGGAAATTAAGAAACAAGATTAAGTTAAAATAATGACGCACTAAATATACAAAAATAATGAGATACTGGATCAAATAACAACATATTAACTCAAAATGACTTCAAAATAATGATATTAAGTCAAATTAATGAGAACAAGATCATAAATGCACAACAACAATAATTATTAAGTCAAAACAGCAGTAAGTTGAAACAACAACAACAACAACAACATATTAGTTGTTAATAACAAGATAGTTGGTCAAAATAATGAGTCTTAAAATAATGTTATCAAGTGAAAAATAACAAGATGATATTCTGAACTAACATAGCATAAAAATACTCATTAATAATAATAACCAGAGGTGTCAAGTAACGAAGTAGAAATACTTTGTTACCTTACTTAAGTAGAAATTGAGTATCTATATTTTACTGGAGTAATTATTTTTCAGACGACTTTTTACTTCCACTCCTTACATTTTAAAAATAGCCTCGTTACTCTATTTTATTTCAGCTTGTCATAAAAAAAATTATAAAATCACGCCATCCGGATGGAGAGAATTTGGTTGTGGTTGGATGAGAAGTATAAACATACCATTCCGACACTCTGTTGGATGGTACGCGATCCATCGCACCTGCACATGACGTCACGTCACACACTCCAGCAAGGACGTTTCAATAAATTAGCATTTTCGGTTGATAAGTAGACGAAGATGTCCGTGATAGAGACTCAAGATCCGAGCGAAATGTCACAACCAAGCACCAGCGAGGAAGGTTTATTGTTTATTGTAGACAACCATACAAGGGTAATTGTTACTAAGCCTGCCCTGGCTACACTAATTTTCTTGTATGTTGCCTCACAGATTCCTGCAGCTAAGCTTGGATGTACATTTACATTCCAATAAAGGTTACTGATGACATGCCTCTGAAGTTGGACTTTTTGCACCATTAAAATACTTATAGGCAACTAGTTATCATATCTTCTCCATGAAACATGTTATTGCTCAGTAGTACACATACATGGTTCTTTAATGTATTTGCATTGTACTAAAATGTATTCTTTTTCAATTACCATATACAGTATCCCAAATCACTATGGCTGTTAAAACATACAACAAAAAACAACAACACATTTTTCTTTTTTTTATGAGGTGTTAGTGCAGTATATAGGCCCGTGGCACAGCCTAAGCTTTTATCCTTAATGCTTCCCCCCCCCCCCCCCCCTTACGTTACTTTTACTTTTATACTGTAAGTAGTTTTGAAACCAGTACTTTTACACTTTTACTTGAGTAAAAAGCTTGAGTTGATACTTCAACTTCTAAAGAAGTCTTTTTAAACCCTAGTATCTATACTTCTACTCAAGTATTGAATGTGAATACTTTAGACACCACTGATAATAACATCAACAACAATAATAATACTGTACAATCATGGACACATTCATACACACTTGCACTAAATATTTATACATCTGGACAATTGCACATGTCACTTTCATTAGTCACCTTTCATGCATATTTGCACAACCACTGACACTTTAAATTCTATATACATATATACTCTATCTACCCTATGTTTCTATATTTTGCAATATTTTATTATGCCCTTATTGTACAGTTAATTTTACTAGTTAAATTTATTTCTTTAGTATTTCCTTTTTATTGATTATTTATTTTACGTACAAGCTTTTATTTTCTTTTTAAGGTCACTGGCGGTCGTGTAAGCATTTCACTGCATATTATACTGTGTATGATTGTGTATGTGACAAATAAAAATTTCAATTTGAATTTGAACATTAATAATAATAATAATAATAATAATAATAATAATAACACTTTGTATCTAGGGCTCCTGAGTGTCATTTAAAATTATTTTAGAATAACTTATAATTTAGACATAACCTTGTGATGTCAAAGTGCTTATTTCCTAGCCAATCACCAGCAGCATGTACCGTTTCTCCTTAAAGTCCAATCATGTACCATAAATCATAATCGATTCAGGATCAAACGATGTGCCTGCACTTCACTCTACTCTTATTAAACATTCTGTTTTTGGTTCATTCATATTTCATGCTACATTCATAAGGTTATGTTAGACATGAATAACGAGTACATCAGGAGAATATCTGAATGACTTTTTAGGTTAAGCTCAAAATTGTGGATCACTACATAAGCATGTCATAAAGTGTTACAAAGTGTTATAAACATTTATAAGGGCTGTTTTTTTGTACAGTTGCTGGCTATCCTAAACACTGTCGATATACGTAACACTTACACAAAACTTTATTAAAAGAGTCATATTATATACAGTAGCATTCATTCATTCATTCATTCATCCATTCATCTTGCCTCATTCTTGCTTATCCTCACGCGCGGCCTGGAGCCTATGCTAGGTGACTTTGGGCACAAAGCAGGGTACGCTCTGGACAGAGTGCCATATGGTCAAGAGAATTTTTGTTTACACTAATGTTACGTTTTCTTCAATAACAAACATCCACAATATTTTGATGTACTGTAGTTCTACTCTATTTCAAAAAGAGCTGTGTTTAGAAGATAAAATCACAGCTTCTCTTTGAAGTTTTTTTTTTTTTTTTTTTTTTGGGGGGGGGGGGATAAATGAAAAAATGAAAAAAAAAAAAGAAAAAGTCCTTAGAAGTAAGGTTCTCTTACACCTGCTATAGACCTTAGAACTTTTCTGCACCACAGTGAACCACACATACCATGAAAAAAGTCCTACATTTTCTGAGTGGATAATTTTTTCCCGGAGCCGTAACTGAACAACACGACAGAGACACATACAGTAATTGTCTCACTTTAATAAGTGTGCTCATTTTGAAGTGGTCTCTCAAAAGGAAACACTTTGTTGTTGTAGGGATCTAAAGAATATCCATCAATCAAGAACAACCTAGATATAAAACTCTAATAAATGTGTAAATAGGCCATATAAAAAGTGTGCTTCAAGCTTTACTTATCAAAGACATGACGTGACTGTTGATCTACTACATAATGTGAGAAAATCTGATCAACACTCTAGTGCCACACACACACACACACACACCTACACACCCACAAACAGCCAGGTGTGATAGCGGTGTTATGCGCTGTTTGGTATGAAAATCCTGAACGCAGCCTCGGTTCACCTTTTTTTTTTTTTTTTTTTTTTAATACCAGGTGTAAACAAGGTATCACAGTTTTTTTTTTAGCGCCTAAAGGTTATTAACGGCCTTTGGGCATCTTGAACTGCATATCAGCATATCACACACACACATGCACATGCACGCATATACACTTCCACAGCCAGTGGTGGCACAAGAAGACAGCTTTAGACTCTCACTCTACGCTTTCTGTACTCATAAGCAAAGAAAATCACAGTGTATGCATTCGCGCCGACACAAGTAAACGAGTTATGTTTTTTTTTTTTTTTTTCGTGGGCAAGGCAAAAAAAAAAAAAAAAAAAATATATATATATATATATATATATATATATATATATATATATATATATATATATATATATATATAAAAAAGAGAGAAAGAAACGAAAAAGAAAAAGTGCTGCCAGAATGGCATGGATCCATTGTGCTGCGATGATCAAAAATAAAAGAGATGCTAAGCAGCTGCAGGGCATTACAGCCTCAGACGAGAGCTATTCCTCCTCCTCCTCCTCCTCATCCCCAAACCCCATGCACCCGATTCTGTTTCTTCGCTTAAAGATGATGAGATGTGAAGAAAAGCAGAAAGGGAAGAAAAAAAAGGAGAGCTACAAAAGGCTGCACTTTAGGCCGAGAGCTTCCTAATCCAAATTAGGCAACAGAAAAGAAGCAGAGTCATAGGCAAAAATCCTGATTAAAAACAGGGGGGGGCTATTAAAAGTTGAAGCATCTCAGCAATTCCGTTCGAGTCCAAATCCTAATGTGGAACACACAAGTTCATTGAGGAGGCTTTTACTTGGGAGGTAGATTTTGCTGCAAGCGCAATTTGTCAGAAAGGCATCAGGAGCAAGCAGAAGAGTCATGGTTCACATTTTAGACGTCAGAGTCAATGTAAACAAATGCGGATTTCGATTCAGTTTAAACTGTGAGCGTTTCCGCCGCCGTTCTCACGTCAGCATCAACGGCATTCCTGGTACCTTCATGCACACGATTCGCTATTTATAATCACAGGCCAAACGACTTAAATACGGGGAAGCAATTGATGCGCGAATACAGTATAACCACTTCATAACGACTGACATAAACGGATCTGTTTATAATATAAACATACTCCGCATAGCATATATGATTAGTAAAGGCTTCAGGCAGCTGCTTTTGTTAGTCTTAAGGCAGCTACGGAAAAAAAAATAATTTTGAGAAGGGCTGATATGATTTTGATTTGATCCATAAGTGCTGATTTTATCCATTTGTTTATGTCACGATGAAAAGATGTGGCTTTTATAACCCCTATATAAGCACTTCATGACAACTGACAGTTCCACAAACATTTGGAAACATTGCTTTTATCAGTTTTAAGTCAAGATGAAACAAAAACAACAGCTGCAGAAACATTTGTGAAAGCTTCATAAGAATAAAATTCTTTTTTTTTTTTTTTAACACTGAATTCATCTAAAGTTATGTAATTTTGACACAATATATATATATATATATATTTGATTTATAAAAGAATGGGGTTATACACAACACATAAATAACATATATAATCATATACATAAATATTTATAAAGACTCCTTTTTATAGGAATTAGCTGTTATATACAGTACATACAATATACAGTACAGTACATATTTATCAGCTGGTTTAAAAATCTGACATACTGTATGTTCATGAAGCATGAAGATTTGTACATTTCTTTTACAGCCTGACTTAAGAAATGTATGATACCTGACATAGTTTAATAAACATTTATAAAGGCTTCGTTCAATAGATATCAGCTTTTTAAGGTCGTCTTGACATACAATAAGAGGTACGTCAAAACTTATGAAGGTTTTTCTAAGATTATATGACATTTTTCATAAAACTTCAAATCCTAACTATTTAAGTTTGTAAGACCTGTGTTATTACTGTGTTATGACATTGCTGTAAGTATATAATATCATAGTCGTGCACTGACACACTGTCATAACACAGCCTTATGTCAATCAACATCTATTTCATACAGCTCCAACAGTACCAATTCCTGTTGCAAGCAAACTACATAAAGGTGTCTTGGTTTATGCCAGTTATGAAGTGCTTATGTAACCCTTATGAACTGCAGGTTTCATCTAAAACCATTTTAGCCTCCAAGGCTAACTTTACTAACATATCCCATTTTATTGTTTGCACTATTTGCATATAGCCCATGCTAAGTACGTTTGTAAGTCTCTGTATATCCTGGAGCTGCACCATTGCACGCTGTACATTGCTGTTGTGTGGAAGTGTGAGAAGACCGCAAGCCTGCGGGAATCAGGACACAGCTGTGGAGCTTGGTGCACATGGTCCAAACAGCTGCCTCTCTGAGCAAAACAACACACTTATACAAAGGCAAGGTGCAAAATACTTAATCTGAACATTTATTAAATAAAACAGATGCACAATAGCGAAACCCTAAATGAGGTATGTGCAAGTAAAAACAAATGTGCAAACCCTTCAACAAAGTATAGACCCTGTTTGGGAAAAGACAATGACAGAACCCTTGTCAAATCGCGTATAACTTTCCCCTTTTACACAGTGTCATAAGACATAACCGTGACATACTGTAACTATCAAGATGAACAGCATCATTATGTTGCTTGTCCAGGTGTATGAATGTCATGACGTCATGACATTATTTTTTGCAAAATGTGTTCAGTTTAGCTTAAACATGTTATAAATCTCATAGACGTGTTTGCTCTGACATAAACTCTAGCGTATTATACTGTATCATGCTTATTTATTATTATTATTATTATTTTTTACAAATGTTCCCATGACATTATGTCCAGCTATATAAGAGTGGCATTATGTCATTAATGCTAAATGTGTTCAGTTTGGATTAATAATTTTAGAATCATGTCGTGGTTTGTTTTTATTTTATCATGACACACTACGTAGTTGTGATCGTTGTACAACTGGGGTTGAGTTGGCGCATGACTGTAATTCTTCCTAAATGTTAAGTTATAAACATCATGTAATGTTGCCATGACATTTTATGACCAGGTGTATAGGAGACTCCATGACACTAATGTTGACAGAAATGTCCAATGATACATCAGTGTCATTATGTTGTGACACACATTTATTTAAACACTTATGTTATGTCATGTTGTCATGACAGTCTATACCCAGCTATATAAGAGAATAAAGACAGCATGGCACAAACTTTTTGATAAATGTGGTTAGTTTAGCCCAAACGTGCTACATGGAATGTTGACATGACAATTTATATCCAGGTTGATAAGAGTGTCATGATGTCATGATGGTAATTCTTGCTAAATGTGTGCAAAGGTTAGTTTAAACCTGTTCTCAAAGTGTCATAGAATGCTTTCCCAGCAAGTCAATGTAACGTGATACAGCAGTATAATTACTGTATTACATGTCAAGCTAATTCTGTTCACAAATTAGCCTAATCACAACGTTAAGTATCATGACAAAGTATCGTGAGTGTGTCACGATGTCATGGCACTAATTATTTTCTGATGATCCTGATGATCTCAGCTTCCCTTAAACATGGTATAACCATGACGTATACAGTTCTTAATGACAGTTCATGTCCAGGTGTATAAGCATGTCATGACGTCATGATACTGTACGTCCTGCTAAATGTGTTCAGTTTAGTTGTAACATTTTATAGCCGTGTTGTTTATAGAACGCCGTCATGAACGTTTATGTTCCGAGATACAAGTATGTCATGATGACATGACAGGACACTTCTTGACTGCATTATAAAAGGCTTGTCACAACCAATGTACTGCAATTAAATGTATATTAACTGCAGCATTATTATTTATATATACTCAATCAAAAATGACCCCAAAATACAAAGACATGAGGCAGGTTACAGGTTGTCGAATAAAACTTTTTCTATACAGACCCCTTACACACTGACAAACTGTCATGCCAGCTCCATGGCACATTGACGGCATGTTCAGGACACAGTAATGATGAGGGACATTAGCAAAATTCAGAAGGAAAAAAAAAGTAACTTTTTTTTTTTGGATCAAACAGCATTAACATTCCTCCACACCTGGTTTTATTTGACTCCGGTTGACTCAAGCGTTGGCGCAAACAAAGACACCACACCTCCTCCTGTCCTCGCTACATCTCTGCTCTGTGTGTGTGTGTATGTGTGTGTGTGTGTGTGTGTGTGTGCATGTTTTGATCAGTGAGTGGACCCCTCGGGCAGAACGCGTCAAGGTTTGCCTGCACTCACACACCAATCCTCGCTCCCAGAGCCCAAGGGAGTGCCATGAGCGCTGGAGGCAAGGGCAAGTCCAAACAACACACACACACTCATACACACACACACAAACACACACATGCTCTTACACAAAATGGCTACCGTTGTCTTATCCAGCGGATAGGAAGGTGTTTGCATTTCGTTAAAAGTTACGATTAGTAATATCACGTCTTGTCCAATGCTGCATTCTGATTGGCCAAAGGGTTAATATGGTAAAATGGTGACACGTTTATTCAGCAGTTATGGAAAGGAGTCTCCAGTTTTAAGGGATAAAACAATATCAAGAGTTTCATGTGTCGCCTTTTAGTTGGAAGATGCGAGTGCAATTGTAGAAAGAGACCTTTTCAACATATGCAGTAATTAGAAATGAATCACCATTGGCGTAGGAAGTGTTCTGCATTGGGTTGCATGACTTTCCTATAACGCCACAACATGACATGTTTTATTCTCAGCTTGTTCCTGACCTGTGCCTCATTAGAGCTGATCACATGCAGACGTGACAGGTCTCGGTACAGGTGATTTGTGTACACAAAACGAATGTTACTTCATTCTCTCTAAATATATACTCTAATCAGAGTAAGGCTTCACACTCTCTAAATACATGGTAGATGCCAAACACAGATTTTCATCTCCTTCAGAATATTATCCGGTTATGAAATATTTGAAATCGATGCATGAAATATAATGCCTTTGATATGTTTCATTTCCACCCTTGAATGAACCCAGTGCATTTAGCATTGTTCTGTGGTGTCGATCTGCCTAAAGGCATGCTGCAGACTTCTTGACTCCTCTCTCTCTCTCGCTCTCTCTCTCTCCCTCTCTCTAAGGCAGAATCATCGGTGAGCTTGATCCTCGCCCCGGTCCTGAGGAGTGGGCTGGCTTTTTGCTCGGCTAAATGGAAAGGGCCAGAGGGCCTTTTCATTTTCAGGGCCCAGTCGTTTACTTGGTGGTGTCGGAGCCCTCGTGTTCTCAGAGTTCATGTTTCAGCCCCAGGCGAGCCGCGCTGCGTTATTTTGTTTTATCTCATGGCTTAGTCGAGTCGGGCCGGCGGACTCCCGGGGGACGCTCGCATAGCAACCGGCGAGATCAACAAAATAAGTTTGTTTGAGTTGGCTGTGCCAGTATGCTGATGTCGTCAACTGCTCTGTCTCGCAGTCCTACGTTTCCCTTCGTTCCCTCCCTCCCTCTTTCCTTCCCTCCCTCCCTCCCTCCCTCCCTCCGCTCTCTCCTTCTCTATTTCTCGCTCTCTCCTTGCCCAGAGGAATGAGAGACCTCTAATTGGAGCCTGTTCTAATTGGAGTCTAATACTGGAGTGAGACATAGTCAAGCCCCGAGGCGGGAGATTGAGTCGGAGCAAACTTAAGTATTGAAAATAAAAAAAGGGAAAAAAAAAAGTTGGCAAGTAAGCGAGAGCATAGCTCTCTCTCTCTCTCTCTCTCTCTCTCTCTTTCTCTCTCTCTTTCTCTCTCTCTCTTTCTCTCTCTCTCTCTTTCTCTCTCTCTTTCTCTCTCTCTCTCTTTCTCTCTCTCTCTCTTTCTCTCTCTCTTTCTTTCTCTCTCTCTCTTTCTCTCTCTCTCATTCCATATTATTTGAATCTAGAGTCCAATGCAGTAAATGAGCCGTCTAATTGTGATCTACATGACATTTTCCAATAAAAGTAAATATTGTTTTCATTTGTTCTTGCATAGAATTTGCCAGCGTTAAACAAAAGTCTACTATTCGTCGATGTCGATGTCGAAGTCTATGACCTAGATCCAGATCGCAAATGTACGCTGTGTTCTTTGGTGGAACGATCAACATCTAAAATCAAATAATTAAAATAAATAAATAAATAAATGTTATACTGAACTTCCAGTCTCACTCAGCATGACTGCAGATCAATCCCTGCTATCCGTTTCACCCACATGAGGATGGGTTCCCTGTTGAGTCCGGTTCCTCTCAAGGTTTCTTCCGATTAGCATCTCAGGGAGTTTTTCCTTGCCGCTGTCGCCCCTCGTCCTCGTATTGCTCATCAGGAACAATCTTATCATTTTGATTCATATTCATACACATCTCATACCACCTTAAATAATTCTTTTGATTCTTTTGTAAAGCTGCTTTGCGACAATGCCAATTGTTAAAAGGTAACTATTTGAGGATCAAAAGGATGCATAATGTCTGATGTAATGCCTCTCTTACTCAGGGAAGAATCATTAACCCGAGTGCCTTCTGGTGGCTCCACTCACTTTATGAGCGTTATGGAAATCAAACCCCATCCACGTGTCCAGCATTGATATTACGTTCGTTCTTGATACATTAGCAGGATGTTAGGAGGGAACATAGTTTTTTTTTTTTACAACACACTGATGACACTAGAAATATGCAAAATGTGCTATTTCAATTCGTCTAAAGTTATATATCAGTTGTTTCCAGTTAGTAAACGCTTACATTCGCAATGTTATTTATTGACTAAACTGACATGGTGGCTTAGTGGTTAGCAATGTCGCCTTGCACCTCCAGGGTGGAGGAAGGAGGAGGAGGATCAGATTCAGGATGGACCCAGGCCAAAATAATAAACAAAATGGTATTTATATTTAGTAGCTAGATTACCTGCAAAAAAACACCAACAAAAATACAGGTACCTTCCCGGACTCCCTAAACCAAAAACAATGAAATTATCTACAAATATCTACAAATTATCTACAAATATATACAAAGACCAACCAAACCAAAGGGACAAAGCATTAATCAATGTCAATTGGAGGCAAAAAGTAAAAACCAGAATACACAACCAAATAACAAAACGCCAAAATCACAACCTCTTTCCTCTTTCCCGCGTCTCTCTCCGGTTTATATATGGTCGTGCTAGTCGATGACGTCACTCTCAGGGCGGAAGGTCAGGTAGCTACCGATGTGGAGACAGTCAGAAAACCTGGAGTGGAGTCTGGAGCGGCGCGCGACCAGGACATGATACACTCACGCGGCGCAACGGAGCATTTATACAAAGCATAATATTTGTATTATTTTATCATTTTCATTCATTTATTTTTTACTCAGTAGCGAATATGATTTAAAATGTAGCGAATTACAATACTTCAAACAAAACGTACTTAAGTAAAAGTAAAATTACTGATTTTTAAAACTACTTTAAAAAGTAGAAATACACAAAAAAGCTACTCAATTACAGTAACGCGAGTAAATGTAATTCGTTACTGTCCACCTCTGCTATACTAAGTCCCCAAAGCGTTAGATTTATTTTCAGTCTAAATTGTTTGTCTTTATAATATGGTAATATAATAGCGTTATCAAAGTGTTGCGCTAGTTCCAGTAAGCTAGCATAGGTTAAAAAGACAAACCCTATTAAAAAAATTGAAATATTTCTCTTCAATGTAGCTGAAACGATAATAAATTGGACTATAGTAAGTGAGCTATTTGACACTTTACCGTATCAACTGGCAAGTGTTAGCATGATCAAACGACGGATCCAAATTCTATCTAGCATAACATTGTTGTAGCAGTGCATCGGATGATCAAGTGACGCACAAATTCATCCCTGTGAAAGTGTTGTGTCTAATGGCCCAACAACAACAACAACAAAAAAGAATTGCTTAGTTCACACCTGTGAGGTTTAGGTTAGTTTGTGCCACATTCTGTTATATGAGTGTGAATGCAGACACATGTGCACCTTTTTTCATCTAAGCTGAATTCTCACCTCATGATACACTGCAAGTCCACCAGGACAAAGAGCATACCAAAAATAAATGAACAAAAAAAAAAAAAAGAGTGTACACCAGTACGGTCACAGTCTGTATGTCAAGGTTCTTTGACTAGTTAGCGCTTTTTGCTGGACGAGTGTACTCCTGCCTTTTAGCGTTCCTGGGATAGGCACCGGATTCACCTCGACCCGACCAGGGTAAAGTGGTTTATGAGATCAGGTTGGTACGAAAGCTTCATGGCCTCTCAGCAGCAATTCAGATCAGTTCTCCTGAGGAAAAAAAAAAAAAAAAGAAAGAAAGAAAGAAAGAAAGTAGACCAACAGTCCTCAGGCATGTTCACAGATCTTCACATTTCACCAACTCCATTCCTTAGATTGCTATAAAGCAAGTAAACTTCATGAGTGGTTAATATCACACTGGGTACAACCGCAATCTCTCTTTTGGTACCGCATTGCTAAACTTCTCCTAATCTCTGGCCCCGCGGCGCTAGGCATCGCCCCAAGTACACGGCAACCGCAACCTGCAAAACATTAACAGGCCGAGAGGCAAGTCAGAAACAGATGGGTTTCAAAATGTGATATGTTTCTTTTTGCATCGCAAAGCGAGGGACAAAAAAAAAAAGACAGAACGAGAGAGAGAGAGAGAGAGAGAGAGAGAAAGAGAAATAAAATCGAATGGCAAACAGATGGTAATGTTCGAACGGCTGGGAAACAAACAAAGGCATGGGAACGCGGCAGCGCCGGCTCGCCCGAGGACACAGCGCGAATGACTGTTATCGGCCCTGCAGCCAAGGTCGTAAAAACTGAGGGGGTAGTGCATCTCTCTGCACTTTAATGAAGAGAAGAACTCAGTTTTGAGATTACTTTCTCTGCAGGGGTGACGAGGAAGGCGCGCGTACCTGTTTCATTTATCTTTATCTGCTTATTTCATCCGCTCAATGAGCTCTCCATCTGTCTTCATCTCACCACTTCCACCCATCCACAGTCACTTGCTTTTAAACCGCAGCCTTTTATACTAGTTGTATATATATATATATATATATATATATATATATATACACTGTATATATGTGTGTGTGTGTATGTTTTTATTGAATCTGATTAAATAAAGGTTTAAACAAGGTGCAGGCGTGTAGCTCTTCTTCGCTTCATGACAGGATGGATGATGGATCGCTTCAGATATTAGAAAACTGATAAAAAGCACGAGCACATAAACACTGTTGCTCATACAGAGTCAGCTAAGAAGGTAGAAGCATAGATACCGATTAAGATAATACACATATACACACACACACACACACACACACAAATGCAAGAAGTATAGTTAAGAGCAGGACCAGCCTCCCGGGCGATAAACAACAGGACCACCCAGAGACCTGAGCACTGAATTCCAGACTTTGACTAAGAATGCAAACAAAACTAAACAAATCTAATCGCAAATGCATGCGCAACCCCTGACGGCCCAACTCCACCCAACGCGCCCACCCCACCCCACCCACTCACCCACCCACACACACACACACACACACACACACCCTCCACCCCACCCCACCCACCATACACCCACCCACACACAAACACACACACACACACCCACACACACACACACTCACCCACCCACACACACACACACACACACACACACACACACTCACACTTCTTGCGACAGAGGCCTGCAGGATGAAATGCGTACTGCATTACTGGGATACTGGGATACTTTTCTCACACATCTGTGTGTTTAAACACAACAAAATAACCAAGAATGATGCAACTGAACACAAGTGCTGTAGCTTTGAATTGGCTCTGATCCACTCCTTTAGCCAGAACAATTTGGCCCTGGTCAAAGTCACTCAAATCCTTATGTGTGCCCTAGTGTAGCTCAAACTGGTGAAAAAGTTAATGCTGGGTCTAATAGAAAGGTGTCTGGAAATCCATAAAATAATGATTTATAGTAAGTACTATTTTGAAAGCATCCATGCACTAAACGTATAAGACCTTTTGTTAAATTTAATTTAATTGCAGCCTTTAATATTTAATAATACAGATTATGCATGCAGCAATGTATACACGTCTACTGGAAATGTATTGTAATGCGTGTTAATTTCTCTCTCATACAGCATCATATCAGAGTTATCTTTTAAAAAAATATATTGTTCATATATACATATATGATACATATATACGTTTTTTTGTCATTATAATTGACTTTTGCTTTTATATCAGATTGCATTACATATAACAACAAAATCAAAAGCAAATAGATAAATAAATAAATAAATAAACCTGCTTTTTCAGTCGGCATTTTCTATCCCCCACCTTTTCATGTTTAAAAGCAAGTGCTTCTGATGCAACCATACAATGCTGATGGTCTGGGCTGTTCAAGTCCACTCATGTGGCCCATGTCCAGCAGGTTTATGTGGATTTTTTCTCCTCAAAACCAGCTAATTCAACTAATCAATTAACTGCTCTGTTCATTGGGTGTGTTTAAGTGACGATGAATAAATAACAAGCGTTTCTGGACTCTGGCCCTCCAAGACACTGGCGTAGACATTAATGAAATCTCTCGTCTCAGATGCTCGTACAGAAGAACAATTAATGAGACGTGAAGTTCATTCAGGTGATTTGTAACCGATAAGAAAATCTCAGCTTAAGCTTGTGTAGAACCTGAATACACATGCATACTAACATTTAACACCATTTATAATACATTCAGATCGGTTTCTATTGCTCTTCCAAAAACTCATAATAATCTCACTACAAAATCACGCACTAATCCGAACCCCCGTAATCTACAACAGCACTTCCTGTATTGATCCCTAACTGATCCCTGCTCGGACCCAAAGGCCACGAATTCTACTCCCTGCTCAGGTTAAATCATTACTTATCCATTTCCACACATGCTAATCACCTGCTCCCAGATGACCAACCAAGACTTATTTGCTAAGGGGAAAAAATGTGGGTTGCCATGAATATCAGTGACTAATCCCCCTAAGGGCTCAAATTCTTATTTAGCTTTTTTTTCTTTTTTTTCTTTTTGCTTGAACTTTCTATAGGTTTGACCTAATTTTCTGTCTCTAGCTATCAGACTAGAAATACAGCACACAGAGTCATTGTATACTAATATATTATAATACTAGTATAATAATATCTGTCTTTTTTTTTTAAACAAATAATTCAGTAGAGTGGTAAATAAACCAGACACTAAACATACAGTATATTTAAAATGGCTGCATTCCATAATCGAGCTTGCATTTCATCATCTATAAAAGCCTTCCATCATGCATTATCAACATGGGTAAACATTTCTGAATGATTTATTCATGACGAAGGCCACGTTTCCTGGCTCGGCCCCCGTTATAAATAGTCTCTAAATGGTTTATTTTTAGTTGCCTTGAGGTACGGTAACGGAGTGATCTACTCACTGCGGTTGATTATGTGAAGCAGCCATTAATCTCACATACATGGGTGTTTGCTTAAGGTGTCTTGCGCCCGAGGTGGTTTGAAATATGAAATTAAAATCGATAAATCTTAATGAACACATCAAACATGACTCGTGGCTAACATTCATAATGGCCCCGCGATTGTTCTCCGTTCTGATTGGTGGCTACATTTTTACGTGTGAAAGTGATTCGGACATCTGGTTTAAAGCATATATATGTGTGTGTGTGTGTGTGTGTGTGTGTGTGTGTGTGTGCATTAGTGCACTCCATGCCAGCATGTTTCTATGTATGTTAAGATCTCTGTGTGTGTGTGTGTGTGTGTGTGTGTGTGTGTGTGTGTGTGTGTGTGTGTTTGTGTGTGTGAGTGTTAACCACAGGGGAAAAGACAGCGGGCAGCAGAGCCTGACCTGCAAGCGCCTTCACATCAGTTCTGTCAGGACACATTGTAGCTCACGTGCCCTGATGGAGGAAAGTCCTGAGGCGTGTAAGACAACCTAGTGACAGCATCCCCCCCCCCACCACACACACACACACACACGTGTGCACGAACACACACACACACATCAAACACGGCAGCAACATGATAAGACACTCCCACACAAACATCTCAGGTCTCAAGACATCCGGAGGCAATAAAATGTCAACCTCTGATTTGGTTCAAATTTGGTTTAAATCAATTTAAGGTCTTTCTTTCTTTCTTTCTTTCTTTAGAAAGAAATCTTTATACAAAAAAATAATAATTCATTGGTCTATGGTCTAAATTTTATGTTCTAAATTGGGAAAACGAAAACCCACATTCTGGTGAAAATGAAAATTAAACAGTGAAAATTTCAATCTTGGCCTTGGCTAGGTGGCACAGTGGCATAGGAGTTAGCACTGTTGCCCTGCACCTTAAGGTTCTGGGTTTTGATTCCTGCCTCTGGTCTGTGGAGCAGCCATTAATCTCACATACGGTTCATACATGGAGTTCGCATGTTCTCCCTTTGCTTGGTGGGTTTTCTCCGGGGACTCTGGTTTCCTCCCACAGGACTCAGTTCCTCCCAAATTGCCTGTAGTGTGTAAATGAATGTGTGTATGTGTGCAGTGGATTTGAACCCTGTCCAGGATGTATCCTCACTGTAACAATTTGATGTAAATTTACAGGACTTTTTTTTTTTTTTACAGTTTCCGACAGTTTTTTTTTTTTTTTTTCGAAATACTGCACATTACTGTAAAAGAAACAGCATTACTGTGATTTACAACATTCATTCATTCATTCATTCATTTTCTATACCGCTTAATCCTGTGTTCAGGGTCGCAGGGGACCTGGAGCCTATCCCAGGAGACTTCGGGCACTAGGCGGGGTACACCCTGGACAGGGTGCCAATCCATCGCAGGGCACACACACATACACACACTCACACACCCAATCACACACTATGGGCAATTTGGGAACGCCAATTAGTCTAACCGGCATATCTTTGGACTGTGGGAGGAAACCGGAGTACCCGGAGGAAACCCACCAAGCACGGGGAGAACATGCAAACTCCATGCACACAGAGACGGGAATCGAGCCTGGCCGGGGAATCGAATTTTAACTGTAAATATTGTATTTACAGTTGAATACACTACAGTATACAGTATTTAACTGTAAATTAGATAATCAACACACTGTAATGAAAACTTCAGTAAGTGAAAGTACTTTTGCTGATTTTGTGAGCCTCCGAGTGGCGCAGTAGGTTAAAGCGCTCGCCCTATCATCCGGAGATCGCATGTTCGAACCCCGCGTGATGTTCACTTGGACACGACTAGATTGGGGAGAAAATTGGCGGGAAAGAATTGGGCAGGACAAAAAAAAAATATATATATATATTTAAATGCTGTTAAAAATACAAGTTGTCCGAATAATTATTTACCACTAAAATACAGTAAACAGTACAAAATCACAGTAATAAACTGTATATCAAAATACAGCAATTTACTGTAGTCTGTACAATTACTGTACAAATACTGTAATAAAACAGCATTTTACTGGCAAAACTGCTGCCAGTAATTTACTGTAATTTTACATGAACATTTTGTACAGTGCTGCCTCAAGCCCTAAGTCTCCTGGGATAGGCTCCAGACCCCCGTGACCCTGTATACAGGATAAAGGTGTTTTCTGTTTCTTACTTAATCACCAACAGCCGATGAACAGTACCTGGAACAGAGGTTTCCATGAACACCCATTTTCACCAAAACATACAGACTATTTTATAGTTGATAGATGTATTAACACTGGTCAGTCTTAACAACAACAATACCACCTGCCTAACACTGTGCAAATCCCCTTGTGCTCTGACTTGTCAAGACATGGACTCTACAAGACCCCTAAAGGTGTCATGTGGTTTAGGCAGCAAGGTGTTATCAGTAGATCTGATAAGTCCTGTAAGTTGTAAGCTGGGTCAATCATGGATCAGATTTGTTAGTCCAGCACGTCTCACAGATGCTTGCAGGGCAAGTCAACACCTAGAACTTTATCATGTTCCTCAAGCCATTCTTGAGCCATTTTTTCGCATTATCCTGCTGATAGAGGTGTTGTGCTGATTCACATGGATGCCAGGACTCAGGGCAATGCGCTGCTTTCTTCCAGCTTGCTTCCTTTTCTTAGTACATCATAGTGCCATCTCTTCGCCAGCCACCCACATGATGTAAAATAAAAGCCTAATCCCATGTGGCAGACCAGAAGCAGTACAGGAGACAGATATGTCTGACTCACCTTGACCCTAAGCACCGGAGCCCCTCAGGGTTGTGTCCCGAGCCAAATTGCTGTTTGTATTGTACACTAATGGCCACTACCTGGGTCCTTCCAGCTTTACTGCTATTGTCAGGCAATCTGACAACACCACTGTTTTGTCACCATGTTTGGAAAACTGGCGATAGCAGAACAACATTCTCCTGAATGTCAGCGAGATAAAGAGATTGACAGTAGACTTTCACCACAAAGCAGATGAGGTGCTACCGCCTCCATTGCATCAGCAACACTGACCTCTATGAAGCCCAGGAACGTTCACACCAGCACCATTGAGAGGAACCTAACAGGAAGATTCACAGCACCAAGCAGAATAGATGTGCTCTCAAGAGGGCAGCGCTATCCGCTCAGCACACCATCTACACTGTGCTCCATGACCTCCAGACTATCTACAGCAAGCGTTGCTGGAGCAAGGCCAGGACGATAGAAAAGAACCTCTCTACCCGAATGTAATTCTCTGTTCTGTGGTCAGGGAAGTGCTTCTCCTCCCCGAAGGCCAAAACAGACAGAATGTGGATGAATTTCTTCCTGAAGGCCATTCAGACCCTCAACAAAAACAACACTTAGTGAACCTTGGACGTGTTTTCTTAACACCCACACCCCCTACATTCCTGTTAATATACTGTACACACATTTCCAAATAATTATAGATATTTATTGTATGATGGGATTCCAATCACCTCAGCCTGATGTTAAACAGTCCAGTGTATTGCAGATGCACTTTTCCCTATTCCACTTTTATTTTATATCACTTATTTGATTGTTTTAAATTTTTTGTATTCTATTTGTACAATTGTAAGTTATAAATTTTTTGTCATGGACAATCATTTTACTACATATGGATTTCTTTTCCCCATGTTCCACCTTCTTGGTCCACTTCTGATGATTACCTGCCCCTTGTACATTCTTTTATTGCATACATTTAGGCATTTGGCAGATGCTCTTATCCTTACATTTTTATCTCATTACACATCTGAGCAGTTGAGGGTTAAGGGCCTTGCTCAAGGGCCCAACAGTGGCAACTTGGTGGTTGTGGGGTTTGAACCTGGGATCTTCTGAACTGTAGTCCAATGCTTTAACCACTGAGCTACACCTGACCCCTATTGCTAGATAAACCAGCCATTGGGTGCACATGACCATATCGCCAATTCACTGCTGTGCTTCCTTGGACCACATTTGGTACTACTAGGCACTGCAGACCACGAACACGTCCCAAGTCTGCTCTCTTTGGAGATGTTCTGACATAGTTGTCTTGGAATCATAATTGTCAAAAGTCATTCTAGATCCTTATCTAAAGCAAAACAAATCAACAAATCAACTCCAAGAATTGATGGTTCACATGCTGGCTGATAAATCCCACCTCTTGCCAACTGGAAGTTTGACAAGATAATCAATCTGACTTCACCAGTCGGTGGTTTTATGTTACTGGATGATCGTTCTGCGTAAGTGCATTGAGCAGTGCTGTTTACACAGTCACCTTTAAACTACTCGCACAACTGGACCCAGACAACACATCAGACCCAGATAGATAGGAGGACTCAAGTTTCAAGGCTTCATGAGGCAAATATAAAAAGAAACATAACAAACTGTTTCTTGTTTATTCAGTTGTGGACTATGGGTCACATGATGCTACACTGCTCCTACAGTACTTTAACTGTGGTATTACAGCATACTGTACGTTAAGTTTCACTGAATGAGCATAAGTGACACTAAAAGTAAAAGTAGGACATGTGTGGCAACCATCGTAAGCAATTTCGACAGAAGGTGGGAGAGCCATTTAGTTGGAAAGGGCTTGACGATTATGATTTATAGTTTAAATAGACTTTATGGACTCACAATTAAGGAGAACCTTGATGAAACTTAGTTAGAATCAGAATCGTGTTTTATTCATCGAGTATGGCTCTCAAAGTACAGACCAACATAATCCACTGTACATTTGTTATAGACAAGACACTGTACTGTACACAGTAAGTACACAACATTCAATAACTGTACAGATTGAATACAGGCATGTAAAGCATCGTCATGCAAAGCAATTTCGGCATACGAGTGGTCGCGCATACTTCAAGTTGCGTGTACGTACACTCAAAAAAATTAACATAGCTATCTGTTACATGTACTAAAATGTAATATGTGTTTTGTACATAATAATTTCATGTTTCCAAGTTAAACATGAATAAGTTATATTGTATTTGCATGAAATTCAACAACTTAACATTTACTAGATTCAATCATGTTGAGATAAACCAACGAGATCTTGTCAATATGAAAACCGGAAATACTGTAGAAAAACCGGAAATATCGCGAGAAGACATCGCGAGAAGACAAACGTTGGCGGGCTTGTGGAAAAGGTAAGCAGGAATTAATTCCCATCTTTCTAAATAGAAACGAAATACTGAACATAAATGTCACCTGTTGTTTAGCGATGTTTAGTCACATTATTTTGGTTTAAGTTATTTCTTGTATTTTTAATCACACTTAAAATACCGACGGTTATATGCGCGTGCTTGTGGTTCGGTTCTGGTTTCGGTCTGTTCTCATGAGTTGTGAAGCGAGAGGAACAAAGTATAAATATTGTTTATTTGCTAAATTAAGTATCATGAATTTTAATTGAATATCTATCTCTGTATTTTTTCACAGGAGTTTGTGACTGAAAGTGTGCCTGCATCTGACTTCAGGAGTTTCCTGACCAACCGGATCTAACGGTCATATTTAAAAATCATAACGTACAGTTATAAAGTACAAATGGTTTTTTTTATTAATACTTATTTGTGGTGTTTTATGTTTTGTACATCTTTTCAAATTGAGACCTCATTTGTAAGTTGCTCCTGGTGTAAAATAAAAATCTCCCGTTAAAAAAAAAAATTATCCCGTTTGTCTGCTTCCTTCCTTCACAGGATTCTGTTGACCAGGGCTTGAAATTTAAATTTACTTGAGTTGGATCAACTTAATTTACAACTGAAAAATTTGTTGTACCAACCCTATTCATTTATGTTAACAGTATTAAATTATGTTGGATGCAGCTGTAGTAAATAAGTTAAATGAACCTAATAACATTACTTTGACAGAACCTAAAAACATTAAGTTGGCCCAACAAAATTGCTTAATGCTGAATGAAAGCCATTAAATCAGGTGGAAATTCTTTCCATAATTTAATTATGTTCATTCAACGAGTTATTTTTTTGAGTGTAGGGTAGCTGATCGAAACTTGCTTGCTTCAGTGAAGAGCGAAGAAAGTAAAAAAAATAGTTGTTTGTTTTTGTGTTTTTGTTTTTTTTTTCATTTTAGGCAAGATTTAGTGAAGACGTAGCACCATGTGTTCCAAGAATGTTAGCGAGGACGGTAGCAAGAAGAAAAGGGAGCCACTTTCAGCTCGGTTTTTAAAGCAGCCGTCGGCCAAAAGGGATTAATAAATTAAGGTTAAGTGAGGTTTAACGTCTGTTTATTTCATATTTTGCTTCATTTACATGTATAATTTTGGAAAATAATTAGTAATATTGATAACATTTTTGGGTGCCTGGAACGGATTATATGCGTTTACATTAATTTGTAGGGGAAAATGCGTTTCGCAGTACACAATTTCAACTTAAAATTCGCTTTAAATTCGTATGCCGAGGTCCTGCTGTATGTAACAGATGAGCACTGTACATAAACTGAATGTACATGGTAGTGCAAACAACAGTAGTGTGTATCACATATGATAAGCTGTGCAAATAATGATGATGCTACGTAACATCAACTATAACAGTACACTTACAGCACATTATTAAATAATACCTGTTAGACAAAGCATATCATTTTATACATTTTTTTTATTACATGATACAGTTGAGTACCTTACCCTTTAAAGAACATAACACCCCCCCCCCCAACCCATCTCCCCCCTCTCCCCCACAGACACACACATTAAACATGACTGCAGGGGCTCAGGAGGAAGCGCTCCCTCCTCCCTTCAGGCTGATGCATAACTGGAACATTAAGTGTTTATGTGCCCGTGTTCGCTTCATGTCAGAAATGATTTTACAGCATAAGGCATTAGTGATTCAACATTTCAGTTAACTACTTGGCTAAAATAGGCAAACTATACCATTAAGGATTATTATGATTATTATAATGTATTTCACAGGAATTACTGCGTAAAAGTCAATCAGCAATTATAATGTTTCAGTTATTTAACGATAAGATCAGTTCTTATTAAAAGTCTGTTTATATCCAAGTTGTAGCTTTCCCTCAGATTACTGCACACTGGAGTCTCCTTCCTAAATGCTAAACTATACCACTACACATGTAGACATTCACACTGGTAAGTGCATGAGTGAACTTTACAAGTTGTTGCTTTAAAAAAAAAGGTGTGAACTGTAATCTAACACACAACACATGATAGACACTTATTGGATGATCAACACAGTCCCTTCGGTGTCTAGGGGAAGATGTGCATGTGTGTCTAAGAGAGAGAGAGACTGTGTTTGTGTCTTCAAGAGGCAGCTTAGAACACCTTCAGGTATAAACCTAAATACCTCTCTCTCTCTCTCTCTCTCTTTCTGTCCAGATCTCGTTTTCGGCACAGCTGTCCCCTCGCAGCCTCGCCCTGAACCTTCAGGAGGCCTTGCCACTGCTCGTTTCCCTCCAGCAATGCAGGAAAAGAAGAGAGGGAAAGGAAGGAGGGAGAAGCAAAGGAAAATAAAACTTGAGGCACATAACGCTAGGCCATCTGGGTAATCTTGTTCAAAAGGCTCCAGGTGATCGCTGCAATTTACACAAGGAAGAGAGGGGGGAAAAAAATCAGCATGAAGGTCTTATTACCATATTCAGCAGCCTTGAGGAGCTGAAATTGAATAAACCAAGAATTAGAAAAGAATTCCATTAAACCAATACCGAATATTTAGCACGAGCTCTCTTTGATTTGCTAATCGCTCATACCAACAAGGGAAAGACGATTTTCTTGTGTTAGCATGTTTTTAATGTCTAACGAAGGACTTAAGGTGGTCTGGGAAAAATTACGCACCTTTTATCCTTTCAGAAAATATGCAAATCTATGAATATGCATTGTATATAAATCAGGCGAGTTACATTTAAGTTACATTTTGATATTTAGCTTGTATGAGGGGAACTATGGTGTCATTTTTGTACCAAAAACGTTAGAGAAAACTCCATGAACTCTTCGTGTTAAATGCCACAGCCAATCAGAAGCCGGAGGGGGGAACCTTCTAATCTTGTTTCTGATTGGCTGATCAGCAGCCGGAGGCGGAGATATTCTAATTACCGCTTCATTACTGGTAAATAATTTAAATAAGCGCGCGAGTGAGGGCGGGACCTGATGCGGAAAACGCCTACGCTTATTGCTCAGGTACAGACGTAATGTGATATGAACCAGCCAATGGGAAACAGGCGTCCTTCAAACGTTTAGCGCGCGCAGGAGTGGTGTGACTCAGCAGCCAGTAAACGGGTGTGTGTAAATTCAGAGGAGTGAAGACACACTGCTGAGCTACAGGTGAGGAGGAAAGCAGACTCTGAGGGACAGAGGAGAAGACTCTGAAATGTAAAATACCTGCAAGCTCAAGAGACAATGACGGTAAGATATTTTTTATTCTTATTTTAATTCTTATTGTTGTTGCTGTAAACAAAGCTCATTTATTAATACTGCCACGTTTTTCTTTTAAATCTAAGATCTTAATGTGTTCTTTTCTTCTCTCTTCCAATCCACCCTAACGCACCAAGTTGTTTACTGCATGTTTGGAAGAAGATCTTTCTTGGATACACTGGACCGTCCATTTTGCCATTTTGGTATGTTTTAGATTTGAATTAATTGCACTAAGACATTAGGATTCTGAACTAAAAGTTTAAGTTATTTGTACACATACATTGTAGAAGAACAATAGAGTTAAAAAGGGGACCACATTGTACTATATTTGTAATAAAGTTTCCAATCCAACATTAATTGGAACATTGAGAATATTGTTTAAAATTTATTTCTTCATAGGTTTTTAGTCAAGGATATTTCACAGCAATGTTTAAGTTTGTGAGAGAGAATGTTTCACTGTTATAGCACAATAGTCTAAATATTTCATTGTTTTTCATTTTAGGATTTTACTGTAATGCTATAAAACTGAACTTCTTTTTACTGTATTTTGCATCAGAACTGTACTATACTGTGTCAGTTATACAGACTATTTTATTTATTTATTTATTTTTTACAAATATTGTAATCATGAGTTTGTGTTAACACTTTATTGAACATGTGTATTCATAGGAATTTATGAAAAGAAAAAGTTAAATATCAGGGGTTTTGTGTTATTGCTGTGTTTGATCTTCAATTTATGAAAAATCTGTAAATAACAGTGTTTCCTGCTAAATGCCTAATGCTTTTGCTTTATTGAAGGTGTTTGATTGTAATAATTTTGGAAAAAACTGTAAAATAAAAACATTTTGCTGCTAAACGTCTAGTGCTGATTTAATGAATGTGTTAAATTGTATACATTTTGGGAAAAATCTGTAAAATAATGGTGTTTCACTGCTAAACATATAGTGCTGTTGCTTTATTGAAGTTCTTCAATCGTATAAATTTAGCAAAAATCTGTAAAATAATGGTGTTTCACTGCTAAACTTCTACTGCTGGTCGTTTAATGAAGATGTTCAATTGTATAAATGTAGGAAAAATCTGTAAAATAACGGTGTTTCTCTGTAAAAGATAAAATAACAATTTCTGTAAATTTAATGTTTTTGAGCATAATATGAACTAGAGTATTTTACCTTAATTTTACGGTTTTTATTTGGCAGCCATTGCTGCCAGTCATTTGACCGTTTTTTTAAGTTTTTTTTTTTTACAGTGTACATTTTATATCATATTCGCTACTGAAAAATAATACAAATAATACAACGGGGAAAGAAAGAAATTGCACTCCAGAAACCACTGCACTGACTGATTGATGGAAAACAAATGCGTTGGATTCACAAGAACGATGGCATTGACGATGACAAAGGGAACAACAAAGGGAACAGATTTATTATGCAAGGTGTTCCATCCCCCATCCCACCCCCGCTGTTAAAAAAACAAAACAAAAAACTTTTACTCGGAGTACATTTTTTATGAGCTACTTTTTACTTTTACTTGAGTACATGTTTATAAGGGTAACTTTACTTGTACTTCAGTAAAAGTTCACTGAAGTAACAGTACTTTTACTTGAGTACAAAATTTTATTACTCTTTCCACCTCCGGTCGTATTTTTTTATTAAAACCCAAAGCATTTTAGACATTTCTTTCTTTTTTTTTTTTTTTAATAAACATAAATAAGGCTCAGGATTGTGCAGTATAGAGTGCCATACCTGTACATCTTCTTTAAGCAAAAAATAGGCAATATGATGAACTAAATTTTATTTAATTTGAACCAACTGTACAAACATGACTTTCTTTCAGCTGCTCCCATCAAAGATCAACACACAACTTGGCACAGGTTTTACACCGGATGCCCTTACTGACGTAACCCTCCCATTTTAACTGGCTTTGGGACTGGCACTGAAGGAAGTGGCTGGGCAGTATGGGCTTAAACCCAGCAGGGCTTAAACCCCAGAACCTCAGAGTCTTAACCACCTGGGGCAAAATAAATAAATAAATAAATAAATAAATAAAAGAGTACAAATACGTATGATCACATGTTTCTACCAACAAAACACAATGCTTATTTTGAGAGGTCTACATTTTTGTCAGTCACATATTCTAATAGTTTACCCTTTATAAAAGGAATGATTAGAACTTTTGTCCTACCAGACACATCCCAAAACCCTAATACACAGTTTGATGTCTGTATAGACCTTGTTAACACACTGTAATATAAACCATATCATTTTTTGACCTACTGTATACTGTAATGCTGGCAGAGACCTGTGCCGCTTGGGTTTTAAGGGGTTTCAATTTCTCTCACCAAACCTGGGAACAATGAAACTCCCAACACCGTCTGTTGATCATTAAATCACTGTTTTCAGTCCCTCAGTCTCCTAATTTCTGGATTTTGATTTGTAAGAATGTTTCTCTTATTATATTTTGAAATGTTATATTTCAATTTCTATAACAGCAGCTCAGACAATACCTCCAAATCACAGGTTTATATTCTAATATAAATAACACCGGGAACTTGTACAGTGGGATGATTTCAACAAATTGTGTAGTTTCTTATACAGAGAGTTTTTCTGTTTGAAAATTCTTATTTACCTGCTGTGAAATAAGTCTTTGTTTTAACCACAATAAAACTAAGGGGGGAAAAAATCAGCTTTGTGGTTAAAAGAAAGACAAAAACAAAATTCTACTGAGGAAAAAAATTTATAACATAAAGGATAACCTAAACTTGTATTAAAATCATTAAATTAATTTAACAACAAAAAAAGTGGTTAGCACTGTCGCGTTGCACCTCCAGGGTCTGGGTTCGATTCCTGTCTCTGTTTGCATGTTCTCCCCGTGCTTGGTGGGTTTCCTCCGGGTACTCCGGTTTCCTCCCACAGTCCAAAGATATGCAGGTTAGGCTAATTGGCGTTCCTAAATTGCCCGTAGTGTGTGATTGGGTGTGTGAGTGTGTGTACAGTATGTGTGTGTGCCCTGCGATGGATTGGCACCCTGTCCAGGGTGTACCCCGCCTCGTGCCCGAAGTTTCCTGGGATAGGCTCCAGGTCTCCCGCGACCCTGAACACAGGATTAAGCGGTACAGAAAATGAATGAAAAAAAAAGTTAACATTTGGTAAATTGCTATAGTGAAAGAGGAATAAAACAATTATTTTACAAATGGTTAATCAAAATGTTGTTTGTTATTTTCTTATAAAAGAATCCCCAAGCATTTTAATCCTCCTCATGTAGAAGATAATAATTAATACAATTTGCTCAGATAATAATAATAATCATCATCATCATCATCATAACATTAATACAAATTGATTTTTTAATAATGATTAATAATCATTGACAATACATAAACTGTGTTACTGTTTGCATGCAAACTATCTTTGTACTTTCAAAGGACAACATTTCCAGTGTACTTTGTTTGATGAATAAGACTTTGTTTGATGAATAAGATAATTTCTGCATGCTAACCTACTGCGTAATTAATCTTCCTTCATGTTTGGGAAGGATTGTGAATGTCATTTGTGCTTTAAAGTCAGATTCATTTACAAAAAGGATTCATTCGCATTTTGTAGCTTCAGTAGGCTTTATTTCTTATGTGGGGTTAAGCACATTCTAGTGGAAAGAAAAACAAACTTTCTCATACTGATACTGAATAACAAATCTAGATTGTGATTATGGATCACATTTAACTCTTATTTATTCACATTGTTTTTTTTTTTTTTTGCGCCACTTCAGCTTTCTGGTGATTCTGTAATAATCCAGATTGATGTAATGCACTTATTGTTTCATGGCTGTCAAAGATTATTTATGAAATTCTCCTCATGGTGTCATCATCAGCATGCTGCTGCATTCCCGCGGGGTGTTCTGTCGGTCAACGGCGTTCGCCTGTAATTGGGTTGCTTGCTTATGGTTTTGCTTTCAATCATAATGAATAACCTTCTCTCCTCTCTCTCTCTCTCTCTCTCTCCCTCTCTCTCTCTGTTTTTTCCCCTCATACTTTTTAGTTATTCACATGACAGGGTGAGGCAAAAAAAAAAGAGAACGAGAGTGTGTGAGAGAGAGAGAGAGAGAGAGAGACCTAGCTGCAGTTCGATGAGAGTTTGAAATGAACTCAGCCTTAGCCGTGGCCCCGAGCGTGTGAATATCTTAACATAAGTGATGGGTGGCCTGAGGTGTGAACGCGAGCTGGGCGCGGCCTGTGGCTGCTCCGCGCTGACAGATCATGTATTTATAGGTGTGTTGAAAGACCTCCATTGTGTCCCACATAGCCGGAGACCATGTCTGTCCTCTGTGTTGGAGGAAAGCCTCGGGGCCAGAGCTGTACCGTGATGGATGGCTCGTCCCTTCCTCATCCAAGCGAAAGAATCATCCAAGCACATCTGAAAAAAAAAAAACACATATACACACACACACACACACACACATACACATACAGGTTTTGGGTGGGATCTGACCAGGTGATCCAGCCTACTTCCTCTTTTAAACCAGGGACGGATGAAGATGGAGGTGTGTTTACAGCGGAGGGCTTGCGTGCGTGTGTTTCCGCATTTAGGTGGGTGTATATGTGCATATGGGTGTGTTCTGGTGTTCTTGCAAGACTTTGCCGTAGGCTACAATGTGAACAAGGTAAGATCCAGTAAAAAAAAACTCACATCCAAGTGAATGAGTAACTGTTTTGGAGCACGAGCCCCACTATGATTTTTCTCGTTACGATGAGACGTGCTCTTCCTGTTATGAGGATGCGCCAGGCTTTGGAATCTGTAATAAATAACTATTTTAAAATTCTCCATAACATACCGACTCCGAAGCGCCTGCGGCCGCCTCCGACTGCGGCTCCGACTGTCTCCACAATCTCATGTTCCTCTCTAACCTCAAGAGCGGAATATAAATGATTCCGTGGAAAAAACATGCATGCCAAAGAGCCTGCAGCCAATGCACTCCAGCCGCAAAAAATAAAAAAACGGCTCAGTGAGATGGCAACATAACCCGAAGCAACACTGATACATAAACAATGCGAAAGCCCTGCAAAGTCAGCCATTTCTCAATCTCTACCCCGGCCTCCATTTGGAACATAGCCATGCATGTTAGAGTTATGGGTCACCTCGAGGGTGCCTTCGCCCAGGGTCCTGTCACGCCACAACCAAACAAGTCCGGGGTTTCTGAGCCGATTTGGCGCAAACCTTTGTACGACGTTCGTGCTCCTGGGTAACTACTGGACCTGAGATTGAAGAAAGCTGCTCATGCAGAAACAGGACTTAGACTAGCTTTGTGTGACCACAGTCTTAAGACGTCTCAACCACATTTTTGTGATTTTAAGAAATCAAGCCATAAAAAAACAGAAAAACAGGAGGAGGTGTGGTCTATGCTTGAGGTATAGTGGACTCTTGAAAAAAACAAAAATGTACTGCTGAAAAAAAGGGACGTTGTCATTTTCCACAAGTATTTTACAGAAAGTAATAATGAAAGACTTGATTATTTTTGCACTAATCGTTTTAATCCTTGCTGCTGCTTATGGAACGTTTACTGTTTACTGGTTCTCCTCCCACTACCTAGTTGGTTTTTCTGTTAATTTATGTTGTAAATTTATGTTGCATGTATGTAGAACCCGGTCCATGAGGAACATTGTGGCATTTCACTGTGTACTAACTGTATATGGGTGAAGTGACAATAAAGCCTACTTGACTTGACTTGACTTGACTTGACTTGAAAACCACCCCGTTGAACCTTTTGGTAAACTTTCCAGCTTCTTTCAAATGTGACTTAGTAAGCACTAGTGATGGCCAAGGACGCAAATCCTGTACTTGAGTGAAAGTAGACAAAGAATATGCCACAATTACTTAGTAAAAAGTTCCACATTCGAAGGACATGCAGATTAGGATAACTGCCGTTTCCACACTGCTCATAGTGTGTGAATGAGTGTGTATACTGTATATACACACTACCATTCAAAAGTTTTAGAACACTTTCTAACTCCATGATCGTTCCTGATGTTTATTTCTTTCTACATTGTAAAGTTTTGCTGAAGGCGTCCAAAAAACTGCATGAATCTCCTTTGAACAGTTGATATTGAGATGTTTCTGCTACTTCTGCTCTGTAAAGACTTCATAACGCCTCTAATCTGAGCTGCTGTTAATTGGTCATTTTTCAGGCTGATAACTCTAAATGAACTTCTCGTTTGCAGCAGAGGTAGGTTTTGGTCTCGTCCTCCTGGGACGGCCTTCATGAGAGACAGTTTCATTATGGTGCTCGACGGATTTTGCAAATGCACTTGACACAATACTGTTCTTGCAAGAACTATTACAGAAAGGCCGACCTCTGTGTCTTAAAATAAAAACTGGTGTTTTTCTTGTTGTTACGTAATTACCTAATTCCATATGTGTTATTTTATAGTTTTGAAATCCGCAGTATTGTTGTAGAATGTAGAAAATAAATCACTAAACAAAAACAAAGACATTTGCAAGTGTTCTAAAACTTTTCTAAAACTGTACTGTATTTGTGTGTGCCCTACGATGGATTGGCCCCCTGTCCAGGGTGTACCCCGCCTCGTGCCCTAAGCCTCCTGGGATCGGCTCCAGGCCCCCTCGACCCTGAATACGGGATAAAGTGGTACAGATGATGAGACGGTGAGCTTTAAGTACTTTTGTTTTAGTTTCAAATTATTTTGAGTACTTTCAAGTATCTGTGGGCAAGAATCCAATTAAGTTTTCTGTGATAGTTTCAAGTAATTCTGGACTGGTTCCTAGTAATTTGTTTTAAGTTTTAATTTCTTTTGAATTAGTTTAAAGTTTTTTTGGGTTAGTTTCATGTTTGTTTGTTTTTTAGTTTAGTTTAAAAATCATATGGGGTTAGTTTCCAATATATTTAATTTCGGACTACTTTTAAATATTTGTGCTACTGGACTAATTTCAAGTAATTTTGAACTACACTCAAGTTACTGTTTTTCTTTTTTTTGGAATCATTCAAATAACTTTAACTATTTCTGTTCAACTTTTATGGACTACTTTCCAGTATTTGTGACTTGTTTCAAGTTTTAAGGGCTTTGGGCTACTTTTAAGCCTCAAGGGCTTCTTTTACTTCCATGTGGTTTAGTTTTAATTATAGTTGGGCTAAATTTAAGACTTTTTAGACAAGTGTCAAGAATTTGAACATATATATGAATAAAAATTTTTTTTTTTTACTGTTGTCAGTTATTTAAGGCTAGTTTTAATGACTTGTTAGTAAACAACGTGAATATGTGCACATTTTTGTATTCGTAATGAATTCTTCAAATTCAAATGGAAGAAAATGGAAGACACCTGTTGGTTTTCCGAGATTTCTACATTCACTGATTTGGTGAGAAAATTATTCCAATGTCTCATTTTATTTACATTAACCTTTGGAACTTGCCCTGTGATAGATTGGCAACCTGCCCAGGGTGTACCTCGTCTTGTGCCCTACGTCTCCTGGGATAGGCTCTAGGCCTCCTGTGAACCCCAGAATACAGGATAAAGTGGTACAGATGATGAGTGAGTGAGTGAGTGAGTGAACCTTTGTAACTAGTGAGTTATACAAGAATGTACTGTATGTATTATTGATTTATTTGAAAATTTTACATATTGGGTTATACAGACATTAATCAGAGACATAAATTTTTAAATAAAATTATCCTGACGTTATGGTAAAATATGGCCTGCAGGGTCCTAGGTTCAATTCCCGCCTCAAGTCCGTGTGTGTGGAGTTTGCATGTTCTCCCCATGCTCGGTGTGTTTCCTCCAGGTACTTCCATTTCTCAGAGTCCAAAGACCTGCAAATTTGCCTGTAGTGTGTGAATGAGCATGTGTGTGTGTGCGTGTGTGTGTGTGTGTGTGCACCCTGCGATAGATTGTCATGCCAACATAGGGAGTACCCCTCGCTAAGTCTCCTGCGATAGAATCCCGGACCCCTGTGCACGGTATAGACGGAGTGAATACAAAAAGAATAGCAAATTTCCTGTCATGACTCACATGCTCAGTATTAATAAATTTAGAAGGACATCATGTCTTTTATTGTCCCCTCGAGAAGCTCAAGAAATAGACTCAAGACCGCCATTCCAGCAGGATTTACACTCATCTAAAGTAAAAACAGCAGGATCTTAATGCATCAGCTGGGACTTTCTAATGCTGTCCAGCGGTATATTAATCATGACGACAATTAATGTTCGAGACATGATCCGTTTATCTAGTTTGCAGGGTTAAAACTGAGTTATTATCTTTATAACAGCCAGATTTCGTTAAACCGTTCAACAAATCATCGTCCGACTTTCAGTGCCGGAGGGCATTTGATGATCCCATGATGTATTCATCAAGCAAATGGACGAGATGCCCTTGCCCCTGATACACACCCCTTAATGTGTGGATGTAAAGTGAGAAATAAAACAATAAGTATTCAGGACAACACATTGCAGAATGCTTTATTCCTCTAACACCACAGCGACATTTTTATGAATTGATTAAAAACTCGCCGTCACTATTGTCAGAGAAATAAAAAATCAACAGTTTCTGACCAATCAGAATTGAGAATTCAACAGCCGCATTTATTGCACTTTACTTCCTACTTCCGTTAAGTGAGACTGAGTTTAAAATTAAACCCCCCGGAGGCACAAACTATTTTTGGGAAGGAAACAGAAAAGAAGAAAAAGAAAAGCAAATGAGGTGAGTCAATTGATTTAAAAAAAACAACAACAACAACAACAAAAACAACAGGAACCCTATAGATACAGTTTGAAGATATGTGAGGAAAATTATCCTGAAATTATGTGATGATTGGCGTATAATGGAACAGATATTAGAGGGGAATTAGGGAAAGTTGTTTGCTAATTATCTGCTGGCATTGGCCACCTCCTGGGGGTTTCACATTTCACCAAATGACAGTGCTTAGCTAAAACGTCCAATTAGCCATGTTTTACCATTTCTCTCTCTCTCTCTCTCTCTCTCTCTCTCTTACACACTTCCTTAAAGAAATTTCTCTGCCTATACAAGAACTTGGGTTTATTAAGCAATCAGTAAGAGAGCTGCAGCACACAGCTTGAGAGAGAAAACTTTTGCCTGTTATAATAATAATAATAATAATAATAATAATAATAATTGGCACGCTGTCCAGGGTGTACCCTGCCTCGTGCCCTGAGTCTCCTGGGATAGGCTCCAGGTCCCCGCGACCCTAAATACAGGATAAAGCGGTATAGAAGATGAATGAATGAATAATAATAATAATAATAATAACAACAAAAATATAATAATAATAATAATAACAATGCAGTGGTACCTCATCATACGAATGCCCTGCCTTGTGAATTTTTGCCTTAAGAACTACATTTTTACGCATTTTCGGCGTACGAGAGACAGAGGCAGGTGCACGTATATCCGGTAGCCAATCAAAACTTGTTTTTGTCAGTGGAAAGCCAAGCAAAGTGAGTTTTTATATATATATATATATATATATATTTTTTTTTTTTTTTTTTTTTGCAAGATCTAATAGCATCATGGATTAAGTGTGGTTTAATGTTTATTTACTTTATATTTCACTTCACAATCACTCATCCATTATACCGCTTTATCTTGTATTCAGGGTCGCAGGGAGCCTGGAGCCGATCCCAGGAGACTTAGGGCATGAGGCGGGTACACCCTGGACAGGGTGCCAATCCATCGCAGGGCACACACACATACACTACAGGCAATTTGGGAAATGGCAGTTGGCCTAATCTGCATATCTTTGGAGGAGACAGGAATCGAGCCTGGCCGGGAATCGAACCTGGCTGGGAATTGAACCCGGACCCTGGAGGTGCAATGCAACAGTGCTAACCACTACACCACTGTGCCGCCTATTTTACTTCATGTTTTTTTTTAAATATATGCATAAATATTAAAGTAGTAAATATTGTTACCAGTTAAGGGTAATATTAATTATTTTGGGTGGCTAGAACCGATTATCTGCATTTACATTATTTCCTATGAGAAAATGTATTTTGCAATACAAATTCTCACCTTAAGAACAACAACAATAATAATAATAATAATAATAATAATAATAATAAAGGGTTAATTCCTATAATGACTGAACAGTTTAATAGAAATATCAGTTTCTCTCCTGATCACATGGAAGCAGCACAATGCAAAATATAGCCTGAAAAAAAGAAGTGTGTATTGTTTCCCAGCTCCATCTATCAGAAGCAGCTTCTCAGTTTGTTTCTCAGTAAAGTCAAGTGTCGAGCTGAAATGGGGAGAAATTGGAACTAATGTCGAGTAGGTGTGAGACAGAGGCGATGCTGCCAGACATGAAGCCTGCAGGCACTGTTTTGCTTTGGATCACAAAGCTTGATTTAGACATCTGAAAGCATCTGACAGGGTTTGCATGGATCAGTCCTCCTCATTCATCACTGTTCACAGGAACACCATGTTCTGTCTGCTATTGAGTGCAAGCAGAACTTCAAAATCCAACATAAAACAATCACAGAAGAGCTAGTGTAGGCTAACATTTGCTCAGCACACAAAGAGCCCGTTCAGTAAAAATCAATACAATAAAATTATCTTTTACTTTTGTAAGGCATTAAAGAACAATGTTGTTGAATTATATTTCTTGTAACTGGTTTCCTAATTTGCTTGCTTGCTAGCAGAGGTGGACAGTAATGAATTACATTTACTCGCGTTACTGTAATTGAGTCGTTTTTTTGTGTATTTCTACTTTTTAAAGTAGTTTTTTAAATCTGTAATTTTACTTTTACTTAAGTACGTTTTGTTTGAAGTATTGTAATTCGCTACATTTTAAATCATATACGCTACTGAGTAAAAAAAATAAATGAATGAAAATGATAAAATAATACAAATATTATGCTTTGTATAAATGCTCCGTTGCGCCGCGTGTGTGTATCATGTCCTGGTCGTGCGCCGCTCCAGACTCCACTCCAGGTTTTCTGACTGTCTCCACATCGGTAGCTACCTGACCTTCCGCCCTGAGAGTGACGTCATCGACTAGCGCGACCATATATAAACCGGAGAGAGACGCGGGAAAGAGGAAAGAGGTTGTGATTTTGGCGTTTTGATATTTGGTTGTGTATTCCGGTTTTGACTTTTTGCCTCCAATTGACTTTGATTATTGCTTTGCCGCTTTGGTTTGGTTGGTCTTTGCATATATTTGTAGATAATTTCATTGTATGTTTGTGCACTCACTAGTAGTGGAGGCGTGGCTGCCAATTATTTTGGGAAGAGGGAATTTATTCACTGTTTTTGGTTTAGGGAGTCCGGGAAGGTACCTGTACTTTTTGCAGGTAATCTAGCTACTAAATATAAATACCATTTTGATTATTATTTTGGCCTGGGTCCACCCTCAATCTGATCCTCCTCCTCCTGTTGTGTGTGTTTGTATATACAAACCTCATTATTTCATCAGTTAATGATTGGATCTAGTTCTTTCTGCCATATACCACCATTTGCTTTCCACCTCTGCTTGCTAGTAAGATTGGCAACCTATGTTATAAAACATACTTCTAAACTTAGGAAAAGTTCTTATTGGTTGACATTAAATAACATACAGTACAAGTCAAACGTTTGTACCAGTTTAATGTTTCAATGTTTTGTGTTTAATTTGTGTAAATGTGGTTTATTTTCTAAATCTAGAGCAGTAATTGAGATTTTAAAACTACCAACAAAAAAAAAACCACACAATATGACATTAGGTAATTAAGCAACAGAACCAACAACAGTCAGGTGTTATTTGAAGACATGGAGTTCAGCTGTTCTGGATCAGTATTGTGTGCATTTGCAAAAACCCATCAAGCTTCATGATGAAACTGGCTCTCATGAAGACCTTCCCAGGAAAGAAAGACCAAAACTTACCTTTGCTGCAGAGGAGAAGTTCATTTAGAGTCACCAGCCTCAGGAATCACCAGTTAACAACCAGCACCTCAGATTGGAGTCTTCATGAATGATTTACAGATCATGAGTAGCACAGGATTTATCCTGTATACGGGGACGCAAGAGGCCTGTAGCTATCCCAGGAGACTTAGGGCATGAGTCAGTTAGTTAGCCTAATCTGCATATCCTTGCATGGTGGGAGGAAACCAGAGTACCTGGAGGAAACCTACCAAGCATGGGGAGAACATGCACACAGACCCCAAGGCGAGAATCTAGTGCTGCAAGGTAACAGTGCTAACCACTAAGCCATCTAAATACAGTTAAATGAGGATTATTGTATTTTGGATGCCTTACATTGTTTTACAATTAGAATCTAATTGTTTCGACAATTAGAAGGTGTGTCCAAATGTTTGACTGATAGTGTATAAAAGTGATTTTTATGGAAGAGTATACTAGATGTGTTGGTGCAACTTGGACCAGACCACACATGAACCATTCTTTATACATTTTAGATGATTTTTCTAATGCTTCCTAACATTGTTTGCCCCACAGGGTCTCACACTTCTCTGCTTTCCCATTGCCCCCACTCACCACCAGCTAAACTTAGAGTCATGATTATCTACATACAGAAACCCAACAGCGCCAAATTCAGTTGTTAATACTGATTTGGAATGTCTGCTAAGTTGATTTCCATACTGTCAGTGGAAAGGTAGGCGGCATGGTGGTGTCGCCTTGCACCTCCAGGGTCTGTGTGCATGGAGTTTGCATGTTCTCCCCGTGCTTGGTGGGTTTCCTCCGGGTACTCTGGTTTCCTCCCACAGTCCAAAGATATGCAGGTTAGGCTAATTGGCGTTCCCAAATTTGCTCATAGTGTGTTAATGGTTGTGTGAGTGTGTGTATGTGTGTGTGCCCTGCGATGGATTGGCCCCCTGTCCGGGGTGTACCCTGCTCCGTGCCCTAAGTCTCCTGGGATAGGCTCCAGGTCCCCGCGACCCTGAATACAGGATAAAGTGGTATAGAAGATGAGTGAGTGAGTGAGTGAGTGAGTGAATGGGAAGATACTGTGAGTTATAGTTAATGTTGAATTTGTGTGTATGGATGTTTTATAAATGAACCACTGGTTTATACCACAACTTCCTCTGAATGTTTTTTTATTGTATCCTTAATAATTAGCTATTCCAGTATAGATAGCAACAAGAACATAGAATTAACATTGTACCGTGACTACTGATGTTTCCTGTTATATCTGGCCTTGTTTTTTAAAGGGATCAGGATCACATTTCAATGCCTTCTGGGTACGTTCTGCTACAATCTCCAGTCATATCAACTTTATCCCCTGACATGCAAAGGATAAGAAATTTCACTTAAGCTAATAAACTATTGAAATGGCTCCTGAAATGAAGACAGGTATTCCCTTAAGGGAAAATGTCAGAGGGTAAAGTTGATTAGACCGCGTTACTGTTCCACAGTATTGTAATGCGTTTTACAGAGCTCATTAGGAACTCCTTGTAACATTGCTTTAAACCACAATCTAGTAAATAATATCTCTGTCCATGGTGTGTTGTTTATGTGAAACGAACCAGAATAATCTCTTACCCCATGTGTCCTACATCCTGGTGGAACACTGTCATCTCACCTCTCTCTACAGAGGAGCTCCAGAAATAAAAGTTCTGCTAATGGACCGGTGAGACTCCATTGGCTGAGCCTGGAGCTTATGCAAAAATGGTGGCTGCTGTGAGGAACCAATCCTTGTGGCAAGGGCACTTTGGAATAGAGCTTAACACTGTACCTCACTGGCACACTGGGACATGCTTGTAGACGGGATGTAACAAAAGATGTCCAGGTGGTCAACGGAGAGTTTTTACCTGCTTGCGTTTGTTGTTTTATGAAGAAGTATAAATTATATTTGCAAACCAAAAAGTTTTTCCAAACACTTTCAGTTAAGCATTACATGGGCCGGAATACACCCTGAATGGGATAACGGTATGTCATTGAGGATCTTGCACATCATGGGACAATTCCGTATAGGTAGTCCACCTACTGGAGTGTATTTCATTTGGAGAACTAATTGGAGCCTGTGAAACTCCACACAGCAATCAAACTGATGATCCTGGAGCTTTGAAGCCGTTACTGAAGATGACTGAATGAATGATATCAGATAGACAGAGCTAATGGGCAAGCTAGTATATTTGGATAAACATTCTGTTAAAGGGGCAAAAATCACTTTTTAGTTATTTTTGGATATGTAGATGGAGGACCAGAGTGTTCCACTTTTTGCCCTTTTTAATTTTTTTCATTTGCTCCAGGCTTAAACAAGCAGATTAGATTTCACCCTAATAAAGGATTTATCACCTACTACTATTAATTTCTCTGTCCATAACACAATAACTCCAAGACTGATATGTATGTAAAATTGTGGATGATTTATTTTAAACTGCTTGCTACAATCTTCGTGATCCAGGAAGTTGGACGTGGCGTGACAACGAAATGATTTGTCAGCTTTCAGAAAGAAGCTGTGTTTTAATATAATTAGAAATTCGGTCAAAAAGAGGTTTGAGGGCAAAGAAAAAAAAAATTATACTCACAAATGAAAATAGCAGAAAAACATCATCTCCGATCATAAATTAAGAATTTCACAAGTGTTGTTTAAATTGGATTTTTTTTTCATGTTAATCTTACTGAGGAAAAGTAAATATATACTGTGTGTAAAACATATCACATGACAATCTTCAATGACGAACTGTAGAAAATGAGGGGAACTTCAGATGGACAAAAGTACACAATCTTCTAGATTATAATATGAAACAACCAAAAACAATAATAATAATAATAAAAAACTCAGTACATTGAGATCTGTAATAAACCTATTCATGACATTATTAGGAAACATCATCCGTGGATCAGTTATATGAAATAGCAAAATATATGCATATTTTTATTTATATATTTATATATACTGTATATAGCGCTGCAAACAGAACATGATGTCTTAACGTTTGCTTTGAAAGTTATTCTATGGAAAGAGACAATATTTGCCAACAAGGTCCTTCTGTAGACAGTTCTGATCGTCCCAAAGGTCATTGCAGGTCATATATGTCAAACCACCCCCCCCCCCCCCAAAAAAAAAATTCCTTCTCAAGTTCCATAAAAAAACACACACACACATTTCAAGTGTCCCAAAGAGCTCAGCAACTGCTGACATGTTTGCTCTCTTCATGGCCCATTATTTATTTATTTTCAAAGTCTGTGAGGCAGTTTTTAAGATTGGTTTCTAGTCCAGCTGTTCTTGTTTTATCCTGTTAGTCTGGAGTCCTCGTTGAGCTCTCCGGAGCTCTCGTCGCAGGACGTACTCGCTGAACTGAGATGAGTCGACTCCGCCGCCGCACGAGCCCACGATCTCGAAGCCGCGCTGCTGTAGTCGCTCCAGAACCTGCAACCGGGAAATCGCACAACATAGTGAGAAGTGGAGAACGATAAACACTTTTACATGAACATTGATATGCTATCATATGTGTATATTTCTAAAACATGATGCAGATCAAATACATCAGACTTTTCAAAAAAAGAAAGATACCCAGAACTACTTTTGCCAATGATTGATCTACTAGGAAGCAACATATACCACATGGTGTGAGCCAGAAGACCTCCAGAGGAACTAGGAGACCTTTAAATAGGCGGTATGGTGGCTTAGTGGTCAGCACTGTGGCCTTGCACCTCCAGGTCCCGAGATTGATTCACATGTCAGACTAAATAAATATGTATACTACACTTCAAAGATGATTAATATAGAAACAATGACATAAACTATATGGACAAACGTATTTGGCCAAACCTACAATGGCATTGTGTACGAACACATACACTTCAATATGGAGTTGGACTCGCTTTTGCAGCTATAACAACTTTCACTCTTCTTGAGTGTTTCTGTGTAAATTCGTATCCATTTATTCTGTAAAGCATTTATGAGGTCAGGCACTGATGTTGGACGAGACGGCCTGGCTCGCAAACTAGATTCCAGTTCATCTCAAAGGTGCTCGATGGGGTTGAGGTCAGGGCTCTGTGTTAGGGCCGGTCGAGTTGTTCCACAGTGAACTCATCAAACCATGTCTTTATAGTCCTTGCTTTGTGCACTGGGGCTCAGTCATGTTGGAATAGAAAAGAGCCTTCACCAAACAAAGTTAGAAGCGTAGTATTGTTCAAGATGTCTTGGTATGCTGAAACACTAAGAAACACCTGAATTCAATAATTAACAGGTTGGGCCAAATATTTTTGTCTGTAAAGTGTATTAAGCTACAACGAGTAATAATGATTCACTGTTTCAAACACAATTCAGAAGGATTGACTGAATTTATTTCCATTTTTATTACGAAGTCAGCGAGGAATAAGGAAAGGTTGTGTTTTTGCTTTAATGGCTCTGGTTTATTTCTGCAGCAACTGAACAAAAGCAATGATTCATACGGTGATGACTGATGCTGATTTGTTTACCTGAGTCGAAAAAAAAAGGGAAATAATAAGGGAATCATTCACAAACTAAACATGTCTACTTGAAAAAGACATCTTTTTCAACTTTCTTGAGCATCTGTCCCATTTTTTTTTCCTGCTGGGGAATTAGCCTGGCCGCTGTCCACAACATGGCTTTTCCTTTACAGGAGACATGGAAAGCATTTGCAAGTCAAACAGACCTGGAGTGTGTTAATGGCTTGTCTGTGGTTCCATTGTCATTGCACTTTCCAAAGACTGCGCTCTGAACTTGCAAATTGACCCTTTGACGTAAAGCGTAAACATTCAGAATGACACACTATACCTATACTATGCTGATTGGTTAATGATATTTACTAAAATGCTATATTTTATATGACCTGATACTTAAAGCATCGTTTATAATTTCCCTCCAAATCAGTACAAAAAAAAATCAAACAAACCAAAAAAAAAAACCCAGACTGAATGTGTGTACGCGTGTTCAGTATGTTTTAATGTGTCCTGAATGTCCTTGTGGGTTCAAATCATCACATTCCATCAAAAGTCCTCAGGGAATAGAGCCTATGCAGCATGGAGGCACAAACTCTCAGAGCCTGAAACTCTCAACCCCCCAAAACCTCCATCGCTCCAGGCTGCCTGCAACCCCCTGCCAGAACTACAAAGGTCTTGCTCTTTTGCATCATCCTCCACACACACACACACACACACACACACACACACATCTTGGCTCCATTAAGCCCAGATACAGCATCCACTGCCGGCTCACTTTAATAACCAAACAGGATTATGGGCTGTGCCTGAGGACAACCTACTGGCATTTGTGTGTGTGTGTGTGTGTGTGTGTGTGTGTGTGCACGCATGTGTGCATGCATATTGCTATGTGCTGCTACTGTTAATTTCACATCTCGCTCCCTTGGAAACAGATAAAGGGATTTTATATTTTTAAATCAACAAAAAGCTGCGTTATAAAAAAGAGGAAAGAAAAAAAAATCAATGCAGGTAGCAAACATGAACAAACTTGAGTTTCATTAATCCTGGCTAAACAATGAAAGGCACGCGAGTGGTTTCGCTAACTAGCCCTGCAGTCATGTAGCTCACACCGGAAGAGATTTCATGGAGGCTTTGCAAGAGCATAGCAAAACTAGCTAACGCGGACACAGTGGCTAGTTGTTTAATACAGGCTAGCCACAGTTTTCAGGCTCTCAGCTCACTCCAGTCTTTCCAGTTCCGATACAGTGAATGATAGCGATCATGGCTAGCGATTTGCTCAGAGTTCATGGATACCATGAATGAGAACTGGTGCACAGAAAGAATCACAACATTTCAGAACAGAATCCTGATTAGATCAAACATCTGGAGTGAGAAGTTTAGTCAGTGATCTAGGCCACGCATCCTTACCTGAACAGAGTTGAGATGGCAGTAGCCGTTTAGCGGGAAGCGGATGACGTGCGTAGAGTCGTGGTTCCAGCCGGCGTTCACCGAATTGCACATGACGTCTCCGATCTCCGGGAAGATGTCCTCGATGAGGGCCTTGTCTCCGCTCAGCGTGATGCGTTCTCCCAGGTCAGGCGCCACGCGCACCACTACGCACTCGCACGGACACGAGATCCGGTTCAGCTCCCGCTCGTGACGCCAGCGCTCCAGCTCGACCAGCATCGGTTGCAGCTGGAAATACCGCGCTTCCTCGTAGAGCAGACTGAAGTCCTGCGTGGACAATCAGACAATGAACGAATCAGAAAACGGACATGATCGGAAAGAACGACTACCTCAAGTCCGCGTGAATTAAGAAAGGTGTTCAAGTCAAAGCGGGAAATTCTGAGCTGGCATTTATTCCAGCGTTTTAGTAGTGCTTGGATACCATCAAGGTACAAGGTTTTCTCAGTACTACCTGCGTCATTTCTGAAACCCTGGCCTCCCAGGAACTCCTTTACTGGCCCAAACATGCGGAAATGAGGAAACTACGAGGTCAGGACTGTAAACTCCCAGCCGAGTTCCTATAACGTGCAAGTGGTGTTGGTGATTGTGTGTGCAGTTCTCACTGACAGATGCAGATACTTCTGCAATTTGGTGACAACTTATCCATCGATTTCCACTCACAGAGACGACTGCATTCAAATGTTTTTCTGCGGCTAAGAGACCCATCACATACTGTGCTTGAAGCCTCCTGTAAATGTCAATCGGTTTTCCCCCTTCATTCATGATTACGAGTCCTGGATTGCCTTGAACACCCCTCATTGCTGTTACTATAGAAACAGTAAAATATCAGAACAAGCGTGCTAATCTAAACCTGTGATTTGGTTCGCAGTTGGAATGTAAGAGGGTCAAATCAGCAATAGTGAATCACTTGCAGGAAATGCTGCATGATTAATACAAGACACAAAAACCACTAATGCTGTAATTGCGAAGTGATTAAAAAATAACCAAATAGCCATGAACTCTCCAAGAATCTTTGAACAGCCGTAGCCTTTCTGTGAACCAGAGCCACTCTGGAGTCTTTCCTTATTTTAGCTGACATAGTTTCCCCATGGACAGACCATCAGATAATGGGATTATTTGTTTTCTCCCAAAGCAAATTTGTAATTAAGGGCCAAATGACACACAAGAGCAGGCCACTGGAATGCAAATGCGTTTTATGGCAAGAACAAAGGCTGTAATGTGCGAGTCTGATTACAGAACACTTAGTGTTTACTATACACGGTGTTCTGCATACGCATTGTCTCAACGACTCCGTTCTGTTCAGCCAATTTCGTGTCACGAAAGCTCCTTCCCACCATCTGTGCATCGTGCTCGAGAGATCGTAACGTCTGGCATCAGCTACCGTCATAATGACTGCATCCATCAGCGGAAGCAAAGTTTTAGATAATATATACGATGGAGACACATCATTGACCCCAGATCTCATTCTCTCTCTCTCTCTCTCTCTCTCTCTTGCTCACTTTGAAGTCATCAGGGATGAGAAGCTTGGACGTCCTGAGGAAGTTGAGGATGTAGCGGAACATGTGACCATCCCTGTCGATGAAGTAGTGTTGCTTCAGGCTGTCCAGAACAATGGGCTCCGTGCCATCAAAAAGACGCCCGATTCTGCTCAGAGAGAGAGAGAGAGAGAGAAGAGAGAAGAGAGAGATGGTAAAAAAGAAGGTGCTATCACAATGAACAGCACACATTTTCACATCGCTCTTATTTTTAGAGGATACACCACTGCAATAATGAGCATCAGAACTACATAATGCGATAATGAGATGAGAACTCACTTCAAATGCCTATTCCTGGTAGCTAAGTGTGAAAGATGCTCCACATCAAGTAGATGTGTGGTGTTTTCTATGATGTTTTGGTTGGTCTAACAGGTAGGAGGACCTCAGAGCTCCATGGTGCTTGGTTTAGGAGTTTTGTCAGTGTTCTCATTTGTTTATACAGGTGGACCACTTTTCTCCCAAAAACATGCCAGAAAGTGGACTTGTAAAGTGTCCCTTGGTCTGACTGATGGAGTGACTGCTTCTGCGGTTCTTGGGCTGAATAAATGTATTAATGAATGATTAATCGATCTACATTTACATTTAGGCCTTTGGCTTTTGATTAAAGTGTTTTCATTTTTTTGGTGAGGGGGGTCTGTCTATCTATCGAGTCATGTACGAGTCCTCCAGTACGGCAGGTAACAGCAGAAAAAGTCTGCTCACTGCCAGCCTTGACCACGGTTATTCAGGAGTTTTATGATATGATATTATCACGATAGCTAGGTACTGATTCAATTTGTTTCGCAATTCTGTAAGTATCAAGATTTTATAATAGTAGAGATTTTGTTACAATCCTAAGCAAAAAAAGCAAGTAATCTGCTCCTACACCACAGGATGCTATGCTGCCTGCCAATGTGTGATCAGTTTAGAGCACATCACCTGTAGGATTATAGACGAACTGCAATGTTTTATCCCCTCAAATGCCAACAATTCAATTCAACAAATTTTTTTGGGGGGGATTTTCTCCCTAATTTAGTCATGTCCAATTCCTCCACGTCACTAAGGGGATCCCACTTGCTTCCGCTTGCGTGAGCTCACAGACGCCCCTGATTGGCTGTAGAGCCGTGATTAATGTGGGAGCACTAAGTACTGTAACTCTCATCCCTTCCCTCTGCAAGAGCTCGGCCAATCAGCTCTCTCTAGACCTCCGGCTGCGCATCACCCGGGAATCGAACTCGCGATCTCTGGATAATTTACCACTGTGCCACTCAGAGGCACCTCAACAATTATTTTTTTATCGATTTTTGAGACTCTCAAAACAATCATGCTACGTAAACTGAACAGACCCCCTGCCCCCCCACCAATCTCAAGTACAAAAATAGATTTTTTAAAAACTGTTTCCTTTGTTTGGTATTTACAGGAAGAAAAGGGAAAAATGTGGCAAAGTTGGTAGGTAGTAAGTAGTAAGTATTAAGTAAATCAGGGGTTACTCAACCTGTCATTGATTATTTTCCCATAATGCCTTTGCACATCTGTGGAATTCGGATGGATGCACAATTTTGCAATTTTCATGTAGTCTCATGTACTGTACTAGGACACTACTACAATGTGATGCACCATGATCCTGGAGAAACGCCACTTCGTTCCAATGTATACAAAATGGAAGACCCCACTTGACTTGACTTAGAACTACGTCCAAAAGAAAAAACTAAAAAAAACAAAAACCTACAGCTTGCTGTAGTTACAGAAAAAAGTATCCGCTCAGCATGAAGGATGTGTTGAGGAAGTGGCCCCTGGCCTCAGCGCTGGGCTTGCGGTCTGGCCTGAGTGCGCCGGCACCCAGCCTCCAGATGGATCTTGTCTCCTGCGGCCTCCTATGGCTGCACACAACCTCGTTTCTGTTTGTGTAGAAATTTTTTTTTTTTATGAGGGCTAAAACGTTTCCAGGAAAAACTAACAGGCCATACCAAAAAAACCTCAATTGATGATTTTGGATGCAGTCGATGCGATTCACAAAAGACTTCTATGCTGCCTGATGACCGTAATGACATTTAGGAATGCTAGCGAGTTACCGTTGTTCATGTTTTTAATTTCTCCCCAAGTAATAACGCTTAGCTTTTGGTTTGAATGCAACAATGCTCTACAATATGATGAATATGACTTGCTGTTCAAGCATCGCTCTCTGATAAATGTGCTTTGACACGGCACAACAGCGAGATGACGTCATGCTGACCGAGTTAATGAGAGCGACAGGCGGCGCATCGTATCTGTTTCAAGTGTGAGTCATCCCACATTCATTTGGTAGTTTCCTTTTATACTGGTTGATGTACGTTTATTAAATTACAGCATTGGAGGAAAGCGCTTTGAATTGTATGTAGACTGTCCACTAGATTTGATTTCATTCGGCAGCCCTTAACGGTTATTGCCAAGTATTAAAACTACCTAATAAATGATACATTTTGATTCACTTTCTGACTGTACTGTTTTTGACTGTTAAAATGGCGTGTCTCCTACAAAGCGATAATCTTTTTTTTCCCTACCAATTGTCTGTGCCGCACTCCAGTCCAGTAGGTGGCGCCATTGTAAACGGCATATAAACTCTCCTGAAGCCTTCGTATATTTTAAAGGAATTTGTCAGTTTTAGAAGAATATTATGAATATTTTCCCGCTATTGAAATGATTTAAACTTCTGCAGAGCCCCGCCCCCTACATGACAAACGTAACTTTATTGTCGATGGCAGTCCCCTGGTTCTGATACTAATATCACGGGAACGGTAGGTTCAAGAGGTTATTGGATTCTTTTTTACAGAGCGAGAGAGAGAGAGAGAGAGAGAGACATTTAAAATTGTGGGTTTCCAAGTTTCATATGTTTATTTCAAAAATGTGTACAGGTTGCCAGTTTTTCTATAGTGGTCTACAGTGTTTTTGAAATCAGTCACAATGCAACATGATTAGATTCCTACTCAAAAATCCGTCTTAAACAAATCTTTATAACTCCCAAACCATTTGACCAACCTTCTCAAGTTTAAGGTTAATGAAGACAGGAGACCGGGCTCTCTGGGTTGATATAAGGTTTGTGGTGGGTTATGAAAAACTGAGCGAGGGGGATTGAGATAGTTGATTCACTGAGTTTTCAGTGTAAAACAGTTTGCTAAGGCTCTGAGTTACTGATCGGAAGGTCGGCAGTTCGAGCCCCAGCTCCGGCAAGTTGCTGCTATTTGGCATTGGAGCAAAGGCCCTTAACCCTGTCTGCTGTCCTATACATCCACATAATGGCCGATCCTATGCTCTGATCCCAGCCTACTAACAAGAAGCCGGGATATGTGAGGAGTAATGTATATGTGATGAATAAAGGCTGAACATAAATGCAGTTTGTTCTCTTTAGAGCCAGTTCGGAGTGAGTTATCCATACCCTATCCTGGAAACCCTAAGCTGGGGATACAGCTTGAATGGGTGTAGACAATCATCCACAACTGGGACAATTTATATTAGCAAATTCAGATTCAAGAATGGGCCCAGGTGTAGCTCAGTGGTTAAGGCATTGGACTACGGTTCGGAAGATCCCCGGTTCAAACCCCACAACCACCAAGTTGCCACTGTTGGGCCCTTGAGCAAGGCCCTTAACCCTCAACTGCTCAGATGTGTAATGAGATAAAAATGTAAGTCGCTCTGGATAAGAGCGTCTGATAAATGCCTAAATGTAAGAATGCTTTTTGGAGGTAGAAGGAAACACGAATGAAAACCCAAACAGATATGTAGAACATGCCAAACTCCAAACAGACAGGACTTTCTTTTGAAATACTCTCGAGCCTCACCTGGACTCGGGGTACTTGGTGAGTGTGGCGAGGCTGCTGGTGTACATGTGGCCACCCACGTCGATGTGTACAGGCGCGTTGGACTTGGTGAGCTGCGCTGGAGTCGGGATGCCCTGATTACTGAGAGGAGACGCTGGAGACCTGGTGATCATTGGCCTGGACATGTTGGAGCGATTATCCTTTTGAATGACAAGAAACAGGAAAACACATTAATTATTAACAGATTAATATAAACCTGCCATTTGCCATGAAGAGCCTTTGGAAACCAAATGTTGGAATTTCTCAGTGTTTCCGATCATGAGACCAGGACTGTTAATCAGAGCAGATGCTGAGAGAGACCTCCGTGTGTGAGGCGTCCCTGACCCGCTTCTAAATTCGCAACTGCACCACTAGTGACCCGACCAATAAAAACACTCTGGAGGTCACGAACGGCCTCTCATCACCGGTGAAATGGAAAAAAATGAGCCGCTCTCATTATAATTACTCCAAAAACGCCGAAATAAATCAGAGGTTTTTTAAAGTCATCTGTGGTTGGTGGTGTGGTTTTCACACCTTCATTCCTCTTTACCAATTAAGCCTGCCTCGGAGTGAAGGCCTTCAGCAAGCATGGATCCATTTGCATTACATTTGTGCTGCTGCTGATAAGAGAAGGCTCCATCAGAAGCCATGCGTCGCTTAAGAAATGCAGTGTGTGTGTGTGTGTGTGTGTGAGAGAGAGAGAGAGAGATCAGGAGAGTTTGCCAGGGATGCCTCAGGGGGACACACTGCTGCTCTTCAAAACACAGACCTGAGTTAAGCTGCAGGAACAAGGAATGGGATCACACTCGCAACACGGGAAATGTGCTTCTTCAATATTTCACCTATATCCTGCACCCCTACTGTGTGTGTGTGTGTAACGGAGAGAGAGAGAGAGAGAGAGAGAGAGAGAAAGAGGAGGAACAACACTGTCACTTCAAGTGTGTGTGGAACAACAGGGGATTCACTTCACCTGTTTATGATAAAAACGATAACGGGAAAGTTTTCACACATCAGGACTGCAGTGTCTTGCTTCATACACCATCACATTTAATTTCATTTATTATTCAGTGTTTTATGCCAGTCAAGGCCATGTTGGATCCTGAGGACACCTTGGATGAGACACCAGTATGTCGCCATGTGCACATGCTTTCGCATTCATCCACAATAGGAGTCAAAGTAGCCAAATCTGTCTATGGGATTGTTCGAAGGAAACCAGAAATCATCTATCATGAGGTCACGACCGAACTCTCGAGACTGCTAAATATATAACATAACAGACTAGTTTTTGAAAACAACGTTTTTTTTAAATGAATTTTTTGTTCCAATTTAGACAGCTCTAGGTGCACAACCCCGATAACTAATTTATATAAGACTAATGAATGAAGCTAAAACAATTACATGCATCAGAATAAGTAAACAGCAAACAAACAATGCTGTTGAAAACAAGACTTTTCTCATTCAGAAGCATGGCACCTTACTGTACGTCCAATACTGTAAGTGTAAAACCTCTCTTGTTAATAGTTATCTGAACTACGGAGAAGTATTATGCAAAACATTTATCAATTGATGGATGTTTAACTGATTCAAAGCAGCAGTTATTAGATAAGAAGCGATAAATCATCAATCGTTAATATAGCAGACACGATGTCTGTCTGAAAGAAGGAAAATGTTTGATGGTGTATACTTGTGTAGGAACAGTATGATAGAATGCCTAAGTCACGTGATCATCAATAACATACGGGAAAACCTTATCAGCACAACATATACTTGTAGAGTATAGGCTAATGTTTAAAATTGGTCAATTTAAAAAAAAAATAATTTTGAAGAATCAACCTGAAGAGTAAAGCTCAGGCTTCCAAACAATACAGTACTGATTCATAAAGGAACAAGTCAATATATACAGTATATAAGCAAAAACAATCTAATTGTAGAAAGCCAACTAGTATAACTATTTTTAAAAGTTTTAGGCTTATTGATTTGCATGATTTAAGTGTAACAATAACCAGAAAAAAACATATACTCATTGATATGGTGAGGTTTCCTGTAAAGAAACATTTATTCCATATTTCCTGGAAGGAGTCTCCAATATCAGTGTTTTCTAATAGGAAATTTCCTGAACAGGAAAAAGCTCACGACTTTTTTTTTTTTTATGAAAAAGAAGTAGAAGTAACAGGAACTAAGTTGTGTGGTGCATCTCTTGTATGAATCCTTGTTGTTACAGTAAATAATCCCTTTAAATATAGTGTGGTGTATTTCACATATACTGTACTGGCATTCATTCATTCATCTTCTATATCGCTTTATCCTGTATTTAGGGTCGCGGGGACCTGGAGCCTATCCCAGGAGACTCAGACACACACTATGGTCATTTAGGAACACCAATTAGCCTAATCTGCATATCTTTGGACTGTGGGAGGAAACCGGAGAACCCGGAGGAAACCCACCAAGCACAGTGAGAACATGCAAACTCCATGCACACGGGAAGAGACGGGAATCGAGCCTGGCCGGGAATCGAACCCAGACCCTGGAGGTGCAAGGCAACAGTGCTAACCACTACACCACCACCACTAGTGCCTTTACTGTACTGGCAAGTTTCACCGATATTTCGTCCCATTTAAATCATCTACATTTTAATACACAGCTGAGTAAAGTGAAGAATAAATGAAATCACAGTGCACCTGAGAATATTGTCAATACAATATTAGTAATTTCTTGTTTCAAAAGGAATTAAATAACATGCCTGGGAGAAACGATAACTCGGAGACAGGTATTGTATCCGATCCAAATAAACTGCAGGGAATATATGATGTCTGACAGCCGGCACTGTATAAAGATTAATCAGCAGCACTGTACAAAACCCTCACCTGATAGGGAAACACACGGATTATACAACAAGTGCAGCCTGCTGCTTCTCACTGCCTCTCTTTATCCCTAGAAAGTGTAGACTGTCCGTCTGAGCTGAGAAACTGTCTGGCTGACCTTAAGCTTACTACTAGAGCACAGCAGTCTGACCACAGAATACTCAGCTAACATGATAGACTTACAGTATAAGCAACAGCCAGAGACACTTATTTTAAGCAGCTGATTATATGAAAAAAAGTTAGATTTATTTACAGTGCAGGGTTTAAAGACAAATTTATTTGACCTCTGGATAAAACTATACAAACTATACAATATAAATATTGAAATATATATAAAATAAATTTTATTATAAATGAACAAATGTCATGCATTTACATGCAATAATCATAATACTTATTTACCTTTTTTTTTGCTATTTAAAGCTTGTCAACATTTGTAATTAAATGATTTATAATATTTAATAATGTTTTATAATAAAATGTTGAATGTAATTAAATAATTGTCGATTTATAATTATTTAAAATAAAAAATACATTGAAAACATTAAAGATGCCACACGATCCAAGATTTCTCAAAAAAAAGTATCACAATATCGATATTATATCATCACATTGCCCAGCCCTACTGTTATCTCACAAAGTGACTTCTGACATGATTTATCATAATATTGATACTAAAGTCAGTTCTAATCACCCTGCACTGATGTCTCAGCTCTGTGCTACTGTAGTAAACCATATTTCTGTATTATTCTCATCTTCATCATGCCCTTGTTGACTTCACTCCAAAGTGTGTACTGATTACATCACTCGACCGGATGTACATACACAAATGCATGTATATGTATTTTTTCCGCCTATTTATTTACCAGTATAAATGGGACGGCAATTAAAATCTACTTCAAAGCTGCCTCAGATTCAGTAGATGGCTAAAAATAAAAAATAACAGCTAAAAAAAAAAAAAAAAATCCATCTGGGTTCTAGTCTAAAAAAAAAAAATCTCATTTAACAAACATCGCTCAGGCTGATAAAGCGTTAAAAGAGCTCCAACAGAGATCTACCCAAAGGGAAATAAGAGGAAAAAAGTCAATGAAAGTGTTATAAACATAAATTTAAATGAGCACCTGATTGTTTGCTGCACACTGTACACACATACACACACACAAAGCTAATTTCTCAACTCTGTATAGGGCAATAAATAACATTTAAATAATTGATCAAGACTAGTGCAAAGTAGTTCTGAATAACACAGAAGTATGAACATGAACTAGATTCGTATCCAGTATAATACTGCAGTACTGTTGAATTCTTGATCCTGATTGGTTCTTGAAATGTTGATTCATTTTCCATTCCTGCAGCTCTGACAGTAGTTCCAGCTGCAAGTCAAGGGTTCATTCTAACATCTGTATTTCTGACAGGCTACTTTGTGAAAAGTGTGGCTCTGTACAGAATAAACTGTATTGAATTAGTGCACAACTTGTTTACAGGGGGGGACTTACTGTAAGATATCATCGCTGATATCATGAGGTTTTCTAGAACACATTTAAGGAAGGAGTCTCCAATGTCAGTGCATTCTTGCTGTAGGAACGTCTTCATGACGGATGGATGGAGATGGCAATGACACAGAGCTAACTTGTTTCACAAACATTCCATGACATCAAAAGTGTCTCATATACTGACGAATAATGTATTTCTAATATGACAAATTGTGGGGACGAATACAACACTTCGGGACATGGAGTAATTGAAAAATAATTAACTTTGGTTTGGGAACACTGCTGTGTTGTTAATTAATGTCCTATAACAGCATGTTGCCCTGTCTTAAGCTACATACTACTACAATCACGTTCACTACTAATAATACTACAACAACTACGAGTCCAGCCGGTTCGCTTAGCATGCTAAATAAAGTTCCTCATGTGCTGTTTGGAAAGGAGGAGTTAATATTTTAGCATTTATCTCCATTAGAGGACAAAAAGGTGTAAGGAATAGGATCAGTGTTTGGTACTCCGGTGTCAACAGCGCTCTCTAGTGCATCGCCTAATGAAGAGACACGTTAACACTAAAGGCTCAGTAATCATGTTATGTGTAATGCAAATTGCACCTACAGGATGCCTAATCTAGACTCGGCACGTCTGCAGTGAATCCGCTCCAAATCTGCAGCACCCAAAAATAATCACTCATAAGACTGTAGGTCTGTAGGTGAAGACTGACTCAGAGGGCCTGGGGCAGAAAGTGGAATTAAATAACATTAAGGGCTGTGAGTCATATTACAGAACTTAATAACGTTAAAGCCTTCGAGGCAGTGATCAGAAGCAGTAAATAGGGTTCACTTTACTAAATGCTAATGTATAGACTTTGTCCCTAAAGAATAATAACTTGCATAAAGGTGATGCGAACCTATGAGTTCAAAGGATTTCATTTTTTATTATTATTACATGAGGTGAATACAGGTTCTAAGAAAAAAAAATTTTGAGGGTTTGTTTAAAAATAAAAGTCTGATTAAGTTGATATTGGCTGTGTGCTGGAAGTTATACTTGGAAAATCTGAATTCTTTTGAGAAATAACTATTTTTCAATAAGGTTTCTGGTGGCACTTTTAATAGGTTTTGACAGAAAGACAATCTGGGAAACCCATTTAAGATCACGTAGCAAGGTTTGATTTTAGAGTGGATATGGAAAAAACGATCTTGCTGCATATTTGCTGAAACAGAAATGGGTTTGAAAGAGCCTTTTTATTTATTTATTTATTTAACAAACCCAATCTGCGATATGCTGGTTCTACTGGGCTTTTACTGGAAAATGAACATGATCCACATACTCTTCATGTTTGTGTAAGTTTACAGAAGGCACTTTTAAGGCTTTTGCAAAGACATTCTGGAGATTCCCCACAAACACTGCTGAAACATATAGCCGTTTCTTAAAGAGATGCTGGATCTGCTGTGGTTCTGTTAAAGACCACTCTCCTTTTAATAACTGCTTATGTTTCAGCAATGTCATTAAACATTTATAGTTTAAAGGTTCCACCATTTACAGGATATGAAAAACCTATTTAAGATCTTCCACAGACCTTGCTGAAACATAATTGGTTTAAAAAAAAAAAAAAAGGACATCAATTTTCCAGTACTCCCAGTAGAACCAGTGGTGGTGTTTGCTGTGTGAACTGGAACTGAGAAAATCTTGATTCCATTGGGATTAGGCTGAAGGTGGTCTTTTTAAGAGTCATTTATATTCCAAGAATTTGAGGGGTTTTGCCGGGGAGACGATTTAAAACTCTTCCTTTATTCACCTTATCCATCTTAGGTTATAAACAAGTGGAATCTTTTGTCCTTATACAGTAGGTTCCCATTCTCTGTGTGTGAGTTATTATACTTTAGTGCCAAAGTCTACACCTTCAGATTTGGTTAAAAAAAAAAAATACTGTTACTGATCCTGGAAGAGTTTTTGATTTTTGAACACCTACTAATATCCCAGTACTCCCCCCTACCAAAAAAAATTAAAAGGATGGTAATTAACCCCAGTGAAACCAGTACTGACTGGTCTCAGGACACACTGAGACAGTTTATAAACCATAGGCTGTGTATTTAGACGAGGTTCCTTGTGTGCCACAGGGAAACAGAGAACATTTGATTTTTTTTTTACAGAAGAGCAAGAGAGAAAAAGCCAGTATGATGTGGGGAAAAGTTCTCTCATGTTCGAAGTTTCCGTAACTACCCATGTCTGTTTATTTCCCTTCCTCGTGAAACCACACGCACCATCAGAATCGATCATTTCCTCTACATTGTAAGTGTGTGTACACAGATCGGTGTAAGGTCTGGCAGAAAGAAAGCACCGTTTTCTACGAGCACAAAAGCGGCGATTGAGGTTTTTTTTGGAGCTGCGTCGGAAAAATCAGAGCGCGCGCCCCCCTCCGGGCCCAGGAGCGCTCCACAATGGCGCCTTTTACGCAGCGCGTCCTGAGAAAACCGGAGCCGGGTTAACGGGCTGGCACATGCTCTCTCTCTCTCTCTCTCTCTCTCTCTCTCACTCGAAACACCAGCAGCTGTCTGTGTAAGTCCCGACGCCACCTCCGGTGATCAGAGGAACCTGCGCTGGTGCGCTCGTGCACTACTTGGGACGCGGCCGCGCGGTGAGAGCCCGCGTGCCCAGGCGCGCGAGCGAAAGAAAGAAAGAAAAAAAGATCAGCTGCAGAAAGCAGGAAGTGGATAAACTGTTGTTGTTGTTATTATTATTACTGTTGTTTGTTTTCTTCTTCTTCTTCTTCAAACGTGCCCTGTCGCGTGAGGTGTGCCGCGCGTGGCACACGCGTAAAACCGACCGCGCCTTCAACGCTTCAATCGAAAGCAAAGAAGAAGAAGAAGAAGAAAAAAAAAACGCGCTGCTTACCTGAAACATGGGGAAAGAAAGTTGGCAGCCGGTTGGTTCCCTCTGCTCGGTTGTTCCGTGGTGTCGGCCTCGCGCGCGCGCTGGCTTGGCTCGGCTGGTGCCTCCGCTGCACGCGCCGCACCGGGGAGATCTGCAGCAGTGTGCCGGAGAAACACGGAGAGACTAACACACACACACACACAGAGGGGGAGAGAGAGAGAGAGAGAGGAGACGCTCCGGGGCTCTGAAACCCCTCCAGGCAAACAAAAAAAAAGAGGGGGGGGGGGCAGGATACAATTAGCTCATGTCTCTCTCTCTCTCTCTCTCTCTCTCTCTCTCTCTCAGCTTGGCCTGAAAAAACACCAGAGGGGAAAAAAAAAGAAAAGAAAAAATACCCCTCCTCCACTGATCAGGACGCAGAACAGACCTCGTCTCCCCTCCGCCTTTAATATATTTGTATATCTCAACGCTAAATGGCTTAAAGACACTGCTGGATTTCCCCCTGCGTGCCTGTCTGCCTACGACTTGCCCTCCTCTTCTTCTTCCTCCTCCTCCTCCTCCGTCTCCTTTCCCGCAGCAAAGCCGATTTTAATCGCCATGATTAGTTTGGATGCCGCGGTGCCGCAGGCGATTAACCGCAGAATGGATGGATGGAGGGAGGGATGGATGGAGGGAGGGATGGAGAGATTCAGGGCCAAAGAGGGAAAAGTGCAGCAGATGATTATAATTATAGCCGTAGTCAGTCTTTTTGATTAAAGGAAGAAGAAGAAAAAAACAAGCTCGGTTTAAACGTCGTTTGAGAAGATTGAGTCCCGCGCTTTTTTCTCCTCCGTCCATAAAAATAAAAAGCTTTCTGGAGTGCGCACGGAAACAGACAGAGAGAGAGAGAGAGAGAGAGAGAGAGAGAACTTTATACTTATACTTGATTTTTTTCTCTATTTAAATATATTTTTTCTCTCTTGGACATAAATACAAGATGACAGGATGGAGGGAAGTTCATTATCTCACTCACAGTCCATCAGATCTGTTTTTACTACATCCACCCTCATCTCTCTCTCTCTCCCTCCTTATTATCTCCCTTTCTATTTTGCCCCCTGCTGGTCAATGTCAACAGTCCTGAAACATCTGGAGGACACTGGAGAGCTTCATAGGAACCAAGGTTTATCTACAGGGTGAGAGAAAAGTAACTAGGCTTTAAAAAATTGGTAATAAAGTCCATATTTCTAATACAAATTTATTGAAATTGAAACAAATTGTACAGGTACATTATTACACTGGAAAATTAGAGCAAATGTTTAAATTTTAACATGGGCACCGGTGGCGTCAACCACTTTCCTCAAACGGACCAAGGATGAAAGAAGTGGTTTGGGATATTGCTGAGACTCTCGTGAATCTGAACACTCTCCTAATCCTCCAGTGTGTCCTCCAGCATTTTCCCAGGATGTTGCTTGGGATGATGCGGACCTCATGTGAGGAGGTGTACAGGACAACTGGAGAGCTTGGAGGCGGTACATGTGCATGTACAATTTGTTGCAAAATATTTGTAGTAGAAATATGGACTTTATTACCACTTTTGAATGCCTACTGTAGTTACTTTTCACCCACCTTGTAGAACCATGTGTATAGACGTGCAATAAGTAAACCAGTCTGTTATTAATATGGCTGCATGTCTATCATTACCAAGCTGATGAAAATAGTTTATTGCATTTCTTAGGTTTATTTTGACCACTCCTGAAGTTTTTAAATGAGCATTGATTTAACAGATCTTTAAACAGCAGAATTACATCTTTCAATCAGCTTGTAAATTGGTTGATGTTTTTCCCATGTCTTTACATTGAGCTATAATTCAGGTGAAGCTATGAAGTGCGGTTTTAAGATTATTAGCTATTTGTCTGTAAGACAGCAAAAAAATGAAAATTCCAATTTTTCAGATTTATTTGTCACATACACGACCATACAGAGTATGATATGCAGTGAAATGCTTATAGGACTGTTCATGAGATAAAAAAGAAAAATAGGTTAGAGTGGAAAGACGGAAAGATTTTACTGCAAGGAAAAACTGCGCTGAGAGAAATGTAAAAAAAAAATTGTGGTAAATGTTCAAATCTACAATTTACAATTCACAAAGTCGCAATAGAAAATATAATTAAAATAGAGAAATATAAATTGTATAAATTACACAGGATGTGCGGAATGTACAATACAGTAAGATATGGCATGTAAGTATGACAGTATGCGTGGACCATAAGGTGTGGAATGAAGGTATGAAGGTTTGGGATTCCCTTTCAGAGAAGAAAAAACGTTGAATGCAGAAATAGACAAGAAAAAATATCATTTTTTCATGGTCTATTATTATTATTATTATTATTATTATTGTAACCATTTGTAATATGATGTGAACTTTCCCATGCCTTTTTATGCCCATAAAACAACCTCCTCATAAACCAGCTTCCTGATTCCTTATATGGTGACGTTTCCTATAGCCTGAGTTCAGAGGAAAATACAAACAGCTCATGTCTGCTGGAACCCTTTTATTTAACCAGAAAAATTATAAATGTGTTTCTTATCGTCTGTCGGTCCCCAGGTCTCTATAACCTGTTAATGACTAGTGATTTTGATGTAGGTGATACAGGGCACATGACCAAAAGCTTATATATGTTCTCTCTGCTGCATAAACACAGATCTTCAGACACATCATGTGTGCGTGTGTGTGTGTTAGTCTGTCTCTCCTGGTTCAGGGACGGCTGGGAAGCTTATCAATGTATGGTGGATACATCAAGCAACAATTCTTCTTCTACTAATCATTCATCTGAAAACTTAACAATCTGAGCACTCTTCTTAAACCTAACAACTATTATTATTATTATTAATAATATTATTAATATTATTATTATTGATATTAATAATAATAATACTAATAATGAAACAACACGTAGAATAATATAAATTATGCATGCAAATATGTATTATGTAAAAAGTTTTAATAAAAAAACAATTTTACAAATGAATATTAAGACTGAGTTTGCATGCTTGTAATCTGAAATCTTTCTTTCTTTATTGTAATGGTGCAATTTAAAATTTACCAGATTTCCTGGTCCTAAATTAGATTTATCATTGTGTACTCTAACAATACCTTGTTTTTCCATTACACTCCTCTCATGTCATCTCAAAACCTTAAAACCTAGTTTAGTGAATTCCTTTAATGAAAGGTCAGATTTGTCTACTTGTGCTGAAGCTCATGACAACAATTGCAATGGCAGCGAAAAGCTTTCAGAACCTCAGCTCATCATTGTGTTTAATATCACTGAACATTTAACAGTTCAGTTTGATGTACAGTGGTGTTTCGGGTTGTGATATGCCATCTAGAGAGTGTCAGTTTTGAATTTGCATAAAATACACAGTGAGTGTGTGAACAATGCTGCTTGAGTTAACAGCAACCTCATTTCCCCTCTCGTCTGTTTCAACAACTCAACCTTCAACATCACCTGTATACTAATTACTGCCGTGATCATTGTGTGGCTTAACAAACAAACAAACAAACAAAAATCATTTCTCTGAGGCTGAAATCTTGCGGAAAATAAGTGCAAGAACAGTCCTTCAGGAAGCTGTAATTAAAAATACAAGCAAGTCTGGCTTTTTGAAAGTAAAACATGAGAAATGAGGGGTGGCTCAATATTACAGTAGCCTGTAATTACATTTACATTTAGGCATTTGGCAGACGCTCTTATCCAGAGCGACTTACATTTTTATTTCATTACACATCTGTATGGAGCGATATCGCGGACAATATTCAAATGCAATGCGTTTCCCATATGTGGACGCACAAAGTGTGCCATAATTCAAATGCAATTGCAAACTTTGCATTACCGTTTGCTGATTCGCCTTTGCGAGCGCACACTGACTGACAAATTTCAAATGAAAAAGAAAAGTCCATTTGCATTTGTATTTCCCAGGTCTTACACGTCATGAACCTGTCATATTTAAATATCAAAATCAATCACCACATTTGCTTTTTCACTTTCTCTGCGCCGCGCGTCAAGCCGGCCAAAATTCAAACGCAATCGCTAATCCATTTGCAATTGCATTTCCAACACGTTACACAGAAACCTGTCAATCAGCGTCAGGGGCGGGTCTATACTGTGGGGCGGGATTGTATGGGGAGTGACGTCACTCGCACTCGCCGACCAAGAGGGGGATATTTGAGCACTGGAGGTGAACCGAGATTATCTCATTTGTTTATCAAGAAATAAACACACAAAAATGACAAATCGCACATTTTCTTGCTCCGGAGTGGACAGAGAAGTTTTAGAATATTTTTAGATCTTCTCCTGTTACAGCCTACTGGAGCTAAATCTTTCAGAAACGCTGCGTACCGGTGTTATGCGCTAAAATGCCTCCCTGCCACTGATTGCCCCCCCCCCTCTCAACATAACCTCTATCAAATATTATATTACAACATAAATTAATAGGTTTATGATTTACAAATTGCACCAAACGAATTTGATTATAAAATTATCTATATTAAAAAAAAAAACACATGCAGTATAGGGGGAAAATATATTAATTATATATTATTTTCATATACAACCCCTGGCAAAAATTCTGGAATCACCCCTCTCAGAAGATGTTCATTCAAATGTTTAATTGTGTAGAAAAAAAAACAAGCACATACTGTACATGCCACAAAACTATTTTCACTCAACAATCCAAACTTCTGGCTGTATAAAACACTTTAAAAAAAAACAAAGAAAGATAACTATAGTCAATGACAACTGTTTTAACAACTCAAACAGAGGAAAAGAATATGGAATCACCAAATAAAAACACTACTTGTACTTTGTTGCAGCACCTCTGGCTTTTATAACAGCTTGAATTCTCTGAGGCCTGGATTTAACTAATGTCCAACAGTATACTTCATCAGTCTGTCTCCAGCTTTGTCTTATTGCAGTTGCCAGATCAGCTTTGCAGGTTGGAGCCTTGTCCTGGACCATTTTCTTTAATTTCCACCACAGATTTTTAATTGGATTAAGGTCCGGACTATTTGCAGGCCATGACATTGACATTATATGTATTTCCTGTAGGAATGTTTTCACAGATTTTGCCCTATGGCACGATGCATTATCATCCTGAAAAATGATGCTACCATCACCAAACATCCTTTCAATTGATGGAATAAGAAAAGTGTCCAAAATCTCAACATAAACTTGTGCATTTATAGAAGATGTAATGACTGTCATGTCTCCCATACCTTTACCTGACATACAACCCCATATCAATAATGATTGTGGAAATTTGCATGTTTTCTTCAGGCAGTTGTCTTTATAAATTTCATTGGAACGGCACCAAACAAAAGTTCCAGCATCATCACCCTGCGCAATGCAGATTTGTGATTCATCACTCAACAAACCCTTGTTTTTTTCTGTTTAGATGTTAATGATGGTTTTCTTTTGGCTTTTCTGTATGTAAATCCCATTTCTTTTAGGCGAGTTCTTACTGTCCGGGCACAGACATTGACTCCACTTTCTGCCCATTTGTTCCTCATTTGTTTTGTTGTGCATTTTCTGTTTTCAAGTCATATTGCTTTAAGTTTTCTGTCTTGGCGCTTTGATGTCTTTCTTGGTCTACCAGTACGCTTCCCTTTTACAACCTTTCCATTTGGTTTGTACTTGGTCCAGATTTTAGACACAGCTGACTGGGAACAACCAACATCTTTTGCAACATTCCATGAAAATTTACCTTCTTCAAGAATTTGATTATTCTCTCCTTTGTTTCAACTGACATCTCTTGTGTTGGAGCTATGAGTTATGTCAATCATTTACATTTACATTCGCATCTTATCCAGAGCGACTTACATTATTATCTCATTACATATCTGAGCAGTTGAGGGTTAAGGGCCTTGCTCAAGGGCCCAACAGTGGCAACTTGGTGGTTGTGGGGTTTGAACCTAGGATCTTCTGAACCATAGTCCAATGCCTTAACCACTGAGCTACTCCTGGCCATTGAACTCCAATCATCTTGGTTCAACACATCCCTAATGTGGGCAAGCACTGTTTTTTAACTGTAGACTAATTAGCAGTTGTAGAAATGCAAAGTGCATGGTGATTCCATATTTTTTTCCTCAGATTTGTGTGATTCCATATTTTTTTCCTCTGTTTGAGCTGTTAAAACAGTTGTCGTTGACTATAGTTATCTTTCTTTTTTCTTTTTTTTAAGTGTTTTATACAGCCAGAAGTTTGGATTGTTGAGTGAAAATAGTTTTGTGGCATGTATGTGCTTGTTTTTTTTTCTACACAATTAAACATTTGAATGAACATCTTCTGAGAGGTGATTCCAGAATTTATGCCAGGGGTTGTACATGTATATTTTTATATTTCTTATTTATAATAAAAATCGCTTCGTGTAATTTTTCATCATAAACAATATTTGTTTAAACATTTTTGTATTACATGACAAACCCCTGCAAAATAAATGTGCCACAAAATAAACATTATATGAGAATTTGTATTATGTGTCTTAATTTCCATGTCACGTGCTTAGGGTTAATTATAATAGTAATAATATATTTGATAATACTCATATATTATATTTGATAATAATAATATGAATTTTTGGTTGTGATGTCCTCACATATTTGACAGAGATTTTGTAGGGGTGCAATCAGTGGCAGGAAGGCATTTTAGCGCATAACGCAGCGTTTCTGAAAGATTTAGCTCCAGCAGGCTGTAACAGGAGAAGATCTAAAAATATATTTATTTGTAAAAACTTCTCTGTCCACTCCGGAGCAAGAAAATATGCGATTTGTCATTTTTGTGTGTTTATTTCTTGATAAACAAATGAGATAATCTCGGTTCACCTCCAGTGCTCAAATATCCCCCTCTTGGTCGGCGAGTGCGAGTGACGTCACTCCCCATACAATCCCGCCCCACAGTATAGACCCGCCCCTGACGCTGATTGACAGGTTTCTGTGTAATGTGTTGGAAATGCAATTGCAAATGGATTAGCGATTGCGTTTGAATTTTGGTCGGCTTGACGCGCGACTCAGAGAAAGTGAAAAAGCAAACGTGGTGATTGATTTTGATATTTAAATATGACAGGTTCATGACGTGTAAGACCTGGGAAATACAAATGCAAATGAACTTTTCTTTTTCATTTGAAATGTGGCAGTCAGTGTGCGCTCGCAAAGGCGAATCAGCAAACGGTAATGCAAAGTTTGCAATTGCATTTGAATTATGGCACAGTTTGTGCGTCCACATATGGAAAACGCATTGCATTTGAATATTGTCCGCGATATCGTTCCATACATCTGAGCAGTTGAGGGTTAAGGGCCTTGCTCAAGGGCCCAACAGTGGCAACTTGGTGGTTGCGGGGTTTGAACCTGGGATCTTCCGAACCGTAGTCCAATGCCTTAACCACTGAGCTACCCCTGGCCCTACCCTTAATTAGTCTAGCTAATTAGTCTGCAATTTTTAATGCACTCTAAAGAAATGCTGGGTTGTTTTTTCTACCCAAACGCTGGGTTGCCGTTGTTGGGTCATTTTTCTGGGTTATTTACAGAGAGTTGGGTAGTTTTTGTGTAACCCAGCTGCTGGGTTGAAGTTTGCTTGGCCCCTCCCCCAAAGTTCACCGGTGGATTCAGCGGCTGTCACTCAGCTTCGTGTCTCTTGAGCTCCCACACCGCTGATGACGGTTCATCCTCCTCGGACATTTAAGGGAAAATGGCGTTAAATACAAGGTCTGTATACACATGTTCACTCACCTAATTCACATATGACTGAAAAATTATTACTATATGTAACATTTATTACTGTTACCGTGTTAAGGTTACACACAAACTTTCCGGCTGGTCTGAGGTACTGGATGATAATTTAGCTGAGAATAGCTGCTAGCCACCCCACCTGTGTATGAAAGAAACGGCTAAGATGTCTGAGCTTTTTAGCTTTCTCTGTAGAATGTTTGCAGGGTTACGAAGATGGTGAAGTGATGAATGAACGCTAAACTGTTAACTGTAGTGCTAGCATGACGCAGGCATTTAGTTAGTTTGCTAGCATTAGCAACCACTTTAGAACTTTATTAATCTCACTGCTTGAGACAATAAAATGCTGATGTGTTACAAAACACTGACCCTCTCACAGATATGCAGACCTGCTAACCCTCCCATTTTTCACTAGCTAGTAATTTACTCTGCGGTCAAATTTCTCCTGCGTTTCTCCCGAGTTATAACAATATTTTACACCTTTCCCCCTTTGGCAAGTATGCAAATGTATCACCAGTAATAGCATGTAAGCTAACCAGGTAGCTCTCTTTAACCAAAGTTAAATTATCTATCAGTCAGCGCGCCAACTACAGGAAAAAGTACCACAGCTGTACAGATAACTACTAGATGAAGTATTAATATTTTGGTGATTGTAATGTACCAGTATGACACCAGCTATGACATTTATTCGGTAATTAGCTTAAAATCAATGCAGACTACAATATCAACTAGTCTGACATAAAGAGCTGTATCCTAAAGCCATGTTTATTTTGCTGTTTTATGTTTGGTAGTAGCTGTCTCCATGTTTTTGTTTTAGGTTACCTATACCCTAATTGTAATTTTTTAGTATCAATCCTATTTCACAGTAAATTAATAGTCTTATTCAGTTTAATCTTTGCTATTCAACAAAATTGTAACTTTTTCATTTCTTTCTTTCTAAGGTTGGAACCAACATTGTGGCTGAAGTGTCGAGGCCGTACCCCTACATCCTGACGTTGGGAGATAATGACCAGCGCTGCTCTCAGTAATGTTGTAATGTTGCTATGAAATAGCGAGGCCTACCTGAAGAGTCATAGACAGTGTTTGTATGTTAAAATGAGACCAGGGCTGGATAGTTTTGTTCTGCAGAAAAGATATCTTAAGTCACAGAGAGATCCTGCTCTGTAGAAGCTGCCTGAGTCTATTTGTGCAATTACTCCATTCTGCCCTTATCAGTAATAGTATAGTAATGATGTCACTGTTGATTATCTGTTCTTGTGCTTTTGAAAAATAAATATTTTTTCTAAGAACATGTAATAGGATGTTGTTTATTGCATATATGTGTGTTTTTTGTTTTGTAATAGACCAGTATATCAACTGTTTAATAGACATGGGTGTTTTTTTATTTTTTTTTACAGATTCACTGTAAAACATGAAAATAATAATAACCTATTTGTGAGGTAGAATTAACCCAACATTGCAGTTAAAATGAACCAACAAACCCCAAACATAGAACATTTGACCAATATATGTGGTAGAATTAACCCAGCATTATAGTTAAGTATGACGTAGCATTTGGATTGAATATTTAACCCATCTTGCTGGGTTAAACAAATAACCCATCTTGCTGGGTTAAAGTAACCCAGCATTTAGTTAGTCCTATATTTACCCAGGAGCCGGGTTAAAAACAACCCAGACTGGGTTGTTTTTAACCCAGCATTTTTTAGGGTGTGGAAGTTGAAAACTCAAGACTCCTTAAGAGCCCTAAATACAGTACATCTAGTATGTCTTGCTTTAAATTGGTCCTGAAGACATCTGAACATGGTAACATGTTTATGGCTTTAATATATCCTGAGAACTTCACCAACAGGACTCTAGCTGGTATGATCCCGAAGATGTCCTGCCTATCTGTGCCCACTGGATTATTATAAAAAGTGTAGAAAAAAATGAAAGTGAAAAAGTGTAGCTTGGACAAGCCTTGGAGTCTCTCCAAATATTATGTGCCTTAACCCTTCCATGCTTTCTCTTTTAAAGTGTTTTAACTTACCGCTTTCTTTTGCCCCCTGCTGGTCAATATCAATAGTCCCAAAAAAGAAAAAAGACCTTCACATGTACACTGTAACTAGAAATGAGGCTTCAAAACTTCCAAACCAGCAATGCAGCAGATTTTTTTTTTTGCTTCACTCCAGATCAAGACACTCATAATCATTCCGAGAACAGAGTGCGGGCGGGTTTAATAATGTGCTACCGGCTGTGTGTAGCTGTAGAAACACTGCAGTGTGTGTATCATGAATGTCCTGCAGGGACACATGGTGTAATGCCGTGATTTTTCCATTTCTCACTGGCCTGCAAACAGGTGCATAGGCTTTATTACAGTCCACAATTAGCCTATTTATTTTCATCACATTTTTATGAATATGGCTTGCACTCGGTCATCTGGAGGAACTTCTTTATACATTACAAAAGTCACATATATCACCAAGTTATTATTTTTCATGTGATTTATCAATGCTTTCTAAACATAGCAAAAAACAAAACAAAAAAAGATTTAAGGTTGAGCCCATTTTTGTTTTTATTTTGTCTCTTCATTTTAGGGTCAGATAATTCACATCATATAATTTGATCCACAAGATCTGGCACAGGTTTTACTCCAGATGCCATTCTTATCGCAGTCGACCCAATTTTTCCTGTCTTGGGACCAGTTCTGAACCTCAGTGTTATACATTTGATCAGTTGGGGTTAAGAGCCTTGCTCAAGGGCCCAACAGTGTTGACATGATGGTGGCAGGGACTCGAACCTCTGACCCTCTGATCAGCAATTCATAAACCTAAGCATCTGAGGCGGAAGTGGACATTAACCTAAATAAATACATTAATTAATGAGTAAAATGCAAAAAAAAAATTTTTTTTTGTAATAATACTTATCATCTGTTTTTGTATACAGCATAAAACTTAATTCATGCTATAGTGCTTTGGAATTCACGATTCTGACTGTTTTTTTTTCTTCCATTTTGGCATTTTCAAATTCTGTGTCTGAAATGAAACACCACCCCCACCCTCCCAATAAAATAAGAAAAACTAAAATAAAAGTAAAAAAAAAAAAAAAAAAGAACTTCAGAAACAGATTTTTTTTTTTACATTTTCAAAAGGATTCTCCAGTGTAACAGATGTAAAATTTCAAATGCAGAAAAGTCTTCAAGATTGAAGATCCTTCGCTTCGACATAAGTGACAAATACTTCAAGCAATGCAATCTATGGTAAGTAAGAAATCAGACACAGCTTAAGATGATCAAGCATGAGATCTTGATGACTTAATAGTTACCATTTATTTGGAAACTAGTAGTTTTGGCATTAAACGACAAAACCGAATTCTTGGCAGCTCTGAAGCCTTCAAGCAAACATTATATTCATCTTCTCCACTCTGATTAAGCTAGCAAAAAAAAAGAGAGTAAAGAGAGGGTGTGTGTTCAGATCAGTTGCTGGTATATTTTACAAGAGATTCGCTATGACTTTTGTGTATTTCTAAGCAGAAGACAACGAGAGCCTGTTTTCCTTGGACTGGTGCTGCACAGCTGCGGGACAATTCTCAGTCTGATTAATGTTTTGGTGGAGGAATGAGTCCGATAGCTTGCAGATGTGGCTCGCCCTGAGTAGTAATGCTGCACTTTCAAAGGTAGATGAAATCATGCAGATGCTGGTGGATCATGGGAAGGAATAAGTGTTTTGTTTTTATTTGAATATTTGTTTTTCAACCCAAGTCTGTGGCGTTTTCCAAGCTTCTAATGCATATCATAGTGATTGTGTAAAAAAAAAAAAAAAAAAAAAAAAAATGAAATAAATAAATAATAAAAATATTTCCCAGTTCATGTGCACCTGCCATTTTCCATGTTCTTTTAGTTTCATACTGTACATTACCCTTAAGTAATCATTTGACCAGCAGTGAATTCAGTATGAGGTGGGGATACAACCGAAATGTGACACCAGTTCATTAAAGGGCACTGAGTACTGACACACTCACACATTTACACAGCAGGGGACAATCTATCATACTTAATTCGCATTCTGGCATATCTTTCTGCGGTTGAAGGAAACTGGAGAACCTGGCAGAAGTCATTAACCTTGGCAAGTCTCTGGAACTGTACTATAATGATATACACCATTCTTTCAGAAGACTGTCCCTCAGCTGGTGTTTTGATGTTTGTGGTTAGAGAGCGCTGTTCAACGCATCTCCTCCTATTAGTCTTCATCTGGGCTGAGATCTTCTGTGAAGTGCGCATAGCATGTGATTAATGTTATTTTCATTACTGTTCAATGAGTCCATGTGTTGTGTGATTTTGGGTCGTCATAGGAGACGAGATAGGATAGACAAGATTACTTTAATTTCATACTGTTTGAAAGCATGCTACATAATGCATGATGCAAACAATTCAGCAATTACTGTATAGTGGAACTAAGAGGCGATGTCTATATAGACTTAAGAATGTAAATCTGGATCCTGTAACTGACTACCATGTCCTTCCTAAAGAAATCATCAGATTTCTGTACACTCTCCAAAATTGACCTCGGCTTATGGGAAAAAAATGCCTTTCTACAAATATGCAGTAAATCAAACAATGTAAAAATAGAATATAAAGCAACACTGTCTCACCTGGGAGTTATTGCCACATCTCATGTACAGTCCTGACATCGTTCCAAGCCATTCCCGCATGTTTGGATCATTGAGGGAGTTCCTGGGAGGCCAGCATTTCAGACGTAAAGCAGGCAGTCCGATCATGGCGCTGGAATAAGCACTAGTGAAACACTGGGAGAAGTGCATTAGTGTAGCAGGAGATTATATAGAGAAATAAAGCTAGTTTTTACTCTTCTGTTCTTTTCTTCTGTCTTCTTCAATTCCCGGTTTCACTTGAATGCCAGTCTGTTTAATCCAAACATTTGCTATCATACGTATATGATTGATTTCGTGTTCTGTCCACAAGGTTCCATTTTGAAACATTGCCATTCTTGTAATCCAGTTTGCTACGCAACGGAAAATTAGAACCAGATTAGCCCTTTGTACCATAACATTGTTCATCTTAAAGGAATACTTGAAGGCTTTCCAACCTAATTGTTGTCTACCAAATTTGTAGCATGTGTACGCTTGCTGGGGAAATGATATCACTGTTAATAAAACAACAGCAAAAAGAACAGAAAACAAACTTTTATTCCATCTTGAACCTGATTGGGTGGAAGGTGTGGACTATTTTTGCGCCGACAATGCCGCTTTTCATTTGGCCTCTTCACACCTCTATGTTGTTTCCCTATGACAGCTCTTCTTTCTTACAAATTTCGTCACACATACAGTACAGTGCATCACTTTTTCCACGTTTTGTTATGTCACAGCATTATTCTAAAATGGATTAAATTATTTTTTTTTTCTACACACAACACCCCATAATGACAAAATGAAAAAAGTTGACTTGAGATTTTTGCAAATTTATAAAAAAAATAAAAAAAAAACTGAGAAAGTACAGTACATGTACATAAGTATTCACAGCCTTTGCCATGAAGCTCAAAATTGAAGCTCACTGTTTCCCCTGATCATCCTTGAGATGTTTCTGCAGCTTAATTGGAGTCCACCTGTGGTAAATTCAGTTGATTGGTCTTGATCAGGACTCCTCCTAGAGCTGGCCGGCCATCTAAACTGAGCGATCGGGGGAGAAGGGCATTAGTCAGGGAGGTGCCCAAGAACCCGATGGTCACTCTGTCAGAGCTCCAGAGGTCCTCTGTGGAGAGAGGAGAACCTTCCAGACGGACAACGATCTCTCCAGCAATCCATCAATCAGGCCTATATGATAGAGTGGCCAAACGGTAAAAAAAGTAAAAGGCACATGGCAGCCCGACCAGAGTTTGCCAAAAGACACCTGAGGGACTCTCAGACCATGAGAAACAATATTCTCTGGTCTGATGAGACAAAGATTGATCTCTTTGCTGTGAATGCCAGGCATCACGTTTCGAGGAAACGAGGCACCGCTCCTCACCAGGCCAATACCTTCCCTACAGTGAAGCATGGTGGTGGCAGCATCATGCTGTGGGGATGTTTTTCAGTGGCAGGAACTGGGAGACTAGTCAGTATAAAGACATCCTGGATGAAAACCTGCTCCAGAGTGCTCTTGACATCAGACTGGGGCGACGGTTCATCTTTCAGCGGGACAACGACCCTAAGCACTAAGCCAAAATATCAAAGGTGTGGCTTCAGGACATCTCTGTGAATCTTCTTGAGTGGCCCAGCCAGAGCCCAGATTTGAATCCGATTGAACATCTCTGGAGAGATCTTAAAATGGCACAGAAGCTTCCCATCCAACCTGATGCAGCTTGAGAGGTGCTGCAAAGAGGAATGGGCGAAACTGGCCAAGGATAGGTGTGCCAAGCTTGTGGCATCATATTCAAATAGACCTCAGGCTGTAATTGCATAGAAAAAGTATTGACCAAAGGCTCTGAATTCTTACATGTGATTTCTTTGTTTATTTATTTATTTATTTATTTATTTATTTTTATAAATTAGCAAAAACCTCAAGTAAACTTTTTTTCACATCATTATGGGGTGTTGTGTGTAGAATTCTGAGGAAAATTTATTTAATCCATTTTAGAATAAGGCTGTAACATAACAAAATGTGGAAAAGGTGATGCGTTGTGAATACTCTCCGGATGCCCAGTATACATTTTCCTTCGTTGAATTAAGGTCAAACTTTTTAGAATTCATCTTCTCAGAGATACTACTTTGTGGTTATGTGCCGTGCACACTCCGAAAAAATAAAATGGCAGTACAGTATCTCTTCTATAGAAGTGTAAAGAGTTTATGCAAAGAATGAACACGTAATCTTTGTTATAAGGTTTGAAGTTTTCTGTCATGTTGGTTGCAAAATAAAGTCTTATGCAGATGTGATGCATTTTTTTTATTTGATACTGGACCAAGATTAGGATTAAAATGTTCATTATTCCAGAGTATTGGAATGTCGAATTTGCTTCATGCATAATTGTGATTTCATATAAAGTTCACGGCCTAGGCAGGTTTTTTTTTTTCACAAATACTAAAAACGTCCTTGTGTTCAATCTGAAAATAGCGGCATCCACACATCCATTGTTTTGTGGTCAACTAAACCTCAGTGTTCAGCATCAACACTGTCCCTCATATGCACAGTGAACCGGAGTAGGGATATTCAAATGCCATTACTTATCCAATATGCCCTCAACCCCCGCCAGCGCAAGACGTGGTGACACTACAATCAAAAACGAAGAGGGAGAATTTACAGGAAGCTATGAGAAGCTCAGAGGCTCTAATAAAATGTAATCCTATTATGTGGTTTTCCCTAGAGGGTGGTGATAACAAACGTTTTCCTAATAACACAACGAGGCCATTCCCAAATGGGGAGCTTCTAGTCTGGTTGCCTCCTGTGGCCACTTATTAGCTTCCCCAGGGGTCGGAGTGCAATCAAATATTGTACAGACCATAACCGAGAGCTCCTTAAGTTCCACTTCATGTTTTAGAAGAACCCTGGTCAAACGAGAATGACCAAACTAACCCAAATTGACTGTTACCATTATCGGTCAATTGGTAAGCCACGTCTTTTGTAAAAGAAAATTGGATCAAACGTCAAATAAAGCGTTAGTCATTGAATCTGACCCCAGTTTTGGGTCCTTGCCAGCAACCGAGCAATGATAAAGTAAAACAAATGCCTTTCATCACACTTGAGTTGTGTTAGTCTGCATTGTTTTTCTTGCCATATGTGTCAGGGCTCCTGGGTAGAAAGAGCAAGGCGGGGGAGGGGGGAGCGGAAGTCGGATTTGGAGAAAGCGGTAGGTGGTGGTACGTCTCAGGAGGAGGCCAATCACAGAGTCTCCACCCTCATCCTGCCACAGAGCCCTGGGTGGACTCAGGTGCACCGCGCACATGATAATAACGCCTAAACTTGTTTGCTGATAGATTCAGTTCCTGAGTATGAAAAAAATATTATACTTCTCCAAGAAGCAACAAACAAAAAGGGAGTAATAAATCAGTTTTCTGTTCATGTCAGCAGATAGGCCTGGAAGTCACTGACACAGTGCATCTGGTATGATTGTGTCACAATGTGCTCTATAAAACAATTGGCAAGTTTGTAATTGTAAAAATACAACGTCAAGGTTCTGGGTTTGGTTATAGAATCATGAATTCCCCATCTCTGAGCATAACATTTTTAACCTGTACAATATAGTTTGATTGTTCATCTTGTTTTTAGACTTTTTTTGAGCCTTATTAGAGGGGAGCAGATTTTCCTCAAGAATTTGACGGTATTTTGCCCCATCCATTTTCCTTCTATCCTGAAAGGTGCTCCAGTCCCTGCTGCAGAGAAAGACCCACATAACAGGATATTAACACCTCCATGCTTTACTGTAGGAATGGTGTTATTTGGATGGTGAGATGTATTGGATTTCCTCCAGAGATATCGCTTGGTGTCGGGGAAATAATAAAATTTTAATCTCACCTGACCATAACACCTTTTTCCATGTGGCCTCAGAATCTTCAAGTTGTGTTTTTGCAAAAGCTCAGTTGCTCAGGCTTTTTTCTTGCAACCTCACACAAGCCACCTTTGTGGAGGATTTCTGATATTGTTGTCACATGCACACGATGAACACTCTTTGTCAGAATTTCCTGCAACTGCTTCAGAGTTGCTGTAGGCCTCTTGGTAGCCTCTTTGACCAGTTTCCTCCTGGCTCTTTCATCCAGTTTGGAGTGACATCCTGATACAAGGAGGGTTTGTGTTGTATACCTTCGACTTAATAATGGACATCCCTGTGCTTCTAGGCAATGATAAAGCCTTTGATTTTATAATTTTTTTTTAGTAATCTCTTGGCTTGTGCCTATTCACAGCTTTATTCTGGAGATCTTTTGACAGTTCCTTGCCACATAGTTGATTATTTGCTTCAGCTGCACTACCAGGAACTGAAATGGTTCAGCATTTCAAGCTTATTAAAATGAAAACTTACTCACTTACTTTATTTACCATTGACAAGTCTTTTTAGGAGGCAGTGATCCATTTCCAAATCAATGTCCAATTCTGTTTTTTTTTTTTCTGACATTTTGCTGTTAAATCTTTCACTTGAATTTTAAAAGTTGCACTGAGTAAATACAACTAGATAAAACAAAACCTGTCTGACTTTATTTTAGCAAAGCAACAAAATGTGATTATTTTGGGGGTTTGAGTATTAAGGGTTTGATTCTTACCTAAACCCACTGTATAGAACTTGGTATTTATAAAAAAAAAATTCTGTGTGTGTGTGTGTGTGTGTGTCAGACTGTGATGACAGCCACAAAAAATTTAAGCTCCACCCAAATGCCACAATCATGTTATATACTCACTGGCCACTTCATTACAGTAGCTGCACCTGTTTATCTGCTCATTAACGCAAAAATCTAATTAGCCAATCACATGGCAGCAAGTCAGTGCATCTAAGGATGTAGACGTGGTCAAGACAAACTGCTGAAGTTCAAATCGAGCATCAGAATAGGAAGAATGGTGATTTAATTCAGTTTGAACATAGCATGCTGTTGGTGCTTGCCAGGCTAGTATTTATTTAGACTTCTAATTATTTACTTTTTTTTATTTTTTATTTTTTAACTTGTATGCAACTTTTAGCAAATTAACCACGTAACAAAATATAGAAATGATTTGGAAAATTTTCAGTTTGTCAAATTCAAATGCAGTTTTTTTGGTCACATACAGTACATAGTATGACATGCATTGAAATGCTTATATGACTGTTTGTGACCTTAAAAGAAAAGATGGTACAGAATAGGAAGATAGGAAGGATTTCCAATCTAATCTATTCCGTGACTTCAGTAACAAGCCACCACAGAAAACCTGCTGGCATCAGCTGAGTGCAAAACCACCATGAGCTGATAAAAAGGCAACAGTAACTTAAATAACAACTTGTTACATATGACGCATGACAAAGAGCATCTCTGACCACACAATAACACAAACCTTGAAGCAGATTGGCTACATTAACAGAAGACATCACATCACCGGGTGCCAGTCCTGACAACTATGAACAGAAATCTGATGCAGCGATTCCCATGGGCTCAGTAGAGGAGGGGAAACGTGAGATTAACTGATTTAGCTGTAAAATTAAATTTAAGAAATATACATTGCGTCCAGATATTAGATAAAGGAAAATAAATGTTTATGAGTACATTATTCATTTAGATGTAGTGGTTAGCACTGTTGCCTTGCACCTCCAGGGTCCCGGTTTGATTCCTAACCAGGTTCAATTTCCATCTCTGTGTGCATGGAGTTTGTATGTTCTCCCCGTGCTTTTTGGGTTTCCTCCGAGTTCTTCAGTTTCCTCCAACAGTCCAAAGAGCAGCAGATTAGACTATTGTGGATCAGTGTGTATGTGCCCTGAAATAGACCCCGCCAAGTGCCCTAAATCTCCTGGAGACTAATTTCAGGACCCCCGTGACCCTGAATACAGGATAAAGCGGTATAGGAGATGAATGAGAGATTATTAATTCATTCATCTTATATACTGCTTATTCTGTCTATAGGGTCATGGGAACCTAGACCCTATTTCTGGGGATTTAGGTCACATGGCGTAGTACATCCTGCACAGGCTGCCAATCCCTCACAGGGCATACACATCTGTACACACTACAGGTAATTTGGGACCGCTGATTAACCTAATCTACATGTCTTCAGACTGTGTGAGGAAAACAGAGTATCTGTGCCAACCATTACTACATTACTGAGTTTTTAAACTTGTTTAAATGTACAGTGCTTGATTCTGATTGGTTGTTGAGCATCATCTGTCAGTAATTCAAATCACAGGTGTATATTAATATCATACGTTATCAGTGATACGAGCTGGTAAACTTTCTATGTAGACAGACTGAACAGAGGAATTTTCTGTTAGGAAAGGTTTATTTATTTATCATGAATCATTAACTAACTTAGCAAGATTGCATTAAGGGCAAAGATATACAGATTATAATTTGTATCGTTTTTTTTTTTTTTTTTTTTGAGTCAAGTTTCTGATTAAACACTTCAGGACATCACATCAGGCCAGATCACACCATCATCAACCCAATTCTCCGAAGTGTATTATTCCGTATTTGTGGCGTTTTTCATATCCGGCACTTATTTCATCACACCTGTAGGAGCTCTTCCAGGTTCTGATGAAAAACATTTTCCCTTTTCTCATAGGCTGGACTAAAATATTTACCAGCACGGCCGGACGAGAGGATCTCAGTGCCATCAGGGTCATTCTCTTCAAAAGGACTGGCCATTGCTTGGACGTAGTGAGTGAGTGAGTGAGGAAACACTACCAGGTCTCATAATAATAAATCTGTGTATCTGTGTGTGTGTACTGTATGTGTCTGTGTGTAACCTTTCATTAGTGCTCATATTTGTTTGTGTGTATTAATCTTTCAGAATTGTCTCATGGCACTGCCTGCACAATGTTGTGTGTGTGTGTGTGTGTGTGTGTGTGCATATGAGAGCACGAATATGTCGCGTTCCTTCCTGTTCCTGTAGCATGAGGCGAGCCCAGAGTGGGCGACTCAAGGCACTTTGGAGAATCAAACAATTTCACGCTGCTACTGGAGGAGGAAATGAACTGAGCCCAGAGCAATAATAAAATTATACAAATGTTATTACAGCCTCGCCTGCTACTGTCCTACTTTAATTCAAATGCGGGGACTCCAGGCGGCCCTGGTGGCACCGACCTTCCTGAATAAATCAACATTAGCTTACGTCTAAATTATTAAGGAAGTCGGAGACTTTCTTGTTTATAGAATGAATTATTAAACCGGTGTTTAACGATGCTATTTCTCCACCATTCCCTCAAACATTAATTGCTAATGATTTCTTCGGTCTGCGTTTTATGTCTTCGCTGCTTTGCTTTTCAAGTCGTCACAGATTCCTAAGAATCCCGAGTGCAACTAAACTTTGGGATTTTCAAACATACAGAAAATAAGTCAGAAGATGAAGCCATTAGCGTTTTTTTTTCTTGTTGTTGTTTTTATATATACAGTATATACTCACTGAGCAGGTGGAAATGACTTTCAGTGGCCATATAAGTCAAACAGCCAAATCGTTATAGCCTGCAAAGAAGAGATCGTACAATTAATTCTCAGGCACTGTATAAATAATGGCATGCAGGTGCGACAATACAAATGAAGCAGGGTTGTAAATGTGAAGGTGAAGTAATGGAACATCAAGAGTCGTGTGATGGGACGATTAATGAATGAATTGAACGGAAAATAAAGTAAAAACTGAATGAAAAAATACAAATGGACTACCGGGGTCATCATTTTTTTGAATGTTTAGAATTTGCAAGAAGATGTACAGTAGTGTCTGTACTCAGGTCTACTACATTCCATTCTATTCCAATAAAATAAAATTTACATCTAACAAATTTGATTCCTCCATCCTCTTTTCTTTTAATTCCAGTCTATGTTATTATATTCCATATATTCTGATAAAGACGATGTAGTGGTTAGCACTGTCGCCTTGCACCTCAAGGGTCTGGGTTCGATTCCCGGCCAGGCTCGATTCCCGTCTCTGTGTGCATGCAGTTTGCATGTTCTCCCTATGCTTGATGGATTTCCTCTGAGTACTTCAGTTTCCTCCCACAATCCAAAGACCTGCAAATTAGGCTAATGTGAATCAGTGTTTGTGCCCTGCGATGGACTGGCACCCTGTCCAGGGTGTACCCCTCCTCGTGTCCTTAGAATTGGCACCCTATCCAGGATATACCCCACCTTGTGCCATAAGTCTCCTGGGATAGGCTCCAGGTCCCCCGTGACCCTGAATACATGATAAAGTGGTGAGTTTTGTATAATAATTAAGAATGATGCTTCATTAGAACAGAAATGGTGTACAATCGAATTATTTTATAAGAATATACTCAATCGCTCATCGTCTATACTGTACCACTTTGTCCTGTATTCAGGGTCGCGGGGGGCCTGGAGCCCAAGGTGGGGTATATCCTGGATAGGGTGCCAATTCTTTGCAGAGCACACACACACTCACACACTACAGGGAATTTGCTTAGTCTGCATGTCTTTGGACTATGGGAGGAAACCGGAGTACCCGGAGGAAACCCACCAAGTGTGGGAAGAACATGCAAACTCCATGCACACACATCCCTGAGGTGGGAATCAAACCTGAACCCTGGAGGTGCAAGGTGACAGTGCTAACCACTAAGACACTGTGCCACTATAATGAAGAACAATCCTTTTAAATTCTATTCTATATTATTGTACTCCATTTTACTTTTCAACATTCTATCCTAATGAAGGATGAGTTCAATCTATTCTGTTCTTTGGTTAATTATGAATTTCTAAAAAGGTTCTACTGGAAACCTCCTCCAAGGCTCTGGAAAGAAGCCTTAAAGTTTTCAAATGTAATAAGATTTGAGATGGACTATTTTTCCTCAACAGTGAGGCATACTTTCGCTCTGCTACTTTCTCTGACTGTCAGTGGAAAAGAGGTGACACAGTTGGAGTCAGTTCTGTGTCATTCCGAATTCTCTTTGACTGCGTGCTTGTCAGATGGCCTACATATGCCATGCAGACTCAAATACGCACACAGTGAACAAAACACTGGAGTAAATCACAATTTTGTTTCTGCAACAGTGAGCAATTGCTGCTATTTCAAGCTATTTCAAGTCGATGGCTTTTCAGCTGTCATTGCAGATATTACTTTCCCCTGTTTTGGGTTTGACATGGTTTAACCCAAGCAAACAATCTCAAACTAAAGGTTTGTACAAGGAGTGTTCAAGTCAAATCTCGACTTTTGGTTGTGCAGAATAAAAGAACATTGTTACAGTTATAAGGGTAAAAACTCCCTTTATGTCTCTATATAATCTCCTGCTACACTAATGCACTTATCCCAGTGTTTCACTACACTGTAAAAAGTGGGACTGGGATGAATTAACAAATTGTTATTCATTCATTCATTCATTCATTCATTTTCTATACTGCTTAATCCTGTGTTCAGGGTCGCGGGGGACCTGGAGCCTATCCCAGGAGACTTCGGGCACTAGGCGGGGTACACCCTGGACAGGGTGCCAATCCATCGCAGGGCACACACACATACACACACTCACACACCCAATCACACACTACGGGCAATTTAGGAACGCCAATTAGCCTAACCTGCATATCTTTGGACTGTGGGAGGAAACCGGAGTACCCGGAGGAAACCCACCAAGCACGGGGAGAACATGCAAACTCCATGCACACAGAGACGGGAATCGAGCCTGGCCGGGGAATCGAACCCGGACCCTGGAGGTGCAAGGCGACAGTGCTAACGAACAAATTGTTAAATTAATATTAGTAACAAGTACATAATAAAATTTACTTACTGCATTCTGCAGTCAAATTAAGCTGATTTTAACAAATGCTGATTATTTATTAATTCCATTTCAAGTGAATTTTTTTTTCAGTTTAAAACCAGCGAGGAAAAAATGGGGAAATTTTAATACAATTTTTCTGGCCGTGTAAAAATAAATTTTTTTTTATTTTTTAAATTTTACTCATTTAGAGAGACTAGGTTCTACTGCCATGCACTTTCCGCCCAAGTTTTTACATCCGGACCAGGAGCCACATGCTGCAGGATCTGCATTTTACTTAATGTGACATTTGTTTAGTTAGTAATATGAATCTACAAATAATTTTTTAGCAGTAAATTTTTTTTTACAGACAGTTGTGAAATATACAAATTTTCTTGTGTGGTTAAATTCAGTTAAGCTATTTCCTCTCAGTCTGTTCTAAAGTAAAGACGTCCTCTCAGTCTGCTCTGTTTGTATTTGGCTAAAAGTCGGGCTTAGCATGCTAGTTAGTTCTGTGTGTGAATTTTATTACAATGTGTGTTCTATAGTACATATTAATTAATATAATATATAATATATATAATATAATATAATTAATATTCTTTAAAGAGGCAGTTTGGCTAGTCAATGTTTCAGAGTGTTAGCATTAGCTTCCCCTCCCCCACTGTAACAAGTGATTAGCTGACCTTCACACTGAGTGTCTGACTGCAGCAGTTACCTGTTGCTCTAGCGGCGAGGAATTAACTTAAAGATTTACATTTTGTGTTTTTAATTGAGCTCAATATAAACTATTAAATTAAAGGGGACACGTGTAGTAACAGAATATTGTATGTTTCTTTATGATGAATATGACCCGCCTCTGTAACAGTCTCATGATGCTGTTTGCTAGTTTTAATGTTAAAATAAAAACTATTGATGTTTCAGATGAAACAGTAATTGTTGGCAGTATATTCTTTTTTGATACACAAAGTATACAGTTACTGTCCATTTTACCAGCTTCTGATGCTGCGCTTAAAAATGTTGGACAATGTTTATCGTGTCTGCAAATAAATGTATTCATTCATTCATTCATCTTCTATACCGCTTTATCCTGTATTTAGGGTCGCGGGGACCTGGAGCCTATCCCAGGAGAATCAGGGCACGAGGCAGGGTACACCTGGACAGGGTGCCAATCCATCGCAGGGCACACACACACACACGCACATTCACACACTATGGTCAATTTGGGAACGCCAATTATCCTAATCTGCATATCTTTGGACTGTGGGAGGAAACCGGAGTACCCGGAGGAAACCCACCAAGCACGGGGAGAACATGCAAACTCCATGCACACAGAGACGGGAATCGAGCCTGGCCGGGGAATCGAACCCGGACCCTGGAGGTGCAAGGCGACAATGCTAACCACTACACCACCGTGCCGTAAATGTTACAAATGTTGAATGCTATTCCTGTTGTTTTTATGTTAAACCCAGCACAAGCATAACTTAGAAAAAGTAAGTAAAAAAGTAACTTAGAAATATTCAAATTGTTTCAATGAAGTGACGTTCAATATTATTGAGTAGATTTGATTTATAATTTAACTGTATTTCAGGTTCACTTAAATATTTCATTAATGTTAGTCAATTTCTCTCAAATATTCAATAAAAATAAATCAATCTCTTCTGGATTTCTCTCAGATATTCATTGAATGTAACACATTTTTTTGACAGATGATATTAAATCCAACACAATAAAACCTTGATTTAATTTACAATTAAATATATATTTTGTCTTACATTTAAATAATTTATTCTATGTTTCTTACTCATTATTATAGTAGTAAAATTTACTTAAATATGTTAGGTGTCACTTTGTTGCCATAATTTTTTAAAGTAAACCCTAGGCCAGATTTTTTACAGTGTAATGCTTGGACACCATGATGGTGGAAAGTTTTCTCAGTACGCCAGAGTCATGATCAGACTGTCTGGTTCACATCTGAAATGCTGGTCTCCCAGGAATTCCTTTAATGGTGTGGGAATGGCTTGGAGTGAGGTCAGGACTTTATGGGGGATGTGGCAATAACTCCCAGCTGAGTTCAAGTAAAGTGGTGATGGTTCCAACACACAAGACGCAAACTAGTGACAAGTTATCCATCAATCTTCAGGAATCAGACGGTGCACTCTCTGAATGTTCACGGGAACGACCACAGTGGGTTCTGAGCCACCTTTGAGCCTTCTTTAAAATGTTGCATGAAAATGTTTTACTGCGGCCAACAGTCTCATCACCGTACCACGGCTGAAGTCTTCTATAAAAGTCAATTGGTTTTATTTCTTCGTTCATGAGACATTTTCCCTTCTCATTCTCATGCATCCGTAAAAAATCATGAGCTTTAAAATCTAAATGTGAGTTACTGGCAACGACATTCATCTAGATTGTATCATTAGTATCATTAGCACATTAGCTAACATTTGCGAGATGAGGAATGAAGCAATTCCATGTTTTTTTTTTTTTTGTTGCACATTTAACATTTCTTGCAGAGTTTTTAAACTGTAACGTAACTAAAACTTTCAGCAATCACCAGAGGATTTATTCGCAATGATTAATTGCACTCTTACTTAAGTACTTTTACCGCCTTCGGCTAAAAAACAATTCTGGTTCAAGAGTTCACCCGATCTCACACCCTTCCTACACATTAGAACCTTAACCACTGTGCTCACACACAAACACACACACACACGCACACACACACACACTTCCTTAAACATAGTTTCTGCTGCTCATTTATTTTCCAAGTTGTGCTAATGGTGGATTGCATGATTAGTGGCTCATGCTGAAATGTGCGGCACAGCGAGAAGTCTGCCTCGTCCTTGTTGATAAATGTGCCGTAAGGTTAAAACCCCTCCAACCACCTCCACACCCCTACCACCACATACACATACCCCCGGTGTTGTATACACAATGAGGAATATTGACATCTTCTCAGATTAATGTTCTCATTTACAAGCCTAATAAAGATGATTGACTTGAGGTTGAGTAAGAATCCGATTGCAGGGGCTGAGAGGTGAGAGGGTAGAGGCCTACTATGCGTCGCGTGCCATTAATACATAGAAGAGTGACAACGTCAAAGAAGGAGACCAACCAGGAGGTCTGTGACACTGATGTAATGGAGGAGTGACGGATAATCAGGGGAACGGGTGTTAGTTTAAAACCCTGCAGTGTCCTCTGCTGGACAATACGAAACTCTCCCTCTTGCTCGCTTTTACACACACACACACACACACACACACACACACACACACACACACACACACACACACACACACACACACACACACACACAGCATGTAGTCTATACTGCCACCTGGTGGTTCATCATTGCATCTTCCTTTGAGTTTTTTTTTTTTTTTTTTTTTAAATAAGATCAAAGTCATTAAATGCTTAAAATAAACATAAGCTCCAGCACTTCATGGAATGATAGGACACTGATCAAACCAATGTTGTCTATAATAAACAGCGGTGTGATCAGTGTCCTTTCATTCCAGGGAGTCTAGGTTGATCCCAATGACCTGATCACATTCCTCTACTGCACTTTTCTGATCCTTTTTTGTTGTTGTTGTTGATCGTGCACTGAATTCTTTTCAGGATTTATATGTGATAAAGGTCAGGAATTATTATTATTATTATTATTATTATTATTATTATTATTATTATTATTATTATTATTGTTATTAACAACAATAACAATAATAACAATAATAATAATAATATTTTATCTTTTTCTAGCCTCTGTTTGACTGCTCTCTTATCTTATTTAAGATATCTCTCCTCTCACCTCATTTCATTATTGAAGAAGTGGAATATCTGCAACAAAAGTTAAGAAAAAAAGTGATATAGTAGTAAGTTGAATCTGGAAGGCTTGCTCAATACTCCATAAAATTGTATTTTAACTTGAGTCTTCAGGGTCGAGAGTTCGATTCACATCTCGGGGCTGCGTGCGTGGAGTTTGCATGTTCTCCCCATGCTTGGTGGGTTTCCTCTAGGTAATCTGGTTTCATCAAACAGTCCAAAGACATGCAGATGTGTGTGTGTGCCCAGTGATGGATTGGCACCCTGTCCATGGTGTACCCTGCCTCATGTCCTAAGTCTCCTGGGGTTTTCTCCTAAGTCCCTCCGTGGCCCTGAATACAGGATAAAGTGCTATAGATGATGAGTGAGTGAGGGTCCAAAATGCACGCAGCTAAAACCTGAACAGAAACAAAGGCCCACTTGGGCAGGTTTACTTCAACAGCATATTAAACATGTTTGAGAAAAATCTCCAACCAGCAGCTGTCAAGGAAAACAATCTAGCTACAGTACCTGTTGAAGAAGAGTAAAAAAAAGTGGAGATGGTGAAAGTCTAAGGAAGCCAGCAAACAGAGTTCCTAGAGAAGCATTTAGCTGGAAGGAGAAGGACCGTGATGTACAGTAGGCTAACAAGATACAGTGGTGGAGAGACATGAAGAGATGGATGTGACTGGAGAGGTTAATGTACAAACATTATAATGTGGCCAAGAAAGCAAGACATGTAAAGCAGGCACTTTATTTCTCTTCTCAGTTGATAGTTTCTTTTGCTTTTATTCTTTTTACTTTATTTATTATTTAGCTTAATGTTTTATTTTATTTATCATAGTATATGTCATTAGAATTTGATCTGCATTCTCCTTCTGGGATAACCAAAATCCAAACCACATTCACAGACCATCATAAGATTTACAACATATTTCGTTGCCAAAGATCAACTGTTGCAATTTAGCAAAAAAATATATAACAGCATGTCTATCTCTTTTAACGCTCATCAGTATTCGACATGACACCTGCTAACACGAAACGGGTTCAAATGTTCGACAACATGCTTGAATTGAATTTATGTCTGAAACCAAATTTTAATCTTTATTACTGATAAAAAATAGCCTAATTTGTCCAATTTAGACTGATTAGTTGGGACCTGGTAAGACTTGTTGTAGCTACATTGCACGGCCCATTTTTCCCCAACAAGTCAATTTTAGTGGATTTTTAAAAATCTATTAATTCCTAAAATTTGCAACAAAAAAAGCCAATTTCATCAAACCTTTATTCCATTTTATTTACAATTGGCTTAAAGTGAATGATGATCCATTGCTCATTCTGTTTTCTAGTACCAATTAAAAGTAATACCACCTTGACCACCTGATATAACACTTTTTAATTCAGTTTGAGAGACATTTCCGCCACAATCATATACAACAATGATATTAAACTTTTGATAATCATAGACATGCAATTCATTAGCTTATAGAGGTGAGTAATGATTGTGTATAACAGTCTGTGTTACTTTATATTCCACAGAGACATGTTATAACATAATATACTATTGTGTCACTTGTATTTGGTCCTGCAGTCCATTGACATAGAGAATATAGAGAGGTCTGCTATGGCTATGATAACAGATCTTTAAAAGTGTACCATACATGCACCCTGTCCATCCCACAAATAATATACGAACAATAAAATGGCAGGTCAATATTATTACTTATAACCAAAACTGGAAGATAGCTATATATATTTTCATGTACTTAAGTAGTTTTATTAGTGGATATTTTGTACTTTTACTCTAGTAGTTCCTAAAGCAAATATCTGTACTTTTTACTTCACTACATTTCTGCATTGCGTTGTTCTACATAAACACTAATTGAAGTGAAACACTTAATCATGTAAGTCAGGTGCTTGAAATCAGAAGAGGAGAGAGAGAGAGAGATGTTTTAAAATATTTTTTTCTTACTACATGTATAACTTAAAGGCTACCATGAGCTTTTACAACCTTAATACTTTTGATACTTCAATAAATTTGAAGGCGAGTACCTTTGAACTTTTACTCAAACAGAAATGTATTTGGAGGATCTACTTTTACTTGAGTAACATTTTACCAGGTGTATTTCTACCCTTACATACTTTTAAATACAGGATTTGTGTATTTTGTCCATCACTGATCATGAGGCATGTTAACTTCTTGACACCTTATAAAACAATATTAAAATCTAGAGTTTACACATAGTTTAGCATATAGGCTATTGTCCTATCGTATCTGTAATCGTATCTCTGTAAGCAAGCTTGAATATAGTACTGGTATGACTTTAGTGTATAGGTATTATTAACTATATTATTTAATTTAAAATGTAGAATTGTAATGAAAACTTGCACATTTGATAAACCAACAATACAATGAATAAATGTTAAAAAGTCAATAGAAGTCAACTTAAATGTTGTCCTATTTTGTTCATCCATGCTATGTCCTGTATTGTAGGTGTGTTTAAAGATGAGAAATAATTACCAGTCTTTGTTGTGCAACACAACACAACAATCAACATAAGGTATTAGTTTCACTTATAATAATTCTTTCAGTACTCATAAGAAATAAATTAATTCTATAAATTAAAGTATTGTGCGTTCTATTAGTTACTGATGTCAGATTATAAAGTGTATCATTCATAAGATGAATAGATATTATAGATGTGTTGCAACTAGCTGTACAGTATGAGAAAGACAAAATATCTCAATAAAATCAAATTGAATTCAATTCTATTGTCACTGTCGCAACGCAGCTTTACCCAATCATAGCATAGGAATTATGGATTATAACTAAATTATAACGAAAGTTTTTTACCTGAGGGTCCTGCTGACCTGCCTAAGACCATCCGTAATCCCTGACTCAGTACATTATTATTATTACAGTTGATGCAGTGTGCTGTGATTTTATTAATGAGCACAGAATCACCTATACATGATGTGACATTAATCCCTTTACTGTAGGTCAGGATTTGTGGGGTTTATTTTATGAAGCTCTTTGGATGATTGATTGTGGGGAAATAATGTCAATTAGACAAAACAGTGATGATGGATGAACAAATATAACATTTAGTAACATTAACATTGCATTTGCCAATAAAAACTGCCTGGTCAGGGTTGAGGTGTATTCAATTAGGCTACTAGTTTGTTTCTCTTTTGGGAAACAGAGGAGTCAGAATTTTTCTTGAAATTAATTTTTGTTGAGATAAAAACCTGAAATCAAGTTGAATAATGTAGCTCGGGTTGAGGAACTGTTAGAATTCCCGGGACATGCTGACAGTGCTGGGATTTCAAGGCAGAGTGATATGGTTATTATTTAAAAATAGCAAAAACTAATCCAATTCAGGCAATATTTGAAGCATTAAGCGTACCCAGATAATACCACTGCGTTTCAGCCTAAAACACACTTGCAAAGATGATGTTGCATTGAACCGAACACTCATGTACAAGCTTACAGTATTATTGGAAGCCCAGCAATATTAACTGTGCTAATAATGAAGAAAGTATTATTACATTGATTGCACTTTGGTAAAGGGGTTCTGGCATGCCTTTAGTCACCTTTAGCAAGCATGATTTCATTAGCGTTAGATAAAGTGCAGAATTCCTTGGTATACCAGTGATGGAGACATGTTACACAATGGTCTCCTTCACCAGCATGCTTGATAGTCATACAGAGGACAACCCATCACCCGTGACATCCTGTAAGGCCTCCTTCTTCTCCACTTTCTCCATATCTGTTGAAGAACCTGGGCTGATCGTAATATCTTCTGGCTCTCCAACATGTGGCGGGATGGAAGACTCAACCTCCTTATATTTCCCTGTAGAATCTTTCATGAACATCTCTTTGCAGGATTTCTTCAGTTCAGGATCTGGACAGTACAGGTACTCGTACATTGCAGCTGCCAGAATACCACCTAGAATGGGTCCAACCCAATACACCTACAGAAAAGGTAGAGCAAGCATTACATTAACTTCCTTTACACAAAGGTACATTTAGTACCTACAGTAAGTGGGTTTCTGAGTTTATCCAAAAAGCACCAGAAGCTTCAATAACAGTATAAGCTTTAATAGACCCCACTAGAAGCAATTACCCTAACCATTAGAACCCATTAACAATCCAAAGACCCTTACCAAAGCATAAACCACTGGGTCAGTGTAGACTGTCCTGTCTGCTTGTTATCATGGTTAACTAGATGAATTACAATCACTTCTATGCCATTATTAGAGCAAATAAGGTTTAGCTCTTGAACTTTCAATTGTTCTTCATCTTATCCATCTAGAGGAACCTTAAAAGGATCTAATATTTAATGCACCCTTTTCGAAGTTAAAAACATTTACAAATTCTACCGAACCACATTCAACCATTTCATTTTCACATCTTTTACCCCCATGAAAATGATTCCATGGAGTTCTTCAGCTGGTCCATTTGGGAGAACAGGGCTCATTGTGAAACTCTACAGCATAATTAAATTCACAAGCTAATACCACTTAAACAGGGAGATCAACTTTCTGCCAATACTCACATTGAAATCCAGTCACATTAGCATTTTCAGCCAGACAGCACATCTAATGACATGATGTCATCTTCAACAACACTTTGTCTCTTTAGTATCTGCTTCTAAGTCCTTTCTAATTATCTTTCAATCGTGTAGTAGAGTAGGTGAGTTCTAGTACGACTCTTACATGGCGCTCTTTTTTTTTAAGAGCCAATGATCTTTACAAAATGGTTCACTTTAGAACATTAAAGTATTGTGTTTCTTGAGCCTCCAGGCGAACTTCTACAGCCTGTATGTGTATCTCTTACAGCAGTGGAGTTTTACCGACAATTCAATGGGAGTTTCAATGAAAACTCCTTGAGGAAGCCAAGAACCATTAATTATCATGCAGACCGGGGTTGGTTCTCTCCATACAGTAGTTCTTCCTGGATTTTAGTCTACTTTGCATTATTTTCTTTTATGAATGACCCTTCTTTATCCGTCCCTACCTACTGTACTGTATGTTCTTTGCTTTGCTATGGCCCCTCATTATGATTTATGGATTTACCTCAATAAAAGCACTACTGCATTTATGTGCTCCTGACACACTCTACTCACTCGTAAAATACCACACAGGGTTATGAATGCATTTCACATGCCTCAACACATTCTGCACTGTGTTTGACACAGAGTTGTGTAGCAGGTTGGATCAAAAACAAGTGATGCTGCCAAGTCACATCTGTCACCACGAACATATGGGTAATGTGACACTGTTCTTATTTATAGCGGCACACATAAGTTCACAAAAGAAATCATCTCTGTTCCGTACACCCACGTTACATTTTAACCACAGAAACAAATTACAAAATTATTAGGATCATCCATGTGTGTATCTCTAACATTGCAGTAACTGACCTAGTAGAATGAAACCGAAAGTGCTTGGAAATTGGACGGTCACTAAAGCTAGCATGGATTAGCTTCAGAGTTTGCAGCGCCAATGCTGATAAAAAGGGAAGGATCCAATGACTTGTTGAAAAAGTCTACTTTGTAAATGTATTATCATATGAACTGACTTTCTAGTCAATCATTCAAGTGCATAACATCAGTAAAGTTAATCTCAATCCAAACCATTCTTGTAGAAAACTATTCTTGCATTTCTTGAGTCATTTGGCGTGTTGTTCTTGTCATAACTGGATATGTAGAGTGGGATGACAACATTGACTAATCTGGATTAGCGTTAGCCACCTGGGATACTGGGAGGTTCATATGCATTGGTATCGGCAGGAACGGGGGGTAGTTATAATAATGCTTTAATTAAAAGCCCCAAAATTTGGTCATGTCCTATTGCTATGGTCCCAGTGTTGCTAGAGTGTGCAACTCTCTCCCAGTGATAATTATTCCAGCTGATATTTACTAAGCCCTTGATGAGTTGAACAAGCTGTGCTGGTGTAATGGAAATAAAAGCTGTAATTTGAGGCATCAATGTATTGCCTCTGGTATCAAATCAGCCTCTCGATGTTGGTAAAAAGAATCAAATATACCATGATCAATATATCCCGAAATAAAAATGTAATGCTTATTTCTTCCTACAATTATGTAGACAGGCATGGGACTCTTATTATACAGAATATTGGAAATCCATGAATAGTGTGATGGCTGAGATGGTGGTCAAAAACAACAACAACAACAAAAACCAAGCAGGAACGCTGCTACTGTCCAAGAACTGAACTGTTCACCTATTGCTTCAGTAGGATATGCAAATGATCTGTCAACATTTCATTTGTCTTAAGTAACCTGGTATCAGTAGTGACTTTTTGATTGCCTTATCACCCTTATGGAAAGATAGAAAGGTAGCAATGCCCTGGAGCACTGAGAGATCAGATTAATTATTCCTGGCAGTGGGGACGTGGATATGTGACCTTATTGGATTACACTTAGTGGTACCTTCTCCTTCATTCCCCCATGGCACAATTCTGCCCCTGGCTAAATTCTAAGATAGTTCATGGGTTCAACTGTAGTCTGCAATAACAATGTCAAGGTGACAATTAATTAGTAAATTCAGCATAACCACCGCTGCATCTCAATGTGCAAGGACTGATCAAGCAAAGTGTCTGCTTTTTGTTAGTTCCTTTTTTCTTACCCAGTGGCTTTCCCAACTTAATTTAATGACTGCAGGTCCGAAAGATCGAGCAGGGTTCATGCTGGCTCCAGTGTAAGGAATCTGTAAAAGTACACAACTTGAGTTACAGGCATGGCTTCATAGTACAAGGCATTAGCATCCTAGACATTCAAGACCCTTACAGTTGTGTTCGTTTTTTTTTTTTTTTTTTTTATTCTAATGGATAGTTATAGTAAGAAGGTTTTCTTTCTGATCTCAAATCTTATCTGGGAGTCCTGATGTGCAGTACTGTAGTGATTTACAGAATGAACAAATAGTTTATAGTTTCCCTTGCATCGGAAACATAATACCTCTTTTTCCGTGCTTCTCTACTCAAGCTACAACTTTGCAGTTATAAACCTCCCCGATGAGATCGTGTAATGAAATAAACTCATTTGCTAAATCAAATGAGCTGGACAACCATGCTTCCCAGCAGGCAATGCTGTTTAACTCTTTTCTCATACAGTAAGTAACTTAATTGGCAAGCACATATCTACATATCCAAGTAATGGTTTTAAGAGTGGGAGTATATAAGTTTTAATTTGTTTGAACATTTGCTTTTATAGGAAAAGATAAGAAAACTGAAAGCAAAGAAGAAATAGTGCTATGTGCTTGATAGTGCTGTATCTAGGCAGGGAGACCCTGGAGAGAATTTACATTTGGGACTCATTTGGGAATCAGTTGTTATGGTTGCAATAACTGTTCAGGAATCACAGAGAGACGTCAGATTTTTCCCAATTAAAATAATTGTTTTTGAAGGTTTTAACATTGAAATAGAGCTGTTTGCTCAAATATTTTGTTCTTTGTTTCTGGAGATTTATTATGTGTTGCTATGATGCAAGCAAATGAAACATATGGATGGATCAGCTCATGTAGATCCCCCCCCAAAAAAAAAAATCTTATCTTGACTAACTGCAAAAAGATGTCCGATGACAACGGCGATGCCGATGGCGAGGCTGGCCGAACCTTTGAGATCATCGCGTTTGTTGTCACAGGTGGCAAACACCGTGAAGACAAGTTGAAATGTGATCAGGAGCTCCACGACCAGGGCGTGACCCACGGAAATACTTGAGTTCACCTTGTCAAAAACAGATGAAAGTAAAAGACTTAAACCAGTATTTCTCAATCACGTTACATTCACACTAGCAAAGTAACAAGTCACTCATGCTTGCAGTTTGTATATTGTACAAGCATGATGTCCACTTACTGTATATGGGAACTAATTGCAGGTAGGAACTACTTTAGGGAACTAAAGCGAAGAAAGGCAACGACACTTTTTTTTAATATTAGGGGGAACCTGACAAGAACTTTAAAAACATCAAACCTTAACTCACATGATGCTTCATGAATGGTTGCCTATTAGTACTGTATGATCTTACCACTTCTAGAGCTTGATGGTAGAATTATTTAAGCTATACAGACATTTGTTTTTTTGTTTTTTTAGATTTTGGTCCATCCACGTGCCATCCAGCACACTTTCATTTCTGTGGCAGTTACTCAAGGAGTTGGGTGGCCAGATTGACACCCAATGTCATTCACACACTACGTGTACTTTGGGAATGCCAATTAGCCTAACTTGCACATCTTTGGACCAGTGGACTACCTGGAGGAAACCAAGCATGGGGAGAACATGCAAACTCCATGCACCCAGACCCAAAGTGGGAATCAAACCCCAACCCTGGAGGTCCAAGGGAACAGTGTTATCCACTACACCACCATACAGATACTGGACAATATAAAAAGTGCAGTCTAATTAATATTAACCTGCAATGAAAAGAGCATAATATACATCATGAAAAGAAAGTCTGAGCATAGTATACATCTTACCGTTGTAACACCTAGGCTGCCTTGAACAGCACTTGGTGTAACCAGGAAGAGAATCCCTGCTCCAGTAATGGCACCCAAACACTGTGCAAGTACATAAAACAAGGCCTTGGCGAGACTCAGCTTTCTTGTTATTAGCATGGCAGCAGTGACAGCCGGGTTTATATGGCCTCCACTGATATGACCGAAGCACTGCACCATGGTAGCGATGCTCAACCCGAAACAGAGCGAAATCAGCACCAGGTCAGCAGGTGGTGGGTTGTCCTTGTCTGATGCCCAGTTGATGGTTGAACCAAGACTAATAAGAACGAAGATTAGTGTGGCTAAGAATTCAGCAGAGACTGCACGCCAGAATGCCTTTGTCCAGATGCCTTTAAAAGCTGCCATGGTACTCTCACATCTGCACAATCGTAAACACCTGCAGAGAAAAAAACAAAAATAAAGCCACGATTTAGTTTATATCCAATGTTCAGCCATTCAGAGTTTTACTACATAGTTAGAGAGGCTTGTTAAACGTGAACTGAAATCGGAATATTGTGTGGTGTGGTCTAATCTCTTGGAATATCCTGGTTTCTATCTTCCTATATACAGTAGAGTATGGATTAAGACATACTGTATAGGGTGAGCATGAGAAGAGAAAAGAAAAGGGTCAAAATGAATAAAAGAGAATGCAACGTGCATATGGTTGAGACTCATGGATGGTGGCAATGTTCTGGTATCATTCTTTCCATGAAAATCATGTCCATTTTTACCAAAAACTGGGTCAGAAATCATTTACTGTGCATCCCGAGCTCTGGGACAACCACTAACAGCAAATGTCTGCTGGATGTAATCAAGAAAACATCAGCCTTCACTTGCATTCAACACACCATTGAAGCAATATATTACAAATGACCAAATAACAAATATCCATTGGTGGTGAAAACTGAGTTTTGTGTTCTGTTTGCTTTTGTCTCATTTGTCCCACTGTAAATGAACAATAGGTAACCCAAATGGTTCCCAAGTTAACCTCCTCCTAAATGATAATTAAAACCAAAGTGCACTTCAGTTTTAAATCGTCTCTCAAAGGCAGACAGCTCAGTGAGCTTATCCTAAGTCTGGTTCAGTGCGAAATAAAACACAGCATAAGGAGCCTTTATTTGTCACATGTATACTGTAGTATATTACAGCCAAATTGTTTTCTTTCCACGCTTCATGGGTTCAGAGCCCAGAGCCAACCTGTGTAGCTGATAGGGTTAAGAGCTTTGCTCAAGTGCCCAACAGAGGCAATTTGGCATTACTGGGGCTTGACCGCTGACCTTCTGCTAAATAACACTGTGTGTTGAAAAACTATCCTAAAAAAATCTGCAACAGAAATCTTAAGACTGCAACCTAGAACCTTCAAACAACCTCAGCCTTGAGCTCAGAAGTTCAAACACCCATCCATCATACTACAGTCAATCACACTGAAACACAGCTGCAGTGCAGTAGCAAAATTATTCATTTCAATATTATTATTATTATTATTATTATTATTATTTGTAATTAATGCTTACAATACTGTAAACGTGGATGACATAGACATTTTAACCACTCCAGTCATTTATGTTTGTAAATGTGTCATTTATTTATTTATTTACTTAAAGTTTAGGTTAGTTTTCATCATAATAATCATAATAAAATGATGAGTGGCCAACTCAACAGTATAGCTTTAATCCAAAGCTTCATGCATTATTCATTAGCGTGATAAAAGTCATGGCTGGAGCAACAATAACAACAGCAACAACAACCATAATAATAATAATAATAATAATAATAATAATAATATTAATAATAATAATAATAATATTAATAATAATAATAATAATAATAATACTCACGCGAGAGCAGCAGGTGTGTGTGGTGAAGGAGAGCAAGTGCCACACTCACACATTGTGCAGCGCGTGCACCGCACAGTGATTTATTCCGGTGCCACGGTGATATCAGCCCCATGAGACTGAAACGAAGGAAGCGACAAGGGGCGGTTTATTTAAAGCCACACCCACTAAGTCACCCGAGTACAGAGGGAATATTCTTGCCTCTCACCTTTAAAAAAATTAATAAAATCTATATATTGATTTAAATGAAAGTCATTGTATAACCTTACACACATTCATTCACACACATTGGGGTACATAAATAAATAAATAAATAAATAAATAAATAAATAATCTGTTATAATCTCTTGTGCTAATCTTAAAATGTAAAATTTTATAAATTAGTTTTTATTGTTCTACATTCTATGACAATACTGTGAAATAACATAACATAATATGGCAATATGGCATTAGGTAATTAAGTAACAACAATAAGCACCATAATGAAACTGTCTCTCATGAAGACCTTCCCAGGAAAGCAAAACCAAAACCTACCTCTGCTGCAGAGGAGACGTTCATTTAGAGTCACCAGCCTCAGAAATCACCAATTAAACAACCAGCACCTCAGATTAGAGGCGTTATGAAGGATTTACAGAGCAGAAGTAGCAGATACACATCTCAATATCAACTGTTCAAAGGAGATTATTGCATAATTTCGACGCCTTCAGCATTGTTTCACAGTGGAGAAAGAAATAAAAATCAGGAAAGAGCATGGAGTTAGACGGTCTGTCCAAACTTTTGACTGGTATCTTACAGTATGATCACTTATTCATGTTCATCCATAAAGGCTGGCAGATCACCATGTCCTCCCTGAGCAAGTGTGGCCATGTTAGGGCAGAAAACACAGAGAGGAGAGGGAGGGAGTCTGGTACGGCTTGCACCTGGGTTGGTGCTGCTTCAACCATGTTTAATGTCACTTTTTCCAAGGACAACAGGTCAACGTCTGATAACAGAAATGTTTGTTAGGTTCAACTTAAGCGTAATTTATTATTATAAACTTCCACTAGCAAAGAAAGAAAGAAAGAAAGAAAGAAAGAAAGAAAAGCACTGATGATTCTGGACAGATGGAAGGAATGAAAAAAAAGGAACCAAAGGATTAAAGAAAGGAAGAAATAAGCAAAGAAGAAACAAAGGAAAATAAAAAAAGAAGTATAAGGAATGAAGCAGAGTGTTTTAAAAGACATGGAGTATGAAGCTTGACTCACACATCCATCCTGTCTGAGTGGTGACAGTATCACACATGTCTGTGGCACAACAGCAAACTACTGTAGATTAACTTAACCAAATATTATTCTGCACTCGGCTTATCTCATACACTTCCTCTGACATTGGCGTGTGTTGTTTGGGGGTTGTTGGTTTCGGATTTACGTGTAAGTGTACTAACTGATGTCCTGTCCCTCCTTCACCAAGCATTTACCAAAACTCTGTGATAAATACATTTATTTACCTGCATGTTCATAGCACAAGCAGGTTTTGGGACAGTTACACATCAATCACACATCTTCGAGACAGATACACCACTGAATGTATCCCTACATGTAGAGGAAAATCCATGTTTTTGCTATTTTATAAAATATAAAGACTTCAAGCAAGAGACCCATTGGAGTGGAGAAAAAGGTTGAACTGGTTCCACTTAGAACTGTTAACCTTTGTACCTTTAAGGAACCCTGTTATCTACAGTAAGAATATACCTATGGCTATGAATATAATCCATCAAAATACAGTTTGAGGTGTTTCGTCATTTATTTATTTACTTGCGAGGAAACCTCAAACGCACATAACCCAGAACAAAAATGTATACTGACATGATGTGAACTTGGGAAACTCCATACAGACAGTAAACTGAGCTCAGAACAGAATCGCTTGAGTATTTTTTGTTCGCTGTTAGAAATACACAAATTTCATGATTTCATGAGTAGTAGATAAGAGAGACAGATTTCTGGGCCCTTATGTCAATCCAATGTGCTGTTTTAAAATGGTAGCCAACCCCGATCATCTGAAACCACCCGACAAATGCCTAAAGTTGAATATACAGTAGGTAAAACGATTTGGGCATAATCCTATAGGTTATCTTGACGAAGCATGGTGGTGGCAGCATCATGGGCTCAGACTGCTTCTGTTCAGCTTGGACTGGAGCTCTAGTCACGATAGAGGGGGGAATGGATAGCTTAAAGCTTTGGAATGGCCAGATATGAATCTGTGTGCAATTCTGAAACATGAATGTTTGATGGCACTTCCTGGTTTGCTGGAATGATGTATAGGTGTCGAGGGGTAGCAGCCAGTCCATAAAAGGAAAAGTGAGAAGGCTGGAAGTCCCGACTCGGGTTGCTCCTTGTCTTCTGCAGAGGGGCCAATTAAAGGGCGTTCAGTATATCCTGATGAGTAGAGTATGCTCCGCCAATGATGAGTCGCTAGATTCATATCTGAACAAGCATCAAGTTTGACAAGCCTTGTGTCAAGTTTCCATTGGCCAGGCATAGTTCTAGATGCTTTTTAAATTATATTTTTAAAACACGGCTCGTAGATGATGATCTTACTTCAGGTATCCAGAGTCGAGGCACCTTGATCATTGTGTCAGTGTCCAAACAGGTGGTTTCTTCATAAATGACACTGTTATGGTACTGCGTTTCAAAGTTATCCAGAAATTGCTGAGGAGGTGTTATTTTATCTGCAAGGCACACATGGATGATGCATAAATCATCGAGGCATTTGGCAGCACCACTGATAGGGCAATAGATATGATGGACCCTGGGAATGTACCTTCAACCTATGAGCTCTTTCCAGTCGGAATAGCAGCCTTGGTCGCATAGTCTCCGCTTCTGGCAAGAGACCAAACCGCTTAGCTATGGCATTAGTGCAAAGTAGATGACTGGCTGCAGAGGCAGAACTACCATAATACTACTAATAGTCAAACAAACATCATGTACATTCTCTCGAAATCCATACTTAGATCGAGATCTTGTTTGTTCTGTTATAATAGCAAGTCTGTTGTTTGTTTGTTTGCCAAAAGACATCCATGTACAGTATGTAAATATTAAAACACTTAGTGGCATCCAATTACAAGAGAACAATCATCTTTGAAAGTGATAACACAAGCTCTTCACATTGGACAACATCGCTCCACCTTGTCATTATTATTTATTTTCCAGTAACAGTATACCGCTAACATTTGATTCCTTTTTGGACTGCTTTTCCCATTTATTTATTTATTATATGATGTCAAGCATATCCAAACACAAAAAAACAAAACTTTTCCAACAGTTACAGAAATACCAAAAAGTGCCCCATGGCAAAAGAAAAAAGGATGATTGGTAGAATCACCAGACTCCATTCGGTCATGCTTGATTGGAGAAGAGCTCTCCTCCTCGTTAGGACCCGCACGCTCGGCTCCCCAGCGTCCTGCAGAGAGTTGAACTCGGACTCGCAGCATTATCCATCTACCTGACATCAGGCCAAAAGCACTACGTGCTTGCCAAAGGCAGCACATGAAAGCGGGATGTGAGCTTGAGTTTTATTGAAGAAAATGAAGGAGATGGGACTGTCGTCTCGCTGAAACACACTGCAGCAGCCTTCTTTTCCAGGAACTGGCCATCATACTGAAATAACAGGCTGAGGCTTGTCAGATTTGATCATTGCACTGGTGCGGGGGTTGATGATCCCTCTCTCTCTCTCTCTCTCTCTCTCACACACACACACAATACTAGGAGAAAAGTTTGAAGATGAAAACAGTGTAAGAAGGCACATTCCATAGTTAACCTCATTAGTTTCAGGCTCAGAGGAGCTTCACAGTTCACACGTCTGCCTGACGAGTCTTTTAAAGCCACAGTTAGAGACTGAACTACAACAAGTGGCTCCTCCACTAGTGGATTTTGAAAAACATTAAAGAAAAGTCTTCAGATACAATGGAGCTCATCAGCTTCTGAGGAACAAAGTAAAGAAAAGTCATGTATTATTAATTTGTCTTCAAAGACAAAATCTATGCTTTACTGTATTTATCCATTATTTTATGCCTCCACAGTACGAGCTTTATTCTGGAGTAGCTGGATTTGTGACGGAAATAAGCTCTTGATGTGATGACACACATTCACTCACACACATTAATAAAAGTCATTTATTCTGATCAATCCAAAAAACTTTAAGGCTGACCAAGAAGCCACGAATGCACTGCTGTCTTCACTTTTTCATCAGAAGTGAATTTTCATCCTTGTAGGGCTGCTTTTAGTGGATCGAACGGCCAAACGTCTAATGCAGCGAGATCAGGATTATAGTAACGATGATTTAACACCTTAAAATATAGTTTTCGCAGAGTGTGGACAATGGGGGCATCTATGTTTGCTCGTACCAGACTTACAAATGAACTGATGTAGCACGTTCACCTCTGCACAGCAGTGATCGGGCAGACAGAAGCCTTGACCAGAAAGTGCTGATAAAGCAGTGTGACCAACAGACGTTTTAATATAACTGGAGTGCGGATAATTTTTTGACTCACCCTCATACAGTATATCATAGTATGGTATAACGTGTACAATACAATATATAGTTGAAGAAATGGACTGAAGATTTTGCTTTAGAGACTTTTTTTTTTTAACTTTGCTCATTCTTAGTTAAAGGGTTACCAAACAAACAAACAAACAAACAATTCTTTATTGAAGAAATGTGATTATGTTGCCTTAAAAAAAGATTACATTTATAAAATTTATTTATTTATTATAAAATTTATTATGAGAAATGTGTATGAAATTGAATACCCCCCCCCCCCACAGATACACCCATTGAAATGGCATGTCTCTCCACTCTTCTCCTCAAGGGGGCACCAAATCCAAACCCAACTTACTGTCAATGATTTAATCTGTAACTAATGGCACTGAAAAGATATCTGTGTGTGTGTGTGTGTGTGTGTGTGTGTGTGTGTGTGTGTGTTGCTCCAGGAAAAAAAAAAACTTGACTTAAATTTCATTGCTTTCTGTAAACACTTAATGGAAATGCCAATAAGAACTGATTATTCCCCCACATGTTTCCAGCTGTGTCTCCTCCTCAGAAGGCCACCGGATGTCACTGTATAACTGAGAGCTCCAAATAAATATGATTGGTGGTGTTTATTAAGACTTGAATGTCGGACAAACACACATCACTGAAGGAGGTTTCTCGGAAGAGCTTGCTCTTGCAGGAAAGAGAGGCCAGTATCGTCTGAAACGGGAAGATTTTAAGATAATAAGCTATTTCGGGAAGGTTCTGTTGATCTTCAACAGAGATTTATTACAAATTTGTTCATGACATGTCACTTTTATTTAAAGCAGCACTAACTAAACTAACCAAAACAAGCCCCCTTGACTTACTCCACCATGCTCTGTCTGCTGTTTTTAGGTTAATCCCTGAATTTTCTGACATTCAGCTCACATCAGATTCTCTTTCTTTGTCCTTTGCTCTTTTCTCTTTTTTTTCTTTTAAGTACTGCAATTGCAGATCTTGGGGTTGTTTGTACTCAGATGCACTTATTCACACAGTTTCGTTTTTTCAAGCTTCTCTTCTTTTCATGCACACCCAGCCCAAATGCATTCCACGTATGATTAAGTGCTCATTCCATGGACTGAATCGCTGTGTTCAGGTTGTTAATTAACTCACAAACTGGACTTGACCTTGTCTGCAAGCATAAAAAGCTGCACTCGATTGCCACAGCAATGAACCGTCCCGCAATTATAGATGAAAGTCCCTTTGCGCGGGGACGCTTCATTCCATTTTCTGGTCCCTCGATGAGAAAATGGCCTCCGTCCTTGCAAATGCAATCTCGGCTCTCTGGATCAATTTAACACGTGGTAAAAAAAAAAGAGGTTTTATGTTTGTGAAGCATGGAAATAAAAGAAGTAGACGATTGGCGCAACATCACCTTTTCAGATGATTTGGCTTCATGAGGTTGGCCAACACTCTCCACTTGTTTATGGCGAATGTGTGAATAAGCTCGGCGGTATCTGCTACAATACTGCATCTATTCTTAGGTTTGTTTTTATTCTCATTACAGAAAAATCTATAATAAAACTAGAGACAATTCCTGGAGAAATTGTGACATATGGGCTGAAAGATGGTCTAGCACTTTTCTTGAGCAGATGTTGAAGGTGTCTCACTCGTAGCCCAGACTTACATGATAACCGAAGAACAGGATATCTTGGGAACCTTTGGGGTTAAAGCTTTGCTATTTCGATTTTTTGACTGAGGGGGTTCTTATTCTTGTTAGAGGTCTTTGTATTCCCAAAATGTGGTCAGGATGGGAGTTTTAGAAGAAGTCTTATTTTAAGTGGATTTTTGGAAAAATCTTTAAAGTTAGAGTTCATGTTATCCTAGGAGAAAACCGGATTTATGTCAAGTCCAAAACCAAAGTTCATGACTCCCAATCAGTTTGAGCAATCTTCTCAATGTTTACTTTGCAGCAGTTTTATGGAAGTGTGTTTGAAATTGAAGAATCAGTACTTTAGAGTCCCTGTCTCTCTAAACTCTAAAACCCCATTCATTCTCAATGTAGTGAGTTCTCATCCAGGTTTGAATTAGGTTACTTATTTTGGATCAACATGATTTCTTCTCTCACAGCACTCTGGAGACATGGCTAAACATTGTTGTTGTTGTTTTTAATAAAAGTGATGGGCCTGGTGAAGTAGGGATTGGGCCACTTTATGCACCAAGCCCTCCATCCATAGCTACATAAGTTAATTCTATACATAAGTTAAAATATTAAAAATATTCCATGTACAATTTCAATGCAGCTATTTAAAGGTTTGATTTTTGGTAAGATTTTTTCAGTCAACATAATACAGTCTATGATTACTGTACTGTATGTGTGAGTGTTTCTTTTTGACATTCGACTTTGCTTTAACCTTGACCTTGTCTGAATAATTTCCAAATCTAGCCATTATTTTAAACAATCATGCAAACATTTGATCTTGTGACATCATGCTTACAAGAATCACATACACACAGTGACATACAAATGATCTCATAAACACTTAGTATGAATTGAGATGAGAGACAGTGATGTAGTGCTTCAGTGGCATTTGGTGGTCCCTCAGCTCCAGGTTCCTTGTTTCAATCTCCTTAGTTCAGCTGACTGTAGAGGTTCACATTGTCCATGTGGGTTTCCTGTGGGTTTCTGGCTTCTTCCCAGGTTATATAAACATGCCTGTGGGTGGATTGGCTAAAATAAATTGCCCTAAGGTGTGAATGAGTGGAGAAATGCTGTCAAATCCAGGACATATTCCTGCCTAACATGTAGTGTTTTCAGGACTAGCGCCAGACCCACCACAACATTGAACTGAATAATGTGGTTAATGGAAGTTACAGAGCGAGTGAGAGGAACAATTAAGGTCACCAAAGTCTTAGGATAAAGCCTTTAACTCTTACATTACACTTCATTGGTTTTGAGCAAGCCAAAGGTTACAGTTTCTCACTTTGGGGTTTTATGTAGTTTGGCTATTTGTATCGATTTACATTCAGTGGCTTGGTACTGTAGATGGTTTTATCCAAAAAAACAAAGACATTCAAGCTTAAAAAAAAAAAAAAAAAAAAAAAGCATTAATTGTTTAAAGGAGGCAGATTCATGGTGCCAAGATTTGAACTCACAAAATAATCATAACCACATAAACAAGTCCCATTATTGACTCAGGCCTAAAACATTTCCGCCAGTAGAGCAAGAACATCAGTGGTGATATTATTAACAGATGCAAACTGCTGCAAATGCTAAACACTGCTGAAGGACTTGCACAGAATTCTTATGCTCTTCAACCATGACCATTGTGTTTTTTCTTTATTTTTAATTTCAGTTATTATCTACCTCCAATGCTTTTTGACTACCTACTGCACTGTATATGCTATAAAGATAGTTGTTTCTGTTGAATTTAGCTCTTAATCTCTAGTCCAGGTTTCTGCACACTGATTCAGTCTCCAAAATTACTACAGTACTTGTATGCTAACATTCCCATTATCTAACAATTCTCTGCCGTACATTTAGGTACATCATATTCTGGGACTTTTCAAATCCAAATATTTACTCCATTCCTTCTGTGGTGAGGGAGAGGAGATGATGTTTCTAGGAGACAGCGATAAACCCTAATCGTTATCCATTATGTATGCAATACTGTTGAAGTATTGTGTCCTATTAAACACAACATCAGCGTTCAAGTTCTCAAAAGAAATAATGAAAATATAGCACCAACCAAGACATTATCAGCGAAAACACTAAACACATCATAACTATTTCAATATAAGCAGTGCTCCAGGGTGAGAAGGTCTTTTTGCCTTTAATACCGCTGCAATAGGAATTCATATTCTGTACATTTACTGGGGTCTCATGAGCGCACTCTGAGCTGGCACTGTAATAGCAGGGACTTGGTTTCTCAACTTCCAGAATGAGGCTTTGATTCATGGAAGATATTCAAGTCGTGTATATATATATATTCCAATTGTGGCAAAATTGGATATTTACAACTCTGTTGCATCATGCCATCATCCCCGTGAAACAACACATTAAGAGGAAACACAGCGCAAAAAAATAATAAAGCGCCAACGTTGAAGAGAATTTGGCCGCTTGGACTTTTCCCACCGGTTTCGTGAGAACTGTTTAATGTGTCAAAACCGAAGACCAATCTGTTCTGACATGCTATAAAACAAGCCGTTGTAAATGTGAGGATTGGGGATAATTTTCATGTAGATAGCAACCCTTCAGCTTCAACGCACAAGAGCGGGTGATTTATGAGTGCTGCTTTAGAACCGTGTTCCCTTCACATCATGCAAATCTTATCAAACCTTATCTCATTGTGCCGAGTCCTCAACCCATCCACCCCTCCCTCCCCCCCCCCTCCCCCCTCCCCGCTATCAGCTCGTCGTACCATCATATCAATTATTTCCGGGCTGCTGCAGGACCTGTCGAGCCATCCATCACTCACAGCCGGCCTTTTCAGAAAACCGGAGGCCACAAGACACAGCCACAGAGATCATTTGTAAACGTAGGGAAGAACACTCGGTGCTCGGCAGCATGTCAAAGTGCCCTTTGAAAGTTTTCCCTGGCTGACGATGATGAAACAAAGATGCACATCACTGCTGAGGGGAAGAGTAGGAATGAGATGTCATATTTGCTGTATATTCAAAAGCATCGCAAGCAGCCACAAAGGGATCGTCTTTAAATTTAAATGTGTCCACCACGGCCCGGCAGGCCCGCGAACGGAGAACTGAGATGGAAATTTGATTTCCTTTAAGGCTTTGGGAAATCTGATCAAATATGTGAGATGATCAAAAGATCAAATAGTTTTCTTCTCCCTCAGTGCTGTAGAGTGTGTGGCTTAGAGTGCATCTAGTCTGGATTTACTGTAATGCCTTGAAAAGATCTACTGTAAAACAGCATGATGGGTTTTTTTTTGTTGTTAGATATGGACGTATGACCTCTTGAGTTTTCCACAATTAAAACACAGAAAAACAGAAAAACAAAAAAAAAAAATATATATATATATTTATATTGTTTGTTCGTTCACTCATTCGCACTTTTTTCCCAGAACAGTTCATCTTTGTGTCTTAAAATAACAACTGACTGTCTGCTGTTGTTGCTGTTGCTTAATTCCAAATTTGTTATTGCATACTTTTGAAATTTCCAGTATTCTTAGAAAATAAATACAAACTTGTGTCCAAATGTGGTGCAACAGAGAAAAATATATTCTTAGGAGATGATGAGTTTGAATCGTAAAAATGGCCTCCCAATCCATGGCCAGGACCCAAAGGAAAAAAAACTAAACAACTATGGCCATGTTTTTAGGATCGATGGGCCATAATCTCACTATTAAACATCAATCAGTCTGATAGTAGCCAGTCATAGGCATTTGGGTATGTGGAAGAGGGCAGATAGTCATTTTCTTCTTGGCATGTTAACGTACCCTGTAATGCAGCATGATGAAAAAAATAGTGTGATCTAAATAAGAAGACTGATCTTTACAATAAAAAAAAAAAGATTTTAGAGGATAATTAGGGATAATTATGTGTTTTACTGTTCCTCTGAACCACTTCTGAAATTGGAAAAAACACATTCAGTGACATGTAAAAAAAAAAAAAAAAAAAAAGCTACCCTGAACATGATTACTTACTCCATACACTCGTGCGCTCTCACTCTGAGAGAAAGAATAAGTGGTTTTACAGAAGTTACAAACAGATTGTCACGTTCTGCTATGGTGTTGGACTGTGGGCTTGGTGTTGAGGCATAGATGCAGAGGGGATGCAGTGAAACAAAAAGAGTCTTTAATAATAAAATGCAAACAAAAAGCAAACATGAACATGAACCACGGAGGTTGGCTAAAAACATGGAGCATGCTAACAAACAAGAACTCAAAATACAAACAGACTCGGGATGACATGATCTAATACAGTACAGACATGGGGATACTAACTGGACGAGACAAGACATACTAAACAGCCTAGAGGACTAAACACAAGGGACTATGCATGCAAGGGATAAACAAACACAAGACAGGCTTGGCTAGGTCTATTGGCTGAGCTGCACATTAGCTGCTAAGCTAGCTCATAGCTAATCAGACTAATGGCTACACCAGCCAGTAGCCTGAGACACAAGGGAATGAACAGACAAGGTACACAGCAGACTAGGTTATGAAACAGACTAAGAACTCTAAAGGTTAGTGGCTAAAGATGTTAGTACCTAAACAGACTAAGAGCTAAGCAGACAATGAGACTAGACAGACACGAAGACTAGACAGACTAAGATCTAGACATGTTAGTATCACCCTCATTAGTATTGAAACAGACTACTAGCTAAACATGCAATGGGGGTTACTTACACAAAAGGGTAAACACAAAAGGCTAATTCTCCTAGAGGCTAATCCTGCTAGGAGACACAGAGACATAAACTAAATCAAAGCAAATACAAACTTAACTTAAAATGCTCCTGAAACAAAAAGGCCAACCATACTGTTTAAACTAAAACAGAAAAGAACAAAACAAAACCCACATAACAGAAATCAATGCTCGACCCAGTTTCCCAGAACAAACAGGTATTTATAAAAGTGCTAATGACCCTCCTCAGTTCAGGTGAGCATCCACGTCACCTGACCGAGGAGGCTTCTGGGAAACTGAGTCTAGGAACAAAAACTACAACTAAAAAACACTGCCCTCTAGTGGGCAACCCTCACACAGATACCTGTTCTTTTTTTTTTTTTTTTTTTTAAATAAAGCTGTAAGTCTCTTAACCATACACTATAAATCAATCTTAACTGAAATCGATGAGGCACTGCTCCAGAAACTCGAAAACACCAAAACTTAGTTTTAAGGGATGATGTATCATGGCAAACGAGTAAATGTGTGTTTTTCCACTTTAATCAGATGACATTGTCAAAAAGAGCGACAGCAGAAACCTTTCCCGAAGACACGTTAACGTGACTGCGGGATAGATTTCCATTCAGCACAAGCATTTACCACATTGTAGCATTTGTGCGTAAATCATCATAGAATCTGCACTGCTCACTCCCTCCTCGTAGCTCGTATCAGTCATAGCCAAAGCTTGTTTCACTCCTACAGACCGAAACACAAATGTTGAAGAAAGAAACACCCTTTAAACCTACTGTGATTCATCTCAGAGTGATCTTAAAGTCTTCCATCTCCCCAGACTTTTCCTTTTATGGACATTTTACTGATTTTCGACACACACCGCTCTCACCCTGATGAACTCATGGCAAGAGCTATGAAATGACACTAGAGGTCAGTGCTTGCTTACATCACCACTCTCTCCAAACTGACATGCACAAGTCATTTTCAAGTTTCTCCACATGTTTTGGTGCTAATTGTTTAAAAAAAAAAAAAAGAAAAGAAAAAGGAATGTGAGTAGCACATGGTTTTGTTTGCACACATTTTTCACCAATGACTTCATATTTTAAAAAAAAACTTTTAAATTTCTATTATTTTTATGTTTTTAATATTATTTTTTCAAATATATTTTAATACTAAAGGTATTTGTGTAATTTCTTAAGTATTAATTTATTTTCATGGGAATTTTTTCTTTAACAAAATAATAATTCATCTTTTTTGTCCCACATATGTAATTTATTTATCTGTCTTCTTCCTTATAATTTTCTAATCTTATAATTGCAAGACGTTTTTTAAAAGGCTTTATGCAATGCATAAATTTTTACCGATTATATTTAACAGCAAAACAGAATAGAAATTTACTACTTTCTGACTTCTTTATTAACCATTTGATTTCATTAGTTATCTGCCTGCCTTAGATATTATTATTATTATTATTATTATTATTATTATTATTATTTGCTTTTTAAAATTATTTATTTATTATTTATTATTTATTTTCACACCATATTCTTCAAAATCACTCACTTATTTTCCCATAATTTTTTTTTACATAACTTTACATAACAAAAAAATATGATTTTCATTAATTACCATTAAATTAATTATCATTATCATTTAATTAATTAGTCATTTTGTTCTGTTAGTATTTTTTGTACCCATTTTACATACTTATGGTCTTTTATTATTTTTTTTACATATTTAGATGTATATATTTTTATTTTACACACAATTGATTTCCTTTCCACTTTACATGATAAATAATTTCATCAAGTTCCAGTTAGTGGCCTACAAAAGTCAAGCCCTACACTTTTACATCTTTCTCGCATGGTTACGAGTTAGCCCAGTGCAGTATGCTCACGTGTGAAATTGATATGATCCTCCTATCGAGAAGCTCGGAGTCACGTGACATTCCAAGGGGAACAAAAACATATTGTCGATATGAAAGATCGTGCTTCTTCTCTTTCCAGCAAAGCGTATCAGATCCTTAGTTTCCAGATTATTCTATTACCAAGCCTGCTGTTCCTCTCCAGATGTGAAATAAACCCAAGTGTATTTTTTTCTGCTTTTTCTACAAGAACAAATTTGGTGCTTTTAACCCTGAGAGAAATGCAGAGATGACAAGCTTCATCACTGAGGATTAAAACAGCATCTGCCAGATGCTCGGCTGTTTTCATTTTTTCTTTTTTTTTTTACTTTTTTTTTCTTTTTTTAGCTCACTTACATACTCTCTACATACTCTCTCTCTCTCTCTCTCTCTCTCTCTCCTTCAATAGTCTTCCATCTTGCCAACCATTTATCTTTGTCATGGTGACTTTATTGCATGTAAAGGCGGTTTGTGGTTCTCCTATAGTAGCACACACACACACACACACACATACACACACACTGCATTCCACAGCAGTGACAGCGCTCTCTGGAGATGTTTGCCTGCTATTGTCGCCGAGAGCCTTGAAGAACGACTCCGCTCGTATGTCGGGCAAATGATTTTATTTTCAAGTCTGACTTCCCCACTCTTCAACTGCTTCATGATCAATTCTTTTGCATTAAATTGTTCACGTAATTTTAAGTGCGTTTAAAAAAGAATAATAATTACCATGTGCAAATTGTTTTGCACATGATTGATCTATATTTACTTGTATTTTTCCCTTTTGTTTATTTTCATGTGATTTTTCATGTGATTCATAATTTTTTAACTTTTCATGTATGATATGTTTACAAGATGTTTTTAATTTCCATGATTCATTTCCAAATAAAAATCCATGACTTCTCATGATTTGCATATTTTCACATGCGCTTTTGTTACATAACGGAGTTATTTTTCTATGTGATTGTTCTTATGATTTCTTTCTTTTGATGTGTGCATAACGCCCCCCCGCGACATGGTTGCGTAATGGTTAGCTGTGTGACCTTGTACATTCAGGGTCAAGGGTTTAATTCCTGCCTCGAGGTCTGTGTGGATGGAGTTTGCATGTTCTCTCCGTGCTCAACCGGTTTTCTCCCACAGTCCAACGACATGTAGATCAGACTACTGTAACTGGTGTTTCCAAACACTGTAGTGTAATGAGCGTGTGTGTGAGTGTGTGTTTGTGTGCCCTGAGATGGACTGGCACCCCATACAGTGTGTATCCCGTTTCATCCCTGGCATAAGGTCTCCTATGACCCTGAACAGGATAACTGGTATAGTGACTGTTTTTTTCCCCCAAAAAGATGAAACTCTACGTATTTTTATGTAGTTGTTAAAATTATTTTTCATTTTTGATATTAGAATTCTTTCCCACACAGTTCATCATATTTTAACCTGAATTGTTTTTTTTTTACACACTACAAACCGGATTCCAAAAAAGTTGGGACACTAAACAAATTGTGAATAAAAACTGAATGCAATGATGTGGAGATGGCAAATGTCAATATTTTATTCAGAATAGAACATAAATCATGGAACAAAAGTTTTAGCTGAGAAAATGAATCATTTTAAGGGAAAAATATGGTGAATCAAAATGTCATGGTGTCAACAAATCCCAAAAAAGTTGGGACAAGGCCATTTTCACCACTGTGTGGCATCTCCCCTTCTTCTTACAACACTCAACAGACGTCTGGGGACCGAGGAGACCAGTTTCTCAAGTTTAGAAATAGGAATGCTCTCCCATTCTTTTCCCATTCTTTGTCGCACCTTCCTCTTTATGATGCGCCAAATGTTCTCTATAGGGGAAAGATCTGGACTGCAGACTGGCCATTTCAGTACCCGGATCCTTCTCCTACGCAGCCATGATGTTGAGATTGATGCAGAATGTGGTCTGGCATTATCTTGTTGAAAAATGCAGGGTCTTCCCTGAAAGAGATGACGTCTGGATGGGAGCATATGTTGTTCTAGAACCTGAATATATTTTTCTGCATTGATGGTGCCTTTCCAGACATGCAAGCTGCCCATGCCACACGCACTCATGCAACCCCATACCATCAGAGATGCAGGCTTCTGAACTGAGTGTTGATAACAACTTGGGTTGTCCTTGTCCTCTTCGGTCCGGATGACATGGCGTCCCACATTTCCAACAAGAACTTCGAATCGTGATTCGTCTGACCACAGAACAGTCTTCCATTTTGCCACACTCCATTTTAAATGATCCCTGGCCCAATGAAAACGCCTGTGCTTGTGGATCTTGCTTAGAAATGGCTTCTTCTTTGCACTGTAGAGTTTCAGCTGGCGACGGTGGATGGCACGGTGGATTGTGTTCACTGACGATGGTTTCTGGGAGTATTCCTGAACCCATTCTGTGATTTCCTTTACAGTAGCATTCCTGTTTGTGGTGCAGTGTCGTTTAAGGGCCCGGAGATCACGGGCATCCAGTATGGTTTTACGCCCTTGACCGTTACGCACAGAGATTGTTCCAGATTCTCAGAATCTTCGGATGATATTATGCACAGTTGATGATGATAACTGCAAAGTCTTTGCAATTTTTCGCTCGGTAACACCTTTCTGATATTGCTCCACTATCTTTCTGCGCAACATTGTGGGAATTGGTGATCCTCTACCCATCTTGGCTTCTGAGAGACACTGCCACTCTGAGAAGTTCTTTTTATACCCTATCATGTTGCCAATTAACCTAATTACTGTTAATTGGTCTTCCAGCTCTTCGTTATGCTCAAATTTACTTTTTCCAGCCTCTTATTGCTACTTGTCCCAACTTTTTTGGGATTTGTTGACACCGTGAAATTTGGAATCAACATATTTTTCCTTTAAAATGATACATTTTCACGGATTAAACTTTTGATCTGTCATCTATGTTCTATTCTGAATAAAATATTGACATTTGCCATCTCCACATCATTGCATTCAGTTTTTATTCACAGTTAGTTTAGTGTCCCAACTTTTTTGGAATCCGGTTTGTACATATTTACATACTTTTACATTAGATTCACTTATTTTCAGGTGTGACTTTTTCAAGTTTTTACTTCCGCAAAGTTTTTAAACTTCCATGATTTTTATGTATTTATTGTTATGTTTTAAATGATTAGTATATTTTCACATATTATCTCACACATGATTAATCTCCATGATTATTTCTTTTTTCTTTTCAATCTGTTATATTTATATCATGTAATTTTTTTTTTATAAGGAGTCAAACCTGGTCAAACCAGCACTTACATGGAACAAAACACCAGAAAAATCATTACAACAGTCTTATCCAGCTCACAGTTTATTTAAAACAAAACAGAGAACAGCTTCTCAGTGAGAAAGCCTGAACACTAAACATCTTGATTGCATTGTGCCAGCACTAACCCCCTTCTCAGACGCTCGTATGTCTGTATAGCTTTTTTCTCCCCGTGTAGCCTTTAGCCACAAATTCCTGAGCAGCGCTGCTCAGTCGAAAGCTTACAAGCTACGCTGATTTCCTGTCTCGCTGTAATGAGTAACATTCAGTCCTCCTACTCCTCCACTGCTGGAACCCCGCTCAGCTGGAACACACAAAAAACACTCATCATGTGGCAAATACACATCCCTGAATGTATCACATGGGGCAAAAAAATACTTAAACTCGAAACACATGTCCTGCTTATCTTAAACACAGCCAACCATGACATGTCTGCTGTTTAAATTTAGATTGTGTGTGTATGTCTGAGCCATGAAAGAACATTTTTAAAAACATGCTAACAGATGGTGAAAATAATCCCAGAACCTGGTATTTGTGCAGAATTTCACCAGAATTTCTCCAGTACAGAATGGAGGACGCCAGTTTCTCTCCTCTGACCATGAGATTGCTTTTCACATTAGACCATCTGCATTCCTCCTCACTGCAGGATGGTGAGTTGTTTCATATTGATGTTAATTTGAAGACACCAACACTTAAGAAGAGACGCATGGACATTTTAGACTAGTCTTAAATCTGGGCACCATTTCCCAAATGAGATTAGATTAGATTAGATCAGAGTAAATGAAATTAGATTAGATTAGATAGGATTACTAAACTATATTACATTAAAGTTTAGATTGGATTGGATTAGATTAAATACATTTAGATTAAATTAAATAAGATTAGATTAGATTTCATAAAACTAGATTAGATTAAATTAGATTACATAAAATAAGAATACATTGGATTATATTAGACTAGATTAGATTAGATAACATTAGATTATCTTAGATTAGATTTGATAGCATTAGATTAGATTACATTAGAATTGATAACATTAGATTAGATTAGATTAGATCAGAGTAAATGAAATTAGATTAGATTAAATAGGATGATTAAACTATATTACATTAAAGTTTAGATTGGATTGGATTAGATTAAATACATTTAGATAACATTAAATAAGATTACATTAGATTACATAAAACTAGATTAGATTCAATTAGATTACATAAAATAGGAATAGATTAGACTATCTTAGATTAGATTAGATAATGTTAGATTATCTTAGATTAGATTTGATAACATTAGATTAGATTAGATTTGATAACATTAGATTATATCAGATTTGATAACATCATATTATATTATATTAGATTAGATCAGATTAGATTAGATTAGATTAGGTGGCATGGTGGTATAGTGCGTACCACAGTCACTTTGCACCTCCAGGGTTCAGATTCGATGCCCGCATTTGTGTGCATGAAGTTTGCATGCTCTCCCTGGGACTTGGTGGGTTTCCATCAGATACTTCGGTTTCCTCCCACAGTCCAAAAACATGCAGATTACTCTGGCAATTAAACTGGCATTCCCAAATTGCCTGTAATGTGTGAATGAGCATGTGTGTGTGCCCTGCCATGGATTGGCACCCTATCAAGGGTGAACGCAGCCTCATGCTCCCTGTGTTTCCTGGGATACAGGATAAAGCAGTACAGATGGTGAGTGAGTGAGATTAAATCAGATTAGATTAGATTTATTGTCATTGTGCAAAGTAATGAAAACAGAACCAATGAAATGCAGTTAGCATCTAATCAGAAGCCCATAATTGACCTATTTAAAATAAATAACAATGTGGTAAATGCCTGTATGAGTCTGTACAGTACGTACAGGGGTGAGAGTAATGAATGTACAGAAGATACAGCAGGTTATAATGATATGGTATATATTGTACTATACAGTATCTGACGGCTCTAGTCACAAATGTTTCTTATCCACTTATTCAGAAATATATGTTCATGATGTTAGATGTACGAGGGGCGTAGAGGGGCGTAGAGTACTTTATTAACCCTGTTACTGTACATTGCACCAGTTGGAGAGCCGAACCATGAGATGTAATAATTCTACTAATTCTAATCCGTGAATGATGATGTTTTTTTTTCAAGTAGAAGTAGAACATCTTGAAAATCAATGGATAATGTGTCACCAACTTGTGGGAAAGATGCACCTGTCAGAAGGACTGTCCACACAATCATTTACCAACACCACTTGCACATTATAGGGCGTTATTTCCGACAGTCCTGACCTCACTCCAAGCCATTTGAACATGTTTGGGCTCTTACAGGAGTTTCTGAGAGGCCAGCACATCAAACGTGAAGCAGGCAGAGAAATAAAGGTAACTCTCTGTTATTCTATTATAAAAGTCCTGGTTTGACTTGAACGCCGCTGGTATAACTTTTGATGTTGTGTTGTTACGAAATGCTAATCAATAATACTGTGATGTAAAATTAGGTGGTCTAATGCAAAGTGGATTTATAGCCCTCATTCCCAGTGTTGTTATTTTCCTCCGGATCACATTTTATCCGAAGCAGTTTACATGTTAGAGGGTACACACCGATCCATTGAAGGTCAAGGATTTCTGGCAGTCTGCTTACCGCTAACCACCGAACAACAGCTGCCCCATGACTTTTCCAATCAATAAACAGAAAACTTGTTTAAACTGAATATTTTTTCTTCTTCTGCCTTAACACCGTGCTGTGTTTCTTATGTAGCTTTCCTAACATTCATTAGCTGTCAGCCGTGAGCAATGTCTGGAGAATTTAAGTGTGCTTGTGTCTTGCTCTGTGATTTACTATACTGGAGCCTTGCCACAGGGTTACTTTTAATCGTTTGTGATGATGCTTTGAATATTTCAAGCACCGACTGCATAGTAAAAGTTAAACAGCATATATACAGTATATGTTCGAAATCTTTAACGGCGCCTTTCAATCCATTATCAGAGGGTAAGATTGAACACCTTTGTTCAGTGTGACCTTCTTCTCCCTAAACGTAAAATGTGAACATGGAGGCTTGCAATGACTAATGCTTTTCATGAAAAGAACTGCGATAATCAATCGCAAGGAAGGCTTATTGAGGACGTCCTTCGTTGTGTCTTTTTGGAACCTGTAATAATAATTACGCTTTCACCGCTACAATCAGTGGTGCTAAATCACCATGTTCGTTTAGTTTGATTGGCCAGTTTAACCTCAGTCAGGGTTACCTAAATTAATTCTCCATTAGAGACATTAACTTTACACTCCCACTACATTCCAACACTATAAATATATTTAAATTATATTAAAAAATTCTTTTTTTTTTTTACTTACTTTTGTCTGCATGTAAACATTAAATTAGTTTTCAGGACAAAAACTAAAAAGTTAAAGCAGTTCCTATGAAAGAATATAATATAATTAATATAAAGTCGTAAATGTATTATATAATGAACCATAAGAGACCATAAGTGCACCAAGCAGCTGTTCTAATATTAATATCCCAAACGATACCTCATCTATTTTTCCATTCCTCACACTTTTGTCTAAATCAGTAGAAATGATATGAGCAATCTTTTACTCAAATTTTCTACCAAGGTTCTTTTTTTGCAAGCATCCTGAAAAACCCCCTTCCAGGTCTCACTTTTCTTGGATCATCTGAATAATAGAAATGAAGCAAACTGTACGATGGATATTATGTGGATTTCAGTCCATGTTAAAGAGTGCAAAAAAGGGGAAAAAACAAAGAGAATTTTTTTTTTCTTGCAGGAATATACAATATGTTTTTCTGCCTGAACTTACCAAGCGTTATTGTTTCTTGAATTCTGGATTTGACTTTACTTCTTGTGTTGTTACACTATCTGTTTTTCCCCCTAACCCTTTAATCGCTGTTTGCACATTGCTTGACTCCTTATCTGTTTGGCGAATGCAGTTTTGGCCAGTAATTTTGTCTCTCTGTTTATATCTCACCTTTTTTTTCCTTTTAATTTGCAACTGCATCCGTTTCAGCTCCCAGGATTGTGAAACTAAAGCAATATTTCAAAAATAGTTATTAATTGCACCCAGTGATTTCATAAAAAAAAAATACTTGTATGTTTGTGTTCAGCAAAACATTTTATTTCCCCATCTAGAGATTACTATCACAGGCACTTAAACGCTTGAAATCCCAAACTCTGACCAATGGAGCCTGAGAGAAACGCATCGAACGCATTCAATTAGCTGATCTGCTGAATACCGGGGAGTAAATCCTAATCTTGACAGAAAGATTCACTGAATCACTGATCCACTAAATAAGAGCAGAGTGAGTTTTTGCTCAGGATTCACTTAATGGAAGAAACACAGTAGAATTGTGGCATATACAGTATGTACTGTAACTGCAAATGCGACTTTTAAAAACAGTAATCAAACACACAGCATGGTATATTTGCTAAAAGTTGTATACAAATAAAAAATACAATTGAATAAGAAGTCTAAATAATACTAGCCTGTCATGTCATGTTCAAAATGACTTACTGTAAATCAACTTTTTTCCCAATCTGATGCATATAACATGATTGTGGTGGAGCTTAAAGCTTAAACATACATTATAAACAGTTTGACAGCAAAACAAGATAAAAGCCATTTTTAGACTTTCATTCATTTTGATAAATTATTATACACTGGGAAACATTCTATCTATCTATCTATCTATCTATCTATCTATCTATCTATCTATCTATCTATCTATCTATCTATCTATCTATCTATCTATCTATCTATCTATCTATAGTATCCAGGTTCAATCCCGCCTCGCATGCAGGTTAGGCTAATTGGTGTTTCCAAATTGCCTGTAATAATTTTTTTATTTTTTAGAGTTTCTAGATATTCTTTCTTTAGATTTGCTTTCAACAGTCACTAGCACTGTTTTTTGCTGCAGTTGGGGGCCAGGAAGTATTTCATTATTTATAAAAAAGAAAATTTAAAAAGAAGAGATAATCACACAACTTTCAGGAGATGCACAATCAGTTTGTGTATAGGAGGCAACAGGTACATGTGTCGCATTGCGTTGTGTGCTTGGGTGCTGTATGCCTGGTTATGACTGTTAATCCTCGTTCTCCAAACAGGATTTCTGAAGACTGTTTTAACCCTATGGGACCACAGACATCTAGTAAATGCAGTTGGCAGAAGCCCAGTAGGACTTTATGTGGTGCCTCCCTGTAGTATGATAAGGATGACATTGAAACTAGAAGTGGAGGAGGCTGATGATGCGATGTAAAATATTTTTATCTTTTTTTTTTACCTCAAGATCTTCAACAAACTTAAAATGGTAATTAAAAGAATTTGTGTGCAACAAAAAAAGGTACACTACAAAACACATTAAAATCAAGAGTTTGCTATTTTTTATTATTTTTTTTTAACTCAACCAACTCTATTATTGACCCAAATTGCATTGTTACATGGCAATAAACACAACTGCAGGCTGATTTATCACTAGGGCAGGTAGAAATATAGCATTTGCTAAATCCACACTGATATAATCAAACAATTTTGACATAAAAATTTGGCATGTGGTTTTTAACAGCCTCGTGACTCAACAGCTTGTAATACATCTTATACATTTTAAATAAACATCTCATTTTTCACAAAACTGCAAAACAAGAGATCTTTTTTTTTTTTACTGTCAAACAAGCACACATATTTAAAAAAAAAAAAAAAAAAAAAAAGGCTGCCTGAATTCTTCAATGCTTTAAATATATACAGTACCCACTGAATAGAAGCGTATCAAACTCTGGCTATGATTAAAATGATTCACTTATTCTATTAGTCATCTTGTGAATGAAAGTGGAGTTAATTATCTTAATTGTGAACAAAATGAGTCGCTGATTCAAACATTGATCCACTGAAGGAGAATGACTGAAGGTCATGAATGAATTAATTCACAGATCTGATAAACCAAAGATGATCAGTGGTTAGTTACAGTATGACCAACAGGACTGACCTGTACACAAGATGATTCACTGGAGACAAAAAGAAAAAAGGGTCACCTAAATCCACAACAAGAGATTGTTCTGATGGTGAACACAAACTGAGCAGATCTTGGTCATTCCCAAAATTATTCATTAGATGATGATCAAATCTCATTCATGATAGAAATGATTCACTGACGCAACCTACTTTAAATCCAACAAGATGGAATCTCAGTTTTGATGGATATGATTCACTGATTTAAAAACCGCTACATTGGGGTGGTGGTGGCTCAAATGATTAAGGCTGTGTGTTAATGATTGTAAGGTTGGGGGTTTGAGCCAAGTTGTCAGTGTTGAGCTCTTGAGCAAAACCCTTAACCCCCATCTGCTCCAGGGGTGCAGTAACCTGGGTGACCCTGCGCTCGGACTCCAGCTTTCTAACTGGGATATGTGAAATATTCCTTTCACTGTGCTGTACGGTGTGAAAAATAATGAAATATTTGCAGTTTAGGTTATATTAGAAATGATTTACTAAAGAACTGTGATAAATTGTGGTATGTATATATATATATATATATATATATATATATATATATATATATATATATATATATATATATATATATATGGTAGAGACGACAAAGAGAAGATTCACTAAAGGAGGGGGAGAAGTGATTTTAGCTCATGATAGAAAAGATTCACTGAATGTGAAAGAAGTGATTCTCGGTAATGACTAAATGGACTCATTTACTCAAAGACAAAATAGTTTTATGACAGACAATCAAATTTCGAGTCATGACTGAAACAATTCCCTGGCGAAATTATGCACGAATCATATTTGGAACAGAAGCAGTCACAAATATGAATTGCATAATGTTTTTATTTATTTATTTATTTATTTATTTTTTGCTTTTTTATGGGGGGGTGGGTGGGCGGGGGGGGGATGCTGACAGCCACACTTTTCACAGAAACTTTTGTTTAATGATCATGAAATGATGAAATATGGTATGGAAATGTGGTGTTTTTGGTCTGCAAAATTGTATTATATTATTTGCAATTCTGAAGCCTGTGAAGAAAATGGCAGGAACTGTTATCTAACCATTTACTTTCGTGACTCGTTCAAATAGACTAAGTCGATTGTTAATAAATCATGCTTAAACATGGGTTAAGATCAATGATTTGGAGCGTTTCTTACTGTATGTCTGACTACAAACACAACAAACACTCCTTTCTCTCCCTGATGTTGAAGGCATGCTATAGCTTTATTACTCACTCTATTGCTGAGCTACAAAATCTCCTCTTATTGTGGTCCTGGAGACCAAAAGAAAATAATCAGCGCATGAAAGGCTCATGCTGCGATTCGGTTTACCATCTGGATTTCCCCTGGTTCGTGTGTTGATTTTGCGGCCAGCCCTTGCTCTGGGAATGTGCTGGATTACAGAAAGCACACAAACAAGGAAAGCTAACAGGCGGACCGCAAGTTCTGGGCACGAAACATGTATTCGTTTGTTCTCATGATTAATAGGAGATATGAGAAAAAGTAAATGAGTGTAAAACGAATGATTCATCATTGTTGGACGTGTTAATGGCATCATGTGTGTTAAGTGATATATAGTTCGTTAATGCAGAAGCTTGTTTTTCTGAAAAGAAAATAAATCATGAACCATGAGCTGCGTGACTGTATTGTTTTTGGTTGCAGTGATGTACTGTATTGCTGTTTGGTAAACATTGAACTCGGTTACTTTTATTTGCTTCATATATCTGGATGGTTATAAAAAAAAAAAGTTTAATAAAGCAAGGATGGTCTATCATCCCCCAAAATGAAAGTGTGTGTACAAGTCTCACTTCAAACATCATCTCTTTGAACCTTCTGTATAACCATTTGACTCACTGGTACAGATGGAGATCTTCAATAAGGTAGACTGTTTTACATAATCTTTTTTTTTTTTTAATGGAAATGGCCCTGGAAAACATACCTTAGTCTTTCGATCCAGATTTTTCAAGCCAAGTAAAGGCAGTTTGACTGACCCACCAAACATCTTTTCCCACAAACCAACAGTAAGTACCTATAATTACATCATGGTCTCAGTGCTAACAAGAGGTGGGAGGATGTAACTGACTACATTTACTTTATTACTATGCTTCACTACAATACGCATGTATCTGTATTTAACTTGAGTAGTTTTGTTAGAAGATTCTTTTTAATTTTACTCCACTACATCCTACAGATAATATCCTGTACTCCTACTTAATAACTAGTATAAGAATATGCGAAGAAGGAATTTCACGGTGCTGTAATGTATATGTGACAAATAAAGGCTTAATTTAACTTAAGGAATATTTGCCCCAGAAAACTTCTACTCAAACATGCGGATTGTGTACTTTGGGTCTAACATCCTTGAAAATATTTTATGAAGATTTGTGATGATGACTCAAACAAATGTGTATACAGTATTTGTGGATACTTTCTTCACATAAACAAATTTATAAATGCTTTTATAAATTTTGAGGCCAGTTACAGTACATGGTGGAGAAGAATAGCAGCCATTTTGAAAACCTGTGTTTAAATATAATCTAAATCGATTATGCTTATGTACATTTTGCTATGGCATATCCAACAACTTGTACAGTATCTCTATCCCTCCATCTAGGAATCTCTGTAGTCCAACTAGGGGCTGTAGAGACCAGTGGTGACCAATGTATAGATTCTTATTTTTACAACTACTGTATGGTAGATCCTTCGGTCAACATTTGAGCAACTTGGGAACGCCATTTACCCTAATGTCTTTGGACTGTGGAAGGAAACGTCTCGGGTTACATTGCTGTAACCCTGTTCCCTGAAAGGCGGGAACGAGATGCTGCGTGAAAACGCTATGGGAACCAGTTTGTTGCGTTGCCGGTCGTTGAAGCATGCTGTGAAAACACGCCAAAGTTTTTGGCTATATATAACCTCGACAGGTGACGTCATCTGATTAGATGTAGGCGTTGGTTATAAAAACAGGTGAGCCAGCAACAACCTCAGATTAATTTGTCTGAACATTCGTCCGGTCACGTGGTAGTGCGGCATTGCGACGCAGCATCTCGTTCCCGCCTTTCAGGGAACAGGGTTACAGCAATGTAACCCGAGACGTTCCCTTTCAAGGCTCCACTCGACGCTGCGTGAAAACGCTATGGGAACGAGAATACCAACGCCGCCGCACTACAGGTGTCTGGACCCCAAGGTTGTGTAGCGTGTGCGCACAAAGCCAAGAAGGTCTCAGAGCTATGCCTGGGCAGCTAACTCGGGGGCAGTGAGCCCGGAGTAGCATGAACATCCAGATTTATAAATGTAAGAAATGTGTGCGGGGAGGAACCAACCCTTCACGCCACACAATTACTGCAGGGGATACCTCCTGCTGGTGAGACTGGGACGATCACCCTGGTTGGGTGAGCCCTGCTTCCCAGAGGCGAAGTGAACCCACGCGCCTCATAGGAGAGGGCAATATGCATCTCTCACCCAGTATAGTGGCGCTCTGACTTACGCCACTAGCTGATGCGGTGGACGTGAATCTGAAGAGCACATACTGGATAGTAAGTGAAGTTTCTCCTGCTCCGAAGCTGTAAAAGGCGGAGGACAGAAGGCTTCAAACAATGCAGCTAAGAAAATCCTGAGGGTACTAGGGCACAAGCCCAAGGACAAGCTTTTCCTGCAGAAGCTCCAGCACTGAAACATTTTGGCAGTGGACTGGGTCTACCTGCTTGGCACACACTTGTTGCAGGGGAATACCTCTTGCTAATCCAATAGCTGAGGCGATCCCCTGGTTGAATGAGCCCTGATTCCTAGAGGCGAAGTGAGCCCACGCGCCTCATAGGAGAGGGCAATAGCATCTCTCATCCAGAGCATGAAGAAGTTGCTCTGACCTACGCCACTAGCTGATGCGGTGGATGTAGATCTGAAGAGCACAAGCTGGACACAGCAAGTGAAGTCTCTCCTGCTCCGAAGCTGTAAGCGCGGAGGACAGAAGGCTTCAAAAGCAATAGGGTGCCTGTTGGGTTTATAGAGCTTTCGGAAGATAGTTGAGAGAGGATGCAGTTACGCACATCCTGAAAGTGCTAGGGCACAGACCCGAGGACGGAAACTCCAGCACTGAAACAATTCGGCAGTGGACTGGGTTTACCTGCTTAGCAGACACTTGCTGCAGGGGAATACCTCTTGCTAGTGCAATAGATGAGGCAATCCCTTTGGCTGAAAGAGCCCTGATTCCTAGAGGCGAAGTGAGGCCACGCGCCTCATAGGAGAGGGCAATAGCATGTCTCATCCAGAACATGTAGAAACTGCTCTGACCTACGCCACTAGCTGATGCGGTGGACGTAGATCTGAAGAGCACAAGCTGGACACAGCAAGTGAAGTCTCTCCTGCGCGGAGGACAGAAGGCTTCAAGAGCAATAGGGTGCCTGTTGGGTTTATGGAGCTTTCGGAAGATAGTTGAGAGAGGATGCAGTCACGTACGTCCTGAGAGTACTAGGGCACAGACCCGAGGAGGGAAACTCCAGCACTGAAACAATTCGGCAGTGGACTGGGTTTACCTGCTTAGCATATACTTGCTGCAGGGGAATACCTCTTGCTAATGCAATAGATGAGGCAATCCCCAGGGTTGAAAGAGCCCTGATTCCCAGAGGCGAAGTGAGCCCACGCGCCTCATAGGAGAGGGCAATAGCATCTCTCATCCAAAACATGTAGAAGCTGCTCTAACCTACGCCACTAGCTGATGCGGTGGACGTAAATCTGAAGAGCAGTAAAAGGCGAAGCATATCTTAGAAGGCAAGAGGTCCGCCTTGCTACATGAAAATCTCTCCCTGACTACTTTGGAGTGGGGTTCCCATTCCCCGTGTGTCAGAGATAGACTGGACAGTACTACTGCTCCCGCATCCATGCTGGAATGTAAATCGCTCTGAGGGACAGGAACCTGGTGCGCTAACTGTTAGCGGTGCGAGCACAGTCCGCCCTGGCGATAATATATGAGACTGCCATAGTGTTGTCCACCGCACTAGGACATGGCAGCCTCTCAACTGCTGGAGGAAGTGCTTTAGGGCCAGAAATAGAGCCATCATCTCGAGGCAATTGCTGTGCCATGCAAGAAGATAGCTTCTCCAGCTCCCTTGGGCTGGATGGTCATCAGAGACCGCACCCCAGCCTGTGAGGGAAGCATCTGTCGTTAGCCTCAGCGACGACAAGATGAACTTAGAGTGGGACCCAGAGTAGAGACCGGGGTCTGAACCACGTAGAAAGGGTATGAAGCACCTGGCGCGTAACCCATATTGGGGATTGGCCCTAGTGATATCCCCTGGTTCTTAGCCACAACTTAGAATGCTCTCATGTGCAGAAGGCCCAAAGGTGTCACCGTGGATACAGCTGCCATGAGAGCTAGGATGTCTGAAAGTGATGGTCACTTTCTGGTCTAGCTTGTTTTCCTTGAGGGTGTTGAGAATGGGTTCGATATGAGCGGGAGACAGCTGTGCCCGCTTACGACCGAATCCCATATGGCACTCAATGTGTTGTCCTCTGCACAGGAAAGAGCATGCTTTTGTGGCGTTGGGTCCCAGTCCTGAGAACGGAGATGAGCTAGGACGACATGCTGATGTCGAAGCACTAGCCACCGAATGCCATGGGACTCCCATAAGAACCAGGGCTAAATCCGTGCATTTTGTATGTGTGCGGGTGAGCTAGACCAATGGAAGGACCCGATACTGGTAAGCTTCGCCCCCGAAAGCGAACCTCAGGATCTCCCTGTGTTGTGGCAATGTTTCTGTATGAAAGTAAGCGTCCTTAAATCGGCCCCCTTCCCCGGCAGCTTGTCAGCAGATGCGCACTTTCTGGTTTCATGGAAGTGGAGGCCACGCCATTGAAAACACAGAAGGTGAAGTGAGAACTGAATCCTGTAGTTCCTCTCTCCAGTGCTTAGTACCCAAGGAGATATACTTGGCAGTAGCTTCCACGCTGCCAGTTTCTCGTAAAAGGGCAAAAGTTTCGGCAGCTTGGTTAAACGGGTGTTAGATGTTCGGCATCCTGAAGCATGGCAGGAAAAACCGAAGAACTAACAGCCTATTGGAGACTGGTGTTGCCCGAAACACCAGTGGTGGCGGAGCAAAACACCGACCTCCTGGGGGTGCCAGGGAGAACACTTATTCGTTAAAAAGGAATTCTGGGTGCCTCTCCCTATTGGGGGGCCACCCCCATTTATTTTATTTTACACACATATATATATTAAGCAATTTCCCTTTGGGATTAATAAAGTTCTTTGAATCTTGAATCTTGAATATATATATATATATATATATATATATATATATATATATATATATATATATATATATATATTTTTTTTTTTTTTTTTTTTTTTTTTTTAATCAGTCTGACCTCCTGTGTGCAGTGGAGCACCAAGCTGACCCACTGCCTGAAAAGCCTTTCCCTCCAGGGAAGATAAAAGTCTACACAGCTAGAAAGGAAGTATAAGCTTACCAGGGAGGATGATGTCCCAGGAGAGAGATAGCCTGTGAAGCGTCTCTGCTATCTGGGCGTCATCATACAATCCCGCGTTTCCACATCGACTATATTTAAATAAACAAATAAGTCGATGGCAGGAAAAACACAGCATGAATACAGCTTACTCCATGAAAGGGTTAACTCATATGAAGAGAGCTAAGAGGGGTTGGGGGGGGGGGAAAGAGCGTCATTGAGGCTCCGCCCCCCGGGCCACCCGACAGAAGCTGCCGTCTATTGCTTGTTTTTTTTTTTTTTAAGTGCTTAAGGCTATTTTCATCTCCGGTAAACAAGAGAGGAATCCTCGTGATGACAACGCGGAAGAAAGGAGTTTTCTTACCTCCGTCTGCTGCAGCTCTGTCAGATGCACGAGTTTTAAGCCAGGAATGCGTGGCGGCTCGCAGCTTCTCGCACTAGTCGAAGCAGTGTAGAGATCGCACTCCGATATGGATTATCACACACGGAGGGATTTAAACTCGTCAAATTGGTGAGTTAAACACCTTCTTATTTTGCTGGTTTATCACAAGCACGCTTCACAACAAGGCTCTGAAGACAAATGATCTGAGGTTGTTGCCGGCTCACCTGTTTTTATAACCTCCACCTACATCTAATCAGATGACGTCACCTGTCGAGGTTATATATAGCCAAAAACTTTGGCGTGTTTTCACAGCATGCTTCAACGACCGGCAACGCGACAAACTGGTTCCCATAGCGTTTTCATGCAGCATTAAGTGGTGCCTTGAAAGGGAACTGGAGTATCTTAAGGAAATCCATCTAGTACAGGGAGAACATAAAACTCCATGCACAGAAACAGAAATCAAACTCGGACACTGACATTGCTAACTACTAAGCCATTGTACAGCCAACTTGACTATACAGTAAGTAAATCATGAACCATAACATTTAGCTAGCAAGCTTAGCAAATAGCCTAAATAAAACAAGTCTGTATTGTTTGGGTGTACAGTAAGTAGAGAGTTGAGGTGTCAATGTAGCATGTTGAGCTGTCAATGTAGCATTATACACCCAAAGCAATGTCATGCAATGTCCTGTCATGTGTTTTCGCAGATTATAAGAACTATAAGAACAATTTCAACTAAGAACAATAAGAACAAACAGCTAAACACAATTAACACCATTTTCAGACTGTAACTCATTTTTGGAAACTTATTTTGCTTTGGCACACAAGCTTGTCTATAACAAGATGTTTCGTTTGACAAAAAAGCAACATTCTCTTCTTTAATCTTTTATGATTTAGGAAAACCACAATATGGAGCAGCTGCATTAGATAGCAAAACACAAAATGTTCTGACATGCTCGTAATTGCTCCTTTCTGTGATGTGATCACTGAAGCGACAACTCTAGGCAGCTGCTGTTGTGAGTGAATTAAATGCATTCGATGGATTTTTGGAGAATGTTAAGGCCAAGACAAAAGATGTTTATACTCGGCTACTGCCAGTGGAGTTACCCTTTGGAAACTATCCGTATGCGCATGGATGGAAAATAACTAATTACATTTACAGTGTTCACATATCCATACTTTACTTGAATAGTTTTAGTAATGGATGCTTTTTACTTTTTCTTCACCACATCTTACAACAAATGTCTGTACTTTCTACGTCACTACATTTTTGCATGTCGTTGCTGTAAGGGTTAACCCCTAGAGGGCGCCAAAACGCCCGTTTGCTTTTGGTTGTAGTTTGTCTTTTGTTATAGTTAAAACTTCAGTTCCCCGGTTACACCTCGGTCAGGTGACGTAGGCGCTCACCTGAACCGAGGAAAGATAATTATGTTTATTTTGGTATAAATAGCCTGACTGAAACCCAGTCAGGCATCTAGCTTTCGTTGCTTTTATGATGTTTGTGTTGTTGGTTTATTATTTAAAGATAAAGAATATTAAGTGCTCAGAAAAGAGCCTGTTTACTTTTGTTGTCTTTAAAGCCTAAATAAAAAGACTTTATTGAACCGTCAGCTTGCCACCTGCGATCATGCAACCAACTTACTAGGTTTTAATTGCTACTGTGAGTTAATACAAGTTCACAAATTTTGATGTTTGAGTCACAGCAAAAATGCAATGCATTCATTAAAATTCACCAAACATATAATTAGTAAATTGCTTACTCCAATAACCACAACTGCAACATGATTTCCCCATTGTAAGTTTCAGTAGTTTAAATTATCTGAAATAAATTAAATAATCTGAATTAAATTAATTTAAATGTAATTTAATTTGCATGAAAACAACCAAAACAATTTAATGTTTAAATACATTAATTAATATAAAATTCTTTTTTTTTCAGTTTGCAGCTTGAAAAATGTTTATATATAATAAAACATACCCTATACAATCAGGATTCTGAAGCTTGTGGCCAGAAAAGAGTACAAAAATGACTTTAGACAGGAGAATCTAGAGCGCTATAATCTTAGTGATGCTTTAGAATTTACATTATGTTTCCAAAGACCATTTCATTTAAGGATAGTAAACAAGAGTGACACTGTCCTTGTTCACGTACGAACAGCGCCGAGATTCACAGAGATGCTTTTTTCACGTTCAATGCAGTTAATCCAGCCATTCATTCACTCAAGGCCCTGCTGTTAGAGCACTTACTGTTAGGGCTCCTAGAAACACAACCCATTGAACACTGTTTCCTCTCGGGGCTGTTGTCATGGTGACTTTTTTTCCCCCCTTTTTTCTTTTAAACCTGAATTGTAATTAATGTGCATTCAGACATAATGAAAGGCACTGACCCCTATGGTCACCTGCATCAACTGGAAAATGGGCAGCTCTCCCAAGTTTCTTAAAATAGGTAAGTGTGCAATTACTGGGGGCAAAGTGATTTGTATAAGTTAGCCTTTGAGAAACAAATGTCATGCCTCATACTGCTTCACACTCGGCTGGCGTTGATCTGGAGACAAACTGGAATTAGAAAGGAAAGGTGTTTGACTTACAATTTCTTCACACTTGCAAACGTGACTTTTGAGTTTCATTACCATGTGCTGGAGGGGCGCAGGGTTCAAAGCCGACCCGGCTCTCCCTTTTCCCATCTGCTTGTTCGGTATGATCGACTGTGGGAGATTTTTCCATCTGCATCTTCACTGCGGCCTGTTTCATCTCATCCTGTTCACTCCACAACCTTCAGCCCGGCCAAGAAATTAAGACATGTCCTCTTTGATCTACTCACTTCCATTTCAAGGAGCATCCTTAAAATGAAACAGAGTTACGGACAAAGTTTAATAGAACTGCAATCATGTGAAAACATGATGCACCCTGACGACTTCCATTTTATGCTGCCTTTGTGTGTTTTATTGCATGATGTTTGGAGCAGATTGCTTTCCCCATCCTTTTTTTTGTGTGCTAACATGAATGTTATGGATTATACTGTAGCACTTATAAGGAGGCTGTCAGAAGGCAGGGACGGAAAAAAGTGCAGAAACTCTTAAAAGGTGCTTCGTCTCATTTTCTCGCATGTACAGTAGTTAAGCCACTGTGTCTTGCTTCCACCACCAAAAGGTGCACTTCCAATTCCATCAGACATATTTATATACGTAATACCTGACATATTAAGTCAAATATTAGGTCACAAGGGTCAGTTTTCCACTCTGGACAAAAGAGGGCAGTAACTGAAATGTATCACATTTTTTAAATTGAGAAAGTTTAACATAGCAAAGCACTTTAATAAGCACTATCCAGATGTATAGTTGTGATAGAAAAAAAGCATTCATTTCTCAGTATAAAACTGCTAGAGGTAGCACGGAAATCCTGATGTCAGAATGAGATTTAAATATACTAAAAATAGCATTATTTATATTTTTTCCCCTCCTGAGGTCTATCTCATAAACAAACTGTCACTGACCACTTTGCAGGAATTGATCATGATATAGTAATACATTTATTATCAAAACGGATCTTATTGAACCAGGAATCTGAAAATACTGTGAGGGTTGCCCACTAGAGGGCAGTGTTTTAGTTTGTAGTTTTGTTCCTAGACTCAGTTTCCCAGAAGCCTCCTCGGTCAGGTGACGTGGATGCTCACCTGAACTGAGGAGGCTCATTAGCATTGTTATAAATACCTGTTTGTTCTGGGAAACTGGGTCGAGCATTAATTTCTGTTCTGTGGGTTTTGTTCTGTTTTAGTTTGTTTAACAGTATGGTTGGCCTTTTGGTTTCAGGAGCACTTTAAGTTTGTATTTGCTTTGATTTAGTTTGTCTCTTTGTCTCTGTATCTCCTAGCAGAATTAGCCTTTTGTGTTTACCCTTTTGTGTAAGTGACCCCCATTGCCTGTTTAGCTATTCGTCTGTTTAAATACTAATGAGGGTGAGACTAACATGTTTAGATCTTAGTCTGTTTAGGTACTAACATCTTTAGTCACTAACCTTTAGAGTTCTTAATCTGTTTCATACCTAGTCTGCTGTGCACCCCGTCTGTTCATTCCCTTGGGTCTCAGGCTACTGGCCTGTTTAGCCATTAGTCTGATTAGTTACTAGCTAGCTTAGCAGCTAATGTGCAGAACAGGTGGTAGGCCAAGCCTGTCTTGTGTGTGTTTATCCCTTGCACGTATAGTCCCTTGTGTTTAGTCCTTTAGTCTGTTTAGTGTGTCTTGTCTCGTCCAGTTTGTGTCCCCATGTCTGTATTGTGTATCAATGTATGTAATCCCTAGTCTAATGTTTGAGTTCTGTTAATGTTATGCTCCAAGTTTAAGCCAACTTCCTTAGTTCATGTTTGGATTTTATTATTAAAGATTTTGTGTTTCACTGCATCCCCTCTGCGTCTATGCCTCAACACCTTGCCCACAGTCCAACATCATAGCAGAATGTGACAAATACGCAAAAATCACTCAAAATGCAACTTAATCCATGATTTGATTTGACAGGGTCATGTATGCTGTTCAGTTGAAAATATGACCAAAAACTCAATTTATTTCCCACCTCATGAGTCTTTGTGTATTATAAGCACAAAATTATAGCATGTAAGCACTGCGTTACCGTCCAATTGATTGATGCCTTCCAACCAATCAGAATAAATTATTCAATAGCTATGTAGAATAAAAATCTCTATTGAAGGTTTAGTTGGGTGGCCATACTGGAAATGGAAAACAAAGACCGAAGCTGACCTTTATCCTTTAACAAGTTAACACAAAAGACAAAATATCAAGCCATTACGATCTTAGTGTCTACAGTACAAGAATTGCTTACATTTGTTGCATCTTTTTCTAGTCTCATTTGCCCACGTGTAATTGTCTGTTCAGAAAGCAGAATAAACCCGATAAATCTGTTGCAAATGCATGAGACACCTCTGCACCAGCAACTGTTAATCAATGCAGTGGTTTACCGTGAAAAGGTCAGTAAACATATTAGGAAAGCAAATAATGCTCCTTCGGCTGGATTACCTGAATGGAGCTTTTTTTTTTTTTTTTTTTTATAATCATTTGATCCAATCTAGACTTCAGTGCTTGGATTTACCAAACACTGTGCGTAAAATTACATGCAAGCTTTATTACCCCTCATGATCTGAATAAAACTAAAGGATTGAAATTTTCCCTATGAACAAAAATAGCAATGACTCATTTGCACTGGATATTAAAAAGAAACCGAGATCCAAACAGGGCAGTGTCAGTGCAGATGTTTTCCTTTTGGTCCCATTTTGAAATTTACCACAGGCTGAAAGTCACTTCTGGACAGATGTTGCATGTGCAAATATAACCAAAGGTCAAATATTACAGTTGCACAACCCAGATTCTGCCTTTTTTTTGGGGGGGGGGAGATAAATAAAGTCACAGTTTTATTAAAGTGCACTGCATCACAAAATGGTGATCACAAGGAGAAGGTATAATAATAATAATAATACAAACATACATACATACTGTATTTCATGTTAGAACAGATGCATGAAATAATTTTCTGAAAAATCATTATGTGCATATTTTAAAATAGTACATTATGCAGTAAATGGATATTTAACAATATTAATATTTGACAGGAAAACATCAGAATAAAAGTGTACTATTTCTATTTACTGTTATAACATTTATTTATTACGTTTCGTTTAAAAGATTTGGACTGAACACAGCCATGGAGCAGAGTTACCGGAGGAAAAAAACAGGGTCTTAAGTAGTAGTTTTTAATGGCAGATGTATTAAAGGCACTCAGGACAGACTGCTTTCCTTCATACTTTTGCCCTAATTGCCTACCTGCACTTTTAAGACTCTTTTGGTGTGATAAAAAAATTCTAATATTTACCATTTTTTTTATCTTATAATATTTATAAGATAAAAAAAAAAAACTGCCCATTTTTTGTTGCAATTGCCTTTTTTTTAAATTTCCTAATAATATAAATATCAACAAGAATACTGTATGTAGAAATGATCAAAATGCCCACCATTAAAACCATTAACATTAAAACCACCTAGGTGGAACCTCCATGGATGAGACTTGGGCTGCTCTGTGATGCCTTGGGTGTTCAGGTGCTTTTCTCTTGAGCCCAGGATTGAAGTTTTTGGTGATTTGTGCTGCATTGGTTCTCCTGTGGGATCTGACTGGACAGAAGGGACTTTGGTATTCTCAGGCATGGCTGACCCTTGGATGTCAATGATCCCGTCACCAGTTTGCTGATGGTCAGTGTTGTTCAGACCATTTGGCAGTGGTGTTAATGTTATGGCTGATTGGTGGATATACTGTACAAGAATAAACATACAATAAAAATGGGGCAAACTATTGCATCACTTCTCCAAAATGGTGGAAACAATTAGAGTTAACTTGTTAACTTGGCTTTGAGTGTAACAGTCCTTGCTTATTAATAACTCTTGTTAGCTTGTTAACTTTATTTGTACCACTGGATGTTCTGGTTGATTTAAACCCAGCTCACACCCCTCATTTATTTTTCTTTCATAGTATGAGTTTGATTCATCATCCACTGAAATCAATTAGGTTGGACTTGCGATTCATTTGTGTCTTCACTTCCAGCTCTGTGGCGAGCAACTAAACAATGACACAGGGGAAATCCTCACTGCCGTGAAAACATCTTTTTCATCCCCTGTAAATAAAAGAGCTTGTGTTGTCAGGCGAGTGGATTTAAAGTCTGGTCTCTCGGTAGCTGTTATGTACTTTCAGGCAACTTCTTTACAAGTTTTTTTTTGTTTATGTTGTTGTTGTTTTCTTATATTACTTTGTCTCTGGATATATCAATAAATTTTTATATGTAATTTCTGATTAGTTAAAAATATTTAATGTTCAGCATTAGGATCCGAGAATAAATGCAACAAATAAATTTCTACAACAATAAAGATGTCTTAATGTGTTGTCTAGAGCAGTGGCACCGGGTGTCTGCTAAGAATACATAACTGAGACTAAACTTCCTATGGGCTCAGCAACAGAAAGATAAGGATTGGAAGAACATTTCTTGGTCAACGAGTCTCGATTTCTGCTGCAACATTTGGATGGTTGGGTCAGAATTTGGCATAAAAAAGCATGAAATCATGTAACCATCCTGCCTTGTATTAATAGTGAAGGCTGGTGTAATGGTGTGGGGGAGATTTTGTTGGCACACCTTGGTCCCCTTACCAATTTATCCATTTGTAAATGCCACAGCTTACTGCATATTGCTGCTGAACAAGTCCCTCTCTTTATGACCACAGTATACTGCTCCATGTCACAAAGCTAAAATTATCTCACATTGGTTTCTTGAACATGTCTAATGAAGTTAGCTGTACTCAAATGTTCTCCACAGTCACCAGATCTCAATCCACGAGAGCACCTTAGGAATGTGGTGGAACAGGAGATTTGCATATGATGTGCAACCACAAAAATTTGCATCCACAGTACTCTGTGATGCTATGAACCAAAATCTTTAAGAAATGTTTTCAGCACTTGGTTGAATTTAAGGCAGTTCTGAAGGAAAAAAGGGGTTCCAACCTGGTGTACCTAATAAAGTAACCAGTGAGTGTAAACCTGCCATTTAAAAGCTGATGTTCTAGAAAGGTAATCAACATTTTCTTCAAACAGATGTATGCATTCAACAGACAAGTGTGGTGTTAAATTAATTGTTTGAAATGTTGTATTGTTGAAAAAAAATAAAGAATGTCCTTGGATTAACGTTAACTAAATACATGCAAATTACATTGTTTATTCTGTTTATTGTAAATAAATTACATAAATAAGTATAGATTGAATTGCTACTTGGTAATAAACAGAATTCAGGTCCTTGGACGTAAATATCAGCAATCATCCTGCTTTACTCAAACATAGAATTTAGTTCATTAGTTCCTATTGAATAGTATTTTAGTCATGGATCTAATAAACACTGGAGATTCTAAATGATCATTATTTGGATATATTATTTATTTATTATATATTATTATTTGTATAAGAATAAGGCTAAAATAACATAAATGCTGACCTTGTTATATAATTTATTATTATGCAGTGGAAAAAATAAATAAAAGAAAGAAAAAAAAAAGTAAGATTGTATTGAGTGTTTAATTAAAAAAAAAGTCAAATTTCATACTGAAACTTTTTTTTCAAACAGCAAAGTAAATAGTGTTCCCTTTCAAAGGCTACACTCGATGTTGCATGAAAACGCTATGGGAAACATTTTGTCATGTTGGCGGTTGTGAAGCATATGTGTACCAAACATGCTAAATTTTGGCTTATATAATCTCGGTCGGGTGACGTCATCTGATGAGACGCACCTGCAGCTTATAAATAGGAGTGAACCGGAAGCATTACTCAGATTCTTTGTCTTCACTGACCTTGTTGTTTGAGCATGTCTGTGTTAGAAATAAGAAAGTGTTCACCTACCGATATGGCCGAGTTTTAAATTTACATTTAGGCATTTGGCAGACGCTCTTATCAGACGCAGCAGGTGTGTGACGCGGAGGGTCATATTTATAATGTCAATCTTCATGCTACTCCGGCCTCACGGGTCCCCGAGTCAGCTGCCTAGGCATAGTTCTGAGACCTTCTCGGCCTTGTGCACACACCCTACACAACCTTGGGGGTCCAGACACTTGCAGTGCGGCGGCGTTTCCGGTTCACTGCCTAGCTGTCCCAACTGCCTTGAGCTCCTCCTGTGTAGTTCTTGACTGATCCTTCACTTTTACATTTACATTTAGGCATTTGGCAGAGCATCTTATCCAGAGCGACTTACATTTTTATCTCATTACACATCTGAGCAGTTTAGGGTTAAGGGCCTTGCTCAAGGGCCCAAAAGTGGCAACTTGGTGGTTGTGGGGTTTGAACTTGGGATCTTCCGAACCGTAGTCCACTGCCTTAACTACTGAGCTACCCCTGAGATACTGAGATGTCCCTCCGTGTGTGATAATCCATATCGGAGGGCGATCTCTACACTTTACTGCTTCAATTAAGTGCTGCGCGCGCACCTCGCATTCCTTGAGAAGCTTCGAGCCGCGGCACATTCCTGGGCTTAAAACTCGTGCATCCGACAGAGCTGTGAGAGACAGAGCTCCTTTAAAGCTCCTTTCTTTTGCGTTCTCATTGGATCGGGAAATTGCTCTCTCAAGCGCGCCCTGGCACTTCTTGTGAATGGGCAAGGATAAACATCCTCTCTTGCTTCTGCGGAGATGGAAATAGCCTTTAAGCACTTAAAAACATTAGACGGCCTGTTTAGCGTTATCGTTAACTCGGTTGCCACTAGGTTCATGAGGCAAAGTTATATGAGGCAAAGCCTTCGGGAAATCCCTCCCCCGCCATGCTCAAGAGTCGGGACTGTCGGCCACCCAGTCTCGACCGGGTCTGACTCTTGCGAGGCGTAAAAACACAAGGAGGGTGTTTTTTGAGCCGGGCACCCCCTCGTAAAGATTGGGGTGCGCCGCGCTGCACAATCTGCCTCAAAAGAGGTCAGACTGGCATATTGTCTTCCTCACAAAGAAGCCCTGAGGTTCATGTGCCCAGGACCATGGGGGTGGCCCCCCAATAGGGAGAGGCACACAGAATTCCTTTCAAGAATGAAGTGTTCCCCCTGGCACATCCAGGAGGTCGGTGTTCTTGCTCCGCCACCACTGGTGTTTCGGGCAACACCAGTCTCCAATAAAATGTTTTTCCTGCCATGTTTCAGGATCCCGAACATTTAACATCCCCCCCCCCTTTAACCAAGCCGCCCTTTTCTGAGAAACTGGCAGTGTGGAAGCTACTGCCAAGTATATCTCCTTGGGTACTAAGCACTGTAGAGAGAAACTACAGGATTCAGTTCTCACTTCACCCTCCGTGTTTCAATGGCGTGGTGTCCACTTCCATGAAACCGGAAAGTGCGCATCTGCTGACAGAAGCTGCTGGGTAATGGGGCCATGGAACATACAGAGAGTCAGGCTACTACAGTCGGTATTTCTTGGTTCCCAAGAGGAACGAGGGGCTGCGTCCAATTTTTAGATTTCGCGGGCTCATCCGCTATCTAAAATAAATAAATACAGCTTCAAATTTTGACTGTCAAACTGATTGCTCTCAAATCCTACCAAGCGTTTGATTTGTGACAATCGATTTAAGGATGCTTACTTTCATATAGAAATATTGCCACAACACAGGAGGTTCCTGAGGTTCGCTTTCGGGGGCGAAGCTTACCAGTATCAGGTCCTTCCATTGGTCTAGCTCTCTCACCCGCACATATACAAAATGCATGGATGTAGTCCTGGCTCTTACGAGAGCTCCAGGGCATCCATATTTGAATTACATGGACGACTGGCTAGCCCAGTCTCAGTAGCTAGTGCTTCGACATCAGCATGTCATCCTAGCTCATCTCTGTTTCTTAGGATTGAGACCCAATGCCATGAAAAGCGTGTTCCTTCCTGTTCAGAGGACAACATATTTGGGTGTCACATGGGATTCGATCGTAAGCGGGTACAGCTGTTTCCTTTCAGTCGAATCCATTCTCAACACCCTCAACGAAATCAAGATAGACCAGAAATTAACCATCACTTTTAGAGATCCTAGCTCTCATGGCAGCTGTATCCACGGTCACACCTTGGGGTCTTCTGCACATGAGAGCATTTCAATTTGTAGCTAAGAACCAGGGGATTTCACTAGGGCCAATCCCCAATAAAGGTTACGCGCCAGGTGCTTCGTACCCTTCCTATGTGGTTCAGACCCCGGTTTCTACTCTCGGGTCCCACACTAAGTTCGTCTTGTCGTCGCAGATGATAACGAAAGATGCTTCCCTCGCAGGCTGGGGTGCGGTCTTAGATCACCGTCCAGCCCAAGGGAGCTGGAGAGGCCATCTTCTCGCGCGGCACATCAATTGCCTCGAGATGATGGCTCTATTTCTGGCCCGAAAGCACTTCCTCCAGCAGTTGAGAGGCTGCTATGTCCTAGTGCGGGTGGACAACACTATGGCAGTCTCATATATTAATTAGCGCCGCTAATAGCTAATATTATAATATATAATATAATAATGCTAATAGCTAGCACACCAGGTTCCTGGCCCTCAGGGCGATTTACTTCCAGGGCATATGAATGTGGGAGCTGTAGTACGGTTCAGTCAATCTCTGACACACGGGGAATGGAAACCCCACCCCGAAGTAGTCAGTCAATCTAGGAGAGATTTCATGTAGCTGAGGTGGACCTCTTTGCCTTGCAAGATAGACTCCGCCTTTTACTGCTCTTCAGATTCACGTCCACCGCATCAGCTAGTGGCGTAGGTCAGAGCAGCTTTTACATGTTTTGGGGCCGCCACCGGTGGGGTGGCCGCCTCTACACTGGGTGAGAGATGCTATTGCCCTCTCCTATGAGGTGCGTGGGCTCACTTCGCCTCTAGGAATCAGCGCTCATTCAACCAGGGGGATCGCCTCATCTATTGCACTAGCAAGAGGTATTCTCCTGCAGCAAGTGTCTGCTAAGCAGGTAAACCCAGTCCACTGCCGAATAGTTTCAGTTCTGGAGTTTATGCAGGAAAAGTTGTCCTCGGGCTTGTGCCCTAGTACTCTCAGGACGTATGTAACTGCATCCTCACTCAACTATCTTCTGAAAGTTCCATATACCCAACATGCACCCTATTGTTTTTGAAGGCTTCTGTCCTCCACGTTTACAGCTTCGGAGCAGGAGAAACTTCACTGACTGTGTCCAGTACGTGCTCTTCAGATTTACGTCCACCGCATCAGTTAGTGGCGTAAGTCAGAGCAGCTTTTACATGTTTTGGGGCCGCAACTAATGGAGGGCCGCCACTACACTGGGTGAAAGATGCTATTGCCCTATCCTATGAGGCGTGTCTTCACCTCTAGGAGTCAGGGCTCATTCAACCAAGGGCATCGCCTCATCTATTGCACTAGCAAGAGGTATCCCTGCAGCAGGTGTGTGACGCGGAGGGTCATATTTATAATGTCAATCTTCATGCTACTCCTGCCTCACGGGTCCCCGAGTCAGCTGCCTAGGCATAGTTCTGAGACCTTCTCGGCCTTGTGCACACACTCTACACAACCTTGGGGGTCCAGACACTTGCAGTGCGGCGGCGTTTCCGGTTCACTGCCTAGCTGTCCCAACTGCCTTGAGCTCCTCCTGTGTAGTTCTTGACTGGTCCTTCACTTTTACATTTACATTTAGGCATTTGGCAGAGCATCTTATCCAGAGCGACTTACATTTTTATCTCATTACACATCTGAGCAGTTGAGGGTTAAGGGCCTTGCTCAAGGGCCCAACAGTGGCAACTTGGTGGTTGTGGGGTTTGAACTTGGGATCTTCCGAACCGTAGTCCAATGCCTTAACCACTGAGCTACCCCTGACCCTGACTTTTCTCATGATTATCTTTATCTCATGAGGTGAAATCTTGCATGGAGCTCCAGACTGTGGGCGTTTGATAGTTACTTTGTTACACACTAATCTCGAGCAGCTTGAATAAGTTTTCTACTTTTTTTAAAAAACATTTTTTTCTAGAAACAAGCTGAATTATCCAGTAATAAAATATGAATAACGAATGAAGACTCTTTCATGCTTTACAGAAATTGGTTTAATGATATTCGTGACCGAGTCTGTGAAAACCCAGCTGGTAAGGAAAATACTTTAAAAATAATTAAAGATAAAAAAAGTCTAAGAAATTTATTAGAAAATAAATTTGTGTTTCACAAGTTAGCACTATCGTTTTGCACCTCGAGGGTCCGGGTTCGATTCCCGGCCAGGCTCGATTCCCGTCTCTGTGTGCATGGAGTTTGCATGTTCTCCCCATGCTTGGTGGGTTTCCTCTGGGTACTCCGGTTTCCTCCCACAGTCCAAAGACATGCAGATTAAGCTAATTGGCGTTCCCAAATTGACCATAGTGTGTGATTGAGTGTGTGTGTGTGTGTGTGTGTGTGTGTGTGTGCTCTGCGATGGATTGGCACGCTGTACAGGGTGTACCCTGCCTCATGCCCTGAGTCTCCTGGGATAGGCTCCAGGTCCCCGCGACCCTAAATACAGGATAAAGCGGTATAGAAGATGAATGAAGTTCTCTTCCAAGATTTTAATGCATTCTAAACTTTACTGAACATGGTAATTTTTTCAGTCTTGTATGTAAGACATTTAAATCTATAGACGCACCCCAAATTATATATATATCCTCATTTCATACTTTTTCATATTCTGGCTTTAATTCTATGTTTGATAGTTTGATATATATCCTTTTTTATATACCTATTCTTTTTATACCCATATTTATTTTTATTATTTTATTAAATGTTATGCTTATATTTAGCATCATTTATTAGAAGGACAGCAAAGGAGGAATTTCATTGTAGGGGGAACATGTTTCTTTGCTTTGCATATGACAATAAAACTTGAAACTTGAAATTAAATTAAAATGTCAAGAATGTTAAGAAATTATAAAAATGTTAAGAAATTATACCCAAATAAAAGCTTGTTTTAAGTCTATGACTCTACTGACTCCTTTATTTATATAGTTTTAATTTTTTTGAGTTGCCATTTCAAGCTCAAGGCAAATAAATAAAGATCATATATACTTTCGCTTTCCTCTGTGAGCTCATTACGGTTCCACATTCAGCTTTCACTAGTGTAAATTTAGCTGGTACACAGGCACAGTCCGGCTTTGCTGTTTATCCTGGCTCCTCCGTGCATGCTGGCCGTGATCATGGCAACGGCATTTCGGGGCCAAGAGACGCTGCAGTGCACCGGGTTTCTCTTTAATTATCCTCCTGCTGTTTATTTCCCCCGCGAGCCAAACAGCATCAACATTCATCAGCCATAAGAGAGAAGAGAGAGGACTTCTCTCTCTCTCTCTCTCCCTCTCTCTCTCTTTGAAGCACACACACTGCACAACACATGAACGCAGGCATACATACAGTTTTCATGTAACCAAGCTGTCCTTACACACTTTTTCATCTTGGACAGTCATACGTACCAGTCACCCAAAGAACAGGAGGTAGTGCATAAACAAACTCCTGCATAAACCGGATTATAGAAAAGCTTTGTGATGCCGCTCAGAGCTCTACATGAGCCTTTTGCCTTGTATGTATGTATGTATGTATATATATATATATATATATATATATATATATATATATATACACACACACACACACACACACACACACACACACACACACACACAGTGGGGGAAATAATTATTTGGTCCCCTGCAGATTTTGCAAGGTTGCCCACTTACAAAGAAATAAATCATCTATAATGGTGTATGTATTGTAAACCATCTAGACAGAATATCAACCACAAATGTAGAAAATATTAATATATTAATTATACGTTATAACGTCATAAATTGCATTTCATTTCAGTGGAAAAAATACGTTTTGTTCCCTTACAAACCAACAATTATTCTGCTTTCCATAGACTGGTTATGTGCTCTTGTGCTACACAGATTAATTTAAGAAGGTGCTTGTTATGTGTATAAAAACCACCTGTCCACAGAATCTCTATCTCCCATTTAAACCTCACCAACATGGGCATGACTCAAGAGGACGTTTAAGGACATCAGAGACAAGATCATAGACCTGCACGAGGCTGAAATGGGCCACAAGACCATCAGCAAGAAGCTCGGTGAGAGGTAGACAGCTGCTGGAGCAATTATTCGCTAATGAAAGAAATACAAAATAACCATCAAACGCGCTCGGTCTGGAGCTCCATGCAAGATTTCACCTCATGGGGTAAAAATAATCAGAAGAAGTGAGGGATCAGTCCAGAACTACACAGGAGGAACTTGTGAATGATCGCAAGTCACCAAACAAACCATTGGTAACAAAAAACAGAGCAATACGCTGCAGCGCACCCGAGGTCTTCCTCCTCAATAAAGCACATGAACAGGCTGATCTATAGTTTGCCAATGAACAATGTAAATGATTCAGAGAAGGACTGGGAGAAAGTTCTGTGGTCAGATAAGACCAAAATCTAGCTCTTTAGAACTCCATCCCTAGAGTCAAGCATAGGAGGTGGAAACATCATGCTTTGAGGCTGTTTCTCTGCTTAAGGTACAGGCAGACTTTGCCGCATTGAAGGGCCAATGGATGGGTCTATGTATTGTCAAATTTTGGCTGAGAACCTTCTGAAGATGGGTCATGAATGGGTCTTCCAGAATAACAATGACCCAAAATACAGTATACTGCAGAGGCAACAAAGATGCGGCTCAAGAAGAAAAACATTAAGTTCATAGATTGGCCTAGCCGGTCTCCAGACATTAATCCTATTGAACATTTATGGAGGGAACTGAAACTTTGAGTTGCCAAGCAACAGGCAAGAAACCTTAAGTATTTAGAGAAGATCTGTAAAGAATAGTGGACCAAAATCCCTCCTGAGGTGTGTGCAAACCTGGTAACCAACTACAAGAACAGTCTTACTCTACCTCTGGGCTCGCCAGCAAGGGTTTCTACACCAAATACGAAGCCATGTTTTGCTTGGGGCTCAAATACAAATTTAACACATTGAAATGCAACTCAATTCATAACCTTTGTATCATGTCCTTTTTCTTTGTGATTTTTCATTGACACTCTGTCTCTATCCTTCACAATCAAGCTATAATAAAAACTATCAAGCTAAAAAAAAATTGAGAGAGTAAACCAGGAGAGAAACCGGGTTCTGCGATGAACACAAGTGTAGTGGAATGTTTGATTTTACCTTTGAACAAACTAAGTGTGCTGAAATATGCTCTCATTTATAGTCTGAGAACTCTCTCTCTCTCTCTCTCTCTCTCTCTGACATTTAAATAATTTATTATGTTTATTGTATAATTTGAAGCTGATCAGACAAGGCTGGCATTAACTAACTCTCCATCTATTATCTAAATATGTAACTAAATGCCACAGGTTACGAACAATTTATAACCTTACTGTATTTCCCTGTACACTGCATGTCTTTTGTAAATGCTCTTGTCAATTAAGAAATTAAAGAAAAGAACCACAATACAGAAACATTAAATAATGTTTTTTTTCTCACACATACACACTTCCAATTATTTTCTTTTCTATAATTATTTTTATTATTATTTTATTTATTTATTTATTTATTCATTTTATTATTATTATTATTTATTTATTTATTTTATTATTTTTTTTATTATTATTATTATTATTATTATTATTATTAATTTTTGTTAAATTTCTTTCATTTTTGTGAAGCTGCTTTGAGACAATGACCATTGTTAAAAGCGCTATATAAATAAAATTTAATTGAATAATAATAATAATAATAATAATAATAATAATAATGCTGGTTAGATCTGATTATAGCAGCTCCCTAGCCCTTAAATATACTAAGGGCAAAGGTTTTCCTACCCCTAAGGTTTTAATTCGTTTGATACACCTGTTATGTGATTTTAAAATAATGTTTTTTTGCAGATTTTTTCAACCTTTATCAGACTTTAAGTAAAAGGATTACATTGCATGCTGTTTCTTTGCTTTCTGAAACCACCTCCACTTCTGATTTCAAACCCCTGCTACATTTTTGAGCGTTTTACAGAGGAAAGACAAATCACACAATCACTTAGAATAGTCAGCATGTGGTGATATTACCTCTTCACATGCTACACTTCATGCAGACATACAGTATAGTGAAGTTCAGGCATTTGTTTTAAGATGTAGTGGAGAAAAGTAAAAGGTATCCACTAATAAAACAACTCAAGCAAACTGCAGAAATGTGAAAAATGTACTTAAATACATTAAAAAAGTAAATGTACTTACCTACCTTCCACCTCTGCCATTTTGCTTAGTATTATTGTTCTGCTCTCCTTTCTTATCATGACATTTACAGTACAGTATTTCACTAAATGCACCAGTCCATTTTCCAGCAGAACATACCCTATGCACCTAAAAAAGTAAAAAAAAAAAAATAAAAATTACATTTTATTGTTTCATCTTAAAACGCTCACAGCAAAAGTTGGTGAGAACCTGCAAAGTTCTTTCTGGCTTTTTGATGTTGATCTTGGAGTTGGGGCTTCTTCTCTCCAATAGGGATGCCACTTTAATGTAGGATGCTCTCTTAATGGTGAATATACACATTTAGTACCTTAATGACCTTCTTCTTTTACCAGTTCCTTTTTATTTTTCTTCCGGTTAGTTGAATCCATTGGACCAAAGTTTCTTTATGCCTGGGGGTTTGTTTGTGGCTTCTTCATGAACAATGTTCCAAAAAAAATGTTCCAATATTTCTTAATATACGACTGTTTGAGCAGATGGTCACGGCATTCTCTGTAATTTGAAAAGTGCTCATAAGGAGGATCCAGACATTTTTGTAGGGCTAGGTTGCAGACCTTATTTTCCCATGAGATCAAGCAGAAAAGCACCATCTTTTTTTTTTTTTTTTTTTTTTTTTTACAGCTACAGGTGCATTCCTAATTGTAACTACAGGCCAATTGGAATATTGTAAATGTCATTACACTAATTTCTCAAATCATCCAAACTTTTTAATGAGACCATGAGGTTGGCATAACTAACCTTTTTTTTAAGCTGAAATTTGAATATTATGAAATAACCCCTTAACCTTCAATTTCCTTCAATTGTATTAAAAGTTACAAGAAAAAAAAAGTAGATGGATTTAGTAACAATTGAAATAAAGTCGACAGCAAGATGAAATGTATGAAGTTGAGGAAAGAAATCCCTTTATATCCAGGTGTTTGCAAACTTTTGGCCTCCACTGTCCTCCATTTATGAAATATCAACTGAGTGAACAGAGACAGCAGTGGTAACTCTCGAACCCATTTTTCAAACGCTTCTACAATGCAGTTTTTATGTCAAAACAGTCTGAAGTTTAGCATTCAAAAAGTTGAAATTGCCTCAGGCTTTAAGGATTATGTCTTGGACCATATGTGCATTTCTGTGTGTGTGTGTGTGTGTGTGTGTGTGTGTGTGTGTGTGTGTGTGTGTGTGTGTGTGTGTGTGTGTGTGTGTGTGTGAGAGAGAGAGAGAGAGAGAGAGAGAGAGAGAGAGAAATTGCAAACTGAAAAATAAACGTCAGAGAGAGCTTTAAAAAGAAAAGAAAATTGTATTATGTCATGTCAGGAAAAGTAGAGCTTTGATAACTATATAAGGTGAAAACTGTTAATCGTGTTAGTTCTTAAACAAGGTGTATGATCAAGGCGTTATAGTATGTTGAGGTAAGGGCTTGAGATTTATCCCCAGCTTGCCTCCCATCTTCTCATTTCCTCCCCAAATTCTAGAAGTGTCACAATGGTTGTGAAACCCTCACTAACATCCACTGGAGCCGACATCACAACCTCCTCGAGCTGCACATTGAGCAGGAGCAAACTTTCTAGTTTTGCCAGCCATTACACCAGCAGCATCCACAAACATGTGCTTGCCCTCCAAGACGGAACCACAGAATGACCTGGAAGCATTTATAAAATGTTTTGAGCATGCTGCTGAAGCATAAGGCTGGCCATGCTCAGCGTGTTGAGTCAACTAAACGGCCAGGGGAAGCTTTTGTTCAACAACCTGCTGGAGTACCTGGACCTTGAATTCAATTGGTCATCTGTACCCAGAAACACCTTCAGTGTTTGCATGTGCTGGCGCTCCGTGAGCTCAGCCACCCATTAACATTTTCCTAATAGCTCTGGGAGATGTATCGCATGGGCTGCTAACAATAGAGTGTGTCAATGATGACATGGTTGACCTAGCAGTGTTGGAGCAATTTGTCAGCTAGCGTTCAGAGGGGATGGCAAGATGGGTCCAATGCCAGCATCCAGTGGTCCAACTGGCAGAGAACCACTTGGCGGCATATCCAGGAGAAGGCAAGCTCCCTCTTCTTTCTCTCTGTTCTTTCCCTTTATCTCAAAGCACTCTGCCTATTCCAGTACAACAGATACCATAACCATTGCCCTGAAAATGTTTCCCAAACATGTGCCTTTCTTCTCCTCTTGACCACCTTTTCTCCCACTCAGCTAGTTTCTGGGCCAACAGGTGTATGAATAACAACTGGGCCAGATTGCTGGTGTTGTAGAGAACTGAAGCATTTCCAGAACCAATGATGATGGGGTCATTGGCCAAAGTCCTAAATCGCTACCCATAATTGAGCTGTATCAAAGTATCAAAGGGGGTAAATACCATGTATCATACACCAGTTCACCAGACCTCAATTAAAAATTCACCTTGTACCAGGAGGGGTATTGAGTACAGCTTACTGAGTGACAATGAAGCATGTTCATGGGTATGTTCCCAAATATCCTTTAATTTTGAAGAGAAAAGCATAAAATATAGATGGCAATTAGTCACTGCTTCACCCATCCACTGAATTTGGGTGTAAATTGAATTGCAGTGATGGCTGGGAGTTGTTGCCTGGGCTGGCCCCTCCTCTTTGGGAAGAAATCCTCTCTGGGATCTCTCTTAGACCTTTAGATAATCTTTTGACATGCATCGGGCGGCACGGTGGTGTAGTGGTTAGCACTGTCGCCTTGCACCTCCAGGGTCTGGGTTCGATTCCCCGGCCAGGCTCGATTCCCGTCTCTGTGTGCATGGAGTCTGCATGTTCTCCCCGTGCTTGGTGGGTTTCCTCCGGGTACTCCGGTTTCCTCCCACAGTCCAAAGATATGCAGGTTAGGCTAATTGGCGTTCCCAAATTGCCCGTAGTGTGTGAATGAGTGTGTGTATGTGTGTGTGCCCTGCGATGGATTGGCACCCTGTCCAGGGTGTACCCCGCCTAGTGCCCGAAGTCTCCTGGGATAGGCTCCAGGTCCCCCGCGACCCTGAACACAGGATTAAGCGGTATAGAAAATGAATGAATGAATGAATGAATTGACATGCATCCAATATCTATAGTGCTTATCCTGTGTAGGGTCACAGGGGGCCTATACCAGGGAACTTATGGCACTAGGCAGAGTACAGCAGGGATGGGGTTCCAACCTAACCCAGGTCACAAGCACACACGCTTACACACCCAGTCACACTTTACAGGCAAATTGGAAATGCCAATCAACTTGGACTTGGGACCGTGGGAGGAAACTAGTAGACTAATGCCTCTTTTCCACTGCATAGTACGGCACGACACGGTTCAGTACAACTCACTTCGGTTCGGCTCAGTTCGGCTTGGTTTGTGCTTCTTCGGCAGTGTAGTAATGCTTTAGAGTGGGCGGGATTATTCACATGTCGTTATAGTTGCGGCGCCTCTACTGCCGTGACATCATCGTAAACGCGCCACAAACAAACACACAACAATGGAGCATATCGACGGCATGGTGTTCTTCATTCTTGGCATGTGGATGTTTTTAACAGCAAGACGAAGGAGTTTGTTTCAAAAGAGGCTGATGGCAGCCAAAGAAAATTATTTTTGGTTAATACAAAAAGGTGCGTCCGATCCTTCTCTGGCTGTTCTAAATATAGCGGTTCTGTTGTGTCTCGTGTCGCAAGCTCAGTGACGCAGTAATGACGATTTTCTCCGGCCAATCAGTGACCAGCAGAGTTTACACGTCACGTTTTGGTAACGGTTCGGCGCGCTTGGAACCTCGGCTGAGGTGGTACTAAAAAAAGGACCAGGTACCAGGTACTGTTCCCAGTGGAAAACCCCCCAAAAGTGAGCTGAACTGAACCGTGTCGTGCCGTACTATGCAGTGGAAAAGCGCCATAAGTAAAAGATAATAAGTGGGGGGTTTAGCCCAATCCCTTGTCTATTTTGCAGTAATTAACCATAGGGTTATATTGAATGACACACAACCCTCAAGCAAAGTGAAAATGACTCAGGTACTTTTGGTAAATGTTACTTCAGGAAACTCATGATATCCTGATGACAAGACATTTAGATCAGGTCAAAGCACTGAACATTTTAACCTCAGGACCTGCTTTTGTTGCCTAGCAAGAGACTGACAAGTGTTGTGCTTATTTCATGGAAAAGTTGCATGAAGTCCAACTGTTTTAACATACTGGTGCTTTGATTTCCGTACATGGAAATGTCTTCTGAGAAAGAATTGCTGGGAAAAAATTGCTTACGGCTAAACGGATTATCAACAAATTAGTTCTTTAGTACAGTACCTTACTAACTTAAACTTGTGACAAAATACTCCTGTTTTCTTTTTTTTTCTATTTATATTTTACTTAATTCTTACATGCATATCCAAAACCATATTTTCCCAAAAAAGCTAATTCCAAAAATCCATAGTTAAAATCAAATGGACATGTTCAGTGTGTAACACTATCCGGTTACTCCAGCAGAATAAAGAGATCACGCTTTCGCAAGCAGCCGTTGTACTGCGAGAAGATGTGTGACGTAAGGGAGTGAAGTGCTTTTAGCACAACAAATTTGATTACGAATATAAGACATGGGGTTTTTAGGTCACTCAGGCCAACGTTACAAATATCCAGTATTGAACGGCGAACTCGGATTACCATTAGCAGTATTGGCTGAAAATAGCAAATGGAGCCCTTTTCAAGCACTGCATTGCATGTGCACTCTTGAGATTACTCATCATTTTGCATATGCAAAGTACTGTAGAACCAAGAGTAATGTATAATTTTACGCATTACATGAAGTGAAGCTGAAAAAATGTCCTAAAAGTACTACACCAAAAATGACCACACATTGCACTTTCTTATGAATAATAGACACATTTCCACTTATATCATCTATTAACTATTATAACTCTAAAAAACAATAGATGTTTATGTCTTCTAAGTTACGGTATACATGATTGAATTGATAAGGATCATTAACTAATGCAAAATACGTAAACAGTCAAAACTTGAGCGGAATCATAATGGCACAGGGGTAGAAGAGTCTTTTTAAAAAACAGTGTATCAAATTATTTGCGAAGAAACCTTTTACTTGGGAAATCAATTCACTTATGAAAGAAAAAAAAAAAAAGTCCTGGCTGTACTTCAGCAGTTTTCCAGACATGAACCGTTATAGCTTCGGTAACAGATTGCGTTACAGATTGTGTGTGTCGAAAGCTAATCACATGCGTTTATGTGAATTATTTAACTGAAAGCAGCTTATCAGACCAGAGACTCGTTACAAGGCTTCAGACAGAAAATCTTCAACTGTGACTGGAGACTATTTTCTTCTACTCTGTGTCTACTGTGTAGTATTCAGTTTCAGTCCCAACATCTCATCTTCAGCTTTCTCTCTTTCCCAGACAAACACATTCAGCATACACCGAAAATCTGTTCATTTTCGTGGAGCACAAAGGGCAATAGGAGCTGCTGGCTCCACAAGACAGGCGTGTCAGTCTCACTGCAAATCAATCAGAGACAACAGCAGTGCTGCTGACATACGCAAACCAAATCTCTGGCACTCTGAGTGCGTACAACTCCCGTTCCATCGGCTCCTATTAAACATTAGCTATTTAATTTGGAGTAAGGCTCCACTGAGCTGAAAAAGCTTCGCTTTGCTTTTCTTTTTTTTTTTATTTCACCGGGTTCTTTCCTTTCTAAAAGTAGAGGTACAAAACAATGCTGCAGGCATACACACAGTGTGTGTATGGAGAGGGAGAGCGAGGAAAAAAGTGCAAAGAGGTTTAGCTTTGCTAAATAACAGTGATACGATTCACCCTGAAAAATAATTTAGTCGCTGGAGCTCTTTTCCCTTGAGACAAGTTGCTGATTAACGAATAACGTCCGGCCTGCAGTCATGAGCTAAAATGGAAACGCTCTTGAAAAAGTGAGGGCTATTAAGCAAAGAAGTGCAGACTATTTTTCCTGCAAAACTCAGAGAGAGTGATTCTCTCTTTCTCTCTCTCTCTCTCTCTCTCATTTTCACACCTACTGCACACAATCATTTATGGTCACACACACACATGTATGAACAAACACTGCTCTATCCTGCATTATACACACACATACACACAAACACACACGCACGTGCATGAGCACTTTTCACTTAGGTCAAGAATTTCTCGCTTTCATGCATAAATTATTTACACATTTACACGGTTTTATGGCATGAGAATTGAAATAGAATAGAAATTAACTAGAAATTATGAGTAGAATTATTTTTAATACTATATACTATATACATATTACAATGGATGATTAAACAGCATTATTCTAACTTTTGTTGAATATTTTTTAGCATTGTGCATTTTATTTTGCGAATTTTAGGATTTCTGACACACGGTATGTGATTAGATTTGCAAGTTTGCACATCTTGTGTCAGAATGTCGGGGATGTTCTGCATATGTTATTATCAGGCATTTTGCTTTGAGAGGAGTAACACTTAATGGACTAATAGAAATCAGCATAATGCACTATACAACATGGGAATGATTAGAAGATGATTTGCATCTACTATATATCTTAAAAGCCATTTATTCTTTCCATTTAATCTATTTATTGAATTCACCTTCAGTGATTTAATATCCAGCCCAGCGGTTTGTCTGATAAAACCTTGCCATGCCATTCCCACAAACAGAGCAGTGACACGACAGGTCAGGGTTCAGCTCAGAAATGTGCATCCAATCGATCAGTCTCCTGCCAGAGTCGCTGGCACATCGTGATAACATTATCGCCTCGGCTCCCGCGAGGGGCCCGGATGTGTATCAGTGTTACTGCAGCCGGTGGATAACCCGAGGCAGCTGGAGTTCTACCTCCACCCGTAATTCAGTTTGAAGGAAAGCTGTGTAAAATGAGATGTTTGAATCGTGGATACATCTGTTTTCATAGGGCATACCTATGGCATTATGCAATTAAGTATACATTAAGTAACAATATACGTAACAAATGAATTAATTAACCATAACAACAGTAATTAGTTTTTTTTAAATCCATGAGGTCAGATGTTCTGGAACAGCTCTTGTAAGAACAGTATTGTGTCAAGTTCATTTGCAAAACCCATCAAGCTCCATGATGAAACTGTCTCTCATGAAGACCTTCTCAGGAAATTAAGACCAGAACTTACCTCAGATTAGAGCCGTTATGAAGGACTTACAGAGCAGAAGTAGCAGATACACATCTCAATATCAACTGTTCAAAGGAGATTATTGTATAGTTTGGACGCCTTCATTATTGCTTGAAGTTAGAAGTTGTGTCCAAAATTTTGACTGGTAGTGAAGTTGCTTTTGTCTTTCCTTTCACCTGAAAACACTCAGCAGTTTGGGTGAAGCCTTACAGTCAAGTCAATGATTTTTATGAGCTACACTCCTGTTCACATCGCGTTTTCTTCTTCATATACCTTGAAAGCAATATACCTTCCACAGACTTTCTTTTCCCTTGACGTTGTGTAACTGAAAAAAGGAAGCAACCTGACAAATTCAACCAATCCCGTTATTTGACAGGCAGCCCCAGGAGCGGATCACTATTGCGCATGCTGTGGTCCCAACTGAGCTCAGTTGAAGTTAACAGCACACCACCGTTGTCAAGATCAATTCCTGGACAATACCTGATTTCAAAACTGGCTTTCACAGTCATTATTCACAGTTATTAGTGGAGTTTGCTGCTACTACAACACACACACACAAATAAATAAATAAATAAATGTTGCACATGACCTACTATACAAAAAGTCACACAGTCTAGTATTGCAGTAGACCATATTTAGCTTTGATTCTGTCAAAAAATGTGGTGTCCAATTCATGTATGAAAATGATCCGTCATGTTCCCAGTAACATTGTTCTCGATTCACATCCTGGAATATGGACGTGCATTCAGGTCGTCAGCTGACTTAATTTTATTGCCACTTAACGTTGCTGAGCCTAAACTTGATCAACTGAAGCAACACCAGGTCATAACACCAGAGGCTTGTACAGTGGACCCTATGCATGATGTGCATTGCTTCATGCCCTTTCCTTCTTAACCTGACACGCCCATCACTCTGGAATAGGCTCAATCTGGACTCATCAAACCACATGACCATTATGTATTGCTCCAATGTCCAATAAGTGATTAATGAGAATGATAAAAAAAAAAAGTTTGAATATGCTGGGGAGCATAAAGATTGGACATTAGAGTTGTGTAAGTTCTCATTATATTGCGCATGTGGGGAAATGTTCTTACCTTCAATATTAAAAAAAAAAATGGTTGATGGTTACTGTACTGTAGGATTTTTTACAATGTGATTTCAGAGTGTTTTAAGTCAACGCTACTCATGGTCATGCAGAAATTTTTACGTTTACAGTTGAGCCAGATCATTAAAAAAATATACTAAATAGACAGTTGGATAGTTCTTAACTCCAATTCCAAATTCCAGGAATTTAGACATTTTTGTTGTTTGATGTCGGCCAATAATTTGACAGTTCAGAAATTGTGATATATATATATATATTTTTTTTTTTGGGCCAGGTTGTATGCAAATTACATTTCAATCTTCAATACATTTAGTTATACATTGTTCAGAATGCGGCGGCACAGTGGTGTAGTGGTTAGCACTGTCGCCTTGCACCTCCAGGGTCCGGGTTCGATTCCCCGGCCGGGTTCGATTCCCCGTCTCTGTGTGCATGGAGTTTGCATGTTCTCCCTGTTCTTGGTGGGTTTCCTCCGGGTACTCCGGTTTCCTCCCACAGTCCAAAGACATGCAGGTTAGGCTAATTGGCGTTCCCAAATTGCCCGTAGTGTGTGAATGGGTGAGTGTGTGTGTGCCCTGCGATGGGTTGGCACCCTGTCCAGGGTGCCCAGACGGAAATAACCTATATATATATAACCTATATAAATATGTTTCAATACAGGTTTTGATATAGGTTTTTAATATATGTGACATATATAAAATTGGCAGTTTTCCTATATTATATGCACATATATGCATACATATGCATGTATGTCCACATTACTAAAATCTAGGTAAACATAGGTGCATACATGCACACATATAAACATGCATACGTACATGTAAGCATGTTTATATGTGTGCATATATGCACCTATATGTTTACCTAGATATTAGTAAAATTACAAAAATCCATATGCTAGACAACAAAGAAAAGCCCAAAATGTAGAAATTAATTTTTTTTTATTTTCTTAAGAACAATCACATAGCATAAACAAAAATATAGTACAAGAACAAAAGACAAAAAACTGAACAGGAAGAAAAAAAAATATTTTGAGGACCTTCTCCACTCCATGAGCTTTAAATTGATAGATGTGCCTATCTGCCCTCGGGTGGCTGCCGGCCACTTCTTCAATGTTGCATCTAGAGAAGACAAAAATAATGAGACAGTATAATACTAATAAATGATTATTTATTAAAACTTCAGACAACAACAATTAGTGCCACGAGGTTATTTGCAACACTATATGTTCTACAAAATAGAGGACTACACACCTTACAGCGCAATATAATGTGGCTTTAGAAGAGGAAAGGTAGGATTAAGAAGTGAGCAAGTGATGAATTAGTATTATAGGTCCCAAGCAGATACAGTAACAATAATGGGTGCCCTACCTTATGCAGTCTCCATTGATGGCTAATAAACATTGATACAAGTAGGCTATGGTTAAAGTGGTGAACTTATAAAGTCTTAAATGTTTTGTTTTCCCTTCTCAACGCATTATGCATTTACTCACCAATAATGGCTACCTTTTTAATTTGGTCAATTTGGTCTCCAAGTCGAAGGAGCCCAGCAGCAGATTCAGTACCATGGCAGTAGCAGAGGTGGCAAGGCGGGCTGCTCTCCACGCTTCTGCCTGGCAAAACACCCCAGAGCCCTTTATAACTTCAATCTGAAAAATAATTTCACATCACAATATTCATTTATTGGCAACTTTTAGAAACTTTTCATGTTTCATACTGATTCCCATGTTTAGCTTCCCAATAGTTAATAGGATTTTATGTATAAATGCGGATTAATGATAAAGATACATGCAGGGTAAAACTACAACAGGAACAGTACAAAATAAAAACTGAAAAAAGACGGACATTCAGAGTAAAACAGTGCAAGATAAAAAAAAAAACTGTACAAAACATACATGCAGGGTAAGCATTGGTGGGTGCAATGTCCAAGCAGTGTAGAGAAATATTTCTGTACGACTTCATTGTTTTGTGCTGTGTAGTATAGTATTGTAATAGGTGATCAGAGTGATCAACTCCCCATGTGCTGGTTGTAAGCAGTCACAGGAAATGTCTTTGTAGTCCATGTACCTTGTAATTTCACCCTCATCTTCACCGCGTCTACTGTATAAGCAGAATGGATGGTAGAACAGGTAGATACTTCTTGTGTGTCCATCCACTTCACAAATACAAGAGGTCCATCTGAACGGAGCTTGCGTGTCCTGATGTGAGGGGCTGGTGAAGGCAAGGGTGATGCAGACACATTCTTAAAAACAAATAAATAAAAAAATGTTAGCCTATACTGTTCAGAGTAAATGGATGTGCAATTAATATGGATGCACAATATATACAGAGATGACCAAAAAATGTATCCACACTTCAACATGAAAAATATACACCTCTCTTCTGTAGGTCACATGACAGCATCAATGATGGTGATAGATAATACTACACAATGCTGCCATAATTCAATTTGAGTTTTAAAAAAGGCCATAGATACCAATTGTGAAAGTGTGTATACATTTTTGTGCCCCTCTGTATTTTTGATGGGCAATAGGCTGGGCAAATATCTGTTGATGGACAACAGACCATGTAGTGGATCTCAAACATTTACAACTGAGACATTAGCAAACACCATCCATTGGACATTACACACATATTGAACACATTCTAAACAATTACATCTTATCAGGCATTTGTAAATACATGCTAAACAAAAGGGATTATATACATTTACACCAAAGAAATATTCATAAGCATCACTTAGCTACATAAGGCAGTATTTTAGCCACCTGGAACTTGCTTGTTTGTGCTAAATAACATTACTGATAGCAGTGTTATAAGCTAACAAAAATGGAGCCAAATACATATTAGCAACTATAATCTAAAGCTATCCAAAACAAGGTGAAATACATTAGAACATGTATAAACATCTGTAAACTCCATAAGGCATTAGCTTAGCCACCGGGAAATATCATGTTTGTGCTACATGAGGCAGCATGTTAACATGATTTACCTAAACTATATAAATGGCATTGAAAGCCAATGTGTCACACAAGCTGACAAGAGCTAGCTGTAGTGAGGAAAATATTTACTAATATTAGTTTAATATTATCAGAATAAGAGTTATATAAGACTTAATAACTTACCCAGTGTAGCATGGGTCTATTCTCTGTTCAAAATGCTCCTGTTCATCGTCGGAGTCACACAGTCTTCTTCTGAGGTAAATGTAAACTCCTCCCACTTTCCAGAACATTCTGAAGAGTTTCCTCGGATGTGTAAGCGCGTGCCATCTTCCAAAACGTGCAGAAAACTCACTGAATCTGAGTGTTTTCAAACCTGTCTCTCTCTGTGTGTGTTGATCATGCCGGTGTCCGGGGGCGTGGCCTAGTATGTAAATTACCCGGACTGATTTCCATGTGATTGGCGTGTGGGCGTGTCCTGCCTCGGGTCATTAGCAGATAAGTGCGACAGAAATTCTGTGCCTCTCCTTGGTTTCATACGGATTACATAAACTGAGAATATTTGTTTTCAATGTGACTTGCATCATTTAAAAGTAGACACTTTAAGCTTTCTATAGATATATTTCTCATTTCAGTTAATTTTAGTGACGTGTTTCAAAAAGATTTTCACGGAGACTGAGGTTTCATATATGTGCATATATCCTCATATACTGTATGTGGGCAATTAGGATACCAATTTCATGTGTTCGCACATAAGTTTTTTGCATTTTTTTTAAAGTTAGTTCTTAGTTATTGCCTTGATAATAGAAAATATGAGCTAGGCATCATGTATGACAGTTGCCAAAGTGAGATATGAGCTAAAATGACCAGATCCTGCGAAAGGAGACATATCTTGTATGTACATATAGGGCTTATATGTGGATATAAAGAAGCAATACAGGAGACCTATATGGCCTGTATATGCACATATATGTGCCTCTTGGGATAGGCTCCAGGTCCCCGCGACCCTGATCATAGGATAAAGCGGTATAGAATATGAATTAATTATTGTTCAGAATGCAAATGAAAAATCAATGCAGTAAATCTGACATAAAATCTGTGTATCATATTACACTAAGTGTGTATGAACTGGAGGTGTCAGCTAAATTCGTCAATTTTGAAACTAAGAGCGCAAAACATGGACGTTTTTGTCCCTCAACAGAAGCATCTTTATAGTAGCTTCTTGAATGGACTACATTATGATCACAACAGCATTTGGGACATTTTTGTGCATCATGCATAACTTTATGCAACATAAAAAACGTGATGGAATTTGTAATATTCTATTCAATATAGATATTTCCACTCTGTCCAGATTCAGTGTGCCATTACTTCAGCCTCAGATTCCTGTTTTGAGACACTTTCTTACAAAGAGCATCACCTTCTTTCCACCTGGAATAATGGCAGTTTGCTTCCTGTTGGCTGTTCGGTGTTGGCTTCCTGTTGGTGACGTAGCTTCCTGTTTTCGTATCGTTGCCGCGAAAGTTTCGCAACGCGCGAGTTTCCTCGTCTAAGAACGGAATTCATCTCCAAACAACTAAAACTCCGACACAGAGGTACGTTATAATGTCTACCGTTCAGCTTGTTCAGTGTGTAGAGTGCAGGATGTTTAGACATTCTTCCTCCGTCATTAGTGATAACTTTATTTGTGATAGGTGTGTGTTAGTGAGCACTCTGACGGAGAAGATTTCAATGTTAGAGGAGCGCATCCAGACTTTAGAGAGGGTTAGACAGTGTGAGAGCAGTGTTATTCCCGTAGCGGACAGTCTGGGTGCCACAGGCAGAGATAATCAGCCCCCGACTCCGGCATTAGAGCCCTCACAGCGGGGCGAGTGGGTGACGACTCGGCGGCATACTCGTTCAGCCAAAGCTAACGCTAAGGCTAGCCCACCGGAGCACACCTCCTCTGCGCTTCACGTGTCCAACAGGTTTGCTCTCTTCAGTGCTGCACCCGCTGAGAAACCTGAAAGAGCTCTGGTTATAGGAGACTCTATACTGAGGCACGTGACATTAGCTAGACCTTTAGGGGCGCCAGCGGCAGTGCTTAGGTGTATCCCGGGAGCCAGAGCACCGGACATAGCAGGTAATCTTAGGGCAATCTTAGGACAGCACAGGTTCTCTAAGATAGTGGTACATGCTGGAGCTAACGATATACGCCTTCGTCAGTCAGAGGTTAGTAAGAGTAACTTTACAGAGGTGTTTAAATTAGCGAAGGCGATGTCCGATGAAGTAATATGCTCTGGTCCCATCCCAATGAGACGTGGCGACATAGCTTACAGCAGGTTATGGTCGCTGAACCGCTGGATGTCCAGGTGGTGCTCCAAAAATAATGTGGGCTACATAGATAATTGGAAGACCTTTGAGGGCAAAGCTGGCCTGTTAGGGCGGGACGGTGTCCATCCCACTCGGGAAGGTGCTGCTCTCATTTCCTGTAGTATAGCTCATAGTCTCAGTAGAGGTCTAGTTAATCGGTGACAATCCAGAGCCCAGGCCAGGGAGCAGACAGACAGGCTAAACCAACCGTCTGCTAGCTGCATAGAGTCGTCACTCAGGGTTCACCTTATTGAGACTGTGTCTGTTCCCCGATCTAAGCAAAAATGTAGAAAGACTCAGAAAGTCTGTTTCAATAATTTAATTAACATAAAGACCACAAACTCCGATCATACTGAATGCGCAGCCGGCACCTCTGATCTGAAGCTAGGATTGTTAAATATTAGATCTCTCGCATCAAAAGCAGTTATTGTTAATGAAATTATCACAGATCAGGCATTTAATATACTCTGTTTAACTGAAACATGGGTTAAACAGGATGAGTATGTAGCTCTAAATGAAGCTAGTCCTCCTGGATACAGCTACATACACCAGCCTCGGTTAACTGGTAGAGGAGGAGGCAGTTATTCATAATGATAATCTGTCTATCGTACAAAAACACGGACACAAATTTAACTCATTTGAAATTCTCTATAGTAACATAAGTCTATTTAAGTATATTAAATCAGCTCAGTCGATTCCACTAATTATAATTTACAGACCTCCAGGGCCGTATTCTGAATTTCTTAGTGAATTTGCGGATTTCATCTCAGACCTGGTCGTTTCTGTAGACAAAGTGTTAATTGCTGGAGATTTTAACATTCATTTTGAGAATCCAGAAGACCCTCTGAGAACAGCATTTATATCCATACTGGACTCCGTAAGCGTAAATCAGTGTGTAGTAGGACCCACTCATAAAGCAGGTCACACTTTCGATTTAGTAATATTCTTCGGATTAATTATAAGAAATGTATTCACAATTCCACTGTCTGAAATGATCTCAGATCACTATCTTGTCTCCATTCAAGTGTGTCACAGTGATAATGTACGCACAGCACCGCGCTACCGTATTAAACGTACATTCACATCAACTACCACACAGAGTTTTATCAGTAATCTCCCAGAGTTACCAACTTCGATTAGGCCACCGTCTGATCCCACAGAACTTGATCAGGCGACTGAATATTTAGAGTCGACACTTCGTTGTACCTTAGATAATGTAGCTCCAGCTAAAAGAAAAATTATTAGAGATAAGAAACTCGCTCCCTGGTATAACGATCACACGCGCACTTTAAAACAGACTGCTCGGAAATTAGAGCGTAAATGGCGTCAAACTAAATTGTTGGTATTTCAAATAGCATGGAAAGAGAGCATCCTGAACTATAGGAAAGCTCTTAGTGTAGATAGATCAACGTATCTCTCCACTCTTATAGAAGAAAATAAAAATAATCCTAGATTTTTATTTAATACCGGAGCCAAATTAACCAGAAATAAGACCACTACAGAAATCTCCACAACAACATCATGCAATAGTGAGGACTTCATGAACTTTTTTAATAATAAAATTGTAAATATCAGGCATAAAATTGAGGCTTTGAAACCAAACAATGTAATTGATACAGATGTTAACCTAGCCATGTCAGATTCAAACCTAGAATACTTTACTCCTCTTGAAGAGAATGAACTAATTTCACTCATCTCTTCTGCAAATTCATCATCCTGTATATTAGATCCTATACCGACACATTTTCTTAAACAGATAGTATCAGTAATAACAGAACCGCTTTTGAGAATAATTAATTTCTCACTGACCATTGGTTATGTTCCAAAATCTTTTAAAGTAGCAGTTATTAAACCAATAATTAAGAAACCTGACCTCGACCCCTGTCAGCTGCCAATTACAGGCCAATATCAAACCTCCCCTTTATCTCTAAGATTCTGGAAAAGATAGTAGCGGAGCAGCTATGCTCATACCTACATAGAAATGGCATACATGAACTGTATCAGTCAGGATTTAGGCCTCATCACAGCACAGAAACAGCACTCGTTAAAGTAGTAAATGACCTCCTATTGGCCTCTGATCAGGGTTGTGTAACTATGCTTGTATTACTCGACCTCAGTGCAGCTTTTGACACTATTGATCATGCTATTCTTCTTCACAGATTAGAAAATGTAGTAGGAATTAAGGGTACAGCCCTCTCCTGGCTTAGATCCTATTTGACTGATCGTTATCAGTATGTAGACTTAAATGGTGATTATTCTGTATGTTCTCTAGTGGAGTTTGGCGTTCCGCAGGGTTCAGTTTTAGGCCCACTGCTTTTTTCCCTTTACATGCTTCCTCTGGGCAACATAATCCGTAAGCATGGTATTAGTTTTCATTGTTATGCTGACGACACACAGCTATACGTCTCAAAAAAACCTGATGAGAAAAACCATCTTACTAAAGTTGAGCAATGTGTGCAGGACATAAGAAATTGGATGCTAATTAACTTCCTTCTGCTTAATCCGGATAAGACAGAAGTTCTAGTCATTGAACCGCATACAGCTAGAAGTAAAATCTTAGATCACACCGTAACTTTAGATGGCCTTTCTGTTCCGTCAAGTGCAACAGTAAAAGACCTCGGCGTGATTATAGATTCCAGCCTTTCATTTGAAGCTCATGTAGATAATATCACCAGGATAGCATTCTTTCACCTCAGAAATATCGCCAAAATAAGAAATATATTGTCGCTAAACGATGCAGAAAAACTAGTTCATGCTTTTATCACTTCTAGGTTGGACTATTGTAATGCCTTACTGTCTGGTTGTTCAGTTAGGTGCATAAACAAGCTTCAGCTAGTCCAGAATGCAGCAGCGAGAGTCCTCACTAGAACCAGAAGATATGAGCACATCACCCCTATCCTATCTTCACTGCATTGGCTCCCGGTGAAATTTCGCATTGATTTTAAAATACTACTCTTGACATATAAGGCATTAAATGGTCTCGCCCCGCAGTATCTGAGCGAACTGCTAGTGTCTTACGATCCGCCACGCCTACTTCGGTCAAAGGATGCAGGCTGCTTGTCAGTACCGCGTATTATGAAAACTACAGCTGGGGGCAGAGCTTTTTCTTACAAAGCCCCAAAATTATGGAATAGTCTTCCATATAGTGTTCGGGACTCAGACACAGTCTCAGTGTTTAAGTCTAGGCTCAAAACCTATTTATTTAGCCAAGCATTTTTATAAATAGATTTGCCATAAGGTAAAGCAGCAGATCTGGGGGACTCATGGACGTAGAGTATTATGGTGAACTGGTATGTTTAGATGCTGTCTTCCTCAGTCTCATTTGATCACTCAGGTTTGTTGACGGTGAGGTGATTGTTTGCTTTACATCTCAGTTCCCCCTCATGTTTGTGTTTCCTTCTGGCTCTCCCTTTTAGTTATGCTGTCATAGTTAGTCCTGCCGGAGTCCCTGCTTGCACTCTACAGTAAATATACATTCACATTAGACATTGTGACTGTGACCATACCTAATTGCAATCTCTCCTCCTCTTCTCTTCCTCCCCCTCTTTCTCTTTCCTCTCTCCCCCTGTCTCCCCCTTTCACTCTTTCTCTCTCTCTCTCTGTCGAGCTACACATGTGGTTCCTGAGCTGCCAGTGATCCAGACTCCCTCTGCTCTCCGGACCTGTCTGATCCATCCTGGTGCCCGGTTTCTGGTTGGAGGTCTCATCGCATGGATGCCCCGTGTGTCTCTTTAGGATGCGCCTGGTGTCTGGGGATGATTCTATCTACTTAGAAGACGGTTCTGGCCTCGACTGGTGTTGTCAGCTGTTTCTCTGAGGACTTGACAATTCGATAGTTCTGGACTGGAACTTTCTACAAGTCTATCTGAGTCTCGAATAACTACTGGACTCCATTTTACATCAACTATTATAACATCAATTAACATCAACTATTATAGCTGAACCTAACACTTAACACTGTATAAATGCAGATCATTTCCTGCTATCTGTTTCACCCAAATGAGGATGGGTTCCCTGTCGAGTCTGGTTCCTCTCAAGGTTTCTTCCTATTACCGTCTCAGGGAGTTTTTCCTTGCCACTGTCGCCCTCGGGCTTGCTCACCAGGGAATATCTGAACATTTTGATTCATACACATTCACATTCCATACAACGTAAATAATTATTTTGATTGTGTAAAGCTGTTTTGAGACAATGTCAATTGTTAAAAACGCTATACAAATAAAACTGAATTGAATTGAATTGAATAACTCTGATCATTCTCTTCTGTCCTCTCTTACAAAACTCCAACTTATTTACAGTATGTGTGTGTGTGTGTGTGGTTGAACATTAACTGATCTCTATTTGCATGATGCAATGTTTGAAACAGTAGGTAACACTTGAAATGTGTGTGTCTGTGATTGTGTGCACATTGTGCTGTTTTCTGTCGACCTCACAAATTCTCATATTTCTACAGAAAAAAAAAAAGGTAAAATCAGAGATCGATGATGGTTGCATTACATTTCTGAATGGCCACTGCAGCACATCCCTCATGGCCCTGTTTCCATGGCAGAGAGATGATAGCGGTGTTTACTGCCAGGTCAACGGGTAGGGTGTAAGTAGAGAGTAAGTTCATGGGAGCAGGGCAGATAATAAGCTTAATGGGTCTCAATCGTAGCAGAGACAGGGCAATAAGAGGGAAATGTCAAGCCTGGCTTTACTCACACACACTCTCCCAGCTAAATGTCAGTGTCGAGGAGGGGTAGTGAGAGAGAATATGATTATCTATTTAACGATTTTTTTTTTTGTCTCTAATTGAGCATTTCAATGGTGTCATGTCTGAAATTGGGAAATAAAACGAAACGCTTGTACTGATACAGAACACAGAGGAGTGTGTTCGGGCTTAGCGTCTTCAACACTAACCATTTGGTTGCTATTATAGGAAAATGTTATGCTCGCTAAAATGGCCTACACATTATTTTGAATAAATCCATCCAGCATTATGGGGTCATTGGCACTAAGCCCTAGATTTCATTGGCCTTTCCTCCTCTAATAAACAGCTTATCCTTTGAGAAGCGCATCCCTATCTGCCTGATGATGAGCTTGTGTAGGAGGCTTTTGTCCACGTCTCAGATCCATCATCGCATCTCATTCACACACACACACACACACATACACATTCACACATCCATCAGCCACCATGCGAATTTCACTTACAATGGATCCATTTAAGCATGGACAGTTGTGCGTGGGCCTCCATCAACATAAATCTGGAGTCAGCCATCTCTGCTCCTCCCTCGCCTTTCACTCATTTGTATCTAACGGACCGTACCACTTTGAAGATGGAACGGGGCAGTGCTCGTGCACTTGTTTCCTCGGCTCAGTGCCCGATGAGCCTGAACTAATATCTGTCAGCTCGCTACAGGATGTTTTAAAAGATGGAGAATTAGCTGCTCGTTTGAGGACATTGATTTGACAAATTATTGACATTATGTCACAGGTGTAGCTCCGTGTATCCAAGACTATTGGCATCTTGTAAATATGAACCAACTGATGGTCTTAGTAAGCCCTGGAAGAAATGTTATATCCCATTTCTGTAATTAATGCTGATGAGCAGCTGAAGTATGCTAAGCAAAATATATCCAAGATGCTGAAAGATATTTTAGCCCTGTTTTTAAGAAAAGGAAGTGTGCTTCAATCTAGGCTTCTGATTCTTAGAACAAGGGGCAGGTACTTAATTCAACCTCAGTCATATTGCTTCCGTATATTTTATGCCTCTGAGATAGAAAATAAGGATGTGTAAGTACTATAATGTAATACATTTAGCAGACACTCTTATCCAGAGCAACTTACATTTTTATCTCATTGTACATCTGAGCAGTTGAGGGTTAAGGGTCTTGCTCAAGGGCCCAACAGTGGCAACTTGGTGGTTGTGGGGTTTGAACCTGGGATCTTCCGAACCGTAGTCCAATGCCTTAACCACTGAGCTACCCCTGGCCCCACAATAATTAAAATAGTAATAAAAAGATCTATGAAAAAGGAGACAACACATGGTAGGTTAGTGGCCTTCCATCCAGGGTCAAAGGTTTGATTCTCCATGTGTGTGGAGTTTGCATGTTCTTCCTGTGCTTGCTGGGCTTCCTCCAGATCTTCTGGTTTCCTCCCATAGTAAAAAGACATGCGGATCAGATTAATTGGTGTTCCCACATTGCCCATACTGTGTGAGTTAGTGTGTGCGAGTGTGTGGTGTGTGCATGAATTCCCTGCAATGGATTGACACCCTATCCAGAGTGTACCACGCCTTATTCCTGAAGTATACTGGGATAGGCTCCAGAATTCCTGCAACTCTGTTTAGGATAAGGAGTAGCTTTGTGCCAATCCATCACAGGGCACAAACACATACTCAGACATCCATTCACACACTACAGGCAATTTGAGAATGCCAATTAGCCTAATCTGCAGGTCTCTGGAAGGAAACCAGAGGATCTGGAGGAAACCCACGAAGCATGAGGAGAACAAATGCAAACGCCATGCACACAGAAGCGGGAATCGAACCCGGACATGCAACCACTAAGCAACCATGGTGCCAAATGAGATGGTAAGTATTCCCAGTATTGCTGCATGGATAGTCCTAGTTTCACAGATCACCAGAGTAAAACAAAATGGCTTCTACCTTGACTTGGCAGTTTATAAAATCAAACTTAACACCTTTTTTTTATTCATTTGATGTGCTTAAGAAAGCAATTTTCTCATCAGCATTTAAAGGCCCTGTTTGTCAAGTGTTCATCCTGTACTCTTACAGCTCACTTACTCAGCCTGATATCACACAAGAACACAGTCGTTCAGTCCAAAGCCAGATTTATATACTGTATGCACTCCAGAACATCTTTAGTAAGTGAAAATGTCTTAAAGAAAAAGGCTTATTTTATTTCCTTTTCAATCATCACAGTAAATTAACTGTAGGATTTACAAACCTGTTTATATATTTTTAATTGTTTAAAGCCTTAATGGTCTTAAAGGCAGCATGGTGCCTGAGTGGTTAGCACTGTTACCTTGCACCTCCAGAGTCTGGGTTTGATTCTCACCTCGGGTTTGTGTTGCATGTTTTCCCCATACTTGGTGGGTTTCCTCTGGGTCTGTGGGAGGAAACCAGAGTACCCAGAGGAATCCCATTTACTAATTGGTCTCCCCAAATTACCTGTTGTGTTTGAATGTTGACCAGAAGTCCCTACCACAGTCATAAAAATGGGAATAAATGCAGATTTTCAATTGCACATGTAGAGTCATGATAAAAAATAATGATTATTATTATTATTTTTTTAATCTGATCTTAGTCTTAGTATTAGGAAAACACAACCTTGGCTAAATAACAATGTGGAACGTTCACTGTTCCATTAACACAGCAACACCAAAAAGCCTGAAAGCCAACTTAAACAAGATGGTCACAGAATTCTTTCCCTTGTAAAGAAAAAACCTTAACAACATCTAGCCAAGGCAAGAAAACTCCGGAGGAGGTACGTGTGTCATCAACAAAGTCTACAATCAAAAGACGCCTTTATGAATGTAGAGACACAGTGTGTACCTCAAACCACCAGTTACACTAAGGCCAGAATAGACTTTGCTAGCCAGTTCTGGAAGAAGATCCTTTAGAAAGATTCCATGAATCACATGTACTGTATCAGAATGATTGAATGAAAAGAGTATAGAAAAGGATAGGCAGGGCTCATGATCCGAAACATATCACATCATCTGTCAAACACAGTACAGAGGCGGTAATGTTATGGCATGAGATTTTATGGCTGCCAATGGAACTGGGTGACTGGTGTTTATTGATGACCTGAAGGCTGATAGACATGGCAGGATGAATTCTGAATTCTATGAAGCTCTACTTTTCTACAAAAACCTGTACAATTGAATAGTGCTCCATAGTAAAGATGACCCAAAACACACAGTGCAGTTAAAGCAACCTAAAGTTGCCTTAAGGCAAAGCAATGTAATGTTCATAAAGAGTCATCTTACTTGTTTATGCATTGTCAATGTTAAACCCATTTACTTAAAGCAGAAAATCTCCAATTCGATCACATTGCTTCATTTACTGTAGAATCGGTCAAAACCCACCAGTACCATGGTTTGGCCGAATGCTCTGTGGTGTTGTACAGAAGCAAAATAACAAAAGCACTGTCCAACTGTCACTGTCGCTATCCAAACATTATTGATCTTACTAACAATAGACTGTATGTACAATATAAGCTATAAATCAGTAGCACTATAATCATGTAAAAAAATTTAAGATGGTATTTCTAGTTACAGTAGTTGCGCTAGTTTAAGGATATATTTAATGATGGAAACTGCAAAGTACTTATGTACGTTGCTCTGGATGAGAGCTTCTGCCAAATGCCTTTATCCAAAATGGATAAATGTATGTAAGGGGGGAAAAAAAGCAGCTTAACATTGAGTTGATTTATATTGGATTGTTAGGTCCTACAGAAGAAGGAATCAATGACGCTATAAGGTGATGTGAGTCTATAGTCATTTATACATCAGCCATTTATCAAATAACGCTCAACTGTAGCATTTAGTCTTGAGTCGGTCACGGTTTTTAAGCCTTTCCAAACGATTTAATCATTAAGCAGGATTTTTAAAAGGTAAATCACAAGCAGAAGGAAAAAAAAACATCAATATTGCACAAGCAGTGAATGACACCATTCATTTTATGAAGGGAGGTAAAAATGCACAGCTTTCAATTTTTACACATGGTTCATGGATTAATTAATATTGGTTTTTCTGCATATAAAAAATTATAATACAAAATTAAAATACAAATAAAAAGATCGATATGTCACTTCACGACAAGCTTCGAGAGAGGAAAAGTGTATGCCTATCACAGGAAAGGTTGATGTATTCAGGGTGATGAGAGATTTAGGGATTAATGAAACACGAAGAAGAGTGAGTGTACATTTTGTAAAATTAGCGAGAGCATTGGTCTTTGAAAGCCTTTTGGGTTACTGGCTGCCAATCAGAGTGAAAATGAACCTTGCTCTCAAATCAGTAGGGAAACTCAGCTTAAATTAATTATTAATGCACCAAACAAATCAATCCTTTAGATTTACACCACCTCTGTTTTATGGCATCAATATTTAATTCTGCTCTAATTTAGTGTTTGACTTTAACTAACTGTTATTATTAAGTGTATGAGGCTGGATTTAGCCGGCAAGTGGATAAAACAATGAGCCTGCATCCGCGGATCTACAGGATCTATAAAATTGAAGCTATAGTGCTTTTGGTCACCTCGCCACATATTGTTTCGAGGTTCAGGTCTCAAACTTTCACTCCTCTACTCCATCTGATATTGAACACCATCATCTCATGTGTGCACCGGTAATGGCAGACAAAACTGAAATCAATGAGGCATCAACTTGAGGAATGAGAAAGGAGAGAGGTGAGGAAGGCAAATCGTGGGTGGACTGTTCTTTTCCAGTCTTGTTACAAGAAACTTGTAGGTTTCTTCCATAACCTTGGAAGGCCATTGAGGGCCTGATAAGCGGGGGTAAAGTGAGTAAGTAAGTAAGTAAATAAATAAATAAAAAACAGAATTTTTTCCATGCAATTCTCAAGCACATAAACTGATAACGTCTTTGTATTTTCAAGCAAAGAATAAACCACATGAGGCTGTGCTGTTCTAGAATAATAATCAATGATGCAATGTGGTGGATTTACTCGAACAGTGGATTTTCTCTTAAACCACAGCAATTAATGAATTACACAACAAACATTTTATCCTTTTGGAGTTACCATGTAAGGTTGTAAAAAAAATATTCATGTAACAAATAATGTTTTATGATAAAACAGAAGCAACCAGTAAACTATTACACATTTCAGACTTCTTTCATATTCTTTTGGTTGATAACACAATGAGAATGAAAAGGCTTTTTCTATATAATCCCTGGATACACTAATGCACTTCGCCCAGGGTTTCACTAGTGCTTGGATACCATCAAGGTAAAAAGTTTTCTCGGGATGCTGAGAAATGCTCACGTGTGAAACGCTGGCCTCCCAGGAACTCCCAAACGTGGAAATGGCATGGAGTGAGGTCAGGACTGTATGTGGCATGTGGAAATACAGTACCTCAGCACTGAGTTCCTGCAAGTAGTGTTGGTGAATGACTGTGTGTGCAGTTCCCACAGACAGATGCGTCTTCTCCGCAAGTTATCTGCTGATTTTCAAGAACTTGTTTATGAGAACGATTGCCGTCGGCTCTGAGCCACCTCGGAGGAGATTATCATTCACAAACGTATAGCTTTTTTCAAAACATTTGCACCATTCAAATGTTTTATTCCGGGTAAGAGTCTCATCACTGCACAGTGCTTGAGGTCTTCTGTAAGTATCAATCACTTTTACACCTTCATTCAACAAAAATTGCATTACAACTCCTGGTTTGACTTGAACACCCCATATATATTGAATTTCTGCTTTCAGTTTTGCTTTTTTCTTGAAGTTAAGACAAAAAACAGCTTATAATGTTACCAAGTAACCATAAACTGTTCTGTTTCCTTTTTTGTCTCTGATTGTTATAAAGCATGAGATACCACTCCCACTCATTCATGGTATATACTGCTTCATTCTACAGGGTTATGGGGAGGCCTGGAGTCGATCCCAGGAGACTTAGGCCATGAAGTTCACCCTGGGCTGAGTGCTAATCCATCACAAGGCACACACACATATACATACACTCACATGTTCATTCACACACCACAGGGAGTTTGGGAATGCCAGTTAGCCTAATCGGCATGTCTTTGGACTGTACCAAGTATGGGGAGAACATCAATGCACACAGAACCTGAGGTGGGAATCAACCCCGGAACCTGAAGGCGACAGTGTTTACCACTACACCATCGTTCTGCCATCAACGAATTAAAAAAATTTTTATTGGTACGTTTACACAAATTAGTTTTTGGAATAGAACTAGTATACTGTAGAGTAGTGCACTTTTTCAACCAATCAGAATGGAGAATCGAACAATACTCACACAGACACAGCCATACAGTACGTTGTACTCTTCTTCTTTATGGACATCGAGTTCAGTTCACGTCTTTCACAAACCAAGTCTTAGCTCTTAGTTCACTCAGTATACAGTTATCAAGATCACGAGCAGACCTAAATACTTATTAGCTTGTCGTCTGAAGTGCTTCTCATCCATCCTTCAGTAAAGACGACGGGTCTGCATCGTTACTCTGTCATCAGTGATGAGAAATTAGCATTGAAAGTTTCTGGCTAATTAAGCGATGTCAGGACGAGTGACTGACAGCAATGTGTGATCTATAATTCAGTGTGTTTAACCGTGTGTCAGGATAGTGGAAAACTCTGCGCACGATCAACCTAGCCCTTTTCTTTCTGCACCATTTCTTTTAAGCATTCCCCCTGTATCAAAACATGATTAATATTACAGAATTATTAAAGAATTTCCACTTTGCACATGAGACAGTGATGAATGTATGCTGGGTGAGGGGTGCAGATTTGAACCGTTTGCTATTAAGAAAAGCTGTGAATTTTTATTTAATGGTAGGAAAGTTTAGACTTTTGCTACATTGCCTAGCATGAAAAGAAATAACAAGTGGATAGACTGAAGGAAGAGTTTACCAGAATTCATCATTATACTGATTGATGTGAATGCACAATGTATATACTCGTAACGTAACACTGTTGTTCTTAATTGTCGATTCTGATTGTTCAGAACAGCACCTTTGACCAGTTAGGCTAATTGGAATAGGAATGTGCTCATACTATTAAGTTATTGATTCTATTGGTACTGATTCTAAAAAGGCTCTCATCTAGGGGAAAAGGTGAATTTTCAGATAGGATCATATAATGACATTTTTCATAACACTTTTTTTTTTGTAAATATCCTTACACATTTTATGTATTAGATAAAAACAAACACATGCTCTTTTATATCCATGATGTCTGTATATATATATATTTTTTTAGAAAAATCTTTAAATGATCTAATTTGTAATTTAGATGAAACTTGGCCAGTTTAGATTTCCCATGAAAAGACATAAACCTGAAAAAGTATATCATTCTTTAAGTTATTAAGATATTGCACCATAAATTTGACATGGTTTCGGACACTACAGATTTTTTATTTATTTTTTGCTTTTAAGCTTTGATTGAAAACTAGTTTAAGCAAGCTTACACCAATTTCAATATCAATACTCCTAAAGAAATATGAATAATTAGCATTTAAAATTATTATTGTTTGAAGGAATATAGTATAACACTGAAAAATGGCCATTTTGGTGCACATATAAAATCATCTCTCCAAAACAGCTGACCTCAAATTTTTACGGAAGCATAATTGGTCACTTCCATGTTGCATAGCATCTTTGGCACACACATTTTCTGTATTATATGTATAACATAAAAATAATAATGATATCAGCACCAATACTGTGTTTTGGCCAACTCAATCTTAAGAGCAGTTCTGAAAGTAATGCAAAAGTCCATAACTTTTTATGAATTTAAAGTTTTTTCAAATTGCAGTAGTGTAACAATTTCTCTACAGAAAAGTGCTACTCACAGTTGATTGCATCACAGTTGAACCCAAGTTTTAAATCCTCTTTGAAAATCCCCTTTTGTAGTTCCCCTTATTTAAACTTCTTTATCCATCTGTGCATGCTGCTCTTGTCAGTGTCGTCATCTCCATAAACATTCTGTAGCACAGTAGGAGACCATCAGCATGCAGTTTAAATGACCTACTATATGTCATTTAATAAAATTTAAAAAAGCACCTACTATTGCATTAATTTTTTATAGTGTTAAGGGACGTAAAAGTTTTTGTTTAAAAATAAAAAGGTAATGTTCAAAGTTTAAGAAGAAAGCCATTTAGATTGTAGCCTATACATTATGTGTGTAAGGCTGAACCTGGCCTGTGGTTGGTGTCTAACTTAAATAAATGTACGCTGTCAAAATAAGACTTACTGTTAATCAGTGAGAAATTGAGGAAGAATAGAAGAAAGAGGAGACAGGACTGTGGGAAGTAGTGAAGATAATAGCTGAATGAATTAAAAACGACAGCTACAAGAGAAAACGTTATGTTCTTTTTGCTCAGATTCAGGTTTTGGCAAGCAATCAGCCGGAGAGAATGGGTCTCCATTTGGTGTATCATGTTATTCATTCAGCTTTCCTGCTTGGTTTTTTAAAGAGTGCAAAATGGTGTTGCAAAAAAAAAAAAAAAAAAGTTTAAATTGTTCCTTAGGCTGTCTTAGGTTCGGCTAAACAAATGTGCTCTGTAAGAAAAAAAGAAATCATGTATTTTAGGGCTCTAAAACAAAACTGCCCTAGAGGAGAATTTGAAAGTGCTACAAGAAGATTTTTAAACATTATCAAGTTGTTATTTTGGGGATCAAATAACCTATGTATCGGTTTTATCTGAAGAAAAAACACTGTGTAGAAACGTAGTGTGTAGTTAAAAATAAGTTAATATGCAACTATTACTATTATTAATTATAGAAACATTATATCAATATTACTGCTAGTGGGTTATGAATTTCCTTTCAAATGCTCTGCTTGATAAGATGTACTGTAGGTAACATGACAACAACGATCAGTTGTTAGGGGAGAAAGTAGTAAAGCCTGATGCATTTTTATCTCCTGGGGCATCTGAAGCCTCGTATTTGTTCTCCAGACTTGAATGTTTCTGGGTTCTTTACCATTTTCTCACAGTCCCTATATTGTAATTCTGTATTGTTGAGCGAATGCCAGTTTACACCAATTTTAGTATCAATACTCATAAAGAAACATTAATAATTTGCATTTTAAATGATTATTGTTTAAATCGAGACAGTGTAACACTGAAAAATGGCTGTTTTGGGGCACATATAAAATCATCTCTGCAAAACGGCTGCATTTTTTGGGAAGCAAGATTGGTCACTTCCATGTGCACACACATTTTCTGTATTATATGTATTTTTAAAAAAAAAAGCACTAATAGTGTGTTTTGGTCGACTGCTTAAATGAGTAACAGTGTGAGCTATTTGTCTCACTGATAATGCAGTAACAGGAAAAGTAGAATACACTTTTAAGTGTACAAGTGCAACATTTAATGGCATTAATATTACATTAACATTAATAAATTCTCTATGATACAAAGCATTTTGCCTGTCCTGTTTTCTGTAGACCCTAAAAAAAAAATCATTAAAATTAAACTTACATTCACTCTGAATCCCTTTCACATCATACACTCGAAACATTCGTTTTTTCTTCCCATACGTTATTCACCATAAGTTCATAGAATGGACTTTTTTTCAAAGTCATTCACTCACTCATCATCTATACCACTTTAAGCTGTATATAGGATCGTGGGGAGCCTGGAGCCTATCCCAGGATAGACTTACTGCACGAAGCAGGGTACACCGTGGACAGGATGCCAATCACTAGCAGTGCACACACACACACATACACACTCATTCACTCATTATTAGTCTAATCTGCTTGTCTTTGGACTGTGGGAGGAAACTGCAGTACCCAAAGGAAACCCACGGGGAGGACATGCAAACTCCATGCACACAGACCCGAGGCGGGATTCGAACCCCGAACCTGGAGGTACAAGGCAGCAGCGCTTCCAGACCATTGTATTCCAGAGCAAACCATTCCATTGCATCCAAATTTCCTGATGATTTGTCTTTCTTGATTTCTAGTGATATTAACTAATTAGGTAATTTTGAAAGTATAACCCCATTAACCAAATTACTGTAATTAAGGTCCTTGATGTCCTCATGCTGAGCATGAATGCTAGTTGACCTCATTCTGCTCAAATTATAGTAGAAAAATAAAATAAAATAAAATAAAATAAAATACTACTACTACTACTACTACTACTAATAATAATAATAATAATAAATTAAACCTCTTACTCATTGAATAACCACTGAACAAACAATATATGTAAGATTTTACTGCCATCTCAGATATTAAATAGCAAATCAATAAATACATACATAAAAATTGTTAAATAATAATAAAATCCTTTAGATAACACATTCTACAAATAGAGATTATTTCTTCAGCAGCTTGTGGGAGTGAACCTTAGGCCTGGAGAAAATCTGATTATTAATAAAAGAAATTCACATTTAGCGTTTGCTTTCACTTGTATCAGTTTCAGACAGAATGGCGGTTTGTCTCAGGTTATTTCTGAGCTTTATGAAGTCAAACTTAAGTCGAATGAAACATTCATTAGGGGGTGTAAAGTCCCATAAAACACCTCTCGGGAAAATGGCGATGTAGCTAAAGCAATTTTGTTGCTCGTCATCTGTATGCAGAGTGTGTGACGGCGAGAAGACAGTTAACTTAGCTTGTTAAACATGCGGTGCCTTATTCACAGCCTCATGAGGATGTTGTGAAAAGTTTAAAAGTGGAATATGATGGCACACGCCAGCTGTAATTAGTTGAAAGTGTCACTCAGTGTGATTTATAGCGCACCGTACACTGTGCATCAACACGCATCTTTGCGAGAGATCTAAGCTCAACTCCATCACTTTCAAGCACTTTAAATATGTTTATATACAAAATGTTTGGCATGTGATTGGTGTTTATGGTGGAAAGTTGGTTGATGCTTCTTTTTTGTTATTCTTGTTAGAGATCCATGTTATAGTCGCTGTAGGGGACTATCTACTCCACATGCAACATGTACATGTTTTACACCGCATGCAACCATTCACCTCATGGCCTGGCAATAAGGATTCCCTGCATCCATTGACTCGGGTGGGGCCCTGGTCCAAGGTACTGTAGTTGTGAATTGAAGCAAGGATTACAGCATGGCAGGCAATATGCCTGGCACTGAGCCAGCAATGCTGTACTTTGAGTTACAGTGGTTATTCATACAAAAAAGAAAAAAAAAACGTAAACATTTACAGAGCATTCAGGTTTTCATTTTGGTCCCGAAAAGCAAATGCTACTGCATGAATGTTCGCCCCAAAGTCCCCAAGAACAATGCAACTATAAGACAGCTCCACTGAGTTATGGCTTGGCTGGTTGACCATCTACAAGTTCTACGAGATCTATGAGTGCAGTCATGTGACAGGGTTACAAGTAAAAGACTTCATGCCTTGTAAATTTTGAACAGAATATACAGAAGGGGAGTTTCAAGAGCTGGAAAGCCTAAATAATTAAAGCGCTGCCACATTACTCTCTAGGTAGCACAAGTATCAGCAAATATTCAACACAGCAAGGTACAGAGCTGTATACCAATGAAAATAATATTCAGTTAACTCCTTCACTGCCACCACTACACTACAAACATGTTTTCTATTTTCACTTTCGTATAGCTATACAGTTCATGTATGCATTATACATTCAACCTAACAAGCACTTGCACTTGAGGTTTCAGGGGGATTCCACAAAACAAGAATTTTGACTTCTGACATTTGACATTTGAGGTTTTTTGGACTTCCTGAAAAAGAATGCCTGGGGCTTTGTGCACTTACTGCCTTTGTCTATTCTATAGCTACTGTATGTCTCGATATTCATACAACACACGCTTCGATCATTCACTGGAGACATGTTGCAGCTGTGCACGAGCACAAGACAGGTCTTTATTACCCTGAAACGATGTACTTACTGTAGCAACTGCAATAGAATAATAATTGGGTGAATTTCAAGAGCTACGGGTTATAAAACCACTTGACATCTATTTCAAAGCATTAGTAGGAAGTAATACATTCAGAAAGTTCAGCAGTCCATAAGCATGGCCTCCTGACAGCCAATTAAATGCTTGAGAGGATGCAATACTAATAATTCACTTACTATACGAGGTTAAGTTGGGGGGAAAAACAGTGGAGAGTAGCGCTTATTTTAAAATAAAATTGAAGTAATATGTCCTGCCTTAAATGTTATGTCTATTAAAGTCATAATGTAAACAATAGGGAATTTTCCAGTCTGATTGGTTAGAAGTTTTTGTAACTTAACTTGTATATGAACAAAATACAGTATTGGTGATGTTTTTTTTTTTATGTTTGACAAATAATACAGAAAATGTGTGTGGCCAAAGAAGCTACTTCTGAAGTTTATGCAACATGGAGGTGACCAATCTTGCTTCCCTAAAAAATTCAAGTTGCTACCGTCATTTTGGAGATATGATTTTATAATGTATGTTCCCCCCAAAAATTTCAGTGTTGCTTCAAGAAATAATAATTTAAAATGCTAATTATTCATATTTCTTTATGAGTACTGATACTGGAAATGGTGTAAGCTTCTGGAAGCATATAACCTGTAAAAACTGTTGCGTAAATTGCTTTTTGCTTAAAGCTTAAAAAAAAAAAATCAGTAGTGTCCGTAACCATGTCAAATGCATGTTGCGATATCTTAACTATTTTGTGTTGAATAATACACTTTTCATGTGAAATCTAAATAAGGCAAGATTCATCTGAATGACAATTAAGATCATTGAAAGACTTACAGACATTCATTCATTCATTCATTCATCTTCTATACCGCTTAATCCTGTGTTCAGGGTCGCGGGGGACCTGGAGCCTATCCCAGGAGACTTCGGGCACTAGGCGGGGTACACCCTGGACAGCGTGCCAATCCATCGCAGGGCACACACACATACACACACTCACACACCCAATCACACACTACGGGCAATTTAGGAACGCCAATTAGCCTAACCTGCATATCTTTGGACTGTGGGAGGAAACCGGAGTACCCGGAGGAAACCCACCAAGCACGGGGAGAACATGCAAACTCCATGCACACAGAGACGGGAATCGAGCCTGGCCGGGGAATCGAACCCAGACCCTGGAGGTGCAAGGCGACAGTGCTAACCACTACACCACCGTGCCGCCACTTACAGACATTACAGACATAAAAGATCATGAAGTTGTATTTAGCATTGTGTTTTCTTCTATCTGATAAAAATATAAATGTGTATGCATATTTACAAAAAAACTAAATAAAGCATGGATCAGGAGATAAGAAGTGTATTTGTATTATGTTTTTTTTTTATTCAAGGTGAGACACTTTTAAGGATCAATACCATGTTTCAGCTAATAGTGGATAGAGCATGATTCTTTGAAAAAAAAAAAAAAAAAAAAAAAAAAAAAATATATATATATATATATATATATATATATATACAGTATACAGTATTTTGCCATTCTTTTTTTTTTTTCTTTTTTTTTTTTTTGTTGCTTTTACTAAATACCACTTAAACACACATCATATCATGTTTACAACTTCAGATTTGTGAAGTATGAATGTCTGTGGAGGACTTGAATGCAACATAAGTCATACAAGTTATTATAGATGAAAGAGTTCAAATATTTACACGACCCTTAAGTGTCCTTCATAACCATTCAAGCAACTGTCATGATTCATCTTGGCATTACTAGAAAGATAAATATACAACTAGAGTCACAGTCCACCGTTCTCAAGAGCTAAACTGGTATAAAGAAAATCACTCGTCCTTAATCTGACACCTTGGCATTTTGGTCCTGAGTGAAATCAATAACAGAAAGCCTCGCATATTAGCTGTCCACTCTTTCATGAGTTATATCCATCTGGCTTGTCAGCTCTGCCTCGCAGCGATCTGTATGAATGGACTAACAGTAGAGCAAGCAGACAGGAAAGGAGTACCCGTGTCCTGCTTTTCTCTACACACAAATTATAATACAAGCCTTCTTTTGTGCAATCAGAGCAGGACTGATCCTTAGCTGCCTGGCTTTTAGCTAAATTATGATGTGCAGCGCTGGAAGTCCGTCTTGTTGCAAAATGGTGTGGGAGTGTGAGAACGGCTGAGGGAGTCAGAAAGTTATCCAAAATGGAAATTTACTTTTTAGTGTAAAATATTATTATATTGTGGTTAAGGCTCGTACTGTGCAATTTTGTGACTAACCAAAACAAAAATAAAAAATGGTTCCCATTTATGGACATATACCACAGTATAAGGTTATGAGGTTATTTTAATTTAAACATGATTGACATGTTTAATATTTAGGACATGAATCATGCTTTAAAAGATATGTATATAGGGGCACAGTGGGGTAGTTGTTTCCACTGTGGCACCGCACCTTGGGGGTCGGGGGTTCGATTCCCGAGTGTCTGTTAGTGTGTGTGCTTGTGCTCTGTGACGGATTGACATCTCATCCATTGTGCCCCAAGTCCCCTGGGATAAGTTCCAGCCCTTCTGCAATCCTGTACAGGATAAATGGTGCAGTACAAAAAATGAGAGAAAGAGTGAGAGACATTTCTATAAATATAGGAGTCACACCCTCTTTGTTTTAAAAGGAAAGTTCACAGAAAAAAAAAAAACTTCTTGAAGTTACACTTAAGGAACAGAGCTTTGGAATGTATGTAAGAACACAAAACTAGAAAGGAATAACCTGAAACTGAATGCTTGAATTGATTTGAGTCAATCAAAGACCAGGACAGCTCAGGGTATGGTCCCTAAAGGCATGGCTACACGGGCATCTGGGGTGTCTGACACAAAGATGTTGGAGCCTTGGGGTCTTTTCCTGCTGGGTCCCATGTGGTGGGCTGTGGCCCACTTTTTTATTTATTTTTTATTTTTTTATTATTTATTTATTTATTTATTTTACAATTTGTGGTGCATTGCCTTGGACTGGACAGGGTATTTTTTGGTCCCTGTGGGTGTGGGTGAGCCTTGGGTTTCCATGATCCTGTTACTAGTTTACTTGTATATAATTGATGAATGCTAATGTGTTAAGATTATGTGGCATCAATGTTATGGCTAATTAGTGAATGTTCTTGTCACTGATATCAAATAAAAAGGATAAGAACAAGTCTACAGTCAATATTAAGTCTACGTTAAGCCATAGAGTGTTACAGTTGCCACCTTAAAAGCCGTCAACATGGTCTCCCCTAGGGGGAGTAGGTTTGAGGTTAAAGGTTGTCTAAAATATTCCCAAAACATCAGGTATGTAAAAAGTCTATTCATAGTCTTAGTCTTTTAGGGCTTTGTTGCTTAATTAGTTAGTGTGTTTGTTGGTAACTGAATGTACCATCTTGACAAATGTACCAAATGTTCACTCATCTCGTCTGCAAAATCATCAACCTGCAAATTAGATCCTATGCCGACACATTTTTTCAAGCAGATAGTACCAGTAATAATAGAACCCCTGTGGAAAATAATTAACTCATCACTCAGTGGGTATGTTCCAAAATCTTTTAAACTAGCAGTTATCAAACCAATAATTAAGAAACCTGACCTCGACCCCTGTCAGCTGTCCAATTACAGGCCAATTTCAAACCTCCCCTTTATCTCTATTCTGGAAAAGATATTAGTGGAGCAGCTATGCTCATATCTACATAGAAATGGCATACATGAACTGCATCAGTCAGGATTTAGACCTCATCACAGCACAGAAACAGCACTCGTTAAAGTAGTAAATGACCTCCTATTGGCCTCTGATCAGGGTTATGTGACTATGCTTATATTACTCGACCTCAGTGCAGCTTTTGACACCATTGACCATGATTCAAGATTCAAGATTCAAGATTCAAAGAACTTTATTAATCCCAAAGGGAAATTGCTTTGATATATTGCTTTGCTTTGATGATATTCTTCTTCACAGATTAGAAAATGTAGTAGGAATTAAGGGAATGATACTCTCCTGGTTCAGATTCTATTTTACTGATCATTATAAGTTTGTAGATTTAAATGGTGACTATTCTGCATGTTCTCAAGTGGAGTTTGGTGTTCCACAGGGTTCAGTTTTAGGCCCACTGATTTTTTTTTTCTCTATGCATGCTTCCTCTGGGCAACATAACTCTCAGCAAAACCAGATGAGAAAAACCATGTATGAGACTGGATGTTAATTAACTTCCTTCTGTTTAATCCCGATAAGACAGATGTTATAGTCATAGGACCACAAGAAGCGAGAAGCAAGCTTTTTGATCAAACCATAACTGTAGACAGCCTTTCTGTTCCATTCAGTGCAACAGTAAAAAACCTTGTTGTGATTATAGAGTCTTTCTTTCAGAAGTATTGCCAAGATAAGGAATATATTGTCACTAAATGATGCAGAAAAACTAGTTCATGCTATTATCACCTCTAGGTTGGACTATTATAACACCTTACTGTCTGCTGTGCAACTAGGTGCATAAACAAGCTGGCTTTGTGTTTAGTCCAGAATGCAGCAGTGAGAGTCCTCACTAGAACGAGAAATATGAGCACATCACCCCTATCTTATCCACACTGCATTGGCTCCCGGTGAAATTTTGAATCGATTTTAAAATACTACAATAATAGTAGTATTTACTAATACTAAATGGTCTCGCACAGCAGTATCTGAGGGAACTGCTAGTGTCTTACGATCTGCCACGCCTACTTCGATCAAAGGATGCAGGCTGCTTGTCAGTACCGCGTATTATGAAAACTACAGCAAGGGGCAGAGCTTTTTCTTACAAAGCCCCAAAGTTATGGAATAGTCTTCCAATTAATGTTCGGGACTCAGACACAGTCTAAGTTTAATTAGCCAAGCATTTTTGTAAATAGATTTACCTTAGGTAAGGATCAGATCTGGGGGACTCGTAGACATAGAGTATTATGGTGAACTGGTATGTTTAGATGTTGTCTTCCTCACTATCATTAATCACTGAGGTTTATTAACGGTGAAGTGATTGGTTGCTTTCAATCTCATGGAGCCCTCATTTTTGTGTTTCCTTCAGGCTCTCCCTTTCAGTTATGCTGTCATAGTTATGCAGTTACTCAATAGTTCAGAGCTGGAATTTCCTACAAGTCTACCTGAGCCTCCAACAACAAACTGGTTTCCATATTAACTTAAAGACATCAACTGTTTGAACTATTGAACTGCCAGTCGCCTTACACACAGTATGACTGCAGATCAATCCCTGCTATCAATCCCTGACAAATGAGGATGGGTTACTTGTTGAGTCTGGTTCCTCTCAAGGTTTCTTCCTACTGCCATCTCAGGGAGTTTTTCCTTGCCACTGTCGCCGCTGCCCTTGGCTTGCTCATCTTATCATTTTGATTCATACACATTCACATTTCATACAAACTTCCATAATTCTTTTGATTGTGTAAAGCTGCTTTGTCAATGCTGCTTTGTCAATTGTAAAACGCGCTATACAAATAAAATTGAATTGAATTTAATTGAATTGAAAGGTTGGTGGTTAAAGTCCAGCCGGAGACAAAGCCACTTTCAGGCATTGATGGATTTGTAGTTAAGACTGTGGCTTTCTAATCAGAAAGCCATGAGTTTAAGCAACCGGTTCCACCAAGCTGCTACTATCTGAACCCTGAGCAAGGTTCTGAACCCTCTCTCCCCCAGGGGTGCCATATAACGATTGACTTTGCACTCCTGACCCAAGCTTCCTAACAAGCGAAGGGATATAAAAATAAGAGGTTACTGTGCTAATTGTTACAGTAACATCTGGTCAGTGCTAGTCAAAATTATATGCCATAGTGTGTTACATGATATCTAAATGTTACATAAATTGATTGACTTGTAGCCAATAAAAACAGTCACTTTGCTCCAGAATTAAAAAGCAAAACATTACAATTAGGTCGTCCCTAATGCTGTAAAAGTTACACAACAGCTAGGCAAATTAAACCTCTGAGAGAATTAAATACTAATATTTTAGTTACTGTAGCAGGTTGAGTTGTCAAATGAAAGGAGAGTGGACTTCCTTTAAAAAGCCAGTTTTTAATTTTTTTATTTGGAAACTGATTCTAAATTAGTAAAACCTAACAGACCATGACAAATCACTTGCCTTTGTACCCCACCATACTCAAACTTGTACCAGGTGCTTCAAATGACAGAAGCAGAGATGGTTATAGACTATTGAAGACAGCACGTCCAGTGCAAGCATGGATGACAAGCCATGTTAAAATAAAATAAAAAAATAATAATAAAAACAACAACAACAACAAAAAAGAGAAACACATAGAGGTAATAGCTAATGTTGGCTATTCAGTTATTTTACAATTAAGCTTATACTACAGCAGCTCAAATGATAGGGATCCTGCTGGGAAAAAAGTCGCTATTAAATCAGTGCAAGAACATTACTAAAATGTACACTAATTGTCAAATTCAAATTCTGGAGCCATTCTTGATTTGTAGTACTTTCTACACTGTAAAACATCCAAATAATGCAATAAATATATATACAGGTCCTTCTCAAAAAATTAGCATATTGTGATAAAGTTCATTATTTTCTGTAATGTACTGATAAACATTAGACTTTCATATATTTTAGATTCATTACACACAACTGAAGTAGTTCAAGCCTTTTATTGTTTTAATATTGATGATTGTGGCATACAGCTCATGAAAACCCAAAATCCCTATCTCAAAAAATTAGCATATCATGAAAAGGTTCTCTAAACGAGCTATTAACCTAATCATCTGAATCAACTAATTAACTCTAAACACCTGCAAAAGATTCCTGAGATTAAAAAAGATTAAAAACTCCCAGCCTGGTTCATTACTCAAAACCGCAATCATGGGTAAGACTGCCGACCTGACTGCTGTCCAGAAGGCCATCATTGACACCCTCAAGCAAGAGGGTAAGACACAGAAAGACATTTCTGAACGAATAGGCTGTTCCCAGAGTGCTGTATCAAGGCACCTCAGTGGGAAGTCTGTGGGAAGGAAAAAGTGTGGCAGAAAACGCTGCACAACGAGAAGAGGTGACCGGGCCCTGAGGAAGATTGTGGAGAAGGACCGATTCCAGACCTTGGGGGACCTGCGGAAGCAGTGGACTGAGTCTGGAGTAGAAACATCCAGAGCCACCGTGTACAGGCGTGTGCAGGAAATGGGCTACAGGTTGCAAATTTTGCATGTCATTCGGAAATCAAGGTGCCAGAGTCTGGAGGAAGACTGGGGAGAGGGAAATGCCAAAATGCCTGAAGTCCAGTGTCAAGTACTCACAGTCAGTGATGGTCTGGGGTGCCATGTCAGCTGCTAGTGTTGGTCCACTGTGTTTTATCAAGGGCGGGCTCAATGCAGCTAGCTATCAGGAGATTTTGGAGCACTTCATGCTTCCATCTGCTGAATAGCTTTATGGAGATGAAGCTTTCATTTTTCAGCACGACCTGGCACCTGCTCACAGAGCCAAAACCACTGGTAAATGGTTTACTGACCATGGTATTACTGTGCTCAATTGGCCTGCCAACTCTCCTGACCTGAACCCCATAGAGAATCTGTGGGATATTGTGAAGAGAAAGTTGAGAGGCACAAGACACAAGAATCAGCAAAAGGATTCCCGACCAAGTATTGAGTGCAGAACTGAACATAATTATTTGAAGGTTGACTTTTTTTGTATTCAAAACACTTTTCTTTTATTGGTCGGATGAAATATGCAAATTTTTTGAGATAGGGATTTTGGGTTTTCATGAGCTGTATGCCACAATCATCAATATTAAAACAATAAAAGGCTTGAATTACTTTAGTTGTGTGTAATGAATCTAAAATATATGAAAGTCTAATGTTTATCAGTACATTACAGAAAATAATGAACTTTAGCACAATATGCTAATTTTTTTAGAAGGACCTGTATATTGAAATGTATCTGCTACTTCTGCTCTGTAAATCCTTCATAACACCTCTAATCTGAGGCGCTGTTTGTTAATTGGTGATTTCTGAGGCTGGTGACTCTAAATGAACTTCACCTCTGTAGAAGAGGTAAGTTTTGGTCTTGCTTTCCTGGGAAGGTCTTCATGAGAGACAGTTTCATCGTGATGCTTGATGGGTTTTGCAAATGTACCTGACGTTACTGTTCTTGAATTATTAGAATTATTCAGCTGAATTGAAGCATTGAAGCATCTGAGTTTCCATTACTTCATATGGGGAAAATTGCTTTGATGTACAAATGCTTTGATATACAGTACAAGCACACTTCCAGAATGAATTATGCTCGCAATCCATAACTTTAACTGCATTGTTCTAGAATCTAGAAAATAAATCCAAACATTTCTCCAAAATTTTGACTGACTGGTACTGTATATTATTTTGTAAGTTTGGAGTTCTTGTAGAAGAAGTTGGAGCAGTCCTCCAACCCTCCCCTCCTCATCTTAGAGGGAGAATATTTTTCTAAACATTGAGGTCATCATCTCGTACCAAAAAAGAGGCCTGAGATAACTCGATGTCTATCTGTTCCAACATACTGTACTGACTAAACTTTAACACTCTTCTCCTTGCATCAACTCCATGAGAAAGTATACTGGGCTTATTTTCCATTCAAGTACAGTAAATGACAAAATATTGAGAATGTTTTTAATTTATCAACTTTAATAAAGGGATACTTAAATTTCTTATAGAGAAAAATATACAGTATGGTTAAGCAGAATACGACTTTTAACTGTAAGACCCTGACCAAAGATAATTTTCCTTGATACATTAATTTATGGCCAAATCATTACATAAGCTATCTTTACCATAACATTAAGTCTACGCTTCATACCAAGACTGGACTTTTGACTGGTCTTGGCTAGAACAAATAAAACCATTGTGTATTTTTCTTTCAACCACTGGTGGTGCTGTTGACCTTGATTGAAAAAAAAAAAAAAACACTCCGCCAAAAATCCATTCAAATAATCTGATATGAATGCCAAATAATAGAAACCATTTATTGATGTTGTTCTATTATCTTAGAAAGATATGATGGACCATTTCTTTCAGTGGAAACTTCCATACGACTCCATATGATGCATTATAGTGATTGTGTGTCAGTTCATTACAATCATGCAGTTTTGCACAGTATACTGCATGTCTCTCCATATAATTTCATGTCACTGATTTATGTTGGAAATGGCTCTGTTTGGCTGGCTCGTGAAAGATTAAATCTCTTTTGTTATTTATTCTGACAGCATATTCAAATGATCAACAACCTTCACGGTCACATAAAAGCCTTTAGAAATAATCACACTAGTAATACATAATGTATACATTTATCTGCTACCTATATTTCCAACAATTTATTCCACTGAGCACTGTTTTCAACTCTTGATTAATCTGACCTTTAAGCCGCATTGTGTTGTTGCTTAAATTGTAAAAAGGTTATTTTATCTTTCATTGTTTCCATGATTTAGATTGTATAAATAGGACAGTATTTACCCTCACCATCCACTTCATTAGGCAGCGTTCAATTGCTCATTAACACAAATATCCAATCAGCCAAATATCATATGGCACCAAATCAATACATTTAAGAATGTAGACACGGTCATCTATTGAAGTTCAAACCACCAGCATCTGAATGCGGAAGAAAGGTGATTTAAGATACTTTAGAACTGTTCCCTCCTTCCGGAAGATGTTCCCTCGGTTTTGATGAATGTGATGAAGAAGACGTTCACTCCCATTAGTGCTCAACTGCGTGGAGATCCGGTGAATATGAAGGTCATACTGTAGCATATCTTCTGCATTATACTCATTCCCTGTAGATGGGGTGAAGCCATTCTGGAATAGACCCTGATATGCTATCAGGAAAGAAATGCTTCATTATAGGATAAACGTGATAGATCAGATGAAATGAAGGGGAAAAGTGGCCAAATTTTTCTATTCTTGAAATATATAATGTAGTGTACAGACACTAGCTCTAGTGGCTTGTTCAGGCGTCGTGAACTAGGGACACTATGTCTCTGATATAACCATTAATTTCATACCTCTTCCATGTACTTGGGACTCTTATACATGGAAGTGATGTTCTTTTTCAACTAGAAGCAACCGGCTGCCATACAATGCTATTTCAGCAGAGTCTTTTCTTGTGTGTAAATGCTTTCGCTTTACAGAATGTGGTCTTTTGAAGACTGCCTTTGTTATTTCCAGCTCAGATCTAAGAGATGGCCTGTAAAACCTCCCATGAGTCAGTGGCCTCGAGTGGTACACGCTGTGACCATAAGGTCTGTGAGTACAGCAGTTTTTATGACCCTCGGTTTTTCAAAGGTTGAGTCAGGGACCAAAATGCAAAAACCAATCTGAAGAGTCCTTTGGACTAATTTAACCCTGGGAATCCCAACAAAAAGAACTTCCACAGCTTCCCACAGTGTTCAGTGGTCAATGCATGTGACAGCTAAGATCTTATGTCTAATATTGTGATGTAATACTCACTCACTCACTCATCTTCTATACCGCTTTATCCTGTATTCAAGGTCATGGGGAACTGGAGCCTATCCCAGGAAGGTTTGGGCACAAGGCGGGGTACACCCACTGACACACTCATTCACACACTATGGTCAATTAAGGAACGCCAATTAGCCTAATCTACATGTCTTTGGACTGTGGGAGGAAACCGGAGTACCCGGAGGAAACCCACCGAGCACGAGTAGAACATGCAAACTCCATGCACACAGAGACGGGAATCGAACCCGGACCCTGGAGGTGCAATGCGACAGTGCTAACCACTACACCACTGTGCCGCCCGTGATGTAATACAATTCAAGAATTTTCTCTGGGAAATTGTTCTTTAGATGTGCATTTGTTATACACTATATGGACAAAAGTATTTAGCCAGACCTGCCGAAAAATTGGATTGTATCCAAATACATGCACTTCAATATGGAGTTGGTCCTCCTTCCACTCTTCTTGGAAGGCTGCCCACAAGAGTTTGGAGTCTTTCTGTGGGAATTCATTCTGTAGAGCATTTATGAGGTCAGGCACCGATGTCGGACGAGAAGACCTGGCGAGAACGAGAATCTCTGTTCCAGTTCATCCCAAAGGTGCTCGATGGGTTTGAGGTCAGGGCTCTGTGTTCGGGCCTGTCAAGTTCTACCACACCAAACTCATCAAACCATGTCTTTACGGTCACGGTCAGTGTGTCCACTGTTTTATAACTTAAATCAAATTTTGACATTGAAATTGTGCAAATTTGAAGTTTCCTGATTTGCTGTTTGCATGAGATTTGGATTTATGTTTGACATTTTGTGCAAAGCAGAAAACACGTGAACGAACAAAACAATGTTTAGCTCCAAAATTAGCCTTTTTATTCAGGTGTTTGGGGTGAATAATTGGAATTTCAGTACATAATATTATCCACAAAGCGTGTCAGAAACCTTTCCGGCTCTTAAAGCTGAGTCGATCATTAAAACCAGCAACAAACACCCCCCTTTCCCCTCCCCACCCCCTCCCCTTTTTCACTCCCCTTTTCTCCAGCTCACCCCAACCTCAACATCTCTTTTTATCCCTTTTTGGTAGAAATCCAACACTTGTGCTGATAATGTTACTCTTTTTTGTCCTGTTTTTTTTTTTTTTTTTTTTGCGGAGTAACTTTCTTTGCCATTGTTATTTTTTTGTCTCTTTATTAATTTTTTTTTCTTACAAAAAAAACTCGTACCTTTCACATATCTTGCATCAGCTGAAATCGTTTTTAGCACTCCGTACATAAATTTTGCAAAGAGGTCAATTTTTTTTAACCGTTGTTGTGAAAAGATAAAAACATGCAAAAAAAATGTTGTAGCCCAATTTTTTTCTTTTACATTTACAAGATTGAAACTGTTTTTGCACTTAATTATCGACTACCTCAAAAGTAAAAGGAGAAGAAAATAAAACTATATACAAGCATTTTTACAGTAGAGTAAAAACTGAGGGCATCAGATGGCAGCTAAGGCAAATGAAGTGTACATTAATGCGAGCAGAAAGGAAAGAAACGCTGCCTTTTTTTGTAAAATGTAATACCACTTCAGAAATAAAAGTCAAACTTTTTGTCTCGAAAACTCCCAACCGTCTGCATATGTAATGTTCAATGTTAAATGAAAAGAAAAAAACAAACAACAGAAGACAATTTTCCAGTACTGTACACCGATCCTGACGATCTTTTCTTCCTAGTTAACGTAGGAACCTTCATTAATGATCTCTTCATGAATTTGTTCGCTTACTGTAGATGGTAACCAGAACAAAGAAACGTCATGAAGCAGATCAGAAATTAACACTTTTGTCTTGAAATCACTTCAAATGTCAGTACCATTAAAGCCTTGAACATACTACAAACTAATCCTTCAGATCAACAAAGAAAAACTAAATAAAAAATAATAATAATAATAATAAGTGTACAAAAAGGCACGTTAAATCCCAGTGCTTCTGTACTGTAAAATTCAAGTCAGTGTAACTGAGCGCTTATCGTAGCCTACAATCCAAGAACAGTGATGTCATCTCCTCCCAGTCTCCCCTTCTTCTCATCTTCGACAAGCATAAATCTGCCTACACTACAACACTGAGCCTAGGATTTTATTTTGTCGCATATTTTTCCTTTTTTTTTGTTTTGTGTTTTTTTTCATCATACATTTTAGTTTTCTGCTTAAATCCGTCTTCTCTCAGGGGGACAATTAGTTGACAGAAGCTGTCCTCATCCATCAGTCAGAATGGGGGGGGGGTGTTGGGGTAGAGAAAAGCCAGGCATGTGTGTGTTTATTCTCCTTCGTTTTAACTCCGCCTCACTCGTCCGAGCCTCCGTACATGTCGGCGAGTTTGCGAAAACGTGGCCCCCAGTCGTTTAGGTAATCGTAGTCCTGGTCTCCGCCGCTGCTGGACGAGCTGATGGAGCTGAGCGAGCCGGCCGTCGAGCCGCTGCCCTCGTAGTCGAACACCAGCAGCGAGTCGTACGGAGGAGCCGTCGGGTCACCGTCGGCGGCTTTCAGACCCTGCGCAGACGAAACAACCAAAACATAAATAAATAAAACCTGCAGCACTAAACAAAACCTTTCACATAGACGGTGCATCGGTTTGTTTTTACTTGCAACTTTTTCATCTTGGGTCAGTTGGTACTGGTGTGGAAGTGATACTGTATTTAAAGCAGCAGCCAAAACTAGCCTGGAAGTGCAAGAAACATAGCAATGTATGAAAGGGGCATTTAAGAGAGACTATGATTCCTTTTAGTCATTTGGGTCTTCAGCGTGTGCGTAGAAATAAATCAAAAATAAGAAGAAAAAACAAACACATTTACTGCTTTATTTCCATCCATCCATGAACCTTTGTAGTCCAACTGGTCCCACTGGTACTGGGAACACCAATTAGACTAATTTGCACTGTGGTAGGAAACCGGAGATATTGGAGGAAACTCATCAAGCACTGGGAGAACTTGCAAACTTCATTCACACAAACCCGAGGCGGGAATCGAACCACTACGCCACTATGCAGCCATTTATTTATTTATTTATTCCATTTTTGTATTGGTCAGGATTTAAACAAGCTGATAAATTTTTTCCCCCCTAATTGTGACCTCGTATAAAAAGATCCCTCGGTTCTGCAGTTCCCGGGAGGGACATGGCTCAGCAGTAGCGCATTTCTTTAGAGGAGGAGTCAAATGAAGGGAGTTTGAGGTATGAAAAAAAATGCATTATCTAAGCGTTTCAGCTGGAGCGTTAACACACACTCACACACTTTGGAGTAGCTCTGAGACCTGCGTCTTAAAGAAACAGCAAACTATGGGATCTTTAAATTAACACAGGCAAGGAATGCTGCCTTCTTTTTGAAAAAGATAATAGAATTAGAAAAATTCAGCAATGAAAGTTAATTTTTTCTCAAAAACTCCCAACCGTCTGCATATGTAATGTTCAACACTAAATGAAAATAAAAACAGAAACAGTAATATATGGTACCTTTACATTAACACAGAATCCAGCTTGTCCATGGCCATTTATTTATATAAGCTAAGGAATAATAATAATAATAATGTTAAAAATGATCTACGGTTAAATATTTGATTCCTTTTAAAACCTGATGTAACCTACAATAGATATCTATTAGAGCAGTTCTGGTGTAATAGATTACAAAAACATCAGGGAGACAGCAGGAAGTCATCACTTCTCATTAAATCTGAGTCACACAAACTCCAGTTAGGACCCACATTCCAATTCAATTCAATTCAATGTCATGTTTAGAGCGAGTCTGAGTCATGCTGCATGTACTGGACACTATCACCTCTTTGTCTGGATGGTTAAACATTGTGTGCCGGGAGGACGGGTCATGAGCGGGCCATGTTGTCCTCCTTTTCTGAGTTTAATACGAGTCATAGATTGAGTTCGAGTGAACGCTAGACACTACAATAAAGCGATTTTCAGAAGCACCTTGAAGCTGGAGAAGCCCTTGAACACCACTAAATCTGTGTTTATGGCTGGTTGATAAAGTGCTCGGAAATGTAATGTCATGAGAGGCAGCTTTTTTTTTTTTCAAAGTTAAAAGTTGTCCTTCTGCCTGGACACAAGCAGTTATTTGGTAATAAAACAGGATAACAAGCTAAAGCCACCTAACCAACAATCCGTCTTATTCGATGACCTTTAGATGGTACACCTTTTACACCGACAGTAACTCCACCGCTATAGAGGTGTGTAATTGATCTGAAATAAGGTCTGACACTTTCCTACTCGTTAGTTATAACCGAACCGCTCATGCGGGCGATATGGCGGATCAATCCTGCGCCATTACGTGATGTGACCTCCCGAGCCTTAATATCATCTCATTAGCTGTTGTAAACAGCCCGGTCCCGGAGAACTGTGAGAACCAGCATAAACGGGCATGTCGTCCGTGCTCCAGGGGTCCGCTCAGCTCATTTGAACCGACCTCCACTTTGCAGACTGAAAGGTCGAGACACGGATCTTTCTCAGAATGGGGGATAATAATGATCTGTGGGGAAGGGAAATCAGCACAGAGAAACAAAAAAACAAAAACAAAAACAAAAATACCCTCACCAAGAGCATGGTCTGCTTTCAGCACTGAGCTTAAGAACGAGTACTTCTGTAACCATGAGCAGCGTGAATGTTCCCTCACTACTGATGCTTCAGTAACTCTTTCAGCATACAATTACAGCCAAATCAAACCGAATTTGTAGCAAGCAATCTCTAAGCTGTAACTAATTGCTTCTTTTATTTTGTTTTGGGATTTGTGGTGCGACCTTGAGAGTGAAATCTGAGAAGTGCTACATAAATAAGACCTTCTGTCTTGTGAGCACAAGCAAAAAAACTAACATAAAAAAAAAAAAACCTTCACCACAGTTTCAAGGTATTGCCAAGTACGGTGGAGCAAAATATTTATTTTTCGCTGAATATTTAGATATAAAGAACAATTTTTGTGGTTGTCGAAAAAATCCAAGGTAGGCAGGATTGAATGAAATGAAATTTAATTGAGTGACGGAAAAAATCGAATATATGCCAACCTTTAAATAAAGCAAAGAAATTTCATACTTCTACATTCTGATTCATGAACAGGTCACAGAAATGTAGTTATGAACAAGTTCCTATTTTATCTTTCTGCAGCTGTCCTGTTTGGACCCCCTAAAGCCTCGGATTCTTGACTGACGGGAGCGGTGCTTCCTTGATGTTCTCCAGTTGAAGCTCATCTGCATCATGATTCAATGTTGTGTGATCATGGTGCTTGAAAAGAGTGGTTGTTTGAGGGAACAGACTAACAAAAGAAGATATTTTTTTACTTTCGCTCCACTACACTGTATAGGAAAATCTGTACTTTTACTTCACATTTCTGCATGGCGTTGTGTTAGATTGCCAGAGTAATGTGTAGTAGTTGAAGCAGAAATTTACAGCTCAGTGTGTTAAGGCTCCAAGTGACTGATCAGCCCCAGCTCCACCAGGTTGACGCTGTTAGACCCTTGAGCAAGGCCTTTAACCTTGTCTCCTTCATGGGTGCAATAAAAAATGGCTGACCCTGCATTCTAACCTCAGCCAAAAAAAAAAAAAAGCTAGTACTGTATATGCAAAGAATACTGCAAACTGTGCAGTAATGTGTACATGATGAATAAAGGCTGAGCTAAATTTAACGAATATCTGAAGTAAGCAGGAATTTCGCCACCTGCTGACCATAATCAGTCATTGTGTTTCCTTTCTGATAAGCTCAATGGCATTGCAAGTAGTTGAAATCTGGATTGCTTAGTGTTTAGCAATGTCTCCTTACAACTCCAGGTTCCAGGTTCGAGTCCTGCCTAGGGTATGTATGCATGGAGTTGGCATGTTCTCCCCTTGCTTGGTGGGTTTCCTCCGGCAGTCCAAAGACGGGGACCTGGAGCCTACCCCAGGAGACATAGGGCACGAGGCGGGGTACACCCTGGACAGGGTGCCAATCCATCGCAGGGCACACATACATGCACACACTCATTCTACAGGCAATTTGGGAACACCAACTCACCTAATCTACATATCTTTGGACTGTGGGAGGAAACCGAAGTACCTGGAGGAAACCCACCAAGCATGGGGAGAACATGCAAACTCCATGCATACAGAGACGGTAATCGAGCCTGGCTGGTAATCGAACCCCGACCATGGAGGTGCAAGACGACAGTGCTAACCACTACACCACCGCGCCGCCTACATGCAGACTTTTGTTAGTCACCACAGTGGACCATCCATCCACACAACTAGGTTACGGTTTTTACGCCGGATGCCTTTCCTGATGCAACCTTCCCATTTGGCTATAGGGTGTGAACGAGCATGTTAGAGTATGTATGTGTGTACCCTGCGATGGATTGGAACCCTGTCCAGGGTGTTCCCAGCCTTGTGCCATAAGTCTCCTGGGATAGGCTCCAGGCAACATGGATTATGTGGTATAGACAATGAGTGAGACGAGTGTTTGAAATCAGAAGCAGAGCTGATTGTAGACAGCGATGAAAACAGCATGTTCAGTACTTTTGTACTTTTATACACATATAAATGAAGTATGTTTACTTCTACTTGACCTGGATATCTCTACTTTTACTGAAGTACCGGATTTGTGCATTTTGCCCACAACTGTAGTCAGATTATTAAGTGCATCTAGTTTCTATCGGGCGTTCCACAATTCTGCGTCAAAAGTTCAACAAGGGTGAATGGTTATGCAAGGCAGTGTATCTACTAAACTCAACCATTCTGTCTTTCATGCCAGGCCTCCGGATCAGGGAGGAGCAGTGGAATTAGAAAGGAGCCACCATGCTGGGCAGGTAATGAGAAAATCACCAGCGAAACGTAGCAACCAGCGAATGTTTCCCCTTCATCCCTGCCTCGCCATGAGAGAGAGAGAGAAAGAGTGAGAGAGAGACAAGTCTCGAGCAAAGTGCTCTGCACTTCAAAGATGAAGGATAAGATAAATAAGCTCCCATATATCAAGCCGAGGCCGTCTCTACCAGCTGGGTGAAGAGAGGGAGAAAATGAAACAAACTGTCCCTGCAGGGCCTTGGGAAAGTGGAGAGAGTTTCTTTAAATAAAACGGCAAAGTGAATTTGTTCGTTCAGTTGCGGAGACGGGAACAACGTGGCAGAGATTGAAATGAGCATCACTGACTCAGAGACTCTCTCCCCTGAATGATGTATTAAAAGATGTCCTTCTTACCTTAAAACATTTTTTTTAAGAAAAGAAAAAGGAGAATGGATGAGAGAGTGGACGTTTCCAAGCTGCAAAATCCTTGGAAGTAAAAAGGAAATAAGAAGGAAGACCAGTAAAATATGGCAAGTGTGGAAAAAGTAAATGTAAGCAGTGTCTCAGCACTTGAGAGACACTGAGAGGAGCGTGTAAACACGCTCTACTTACATACAGCCATGCTTACGTCTTCCAGTATAAGGGAACGAGCTTCTATTCTCTCAGAACAAGATAACAAGCCAGACTGACTTCAAAATGTGCAAGTCTACTTAATGTAGCCTTTAAAGACTAATATCCTTAGTTGTAAAAATATATATAATAATTTGGAGTTCACTAGGCTTGGAAGGCAGCTTCACAGATCATGGCTGGTCAGTTGCAAAGTCAGTGATTACGACCTATGAAGTAAATGCAGGCAGCTCTTGACCACTTCTGGATTTCGAAAAACACCAGACAACAAGAGACATGTTTGATTTGTAAGCTATTTTGCAAGTCATCAGTCTTTTAAGACAGCAAAGTGCCAAGCAATTCATTTTGGACAGGGTAGTCGGACACACTTTGAGGAAAGCGCTATCCACCCTCTTCCACATTAATGAGTACAAGAAGGCCAGGGTTGGCTAGTCACTACAAGCCACCCCGCCCTTCCAGAACACATGGATGGGTGTTACCTCATGAGTATTTGTATTCCTGTCTTATTAATTTCAGCATATGTACTACCTGTTTGTTTAAAAACATTATATGGTGCGTTTTCTAAACATAGGAGTTGAAATTGGTTTATTTGTCATCATAAAGAATCTAAAATCTATTCAAAAAATTTCAGTGTAAACTCACAGTTCAGCGAATTTCCGATTTCTTGTTTTTATTTCCTTAATATTGTTTATGTCACAGCTTTTGAACAACCACAATTTTGATCAATTCCATCAACCAGTGAGAGTTTTAATTACTGCTGCTAATCAATTAAAAATTTGAATCTAGTTATTCACAGTGATAGACTGCGATTAATCACAATTTTAAAATACCAGATTTACTTGTATTATAAATGTGCAATGTTGGAATAATGAAATACTTTCCTAGTTTTAATGTTATCATACTCCACTGTTTATTGTATTATGTGACTTTTGGGTTTCAGGTTCATATTATATTATACAAAAGTAATAAGCAGCCATGAATTAAACTACATTCCCGAGCCCACTGTTTGTACTTCCACTTGGTCAATAATGACTCGTTCTGTGGTTCGTAGCTGAGGTTTTTATTTTTTCTTTTGTTTTTCTGTCTCCTAGTTTCAGTTCAAGTGGTGGCGTATTTGGCCATTTCCTGGTTCTGACCCCTGAATGCTTGTCTTTTAGACTGTGAGTACAGATTGGCTCACACTCAGATCCCTGCTGTGAACCACAACTGTGACTCTTGGGGGGAAAAAAGGAATAAAAAGCAAAAAGGAACCTAAATAAAGAGACTGCAATTACGGCTAAGTGCCTCTGGCTTCTGAGTGTTGAGTGACTTGATGTGGAAAAAAAAAAGAGGAAGAAACTTTAGAGTGAATGTGTTATGAACATCAGGAAGTAGTCAGAATATTATTAAATGCCACTAAAGTGGGAGCACCAAATATTCTGACCAGGACAGGAATAACTGACCTTTGGTCTTGACCTCATAAAGAACTCTGTCTAGTCCTCATTAGTTTTGTTAATCATTTATATTTCATTTAAAAGAGCACAAATGTTGTGAGTGGATGATTGTGTTTGTGTGTGTGTTACCTCATTGATGAAGTCTCCAATGTCTCCAGGGTGCGGAGCGGCTGATCTGACCGGATACTGAGGCTCCGGGTGCAGCGGTCTCTCATCCAGTCTGCGGATCCCAACGGGCTTCACGCACTCTGGATCCATAGTGTCCGGCTGCTGCAGCTGACTCAGATCATAATCCTAAACACACATACACACTCACAATTAGTGTTTCTAGGCTAATTGCGTTTCGGGCCAAAACACCAGCTCTCCATAACCTCACTGTAATCCCATTAACAGTGTCATTGCAATAGGATTAGACTAGCTATGAGGTCTGCTGAGGACCTGGGCATCGTGGGATAGAGGAAGAACTGAAGCAACCGGCTTTTCGATGACTCAGCATGGTTTTAACAAGAGCAGCTGAATTGAATAAATCCTGTTAAAAGTTAGGAGGGTTTAAAAATGTAGGTAGTGTTGGTGCTTGTGCCCACAAACATACATAAACACAGTACATTAAGCGTGTAGCTGTAGTCTATTAGAAACACGTTCTACATTAACATTTCACACCTTCTCTTCGTTCATCTCAACCCTGTGCCACCTTACACCCCCGTCTTTGTTACTGGTCCGATTTCTCAGCTCGGATTGAGTACACACACCTACACATGAGTCTAAGCGCTAAACCCCCACCTCTGTGTTCCTGCACATGACAGGATTGGATTAGGATAAGCTGCTCTGAATGTCTGAGATATCTGATGTACAGCGTGTTTATTCCGCTTCACTTTTACACAAGTGTGCTTAGATATAATCCATGAGTCGTCCGTCCACCCATTTATTCAGTCCCCAAGGATTTGTTAATCCAACCAACAATTTGTCCATCAATCTGTCCATCCAACTCAAATGTAACCACCATTAAATATTATTCAGCACGTCACCCATCGGACCATTGGTCCATGGATCAATCGATCCTTCCATCTATCCATCAATCCGGACATATAACTACCAGTCTGTCTATTTGACTATATCATTCATTCATCCATCCATCCATCCAATCATAACAGCATATATTCATCCCTCTACCTACCAATCTTTCACAGCATTCACTCAGCTGTCCTATTTACTATTCAACCAGCTACTTATCTGTCATATATTCAACAACAATATCACATAAACTCATGCTTTCCATGCAGTCAATCCATCTATCCTTTCAAATATCAATCCAAATATCCATCCATCCATCCATCCATCCATCCATCAATCCATCCATCCATCATTTATTAAACAGTCTATTCAAAACATCTAGCCATTCTGGCATCATTACTTCTATACATCCATTCATCCATCACAGCATCTATTAATTTGGCAATTCAACCATTCTCCATCCAACCTAACATCTATCCATCCATCCATCCATTCATCGTGACATTTATGCATCAATCAATCCAGGCCCCAATCCATTACAATATCCTGCCCTTCACCCATCTACTCAACCACTTATTTATCTATCTATATATCTTCTATTCGACTACAACCTAGCATTGACTCATTCTTTTAACCACCCACCCATCCATCCACCCATCTATCCATCCATCTAGTACAAATGAAAAAAATTACTGCCACTGCCACATTATTTAATTTTAAATGTATTTTAAGTGTGCTTCATGTTCTAAATCAGTCCATCTCCTTAAACCTTTTTTTTTTTTAGCAACTTCACTTCTCCTCTCAGCACGACAGCAAGGAGAGAGAGAGAGAGAGAGAGAGAGAGAGAGAGTGGGAAAAAGACGAGATGAAATGCACTGCTGTGTCTGACAGGCACTGCAAATGTTCTTATTTCTCTAGTTTTGTTCTTTCTCCAGCAAGCAACCAACACACAAACCAAACACAACCACCAACATACACACCTCTGCTTCCTACACCACAGTTTTCTTTCCCTACCACCGAAAAATGTACAAACACCAAATTTATTCAAAGAGTGTGAAATCTTTAAGTGTTTCCCACTGCTCTCTTTTATCTGCAGTGTATACGCAAAGAAATAGTAAAACGTATACTATATCTGCCTTGAGGAGTGTGTGTCTGTGTTTCTGTCCAAGTGTGTGTTCCAGTGTGAATGATGCCCGAAAAAGCAGAAAAGAATTGATTGTTTAATTGATTGAGTCAAAGTGTGTGTGTGTGCGTGTGTGTGTGTACCTGGTCCTCCTCGCCACCTCCTTCCTCATCGTATTTAAGGATGTTGTCTCGGACATCATCCTCAGGATCGATCAGCAACTGTTTGGCCTGACGCTCTTTATCCTTCCTCTTCATCCACATCACAAACAACAAAACCAGGACTGGAGAGAAAAAACAGAGAATTTTTTCATTGAATATTTGCTAAACATTTACAAGAAAATAAGAACATGGGCCTGACTATACGACGCTACTTTAAGTCAAGCTGCAGTAATAGAATAATGAAGGTATTTAAATTTGCATAAACACTCTATTCTTCGTTCTTTTTTTTTATTTCAAGAGGATTAGGTTTACACTTAATGCCATGTAAGCATGCACCTGCCTCAAATGCAGAAACAAACACTGAAATCCACACTTAACGGTTAAGTATTGTTTTGTTTGAATTTGTCTTTTTTTTTTTTAAATGAATGAAAATAAAAATAATTGATAATTAGAATTAGAAATAGATTCCCCCCAATCACTAGTTAAAGACCTAATCCATCTATCTGTCCATCTAGGAACCTCTATAGTCCAACTAGGGGCCGTGGAGGCCAATGGTGAGCATTGCTTCTGTTCCAATTTTTATGACCGTATTAAAAATAAAAAAGGTATCAGTTGTCCATCCACCCATTTATTCAATCCCCAAGAATTAATTAATCCAACCAGTAATTTGTCCATCAATCTGTCCATCCAACTCAAATGTAACCACCAACTTACGACCATTTAATATTATTCAGCACGTCACCCATCGGCCCATTGATCCATAGATCGACTGATTCGTCCATCTATCCATCTATCCAGCCATATAACCAGCAGTCTGTCTATTTGTCTGTCCATGCCATCGTCTATTTATACACTAATCCATCAACCTATTCAATCATCTTCTATCCATCCTGACTACATCATCCATCCATCCATCTAATTATAACAGCGTATATCCATCCCTCTACCTACCAATCGTTCACAGCATTCAGTCAGCTGTTCTATTTACTATTCAACCAGCTGCTTATCTATCATATATTCAACAACAATAGAATTTCCTTACAGTCAACCCACCCATCCTTTTAAATATCCATCCATCCATCCATCCATCCATCCATCCATCCATCCATCCATCCATCATAGCATCTATTAAACAGTCTATTCAAAACATCTAGCCATTCTGGCATTGTCACTTCTATGCATCCATTCATCCATCACATCAGTCCATCTATTCATTATGATATTTATGTATCAATCAATCCAGGCCCCAATCCATTACAATATCCTTCCCTTCACCCGTCTACTCAACCACTTATTTATCTATCTATTCTTCCATTCTTATACAACCTTGCATTGACTCAACCAACCTCTAGTCAATATTCACATACTCCAGGCAATTTTGGGAATGCCAATTAGTCTAATCTGTATGTCTTTGGACTGTGGGAGTAAACCAGAGTACTTGGAGAAAACCTGCCAAGCACGGGGAGAACATGTAAACTTCACACACAGTACCCGAGGTGGGAATCGAACCTGGACCATGGAGGTGCAAGGCAACAGTGCTAACCACTAAGCCATTGTGGCAGCAAAAAAGGCCTAGTAGCTGAATAATATTGAAGTATTATTACATCATACAAATATTAGCCGCTAAAACAAAATTTTTTTTCTGATCTTATTGTTTCTAATTCTCATGACTCTCGTGTTCTTTTTAACACATTGAACTCTGTTCTTAATGCTCATGAACCTGTCCCTTTGAAGGCTTCTATGGAAACCTGTGATGAATTTCTTCACTATTTTATGGATAAGGTTAAACACATCAGGTCCCTTATTTTACCATCTGTTAGCGACCCACCAATTTTAAGACCTTGTATGAATGTGTTCGAGCATTTTGAGCCTGTCTCCCTTACTTTTTTAGGGGATCTGGTTTCCTGTAGTAAGCCATCTGGCTCCCCTTCTGATATTACCCCTCCTAATTTTGTTAAGGAAGTTTTCCCCATTTTGGGTCCTTTTATTCTTGCTATTATCAATAGCAGTTTAATTTCTAGTGTGATGCCGAAAAATTTTAAACATGCTGTGGTGCAACCCTTGCTAAAAAAGTCTGGCCTGGATCCTTCTGTTTTGTCAAATTTTAGGCCTATCTCCAAGCTACCTTTTTTGGCCAAACTCCTGGAAAAAATTGTCCATTTGCAACTGCAGCCCTTCCTTGATGAACAGGCAATTTTGGAAGTTTTTCAGTCTGGGTTTAAAACTCGCCACAGTACTGAGTCTGCTCTTCTAAGAGTTTTTAATGACATTTTCTTAGCAACCGACTCCGGGGACTCTGTACTACTTGTGCTTCTAGATTTAACAGCGGCTTTCGACACCATAGACCATGAGATTCTTTTATCCAGGTTGGAACAGTGGGTGGGCATTACAGGCTCAGCTTTGCAGTGGTTTAGGTCCTACCTCTCTGATAGAACCTTCTGTGTCAGTGTAGATGGTTTCACTTCCAAATCTGCTGCCCTTCCTTGGGGGGTACCACAGGGCTCCATTCTTGGTCCACTTTTATTCTCCTTGTATTTGCTCCCACTTGGAGCTATTTTCCGGAAATATAACATCTCCTTTCATTTTTATGCAGATGACTGTCAGGTTTACCTCCCATTAAAACACAGTGGTGCATGTTCTGTCAAGCTTCTTCTGGACTGCCTTGTTGATGTTAAAAGATGGTTGGCTTTTAATTTCTTGAATGTCAATGAGGGAAAGACCGAAGTTATGTTGTTTAGACCAAATGGCTCCCGCAAATCTCCTCGCTTTGACCTCTCCTCCTTGGCCCCTTTTGAGAAAGCCATGATTACAAATTTGGGTATTAAAATGGATCCTACTCTAAAAATGGATAGCCAAGTAAATGCTGTTGTAAAATCCAGTTTTTTCCATTTGAGGCGAGTAGCAAAGATTAAGCCTATATTGTCAAGGCGGGATCTGGAATCGGTTGTCCATGCTTTTATAACCTCTCGTCTTGACTACTGTAATGCTTTATTCTTCGGAATCAACCATACCACTATGGCTCGCCTACAGTTGGTGCAAAATGCCACAGCTCGTTTTTTAACTGGTACAGGCAGACGAGAGCATATTACCCCAATCTTGGCTTCCCTTCACTGGCTTCCAGTGTATTTTAGGATCCGTTTTAAAATTCTTTTATTTGTATTTAAGTGTTTAAATGGTCTTGCCCCTGCCTATCTGGTGGAATTGCTGCACCCATATGTTCCATCTCGCTCCCTCAGGTCTACTGACAAGCTGCTTCTCCAAATTCCAAAATCCCGATGCAAACTTCGAGGTGATCGAGCCTTTTCAGTAGCTGCTCCTCATCTATGGAATGAGTTACCCCTACTCATTCGACAAGCTCCCTCAGTGGCTGTTTTTAAATCTCGTTTAAAAACTCATTTCTACTCTCTGGCCTTCAACCCAGTGTGAAGTATTTTTATTGAGATGTTTTATGTTTTATTTCTTGCTGCTACTTTTATTATCATTATTTTTTATTATCATTAGAAGTATGTTATTTGGTTCGCTATGTTCTTAGTTGCTTCTTTTCTTGTTACCATCATTTAAATTTTAAAATTTAAATTTTTTAATTTATTTTTACTTTTATTTATTTTTATTATTTTATATTATCGATTTACCCTGCTGTTTTTTGGCCTAAATGTTGACTTTTGTACAGCACTTTGGTCAGCTTTGTTGTTGTTTTAAAGTGCTTTAGAAATAAAGTGGTATGGTATGGTATGGTATATTAGAGCAAGTCAGGGATACGGGGATTTGCTGTTTGTGTTTTCAATTTTCATACATTTTCATACATAGATGAGAAGTTCATCTAAACCAAAGAATTTAACTGTGCTGAAATGAAATAAAACATGATCAAGACCATTAGTAACATCCTAATGGTGTACTATATGCCTGCTGGCTGTGTTGCATGATTCCACTCACTGAGGAGGATGATGATGCACAGGAGGATGGCGATGATGGCCCCCGTGCCCAGTCCGGCAGCCACGAGGAACTCCTGATCCGTGCAGTCTCCATTGTGGTCACACTGACACACCTTCACGCGCAAGTAGGACGTGTTGGACATGGGCAGGTTGCCGGAGTCGGTGATGTGGATCGGGATCTCGTAGATGCCTCTCTCCAGGAAGCCGATCTTCAGCCTCAGCTGGGCATGGTCACCTGAAACAACGGAAACGGAGGTCTTCAGATCAATCGTATGGCATGCTTAATGAACCAATAAACTCCATGGACACGAACTCCATGGAGACGAGAGTCGACCCCTCAACCCTGAAACTGTGAGGTGATAAATGCCTGTAAAAGAGCTGCTATAAGAGAAAAAAGCCGAACCTTGACAGCGTCTTTATACACAATGAAGAAATAAATTAAGCAACCCATTTCTGTCCATTAATTTCCTCCAGGAAGTAATCATACTTTAATTAATCACACATCTGATAGCGTAACTGATGAGTAATTAGACAGGAATGTGTGAGGGGTTTTGTGCCAGAGCAGGAGGCCATGATTGTGGAGGAATACATGTGTAAAGGATCAGGGCCAGGCGGATTAGATGGCAAGCTGTTTCATCCCTAAGCTGCATTATTGGGAGGCATTCTGTGGATTAATAAGCTGCAAATCTAAATCCTTTGCCGTGCTCAAAGCTGCAGAAATGTCACCGTTTGATGATAAATCAGTAAAATCTGTTTTTTAGACGCTATTCGGAGAAGTCACGGCAAAAAGGAAAGCGCTCGGTGCTCTCTGACCGGCTTCTGAATTAGTATTTGTCCAGCTCGTTCTCTTGCGTGGCACTGAGCGTCTGTCTCCGTGCTCTGTTCTCCACTCGGGCCATCTGTCCTCATTAGGCTGAGACCAGCCTTTCCAAAACAAAAAAACAAAAAGCGGAAAAAAAGAAAAGGACAAAAAAACTGCAGCATTCGCAAACAAGTGATCACTTTAACTGGCTCGTTTTTATCTCAGATATTTTAGTGTTGAGTTTAATGCATAACTGAAATATGTGACATTTTTGGACGTAGTGTTTTTTTTTTTTTTTTTTTTTACTTCCTTTTACATTTTACATCTTCAATTATTATTATTATTATTATTATTATTATGTAAAAGGCTTTTAATATATAATTAATTTATATTATTAATATTAGTAAATGATTACTTAATTAATTAAGTAATTAATTAACAAATTAATAAATACTATTAATTTTATTATTTCTGATATTTTATTAGTTTATTATTTTATTTACATTTTATGTCGATGACAGACTAGACATACAATTTTATGCTGTTTTTCTTTTTATTATAATAATAATAATAATAATAATAATAATAATAATAATAAACTGAAATATTGCCAAAAAAAATAAAAACAGAAAAAGAAAAAAACTATGAATTAATATTCATGTTGTTATTATTATTATTATTATTATTACTATTATATGCTACACTTGTTAAAAAAAATTGCCATATTTTAGTTAATTTTTAAAATTATTTATTACTGATAATTTGTGATTATTATCATTACACGTATAAAATATATTATGCTTTTAAAGAAAAAAAGAAAGAAAGAACAAATGCTACTAGTCAATTAGAAAAGACAGATCACTGATATTTTATAAGATCCAACTGTATAGGATTTCATATAAACACGGACAAGTGTGACAAAAAAAATCTTTGAACATGTCTTATTACCAGCCTTATATTATCCACATAGGGCTAATAATGTGTGCGTTTTTGGCTCACCACTGAGGCGGGTGATAGTCCAGTTCCTCCTGATGTCACTGGGCCGAGCAAACAGCTCGAAGGCGAAGGGCCCAGCGTTGGGGTTTAGGTCTCCATCCAGGGCGGTGATGTTGATGCCGTTGGTTTCGGGTTTCTCGCACATCTCCACCTCGTGAGGGAAGACGTGTGGAGCGTTATCGTTAATGTCACGCAGCAGGATCTGCAGGGTACCTGTCCCACTGGCTGGCGGAATTCCTGCACAAACACACAAATATATATATAGATAAACAACATTGCATTGGAGTAAACAAGCTCAGTGCCCTCTCAGAGCAGCTGGAACCAACTGGTACTGTGCATACCCCGCGGTCTCGGTTTCATAACCATATGCAATTTGCCGAACTCGTTTTCCTGCTCGAGTTCTTCAATCACCGCAGCACAGCGAGGGTATCTGACCACTTCTCACATTATCCCGCTTTCTGTGGACGTACAGTGTGTATGGTGCAGAGCGCCACTGGTGATACATGCTGCATGTTAAAGCAGCCTGTGAAGCTTTTGCTATTTAGGCCACAGAGTAAGCCACAGAGGCTCGCCAACATTGCGCCATCTCTAACCACAAATCTTTTTACTGGAAGAGGCTTCGTCATTACTGGCCTCAGCTCAGCTCCAAACACTGCCAGTGAACCAAACAGTGCCTTGTTTACAAAGTGAGCCGTTCATTTGTATTCCCGAATTTAATTAATCGCCAGAGGTTTAAAACACAGTCGTTCACCTCCTTTAACGGCAAGGTGATTCTGGACACCTTCACTCAAGCACCGGAATTGAACACTGTCCAACGTTCATCACTCGGCGTTCAGAAATGACAAATCCTTTTTTGCCGGGTGACCAATGAACTGTGTTTCAGACTATTTGAAATTTGTCCTTACTGCAAAACGCGAGTGCCCGATCAACGTGGCGCTCTTATAAGAGCCGCGAAATGGAGGTCACGAGTGCAGAAATAGAGAACTTGCCCAAAGCTCTGTCTCTTCAAAAAGAGGTCGTGCTAGCTCATCAGCAGCTCGCTCGCTCGCGCGCGCGTACCCACATCTGCCTTTCTTAAAAAGCCAACGGATCCACGGGACGCGTCCTGGCGCTTTCACCTTGCTTAAGGTGTCTCTGTTGCCGATGCTAAATATGGCGCTGCACTCGCACCTCCTGGGTGAGAAACCCGAGAACAACTCTGATGTGTCGAAGAAGGGAATGTGTTAGTGTGAGCAATATGTCTGGGCAGGGTTTGAGGGCTCAGCATTGCCCTTGTTTTTCACCACAAATAAACATTTCACCTGAAAAAGAAAAACACCATGAGTCAATATGAGTCATGGGAGATGAAATAATTACACATAGCGGTTCGGATGAGCTGTAGCGAGAGTGGTCTGAGTCAAGCTGACAGACCTGCTGAATCATCCATCAATAAGGAAATGGGATGAAGAGGGCAGGTTTTAAAGGGAGCCTGGAATCGGATCTGTCTATTTCTTCGTTTTTTTTAAACCATGTTAGTTTAAGTCGTGCTGATGTATTGGACGATTCGAGTTTCATTCATTTATGATGATGATGACAATCTGCATTACATATGATAATGTAACCTTTTTCTGCATTTACATTAAACTGTATGTGTGACGACGGGTAAAAAAACTAACAAAGAAATATGGTCGGTTAATGATTTCTGCAGTGATGTCATACAGCATTTAATGAGTTTTTCAGTTAATCAGGGGTCTATTTTCTCAAACGCGGCTAAAACAAACTTACCATTGTCGGTGGCGAGGAACGTGGCGTTGTACAGGTTATTCTGAACATACGGGGACTCTCGGTCCAGAACGGCGATGGTGGTGATGCGTCCATTGTTTGGGTCGATCCTCAGCCAATCGGCCGGATCAGAAAGTTTTGAGTATCTAAGACAGAAATAATACTGGAGTCAATGTAAGTTCTGCTTAAAAGGAAAACATTTAGATTTTTGTTTGGTTGTATTATGAATTTGGAATAGTTCCCCCAACTGGATGAACCAAAAAACACTTTGGGTTGGTGCTATATTGTTTAAAAAAAATAACATTTTCATATCAAACCATGTTGTAAACCAAAACATTTTAAATGTCCAGCAAATGAATTAAGAATTTCTTCAGCCCATTGATAAATTGTACAGTCGTGGCCAAAAGTTTTGAGAATTACATAAATATTGGAAATTGGAAAAGTTGCTGCTTAATTTTTTATCATAGCAATTTGCCTATCCTCCAGAATGTTATGAAGAGTGATCAGATGAATTGCATAGTCCTTCTTTGCCATGAAAATTAACTTAATCCCAAAAAAACCTTTCCACTGTATTTCATTGCGGTCATTAAAGGACCTGCTGAGATCATTTCAGTAATCGTCTTGTTAACTCAGGTGAGAATGTTGACGAGCACAAGGCTGGAGATCATTATGTCAGGCTGATTGGGTTAGAATGGCAGACTTGACATGTTAAAAGGAGGGTGATGCTTCAAGGAAAGAGGTTCAATTCTTGTTAAGAATCCTTCAGGGCGTCCAAGAAAGTCCAGCAAGCGCCAGGATCGTCTCCTAAAGAGGATTCAGCTGCGGGATCGGAGTGCCACCAGTGCAGAGCTGCTCAGGAATGGCAGCAGGCAGGTGTGAGCGCATCTGCACGCACAGTGAGGAGTTTTGGAAGATGGCCTGGTGTCAAGAAGGGCAGCAAAGAAGCCACTTCTCTCCAAAAAAACATCAGGGACAGATTGATCTTCTGCAGAAAGTTTGGTGAATGGACTGATGAGGACTGAGGCAAAGTCATATTCTCCGATGAAGCCACTTTACAATTGTTTGGGGCATCTGGAAAAAGGCTTGTCTGGAGAAGAATAGGTGAGCGCTACCATCAGTCCTGTGTCATGCCAACAGTAACGCATATTGAGACTATTCATGTGTGGGGTGGCTTCTCATCCATGGGAGTGGGCTCACTCACAATTTTGCCCAAAAACACAGCCATGAATAAATAATGGTACCAAAACACCCTCCAACAGCAACTTCTTCCAACAATCCAACAACATTTTGGTGAAGAACAATGCATTTTCCAGCACCATGGAGCACCGTGCCATAAGGCAAAAGTGGTAACTAAGTGGCTCGGGAACCAAAACGTTGAAATTTTGGGTCCATGGCCTGGAAACTCCCCAGATCTTAATCCCATTGAAAACTTGTGGTCAATCCTCAAGAGGCGGGTGGACAAACAAAAACCCACTAATTCTGACAAACTCCAAGAAGTGATTATGAAAGAATGGGTTGCTATCAGTCAGGATTTGGCCCAGAAGTTGATTGAGAGCCCAGTCGATTTGCAGAGGTCCTGAAAAAGAATGTCATGTAATTGTCGATAAAAGCCTTTGAAACGTATGAAGTGCTTGTAATTATATTTCAGTACATCACAGAAACAACTGAAACAAATATCTAAAAGCAGTTTAGCAGCAAACTTGGTGAAAACTAATATTTGTGTCATTCTCAAAACTTTTGGCCACGATGTCCACCCAACAAATTAGACATTTTCACTATCAATCAAAATAATTAAAGTTCAACACTGCAAAATACTTGATGTCCCTAAAGGTTTAATGGACAGGCAGCATTCTAATTTCTACAAGAATTCTACTTTTAAATTTTGGTGTTTTTAATGGAAAGACTGCCGGGGCATACTGTATTTATAAACTCATAATCTCCTTAGCGCTTTTCCTCTTCAAAACTACACATAGGAACCCTGAATATTTCCCCAAGCCTACCATATTAACTTATTTCATTACTATCCGCACGTGTACCTGATGGTCTGCTGCATAAACCGGTCGGGATCCTGGGCTACAAACGAGGTGAGCGACGACAGAGCCGGCATGCCCTCGTCCAGCTTGACGAGTTTGGGATTAGGATCGAAGTAAGGGCTCTCGTTGACGTCGATGACACGGATGGAGACGGTGGCGGTGGACTGGCGAGGAAGGTGGATGCCTCGCTCTAGTGGGACTTCGTTCGTCACCACTACGGTGAGGACACATGTCCGGGTTGTCTCGAAATCGATGGGCTGTTGGGGGAGAGAATGTTCCGATTTGAAACATCAACCGATTTGCAAAATGTTTGCATTTTCTTCTACCTTATTTCCATGACAATATATATTTTTTTCAAATCTAGAGAATGTCTACAGCCTGGGTTTCTCAAGAAAGAAGTAAGTATAATTTAGTCTTGCAGGACCAAAACATAAAATGATACTTTTTGTCGTTTATTGCAAAGTCCTGGTGTCGTTAGCATTCACACTGGCATTTTCAACACCAGACCAAAAGACACAACAGAAGTCATGGGGGTTATATATAGAATCTATGCTGCTATCTTTACCAGCTGAAATCTTATGAAAAGTTTATTGAAAGTAACATTTTACATTGAACATCACAACAACATGGAAAGACTTGTTTTGTTTAAGAATCTTTGGTCTGTGGTGCGTTCACATTAGTTCAAGTGGATTACAGTTACAAAAAAAAAAACCCAGACCAGAGCACTTTTTAATCGACCCGTGCATGTCAAGTGCAACCACACCCCTAGAAATGGAATACAGGTTGTATTTTTGCTAACCTTGACGACTGTGACCAGTCCCTCGTTGGTTGTGGGGTCAGTGGGCACGGAGAACCGTCCAGTGGGATCTCCACCTGTGATCTTATACACCGCATTCCAAGCTGGCGAGTTGGGCTGGTCTTTATCTGTCACCGTTAGATTGGCCACGATCACGTTCACGCGATTTTCCGGGACCTCACCGAAGAACTGTGGGGGGGGGGGGGGGGCAAAAAATTACTTAAAAGTGAACACAGATAAGTCACTCAATAGTCATTTGGTTCAATCTGGAGCTCGTCCCAGGAACACTGGGAGCGGGGCAGGAATACGTCCTTATTGGGATGCCAAGCCATCACACATATTCTCACACTCATTCACACCTAGGGCACATTTCAAATTCCCAATTCACCTATGAACATGTTTCATAGAGACCCTGGAGGAAGAAACTGCACACACACAATTACATGATTTCAGGATCAAATCACAAACCCTTAATGCTGTGAAGTGGCAAGTTTACCTCCTGCCATGAGATACTATTGAGCCGACAATAAATTTTGGCATTGCTTCCCACCAGATAATCCCTTCCTAACATCTTATATGCGGTTTACAAACTAGAATTTAATCTACATGATGAAACCCAATGATGTTATCATGCTGAAATACTTCCTCTGCATGCTAGTGAATGTGAGTTACTCTGCAGGTAATCGAATCAGACACGTTTGGAAAACGTGATTTGTGTTATTCTGAGGGAGTAAGTGAGAGTGAGAGAGAGATTGAACGAGAGAGAGAGAGAGAGAGAGAGAGAGAGAGAGATTGATCGAACAGAAGTCAGTCTGACAGCTTTCTGCAGGATGAGTTGCTCCGAGGTGGTGAAACGGCCCTTAATACCGCTGCTGATTAAACAAAACCCAAAGGTACTGGTTTTGAAGTCCTCATTAATAACTAAAGAACTGGCTGTCATATGCAAGCAGGTTGTTCTTCAAATATACCTGGCTGTTGCACCGCTTAAAATATATATGTAAAAAAAAAAAAAAAAAATATATATATATATATATATATATATATATATATATATATATATATAATTTTCCTCATTCTAACACGCACTAACTAACACTGGTGCTATTTAACACATTTATCACACCTAAAGGCAATAAAACCTGATATATGATAATACACTTATAGATATTGTTATGATTTTTAGTAATAATCAGCTAAATTAAACATAAATAGACAAAAATGTTGGTCCTTAAAAAACGTAATAACAAAAAATGAACATTATACCCGTCTAGGTTTTAGGTTCTCCTTGTGCCACCAGGGCAGCTCCAGGGGTGTACTACAGAATGGTGTCTGGCACCAGGCTATTGGCAACAGATCTTTGGGAGCTCCATGGATCAGACTTGTTTATCCAGTGAATCTCAGTCGGCTTGGGATCTGGGGGAGTTTGGCGGCCAGAGTGCTGGCCTTGGGCTCTTTTCCTGCTGGGCACCATGTGCAGTGGGCTGTGGTGTACTGGGTGTTCTGGTGCCATTTTAGTCAGCAGTTTTAGCCCTTTTTCTGTGGTACTGGACAAAGCATGCTGGCATTTGGTCCCCACTGGCAAGGGTGAGCTTGGATGCCAACGATCCTCTTCACCAGTCAGTGATCATAATGTTAGGGCTGATCTTTATATAACTTCAGGTCTTTTAAACTGAGCTTTATGCTCCTTTATACTCTCGGGTTTCTAACCAATAACAGATGAGACAGAACTTTTGTAACCAATCATGACACGGAAGGAGGGACTTCTTAACCTCACACAAGCTTGTATATTGTAATATTCTTTTTTGCATTCCATGTCCTTTAAGAGGCGCAGTACATTTCTAATTATTCAAATATATGGAAGCGTGTTTAACTTACAGTGTCGGTGGTGAATTCTGGTGGATTGTCGTTGACGTCGGTCACCCTGATGACAGCCGTGGCGGTGTTGGAAAGGCCATACATTGGGTTTCCCCCCATATCTGTGGCCTGGATAATCAGTGTATACTGAGGAACTTTCTGGAAAGAGAAACAAAACGATCAGGCTGGAAGATATATAGGAAACTTTTGCTACTCATTCAGCTTATTTGGTGGTCTGGGAAAACTCTTCAGCTGTATGCTGGCGAAAAAAAGGATTATCAAATCAAAAGTCATGAAATTGTTTGACCTTTTAACTTAAATAAGAAATTATAGATAGATACAGATTACTTATTCCTGTAAATAAAATAAAAAAAGTTGAGTAAAAAGCCACTTCACAAGTCAGTCTATCTAAAAAACCCTCTAAGTGCAATTTCCTCACACATTTGAGGTTTGAGTTCAAGTTTTGATTAAGTTGTCAGAAATGGACTTTATCCTTCTTAACTCGATTTGTAATCTGATCCCAGCTTTTAAAAATGTCTGCGATGCTCCTGCACTGCAGAATGAAATCTTTTCTTTTTTTCCTTTCAGATTTTAAAATGCTATAAATATACTTGAACTTGAGTTGCACACACACACGAAAGAGGAAGTTCAAGAAAGCATGACCAAACTATAGATGTAGGGAGGTTTTTCCAAACTTGCCACACATTCATCTCATCTCAGCTTCTATACCGCGCCATCCTGTATTCAGGGGCCTGGAGTCTATCGCAGGAGGCCTGGGGCACGAGCTGGGGTACACCCTGGATGGGGTGCCAATCCATCAAAGGACACACGCATGTTTACACGATATGGGAAACGCCAATTAACCTAATCTGCAGTTCTTTGGAGGAAACCGGAAGGAAACCCACCAAGCATGGGAAGAACATGCAAACTCTATGCACACAGCGGCGGGAATTGAACCCAGACCCTGGAGGTGCGAGATGACAGTCACTAAGTCACCTTGCCCCCCCACACATTTAAAAGAGAGATAATTAACTAGTTTGAATTAACAATACCACGTCTAAATATAGACTGTGGTGGCTCAATCGGTTAAGGCTGTGTGCTAATATAATTGGAAGGTGGTTGGTTCAAGCCCCAGCACTGCCAAGTTGCCACTGTTGAGCCCTTACCTTATATACCCTATATAAATATCTTTTTTCAGTTTGCTTGGTTGTAAATTGACAGCTTCCAGCCTGACTCATAGAATATTAATAATTACCTGTTTACTGAGCCTTTCAGTGTTTTTTGTTGACTTTTTTTTTTTTGCTCTTTATTAAACCTCCTCCTCCTCCTCAGTTGCGTAGTCTGATTTGTTTCAAACAGCACTAAAAGTCGGTGCCTAATTTGCACCAGGAGCCTAAGCATATCTGTGTTTTTCACACACTTCGACACACTTTATAGAGTACAGAGTCTTGCCCAAACTCTATGCTCTCTCTTTTATTTTCTGACCATAGAGAGAGAGAGATCAATGGATCCATCACGCTTCTGCGCTCCGGGAGTGAAGCTGCTGTGCTAATCATTATATTTAATACCCCATTAACATCCTGCAAGGCCAGTGTCAATAATGCGTGGTGGGCAGCGGACAGCGTTACTCCGCATCGCACTCGGGCTTCATTAATAGCCCGGCTGCATACATTACCGAGGATACGGAGCGGAATAGATTGACCAAGGGCGTCCCTTATTAGCATTTTACCGTCTATTTATTTTATTTAGGTTTTATCTCGGTCTGGAAGGCCGTTTAATTAAACAGGTATACGATGACTTTAGGTGACACACATGTTCTCACGCACTCCATCAACACATACACACACACACACACACACACACGCACGCACATTCCCGTGCACACTCCTGTAAATATTTCGCTATTTGCACAGCCAAGGTGTTTCCACTCTGGGACGTTGACGAGTCATCAGCACCAGACATTTTATCCGACATTAGTCAGTCTGCCATTAAAAGCCTCATTAGGCAGCAGAAGGAACGAGGCTGAGGCAGGAAGCTGTCCAACCTGCTCTCACATGGGTTCCCCGAGTTTAGATTTCCAGACACCGCACACCTGATTCGGCTAATGAGGACTTTATAATTAGCTAATGAGCTGAATTAAGTGTCATAGACCGGGGGGGGGGGGGGGGGGGGGGAGCATGACTACATGTCCATATGTGTTTAACAGCGATGTGTTAAAGATTGTTGAGATCTGAGCAATTTTTTTTTTTTTATCTAAGTATCCATCATGACCATCATGCACATCATTTTATAAACTCTTTTGGAATGTGAATGCAATATTGTGATTACAGAGTACAAAAATCAACCATTCAAAAAATAATCCGCGCTTAGCGTACAGCTGTACCTTATAATTACAGAAATAAAATGTAAAATAACATTGTGTATATTTAAAGGAAGAAAAAGTTACCTTAATATTACACAATAGCAATTATGGAGATGTGAGGAAAATCTACTGGCCAATCCAAGGACAGGAGGCGGAGTTTGAGGAATTATATATAAATAACAATTCGGTTTATTCCTGCTTGTGTAGTTTAAACAGTTAATTAAATACAAGCTATCCATTTTAGGCTAGAAACAGCATTTTGGTTTCGAGAAAACACTCAAACATGCTTTTACTTAACTTTCCAGCCATACATCTAGGAACCTCTGTAGTCCAACTAGAGGCCAAATGCGACCAGTGTATTTATTCCCATTTTGCACGACCGTGGTAAGACCTCCGGTCAACATGCACACACTACAGGCAATTTGGGAACACCAATTAGCTTTTGGAGTTTGGAAGGAAACCAGAGAACCCGCAGGAAACCCACCAACCGCGAGTAGAACATGTAATCCCCGAGACGAGAATCGAACCTGGACCCTGGAGGTGCAAAATCACAGTGCTAACCATTACACCACCAGGCCTCTATACTTTATTAAAAAATGTCTAGAATTCTTCCCACTGAGTCGACAGGACAACAGACGTTTATAATAGCTCCTCTGAGGGTTTACCTCTCTGTCCAGCCCGGCCGCCACGGTGATAATGCTGCCGGTGTGGTTGTTGATTGTGAACATGTTAGCACTCGGGCTCTCGGGGGTCTGGGACAGGATCTTGTAGCGCAGCTGGCCGTTGTGCGTGCGCGGGTCGTCCTTATCCTCGGCTGTTACCGTCATCACGGACGTGCCTGAAAAGAGAACAATCCGATAGCCATCAATAATAGTCATGTTTCTCTCTCAGTGTCTCATCAATAGACAATTACAGTAACTGAGTTAGGATTATTAATTTAAGATTTTTCTTAATGACTGCTGCAGCACTTCAAATGAGTCCTCGGTTTATCATCCCAAAAACTTTTTAATGAGCTCTGTTACGCCGAGGCACTTACAGGAGAGGCGAAGAAACATTAATAATAACACACACACACACACACACACACACATACACACACATACAGCAACATGCACAAGCTCATTTTTCTTCCTTTGTGTGGACCATGCGATGACTAATTAATGATATGCTCTAACTTAAACCTCTATAACCAGAAATAAATATTTAATTAAATGTCTTTTTTTTTTTTAATAAACATGTGAAACATTTTTCTCATTGATTTCTGAGTTTCTAATAATGTCCTTTTTTTTTTGGTCCAACAAACTCCTTCCCATTGACATCACTATCTCGTGGATGCTCAATCACATTCATTTTTGTGAGGACCGATTTTGTTGACTGCAGGACCTGTTAACGCTCTCGTATCATTGTGAGGACGTTTCATTTACACAATTATTACATTTAGGTTGAAATGCTCATTTGTTCATTTCTACACACTGTGAGAACATCTGTCACTATATCTACCTTGTGAGAACCTTTGGTCCTTTTTGGTCCATAGAAAAGGCTACAAGAATACACACACACACACACACACACATTTTTTCTGAGGACCTTCCAGTGACATAACAGTAACAGTTGCTGTGGGTAATTCATGTTATAAAGACTAAATTTAAACTTAGAAATGACATGAGACTCAAGCAAGCGCTGACCAAGCACATCAATTTTTATGAGGATCAGATGATCGTGAGGACGTTTTACACTCTCCTATCACTGAAAGGACCTTCCGTTTATATAATAATTACTTTTTATTCAGCTATAAAAAGGCTGTTCTTCTGAGGACCGGTGACTTTAAGGACATTTGATACTATACAGTCATTGTGATGATCTTTAGTCCTATTTATTCCACAGATGAAAGGCTACATACTGTTCATGTTTACACTACACACACACACACTCACCTGGTCTGGAGCCCTCTGGTACTGTCCCATTGAAGATCTGATGAACAAACTCAGGTCGGTTGTCGTTCATGTCGATCACGTTGATCACAATGTCAACAGGGTTTTCCACTTGATTGCCGTTCAGGTCCACTGCATGCGCTCTCAGCTGCGCACAGCACACATTTACATTTAGTCATTTGGCATGATGCTTTTATTCAAATTGACTTACAAAAAAATATACCAGTATCCACAGACTCTCCAAGGATTCATATTTATAGACTAATGGAGGATTTCCATGAGCTAAAGTGGTCTCGCTGTTACACACAGATGATTTAAACACACTTTTAAAAAAGCCTATACACATTAACAGTTGCAATAACGCATATTCATACCACATACTAGCAAATGCTACATATGTCCAAAAATGTCCACATGCCACACGCTCTTCTGTAATTACACTCATTATAGGACAGTCGCATACTAAAATAAAGGACACTAGAAAATGTGGCAACCAGATGTGCATCATTATATGAAATCCATAATGCGCTTAGTAAATATTTAAGTTTACTATTGCTACACTGAACTCATAATTTGCATCCTTATAGTGTTTGGGTGCTCTCTACCGCCCCCTCTCTGCAAGGGTACACTTAAACATACAACAAAAAACAATCCACATATATCCACGTCTGTAGTTCAACGATGAAGGCCAATGGTGACCTCTGGTCAAAAGTCACACACTATGGGCAACTTGGGAATACCAATTAACCTAATGTGCATGTCTGCGTATGTCCGGGACTGTGGGAGTCCCCGGGAAACCTACCGAGCACGGGAAGAACATGCAAAGTCCATGCACACGGAACAGATGTGGGAATTGAACCCGGACCCTGGTGGTGCAAGGCGACAGTGCGAACCACATTAGTCACCTTGCCGCTATATACAGTGGTGTGAAAAACTATTTGCCCCCTTCCTGATTTCTTATTCTTTTGCATGTTTGTCACACTTAAATGTTTCTGATCATCAAACACATTTAACTATTAGTCAAAGATAACACAAGTAAACACAAAATTCAGTTTTTAAATAAGGGGTTTTATTATTTAGGGAGAAAAAAAATCCAAACCTACATGGCCCTGTGTGAAAAAGTAATTGCCCCCTGAACCTAATAACTGGTTGGGCCACCCTTAGCAGCAATAACTGCAATCAAGCGTTTGCGATAACTTGCAACGAGTCTTTTACAGCGCTCTGGAGGAATTTTGGCCCACTCATCTTTGCAGAATTGTTGTAATTCAGCTTTATTTGAGAGTTTTCTAGCATGAACCGCCTTTTTAAGGTCATGCCACAACATCTCAATAGGATTCAGGTCAGGACTTTGACTAGGCCACTCCAAAGTCTTCATTTTGTTTTTCTTCAGCCATTCAGAGGTGGATTTGCTGCTGTGTTTTGGGTCATTGTCCTGCTGCAGCACCCAAGATCGCTTCAGCTTGAGTTGACGAACGGATGGCCGGACATTCTCCTTCAGGATTTTTTGGTAGACAGTAGAATTCATGGTTCCATCTATCACAGCAAGCCTTCCAGGTCCTGAAGCAGTAAAACAACCCCAGACCATCACACTACCACCACCATATTTTACTGTTGGTATGATGTTCTTTTTCTGAAATGCCGTGTTACTTTTACGCCAGATGTAACGGGACACGCACCTTCTAAAAAGTTAAACTTTTGTCTAGTCGGTCCACAAGGTATTTTCCCAAAAGTCTTGGCAATAATTGAGATGTTTTTTAGCAAAATTGAGACGAGCCTTAATGTTCTTTTTGCTTAAAAGTGGTTTGCGTCTTGGAAATCTGCCATGCAGACCATTTTTGCCCAGTCTCTTTCTTATGGTGGAGTCGTGAACACTGACCTTAATTGAGGCAAGTGAGGCCTGCAGTTCTTTAGATGTTGTCCTGGGGTCTTTTGTGGCCTCTCGGATGAGTCGTCTCTGCGCTCGGGGGGTAATTTTGGTCGGCCGGCCACTCCTGGGAAGGTTCACCACTGTTCCATGTTTTTGCCATTTGTGGATAATGGCTCTCACTGTGGTTCGCTGGAGTCCCAAAGCTTTAGAAATGGCTTTATAACCTTTACCAGACTGATAGATCTCAATTACTTTTGTTCTCATTTGTTCCTGAATTTCTTTGGATCTTGGCATGATGTCTAGCTTTTGAGGTGCTTTTGGTCTACTTCTCTGTGTCAGGTAGCTCCTATTTAAGTGATTTCTTGATTGAAACAGGTGTGGCAGTATTCAGGCCTGGAGGTGACTACAGAAATTGAACTCAGGTGTGATAAACCACAGTTAAGTTATTTTTTAACAAGGGGGGCAATCACTTTTTCACACAGGGCCATGTAGATTTGGAGGGTTTTTTCTCCTTTAATAACGTAAACCTTCATTTAAAAACTGTATTTTGTGTTCAATTATGTTATCTTTGACTAATAGTTAACGGTTTTTGATGAGCAGAAACATTTAAGTGTGACAAACATGCAAAAGAATAAGAAATCAGGAAGGGGGCAAATAGTTGTTCACACCACTGTATATATTTTATTGTCTTTTCTTTTTTTTGCAATCGATTGCATAAAATTGTATATTTTGTGTTCACTGAATAACGAGCATATTAAAGTGATGCATTACGTACATTACAGTACAGTACATACATACAATTGCAATGTACAGCAGTATAATCATAATATACTATTATACAACATTTACACACACACAAACACATCCACATACACACTATAATTTTCCATAGGCCATCTTTTTCTTAGACTACAAAGGTCTTAAATGGTAAAAATTAACATCTATCGCACACTAATGTGTGTGTGTGTGTGTGTGTGTGTGTGTGTGTGTGTGTGTGTGTGTGTGTGTGTGTGTGTGTGTGTGTGCGCAAGTTGGGGGTGAGGGGGTTGTTAATTGAAATGCCGAGACTCATAAGCTCTGTGAGAACTTGCTGAGGTTAATGCTTGAAGATGCAGTTTCTAACTGTGAAATTGTGGCAATAAATTCACAGATACGCTGCTGTCGATGCGTGCTTCATTTTTACTGCTTTAAGCCGCACTGAAATGGGCAGCGTAAAATACGCACATAACAAATGTACGTGTCAGACAGAGAGCCTGCCAACCCACACGCCTCTGGTAAAAAAAAAAAAAAGCTTCCAGTATACATGGTGAAAAACAAAGAAAGGGCATTTATTTCTATACGGGCTAACTTGACATGAAAGATCAAGCGCTGAAAATTGGCTAAGTGGCTGACTGCACGGAATTAAAAGAGTGCGAATGACAGGCTGGGGCGATGGTTCCACAAAGGTGAAGGGTGGAGCTAAGCGGGTGGTTGCTGAGCATTTAAGGGGTGGGGCTAAATGAACTAATGCAGGGAGTTGCTGGACGTAGGAAAGGGGGCGATTTAAAAGAATAGAAAGGGGTGGAGCTAAGCGGGTGGTTGCTGAGCATTTAAGGGGTGGGGCTAAATGAACTAATGCAGGGAGTTGCTGGACGTAGGTAAGGGGGCGATTGAAAAGAATAGCAAGGGGTGGGGCTAAGTGGAGTGGGCAGAGATGTGTATCTACATTCTACATTTACATTTAGGCATTTGGCAGACGCTCTTATCCAGAGCGACTTACATTCTTATTTCATTATACATCTGAGCAGTTGAGGTTTAAGGGCCTTGCTCAAGGGCCCAACAGTGGCAACTTGGTGGTTGTGGGATTTGAACCTGGGATCTTCCGAACCGTAGTCCAATGCCTTAACCACTGAGCTACCTCTGGCCCGTGAGGAGTATGGCGAAGTTGATGGCTAGAGAGGTAGAGAGATGTCCTCTATCATTAGTTTCTTGCAGTAGCATTTCGTTCAAGGGGTCGCCACAGTGGACCATCCGATCCATACACGACTTTACACAGGTTTTACTTCCTGACCCAACCCTCTCATTTCTTTCTTCTAACCAGGCTTGGGATGACACTACATGGTAGTGTGGGGTGTAGCAGCCACCGATGTCAGGGCTCAAACCCAGATCTTCACTGGCCCTGGAAACCCCTAAGCCACCAGTCCCCATTCGCCTCCCAGCTTGTTGTTATTAACGATGAACATGAAGAGCGTCCATGATTCTCCTTGTTTTTGGTTCTCCAATTCAGAATTCTGATTTCCCACTTATGTCCTAAGCCGAACTCGGCATAAATCCCGAATTCGAACGAAGTAGATTTGTCACAAGTAAGGCTACAGATTAACAAAATTGATGATGCGGCATTTTCAGCAACTTTTCATTATCTCCACAGGGACTGAACTCCACAGCGAAGGCAAACACAGTCAGCGTGAGGCAATTAAATTAAAGCTTCTTTTATGGAAACGAGCATTATTTATATATTTATTATATTTATTCAAATAAATCTGTACTCACGTGGAAGTTGGCGATGTGCTCGCGGTCGAGCGGTTTGAGCACGGTCAGCTCTCCTGAGATGGGGTCGATGGAGAAGATGCCAGTGGGCGGTTGGTCAGCTCCAGGCCCGGTCACGCTGTAGCGCAGGTTCACCTTGTTATCGTGGTCCGAGCGGATCTGCACACGCACACACACACACACACATACACACACACACACACACACACACATACACACACACACACACACAAATGCATGAGTGAAACAGAACTAATCAAGAGTCCTGAAGGAGCGACCTCTCAGTGCCCATGCTTTCCAGAACCCTCACACACTCTTTTTTTATTTATTTATTTTTTAAACATGCCTGTGTGTTTGCTGATGCTTCAAGGTGGATTAAGTTCTCTAGTGTCATGCTGAAATTAATTACAACTTTGCCAACATTCATTTCTCGAGTCACGGCTACACTCTCGCGCTGCCGTTGAGGAGGCTTCTTTGACTCGGTGATAGCAGATGGTGTGTGTGGGTGTGTGAACTGTGTGGGTGCTCTGGAGTGCTCTGGGATTATATGTTGTCTGCGGGGCAAGTTATGTATGCAGGCGTAGGATGAGTGAAGACGTTTAAAGCATGCTGTATGATTTTTTTCGACAGAACAATATATGAGGCTTTATGGTAAAATGGTGTAGCTGCAGGCTGCTCTGACTTATATCAACTACCCATACGTGTGTGTGTGTGTGTCTTTCTGTGTGAGGATTTATAAGAGGAAAATGAAGACAGAGAGAAAGAGAGACAGAGAGAGGCCTTACCCTGACTAGCTCCTGTGGAAAAGGTCCTCTGGAGTTCTCCGGGACATTAATAGGAGGAATAACCCAGTCTCTCTTCATGCGTTTGATCTGGCTGCTCACCTGCCGTGAGGGGATTATAATCTCTGGCAGTCTCCTGGACCCGGGCGCCTCCTGCACATCACACAACAGTCGGAGGAGCATGATGAGGGTCAAACTGGAGATGACTAAGATTAAGTACTTCGCACAGGAAACTGCAATTCACCGTTTAAGAATAAATGCATATGAGGATGCATTCAGTGTGGAACATGGACAATTTCTCTGTGTTTCTGCATTCAAACAAATACATCATCATCATCATCATCATCATCATCATACGTGCATAACTATTATTATTATTATTATTATTATGTTTATAATTTGAATATGTTCATTAGCCAAATATGTCTTTATTAATTAATTAAATAATTTATTTGTTTATTGTTTGTTTGTTTTTTGCACCCTATTCCTGAATTTGTCATGTGCTTAAAAATGATGTTACAGCAGTGCCTACATATAGATAAAAAAAAAATTGCATCAAACAGGATTACGGCATTTACAACTACATATGTTCAGATCATAATGATCTAACCTTTAACTAAACTAAATGTATTAAAAGTAAATACATGCCATTGCATGCAATTATAAAAAATAACCACATATGATATGATTTTACGCATTAATTAACTAAAGTAAAAAAAAAAAAAAAAAACACTGAACATCTGAATAACCATCAACTAAAAATAGGCTGAGGGAGGGAAAAAAAAAGGTTTTACATGAATATTGAGATTGAAACGGCAAAATCACACACGCCAATCTTTCATTCAATCACCCTGGGATAAAACCATGGATAAGGTTTCAACAACATACTGGCGGAGCGCAAGTGAGTGAGTGAGTGAGTGAGTGAGTGAATGAGTCGGTAAGTAAGTAAGCAAGTAAATAAGAAACAAATAAATACATAAGCAAACAAATCTTTCCTTCTGTACTCATCAGAGTCAATAATAAAAAACAAGAAAAGTTGCATGTAGAAGCTTAAAAGTTATTAAGATTATCCGGATATATTTCGTTTCTCTTCAAGTGACGGGTTCAAGTCGAACCCTTTAAGGAAACTAGGAAGCTTTTATTACCCCCACACCCAGTGATACACCATCTCAAAGTGCACCAGAGACTTATTTTGAAAAGCGGGTGAGATTATTATCCATGTCTGATCAGAACGCGTTTCCGATTCGTCTGAATAACTAATACAGGATTATATAGATTAGATTATAAGATTCTTTACTTGGATTTACTCCACGTTTCATCTCGCTAAATCTGCAGCGACAACTACATTAGTATTAAAATGAAACTGGATTTACATAATGATGCTGGGCTTTTTTTAATATACAGAATTATTCAGTGGGAGTGAAGTTCAGAAGAAATTCATTTAGGTGAGGCAAACATGCACATCTTTTAGACCAGCTGAAAGGGATTAAAATGCCTGGGCTAGAAAAAAAATGGACTCACATGCTTGACTTTGAACTTTTTAAACACGCACACACATACACACACACACACACACACACACACACACTGTATCTATCCATCTCACCATTCGGCTGGTTCGACGGCACCTGCGTGGCAAATATTCTAAAATCCCAAAATGTTTCAAAATGCATCTTTAAAAAAAAAAATTCTATAGATAAATAAATAAAATCTAATAATAAAAAAGCACAGTGAAATCAATCTGTAACCCACAGATGATATTGAAACTGAAAAATAAATCTAAAAAAAGGGAAAAAAAAAGAAACCTGAAGGAATATGAGCTGACTTCTTTATTCAAAGAAATCTGCTTCAAACATTTTCAAGAATAAGGCACGCAAAGTTCAAACCAGCAAACTTGGAAACTCGCAGCACCTCCTGCTCTCGATCTAGCATGTGCCGTTGATTCTGATGGGTCGTACCAATTATAATGAGAGACGACTGCCTTTCTCATGCGCAGGGTTCTAAGACTCCTAAGCGTGACCTGATTTTGAACTTTTGAACAACTTTCCTCGGGGTAACTTTCATAACTTCAAAAAGATTGTGTGTTTTAGTACCAGTGAGTTAAAACATCTCATGAGAAATTTTACCACGGTAAAGATACCTTACTAGTCTGATGGTACCTGTCCCATGATGTCCCATAGGGAGTTTAATAAGACGTTGGCTCTGCCCCCTTTGCGGCTAAAACAGCTTCAACTCTTCTTTGAAGGCTTCAGGTTTAGGAGTGCGTTCATGGGAATTATTTTAGAAATACTTCCAGTAGAGCATTTGTGAGGTCAGACACTGATGTCGGACGAGAAGGCCTGGCTCGTAGTCTCCGCTCTAATTCATTCATGTTGTATCGAGCTTCAGGTCAGGACTCAGGACTAAACTGCACTCACTCATCCATATCTTTATGGATCTTGCTTTGTGCACTGGTGCGAAGTCATGATGGAACAGGAAGGATTCATCCCCAAACTGTTCCCACAAGGCTGGGAGCTTGAAACTCGAAAATCTAATATACACGTTAATGTACTGTAATGTTACTATTTATATAGTAACACCTGCCCCACCATTCACCTGTTATTCACCTTCCAAAGGTTATTGGGTACCATAATGGCAACAAAAGTATCTTCCTCAGGTATCTAATACAGTGATGGATGGATGGATGGATGGATGGATGGATGGATGGATGGATAGATAGATACTTATTGATCCTATACTTTGGTAGCTACTGTGGTACACAATAAGTACCATGTTATTCACCCAAGTATTGTTCTACATACCATAGTACAACCACAGCTTGGTTGTATATTTCATAGTACCACCACAGTACCAACTGATATGCCATAGTACACACCCAAGTTATCTATAACTATAACTTTATGTATGAGTAAACTATGTAAAGTCATACATTTCCCTTAAATGGTGCTGTCCAATGTACCATAGTACAACCACAGTACCCACTAATATACCATGAATAACCAGGTTTGGTTGTGCATTTCATAGTACAACCACAGTAGCCACTGATATGCCATATGACTTTATGTATGAGTAAACTATGTATACTTCGTCATACGTTTCCCTTAAATGGTGCTGTCCAATGTACTGTACCACGGCAATACTGCAGTATGGTACGGTATGTACTATAGTTTACCTCCGTAAAATTTCTTCCTAGTGAATAACAGCAATTCTGTTTAAGGAATTTAATGAATTCTCCAATCAGATCCATCAGAAAGTGTTGATTAATTTTCTATGACATTAGTGTAGCTGTCATTCAAATCACAGTGTATATTAATCTGCTTGTTCTAATATGTATCTGTTTCCATATTTTCTGTAATGAGATGTATATGCAAAATTAATAAAGGAGTACGTATTTATATTATTATTATTATTATTATTATTATTATTATTATTATTATCTAAGACCACTATTACCAAGCCAGCTATTGGCTCCATTTTTGGCTAAAACACAAGAAAGAACTTTAGAGGTATTTAGCATCAAGTGTCGACTTTGGTTATTTCAGTTGCAGTACTCGCTATTGTTTATTTCGACGCTTTTACACTCAGGGGAATTTTCTATTGGAGATCAAACTGGATTTGGATGTATTTTTGCCTCTCCCGGTGCGTGGGCTCTCTCTCCTCGTTTCCTCTTTATGGAGTTGAAGTCTGCTGTCGAACCTGCAGTGTGTGAGGAAGGCTAATGTGTTTTAACACGTCTCTCTACACACAAAAGGACACCCGGCTGAAGAGACAAAAGGACACCTATAAGGACAGGTAGCATGTGGAGCAACCTCAGCGCAGTGCTCATCTCCTGCTAGCTTGCTACAATCAGTCGTTTCCTGAGACTGACAGATCACTCGTGCTGCACATTTTGAAACATCTGTCTCGTCTACTAGGCGCAATAGTCGACATCTCGCATGTGGAATGTCAGGTAGAAATTACTGTACAAAATACAAGTTTAAGTCTTAGAGCGAGAATATTGGAAACAAACAAACGGCTCGGAAACCTTATTTTCGATCCGATCCTCTTGTCAGTCTTTTATAGACATTTCCGTTTGACATCCTCGTCAATAGTTATGAAGAAAAGACTCTTAGCCTTTAAGCGAGCTTGGAAGTGATGGCATGGGAATCTTTGCTAATGCACAGTCTAGTTTAACAATAAGTTTTTGGGGCAGAGCTACGTGTATATGGGTGAAAATGTTGGTGTGTTCTATAAGCAATGTTACTTGCCAGTCAAAACCAAATAATCATACAGAGATCCCAGAATCTGACTGCAGTTCCCCAGAAACAAGTTTGCAATGTATATACTTTAACTACGTCTACCAAAGGAGCAGCAATGGCCTCAATTACTCTATCAAGTATTACTAGCTAGCTAGTGACTAGTTGAAAGCGGCTATCTCACGAGATCTCATTAGATATGTGGATTGGCTCATTTGCTACAGATCCAGGGTCTGTTTTCTGTGGCATGGGATGACAGAGTGTATATACAACAAATAACCTGACTGTTTCTAAATCAGTCTCAAACTACAACACCAAGAAACCCATCACTGTCTCATTGTCTACACCGCTTTATCCAGTATACAGGGTCGCGGAGGGCCTGGAGCCTATCCCAGGAAACTTAGGGCACAAGGCAGGGTACACCCTGGATGGGCTCACACACACACACACACACACACACACACACACACACACACACACACACACACACACATATTCACACACACACACACACACACACACATATTCACACACCACAGGCAATCTGGGAGAAGATGCACACCCTGGGTACTCCGGAGGAAACCCACCAAGCACGGGGAGAAGATGCACACCCTACGGGAATCGAACCTGGACCCTGGAGGTGCAAGGAGACAGTGCTAACCACTAAGCCACCGTGCCGCCTAAGACCAAAAAAACATGGCATAAAATTGTCTTACATTCAGGGATATTTGCAATTGATTACAGAGACCCAAGTTATCATACAAATCTGATAATCATCATACATTTGGCAACATTGTGTAGGAGTATATAAATCTTATTCAGCTCCATTCATTTAACCATTTTCCTTCACTGACCCTACAGTATTTAATACACCTTTAACGATGCACTCTGATGCATTCTAAAAGTAGTTTTAAGCCTGTGACAAACATATTATTTTAAAATTGCCTTATAAAATACTTGTGCTTGGCAACAGTGCAATACAGTGCAATACAATACACTCTGGCTAGTTTCTTTATTTCAGCCAATATTTTTCTGGCCTTGAAATGGGGTCTGCTCCAGAACACAACAACTGATTGATTTACATCAACAAAACAAACACCAGTAACACTGGTGAAGACCAGGATGAAAAAAAATTGTAATGTATTTAAAAAAAAAAAAAAAAAAAAGAAAGAAAGAAAAGTGCAGGGATGACAAACTGCACTTTTTTTTAATGCATTGTTATTAATGTCTAAAGATGTACATAATATTTTGCAGATACAGTATTCCAAGATCGACGAGACAGACTAACACAGTCAATGCTAATAATATCCGTCCATTTCATGAACCAATAATGACTACGTTTTTAAAAGAACAAACACACCACATATGTTTCATGGCGTTTAATGTCAACCGTTTATAAATACAAAGCTGCAATTACATCCTCGGATGTACTATTTTTAAAACCAGGACTACAACCTCACCTTTAGAAAGTTTTAATCAGTCTGCGTGTAGTGTTTATGTTTATCCTCTCTTTAGTGTTTTAAGTGTTCTGTCTTTATTTAATCAATTTGTCGTTTACATTTATTATAGTAATGATGAAGGTGCTCACATTAAATTACCTTAATCAAACATGAACTTGTTTTGTGTATGTTGTAATAGATTTAATATCAAGCTATAAATTGGGGGGGAGGGGATAAATCCATCCATCATCCATCTAGGAACCTCTACTGTATAGTCCGGCTAGGGACCGTTGAGTCCAGTTTACACACTATGAACAATTTGGGAGGAAACCGGAGTACCCGGAGGAAACCCACCAAGCACATGGAGAACATCTATGCACAAAGACCCCAAGGAGGGAATCGAACCTGGACCCTGGATGTGCAACTACACTATATATATATATATATATATAGAGAGAGAGAGACATATTTTTCAATTACTGTATAACGAAAACCCAGTACTGAAATAAAAGCCTCAGCCCAAACTTCTGCACCAATAAACTTTATTAGTTGTTGTTGTTACTGAGGGTTTGCCACATCAGAGCATCCTATCAACACAACATTGTGTCACAGGTTTTACGCCATTTGGGACTGGCACTGCATCAAGTGCCCTTAAATAACGTTTACTAATAATATACGATTCTTTGTAATACTTGCAGGGCTATTCTGATGTGACAGCCCACTTTCTAAATATAAGTCCTGCTTTGTTACACTCTAAGTAACTGTTTATATCCCTGAAAGCTAGAAACAACCCGCATGCTAGTTTAAACTAGTCCACAATAACTGAAGGTAAACTAGAATATATATGCTATATGATAATTTGATATAGTGCTTGTACCAGTTACATAATTCCTTATAATGTATAATGTTGTAGAACAAAATTCTAATCAGTTTGGTTTGTTTCTGATACGGCGATTTGCTAACCAGGTTCTTGGCCAGGAATAACCATTGCCTCGTGAAAACATGTTCTCAGCTTTCCTAAAAAATCTTACAGCACCCCCTGGTGGCTCGGAGGATCTAGGCGCTGTCTTAAACCTCTAAAAGTTAGAAACGATCCTAAATCCTTGTATACGGCTCCCAGATTTGGTACATCTTCTACAATAAAGAAATAAGCAATGAGTAAGATGTCCCCTTATTGCGACCTGTTCTTGATTACATTATTCTTGGCCTGCGAGGGAAATGATGACGTGTGTTGCGTCTTGTGCAGACATAAGAGGTCATGAAGATGTTAATGAAGAAATCTTTAGCGGTCATTGATTTCAGCACTCCTGTGGGCCCGCGCCGCTCTCTGCGCCGAGAACAAAGCTAATTGCCGATGCAACAAGTGAACGCGCGACTGATTTATGACAAACAGCATGGAGATCGCTTATTAATGAGGACCTTACATAACCAGGGAGCCAAAGGGCTTGATGGAAATGTCATTAATTGCATATGAACTCTGGGCCGACAGCGGTGACATCGCGTCCCACCGGTCCACCAGGTATAGATAGTGAGCGCTCATCCTTCAACTTGTAAATCCGTTCTATCGAGAACTGATAAGATCTAAAATGGCACACGGCAAAGAAAGCGAACAAGCCAGAATACTGGTCTCGTCAGCAAGCGCTTTGTGTTTACACTTAATATTCATATGCGTGTTTACAAGCAGCCCGCATATCAGTCTTACTTGGTGGCACATCCTTATAAATACAATGAGCACAGAGATTAACGACATCATTAAAAGACCAAACCTGCAGGAGATGCGGTGCTTAATGAGGAGGCGCTGCCACATCGTGCAGCTTGTATTCATTACGCTGCCTACATTTAGGTTACGAGAAACCCTGATGTAACCTCCCACTGACAAAGTGCACAGGAATTATGGGATGGGGTTGAGTAGGTTAGTAAAAAAAATTATGAAAGATATTATTATAAGTACATCTTGAATCTTAGGTTTGACCGTGTACATCTTTAGAAAGTTTTAAAGGGCGTTCAAGTCAAACTGAGACATCTGATGAAAGTTCTGGCCCAGTATAGTAATGAGACTCTGCATTTGAATGTGGAAATGTTTTAAAGAAGGCTGTACATCCGTGAATGACGATCCAGGCCGAGGTGGCTCGGAGCTCACTGCAGTCGCTCCCATGAACGTTCAGAGACTGGAACACTTGATCCTTGAAAATCAACGGACAACCACAATCATTTACCAACAACTTTGGGCTATTAAAGGAGTTCCTGGGAGGACAGCATTTCTGACGTGAAGCAGGCAGTCCAACTATGGCCCTGGTGTACTGAGAAAACGTTCTACCTTAAATGGTATCCAAGCCCTTGTGAAACCCTGTGATATGTAGAGATGTTCCGATACCATTCTTCCCCTCCCGATACCGATTCCGATACTTGGGCTCAGGGTATCGGCCGATACCGAGTACTGATCCGATACCTGGATGTGTATCTGTACAGTATATATATATATATATATATATATATATATATATATATATATAATCATTTCTTTTTCTAGCCCTGTGTAACAGGTTCGACCCTAAGTGCACGGGCGACACCATGAAACACGAACACGAGGCGACGTCTTACAGGAAAAAGGGTAATTTATTTAGAAAAATGGGTAAGGAAAGTGTTAAAGGATCTCGGCGGCCTTTTCCACTTCGGCGGCAGGGATGCGAAGGCGGGCTCTACGCGGAAGTGAAGCTGCTCGTTCGCGCTCCTCTCGCGGAGATCAAAGGCGCCCCCCCTTTTTAAAGTCTCTGGGGCACATCACATCGCCTCGCTCTTGTGCCACTGTCTCTCATAAAATCCACCGCGTCGCAAAGTTCAGCTTCCCAACAGTCAGACCCCGAGCTACATTCCCGGCTGTGTTTTATAGCGCCGGGATCATTAGCGGCGATAGCTCATGGGCCGTTGCCTGATTCTGCGGCCCTGCTCCTTCACATACCTAAAATACCTAAATATATATATATATATAATCAAGACATCGCCTACAATTGAAACACTTTAAGTTGTAGCGTATATATAATGTATATGCATTATATATATATGTATAAAATGTAGATTAAATAAACAATAATAAATGATTTATAAAACAAAAGACATTTTCTATAACCTTGAGGGGTTGGTTAAAGAAAATATAGGTGATATTCATTTAAATGCATCTTTAGATTTTAAGCATGTATAGGTTTAGGAAGCTATAAAAGTATAAAAGTGATTCATTTGTGTTCCGCCTGGTTATTACTAGAATATTCACTCATTTCGAAAGCCATGTGTTGCCAGAAAGAAGCATTTAAATGCAGCGATGAAGTACCAGCAGGAACTGAAAGAAAAAAGAGAAAAAAAAAGACAGAGAGGGTTAGGAAATGAAAAAAGACCATAAGGAAAGGGGAATGGAAAGAGCAGGGAGAGAATCCAATCAAGAGAAAGGAGAAAAAAAAGTGGCGAGAGAGAAAGATTCCGCTAGGGATGTTACAGTCGACTGTTCATAACCCAGACAATTTACACCATTTAAAGCTGTGGAAAAAAGAGAGAGAAAGGAAGAAAACGGATCCTGTTCCCATGTGTCTCATGACACAGACACGATCTCGCCACGTTCTGTATCCTGAACACGTGCAAATGAGTTCATCACCTCATGATGTTAAAGAACATGTGCCAGGTTATATATAACCCAACTGTGTGCCCTGCTTCATACAGCCTGACGATGACACACACACACACACACACATGCTCTTATACTGTAGTTTTAACTGCATGCAGGAAGCCACAACGACTTCCTCAGGATGATGCAAAGCCTAAATCAGGGCAAAAATATTTATAACAAAGTAACATCATGGACAAATCTGGTCAGTTGGTAAGGACTCTGTCTGAGAATGTGTGTGTGTGTGTGTTCAGAGATTCATTCAGGGAACGTCATCATTGTGCTTTACCCCACATAGTGAAGAAGCACAGTGAATGGAAAAGGCTCCTGGAATTCTTTGGGGAATCTGAACATTGGGGATTAGATGTGGATAAGTAGACACTATGGGGGTTTTTAGAAAAAGATATAGAAACTACAACATGTCAGATGTGGGTTAAGCTGCTCCTGAGCTGCGGCCACATATCTGACAGCTTTAATCTGTATCCGCATTCACTTTTCGGGAAAACCAGGAAAGTGCCGTAGAACATGACGATAGTGAAGGGGAACAGTGAAGGAAATCATTTTGCCTAGTAAAGTAACCAAACTGAATCCACATCCAACCAACCTAGGCTATAGGTGTCGCCGCATGATATAAAATTAAAAAAAATCGAGACTCTGTATCGATGTTGCCATAGTAACGAGGTTTATTCCTCAGAGAGAGGAGAGGGTCAGTACAAATCAAACCACACGTATCCATTTCACGTTCAGTTCTACAATACCTACTACATCACAGTGCATCATGGGATTACAGTAATCCGCTCAATTTCTCCAGTATGTATTGCTACAAAACACCATCCATCCAGAATTCCATCCATCCATTCATCTAGGAACCTTTATAGTCCAACTAGGGACCATGGAGGTCAATGGTGACTGTTGTATGTATTCCTATTTTTATGACCGTGGTAGGACCTCTGGTCAACATTCACACACTCCGGGCAATTTGGGAATGACTATTAGCCTAATCTGCTTATTTTAGAACTATAAGAGGAAACCGGATTATCTGTTAGAGGAAACCTACCAAACAAACTCCATGCACACAGATGGGAATCGAACCTGGCCCCTGGAGGTGCAAGGCGACAGTGCTTACTACTGTCACCATGCCTCAACCATAAGAAATAGGGTGCTGTATAACAAATAAGGACAGTTTCGGCCAAACTTTCTTCATTTCCTGATCGACATTGCGACATTGGTTCACCACTAGGGGAGCTGTAGAGCATCAGCAGGCACTAGAGATAGCACTGGAGACAACAAACGAAACCATTTGCACAAACATACCAAGTAATGTGGGAAAAATGGTTCCCCAACAGGCTAAGTGCTGTATTAAAAAGTTTCGATTTGTATTTATTTTTTTTCTGGAATAGAACCGCTCATGGCTCTTAAAAAAAGATTGTTTAATCGTTGTCATACCATGGTTCACCATTAGAGGCACTGGTCATCATGACTGACCCGGTAACCTTGACAACATCCAACTCAACACGCTGAAACCTGTTTCCTTTCCTTTCTTTAAAGCTGATTTGAGCTTGTTCTCCTTCGTCAGTCCTCGAGTTGTTGCATATAAGTTTGTGTTCAGCCATGAATTGACACATTGAGATTTTAATCACAGTGCATCCATTCACTCAGAACACCTCTTTTCTCTGAGCCATTAAATCACAGGGTTTAAAAGGCGTAAAGATTTTCAGGCGCAATAACATGGAAAGCAAACAGATGGAAGCCAGCATTTTTTTTTAAAGGTTATATCAACAATCAACATCTCTTGTTCTTTATACAAATCTGTCATTCCGATGCAGTCGCCAAACAACGGGAGTATAAGCAGCTGGCACGTCTTATTTTATACTGTTATTAGGCCTGTTAAAGTTTAGTGGCCATCACGTGCAGTCTTTCAGAAACGTAATTTCATTTATTTTCCATATCTGTAATTAGCGATCGTTGTGATTGTAACGCGCTGGCAAATGGGATTCGGGGAAATGGAATTACTGCTCAGGCACAATAAACCATATGGCACAATAGTGCACAGAGATGACCTGATGGTTTTATCCGGCTTCATTATACACTGAAATAGGTGCTCGTATGCATGCCAGCCATCGGCCAGGGAGGGACCCGAAATTCATCTTTCGGATTAAGAATTACCTAATTCCCTCCCACGAAGAAAAACAACCTCGAAAGCTAATTTACATTCATAGGAAAAAGAAATCCATACGGGTTCCTGCTCTCTCTCTCCAGGGGTTCTTCTCAGAATCTGAAAACCCTGTCTATAAGAATCAAAGAATGTTTAGAAGTGTAAGAGTTAGCGTTTTGTTCAAAAGGAAAAAAAAAAAATCTCCCACATGAATATCTCCCACATGAGGATATAGCATACGATTGCTTAGCATGAAGAAAAACAAGTTATCAGACTAACTCTTAAGACAAAGTGTTCCCCAAAGGTTCTCCGGGAGTATGCTTCTTGCTTTCTAAATGAGGTCTGCTTAGATTTCTAGCTTCTGCCAAAATGCTCGGCAAGCTTGTCAAGTCACTGCTAAAACCTCAAATATTTATCAGTCATGCAATCGGGAAACTGGAGACAACGCCTGGACAGTTGACTGACTTTTCCAGCAGGATGGTCAGAAAAGCAGATCATGTGGCAGTAGTCCATTAAGGCATCGGACTACTGTTTGGAAAGTCCCAGGTTCAAACCCAGAACCACCAGTGTTAGGCTCCTGAGCAAAGCCTTGAACTGTCAGGTGCTCAGATGTAAAATGAGATGAAACGTAAGTCGCTCTGCATAAGTGCGTCTGCCAAATGCTGTAAATGTAAATAAAGAAATATCTATTTTTAGACAAACTGTACATCGGTGTATTTCTTTGCATATTTTATTCTACTTTTTCCATTCAAGCAGGACTCATTTGCTCGCCCACATCCTCTGGCTCGAAGCTCATCTCCGCGCAAAACAGACACAAACGAGAAAGCACATATAGTACAGGATGTGTTGTTATTGAATTAGACCGTTGAGAGAGTTACAGCAATGCACATGTTAAACATTTCACACCGGACTGCTTTCTCAACAATACACAATTAGCTGGATTTGTGCAAATACTTCAGCTCAAAAGTGGATCTGCTCCTACTCTTTGTGTCTTAACTTCAGATCCTGAAGCTATAAGTGTTACTATTTCAGAGCTATTGTTTGTTAAACCGATTTGTTGAATGTGAGACTAATGATGCTATTGATAGACGTTATTGCATCCTGAAGCAAGATAAATCTTCAGTGGAGTAATTTTGAGGAATAGTCATAACCTACTGGAGAATCCGTTTTGAAACTTGTAAAGTGAATTTCACACGCTTTTAGTAGCAACAGTTATGCGAGTGTTATTTCGCAATGAAACCTTAATCAATTTAAACCTATTAGTGTTAAGATGGGTAGGTTAGTAGGGGTCCGCTAACAGCCAAGTTATGCATCTTCGTTCCTTAGTTGGGATTTAAATTTTAAATCGATGAACATTGAGGGTGTCATCGTGAATAACAACCTGTTTTCCTACTGAAATTCTTTTTTTTTTTTTTTTTAATTGCCCTATAATTCCCCAAACTTTAGCGTGTTTAAAAAGTTATTTTTTCTTTTTCACAAATGTTTCTGGGATCAGTGTTCTGATCGGCTAGAAAAACGCACTTCCGCAAAGGGGTGTTCAGGGGCAGGACGTTTTAAAGGTGTCAGGCCAGAATTCAAATAGATTTCAGCTGGAAAGTTACAATTTTGGTGACCTTTATAACTTATATTATTATTATTATTTTAATAGAAGTATAAGGTATGTGGTGGTTTAAGGCTTGTTTGCAGGTTTGCTCGTTTTATTGTTAACGAAATAAGAACAATTTGTTGTTGTTCAGCTGACATGATTGGATTTGAAAAGGTGTGAATGTGAGTGGCATCACCGTGCCTGTTTACCATAATGACAGGTTACAGGCCAGTGAGAAACACAGATGTAAGACACGATGACAAAGATTGGATCTGAGTAAGAAATTAGCACTGATCGATAACACTTGGACCATGAAGCAAATAAAAAAATAAATAAATAAAAAATACCTGAGACTCGTGGCCCATTGACGGCCGGAGCCAGATCTCGGCCTGCCACTGCTCCTGCGTGGAATCATCTCGCGCTATGACGAGTAGCGGGGAAGAAGTGAACAAGGATGAGGGGGATAAAGATGGCCGGAGCGTCCAGAGAGACAACACCTCTCCGGTGATCTCGATCCGGAAATCTGTCGGCTGGCTGCACTCGAAGTGCACTTGCCCCGCTCGTCCGCAGTCCTGGAACCTCACTGCAGGGAAAAAGAAAAGAACACAAAGAGAAAGAGACAGAGTGAGTGAATGTGAGAGATTCCCCACAGGATACTGCGCGAAGCTATACTGTATGTGTGTGTAAATGTGTATGTGTGTGTGTGCTTCTGTCTGCCTGACTTTGAGAACATGAATGCATATTTTAGACAAGATTTGTTGGAGAAAAGAAGGGGAAGAAAAAAAAAAAGAGCTGAAAGTGTGATGCTCATACATTATGGGTGGTGTTCAGCGGCCCCACCGGCTTTTCTGCGAAAAAGCTACGGCATGAAAGCATGGGGAAAGGATGAACGGGTGGAAGTGGGAGAAACGCAGGCCTAAAGGATGCGGACAGAATCACAACGATGAATTCATGAGCGCCGGAGCTCTCTGACGCCTCACCGTCCTCGCTTCTGCGTTCTGCTGGAGGAGGAAGGGACCTCCTCGGGGACATCAGGGGTCATTGGAGGCACAATGATCCTTCATCATTGATTATTTTCCTATAACAGCATGCCGTGTACGTTTTATTCCTAATGCATTCATTTTCTCCATCTCCCTTTCTCTGGTCTCTCTCTCTCTCTCACACACACACACACTTTCTGAAGCAGAACGATGACATGGTGCCCTGACAGGAGCTCTCTTCTTGGGCATGAAACGAGACCCCTTGGGCAAACACTTACTTTCTAAACCAACTAGCCACATGGCATACACAATATATCAGCCTAATCTGGTCCGGCCCTCCTCCTGCGCTCAGTGATGCTAATGATCTCTGCCACATAATTAGAGCGTAGAGTTATTAATAAAAGCGGGCATTTACACACGAAAGGCCTCGTTCTGAGCTGCAAATTGGATGAAAAACCTGCAAAGATTTCGGTCCCGGTCCCGGCCGTCAATGCGGAGCTTATAATTAAAACTGAATATTTAAAAAAAAAAAGCCTTGGAGGGGAAAAAAATTATCATAAAGCGGAGGAAACAAGAAGGAGAGATGGTCGGATGTTGCGTGTTAAATTTTTTTTGCAGACTCCGGACAAGCTGACAGCACTTAAGCCACACGGACGCACGAGGCAGTCGAGCGTTTCGGAGAGCAGCTCTCTCTATCTATCTCGTTCTCACCGTCCCTGTCTTCTTTCATTCAGTTTGTAACACGTCCAGAGGGAATAAAAGAGCAGGAAGGAGGAGATGAGAAGGGGGGGAGTGAGGGAGAAAAAAAGAAGAAAGCCACAATCGGTGTAAACAAATGCATTGGACACCCACCCCGGCTCGGCTTCCACCTTCGGAGAGGACACTGAAATAGGGAAGGCCTTCGAGAACTGTGAGATGAGAGCAAATGAAATTTCAGCCGCGATTATCACCCTGACACATACATGAGAGAGAGGGAGCGAGAGACGAGAGAGAGCGAGAAACCTGAAAAAAGACACCGCACCCATTATTTACACTACACAAAGGTACAGCGCTGTCTGTTGCACCGAATACATCTGAAAAAATAAAAAATAAATTGCAGTTTTTCTCTACACACACACGGCGTTCTTTCTCTCACTAAACCGTTCCCAATCATCAAAAAAAACAACAACCTCAGTGTCTCCTCCAGCAATTTTGTACTTCAATCTGTCAGAAAGGAGCTGACTTTTCCCTTTACTTGGCTCACCTGTCAGTCAGAAACCAAATCTAGACTTCATGGCCTCAACAACATGACGTTTTCTAGAAGGGAACGGCATTAAATTTGCTACAAAATAGCACATTCTCTGTGAACCGATTATCTTTTAGCCCTATTCAGAGCGGATTAGTTTTACACGGCGAGCGGGAGTAATGTGATTATTACCGGGATATAAGCATGAGCTCGTTTCCGTCTGGACGAATGTGGGGCGTCTGTGATGATTGCGTCATGGTGCCGGAGCAGGGCTTTGGTAATATATTGTTTATGAAAGGTAGAATTGTGATAGTCGTTCAAGTCAAACTGGGACTTGCGGCTCTGCGACCACTGAAGTCGATATCGTGAACAATCACTGAGTGGATTATGCTCCATTCTTTAAAACTGCTGGATATCTTGTGGATAACTTGTGGAAGAGACGTACCCATCTGTAAGAACTGTACACACAATCATTCACCAACACCACTTACATTACAGGAGCTCGGCTGGGAGTTGTCGCCACATCCCTTATAGAGTCCGTCCTCGCTAAAGCCATTTCTACATGGTAAAGGAGTTCCTGGAGTATTGCGCGAATGTTCTACCTTGATGGTGTCCAAGCACTAGTGAAACACTGGGATATGTGCTTAAGTGTAGCAGGGGAAATAAAGGGAGTTTTTATAACACACTCATAACTGTGTTCTGTTATCCTGTACATGCCACCAAAAAATCCGGTTTGATTTAAACACCACTTGCAGTTTAATGAAATGACTGTGGAAGAACATTGACTGCATGACACTGGGATAATCTTGATGATGCCAATGCGACGTTGCGAATCCGACTCCAAAACAATATTTATTCCAGGATTTATGTTTTTCTATACTAAAACTAAAATGTAGCCTAAATGAATCTGCGTGCAATTAAAGTGTCACATGATCTCAATCTAAACATTATATACAGCATAATTCGTTGTCTAAATGCACTTAGGAGGTTTTCCTGTCATTTCTGAATAAATAAATAAACAAACAAATGCACACCTTGACTCCATAACCCGCAGCTCGACTCCATGAAGAACAAGAACAGCTGTTTAACCGAACGCCGTTTAATCGGGAGTTTAATGACACTTGAAGGCTCGGCAGTGCCACAGCAGTTTATCAGAACGGGACACGTCCTCCACTCGGGTCGGACTGATTTTCCTGGACGGCTGGCTGGCTTTACGAGGGCTGTTTATTATTCCGCACGTCCCGTCTGTAATTGCTACAAAATCTCGCCTCATTTTTTTAAAGCCCTCCGCTTATTAGGTCCTGCGAAGATCCCGAACATCGCTCGTGGGGCCTCGCTTAAGCCTCAGTTCCTTACGCATATATCGGGTAACATTTCACGCCTGTACTTGTGTCTGCAAGAGAGCAAAACGTATAGAAACGCTGCGCATCACATGTGAACACCAGTGATGGATAAAAAAAGAAAGAGCGGCTTCAGAGCGGCACTGTTCTCCGAGAGCCGGACATAAAAAAAAAAAAGAAAGAAAGAAAAAACCAATATTCTGAGCACACTAATTAATTTTATCACCAGCCTTGTCTGATTCTCCTCGCTTCCAGTGAGCTCGCACTAACTCCTCCGCATTCGGTTGCCTTGACGATAGACACGCACAGACGCTACGGATCCACCGGCTAGGTGACTGCCAGCTGAAAGGCAGACATTTTTCTGTCTGGGTCTTTGACAAGATTAGTCAAACCCCTGAGCTTGGGAGAGGATTTGGTGATGGTGTACGTCACGGAGAATATTTGATCATAATAAATGGATTTTATTACCACAGTTTTTTTCATCATGTGTTCGTCATGTGTTTGTGTGTGTGTATTATAAAAACAGAAAAATCCTGTAATACAGTCTGGCAGATTCTTTCCTGTACAGTACATTGTGTATGTGTGTGTGTGTGTGTGTGTGTGCGTGCTCAGGCTCTTGGCCTGGCTGAGATTTGGCACCTCTCCTCTACCGGGAGGCCTCTTCAGCTTGAAGGCGCCACAGCAGAAATCCCCCACCGACAGTGCAAATTCCAACAGTAATGAAACGGCGTTTGTGTGTGGTCGTAGCATGGGCCTCCTCCTTTTTACACACACACACACACACACACACCTTAACCTGTTGGCTAATGCAGTTCTTCCTCTAACATTGCGTGTTTATAATTCCAGGTAGCTGTATAATGTTATTTTTGTCCACATCGTGTAATGAACACAACGCTGATTCGGGTTTAATCCAGGTTTGACAGGAGTTGGAAAATAAATAGCATCTCCTCCCATCCGGCAAACACTACACCGGCTACGCTCTCCGCTCCGGAGCACACCCTCGTGCGGACACAGCAGATACTCCGTCATGGCCGATGGAGATAAAGTTCTCTATAGAGTTTCGGACAGAAGCGCCAATGCGAGAAGAGAAAAAAGAGGGGAAAAAAAGGCCCGAGTCAGCAGAGGAGTGGGCCGTGTGCTAATGTCCTGCACCCTGGCCTGCATTAGCGTTAACTGAAAGAGCCTTTTCAGAACGCATACGCATGCATGAACACACACACAGTCCCTCCATGAACAAACAACAGCTCCTGTATACAAAAGCTTCGGCTCACGCATTGTCTCTCTCGCGTCACGTGACATACCGGATAAACCCCCTGACAGGAAAGATGGATAAAGAGAAGCAAATGAAGAGCGATAAATATGTCCGAGGACTAATCAGTGGGGGTGGGGGTGGGGGGTCAGGGGGGTAGTTGGTGCTGGTCCAGAAATATAATCAGTGACCACATTGAAAGCATGTCTCGAAGTTGATTTCTTTCATACCAGACAATATGACACGTTATAATTTTTATGTGCTTACGGTCGCAATATCTCAATAAATCCCTAGGTTATGTGGAGTTCTTTTATTACAGAAATGACACGATATCAGGGCAGGTGCATTCGCATGCATATCAAAATTGAAGCACGGACCGAGCTACTGTCAAAAAAATCAACAATAAAAAAGCGAATTAAACCTCTTTCTCTGTATCTCTCTGTCTCTTTCTGTCTTTCTCTCTCTGAGGAAGCCAGCACTGGACACCTGATGAGCCGAAATCTGCTCTGATTGACGTGTTTTAATGGCCGGGATTTAAATCATCACCATTATGCCCGCTCCCGACGCTGTTCTACACAAATGCCAGTCATCCGGCTGAGGAAAAGCAAAGCGACAGGCGTGTAACGCCCCAGATTGGAGGCTCATCAGGAGGCCGAGTGGAGGAGGGGGCAGGGATAAAGAGGACATGCCCAGGATGCACTGCTGCCTGGGTGATGCATTATTCAACAGCACAGATAACCAAATCCAGCTTGTGCAGCGATTTGGCGGGGAAGTCACCCTTTCTGCCCTAGAGAGGAGCTGGTGGGTGTCTCAGAACACATGCTACGATGACGACAGATGCCTCCGATAGGGCCACATACACTGCTGAGCTTCAGGGTTTAGGAGGGGGGAAAAATAGCTGATAAGGTGGATATTCAACAACTAATCCTCTGCGACTTTGAGGACATTTACATTGGTCGTGAGGGAAATAAATGAACGGAGGCTACCGAGGCTACGACGATGTGCCTATACTGTAGCTATAAAGGGAGCGGTGCCTGGAAATATTGTAACACCGAGACCGCACTAACATTAAGTGATTTTATTCTGATCTCATGTTTCCTACCTCTTTTAATAACCAAATTTGTTCACCTGTCCGTCTGCTCTCGCGCATTCTCTCCTGCTAAAAACATTACAGGCTTCTATTTGGTGTTCATAATGGTTCTTAAAGGTGTTCAGCACTTTCCATTTGGATTCCAGATGGTTTCAGAGATGAGCTGTAACTGGTTTTAGATGGCAGATTAATGCAATTTAAACGTGTCCAACAGGAATATGGTGTTCTCAATCGAGCTGAAAGGTAGAGCTTTCATAAACTCCTGAGATTCTTGCAAACCACATCTACTATACCGTTTTTCTTTCATATTAATATTTAAATTTATATTTAAGCTTTATCTGGGTCAGAGTTTCCTATCCAGGGAACACTAGGGGCAAGGCAGGAATACATGCATGGATGGCTGCCAGTCCATTGTAGGGGATCTTCTGTGATAACATGTACACCTGGGGAGCAATTTAGCATCCCAAGTTCATTTAGTGGCAGGCTTTTGAAAGCTTGTGGAGTTATGAGGCAGTAATCGTTCCTCTGCAAAGACAGTTTCCCAAAATCAGAATTTCAATGAAAATGCAAAAGTTGCGAGCACAGGTAGGAGGTAACGGAGTACTTACATGCATGTTTCACATATCTGAACATATCTGAGTAGTTTTATTAGAGGACACATTTTACTTTTACTTGGTCACATCAGTAAAAGTAAAATGTGCAAATGGCACATGGCGGTACTTTTACTTCAATACATTTCTGCATGGCATTGAGTTACCTAACCACATTGATGTGTAATATTTCAATCTGGAATTATATCTAAGTGCATAACTCACCTTTCAACACTTTCGATACTAAGTAAATTTTAAGGTGTTTACTTTTGTACTTTTACTCAAGTACACTTGTAAATGGGCCACTTCTACTTCTACTTTAGTAATATTTGCCCTAGGGAATCTCTACTTAGGGAATCTACTTAAGTACAGAATTTGTCTACTTTGCCCACTTGTTTTTGTAAGGCAGTAACACTTTCGAAATCAGAACCCCCGGAGTCATGAGGTGGTAAAACTGTACACCCTCACCTCCTGATGCCCACTGCTCCACCATAGTGAATGTAATTCTAATATATAAAAATTTACATTTCAGCATTTGGCAGACGCCCTTATCCAGAACGACTTAATTTTTTCTTTATCACATTATACAGTACAGGCCAAAAGTTTGGACACACCTTCACTCAATGTGTTTTCTTTATTTTCATGACCATTTACATTGGTAGATTCTCGCTGAAGGTATCAAAACTATGATTGAACACATGTGGAGTTATGTACTTAACAAAAAAAGGTGAAATAACTGAAAACATGTTTTATCTTCAAATTTCTTCAAAATAGCCCCCCATTGCTCTGATTACTGCTTTGCACACTCTTGGCATTCTCTCGATGAGCTTCAAGAGGTCGTCACCTGAAATGGTTTCCAACAGTCTTGAAGGAGTTCCCAGAGGTGTTTAGCACTTGTTGGCCCCTTTGCCTTCACTCTGCGGTCCAGCTCACTCCAAACCATCTCGATTGGGTTCAGGTCCGGTGACTGTGTATATAACTGCACATGTGTTCATTCATAGTTTTGATGCCTTCAGTGAGAATCTACCAATGTAAATGGTCATGAAAATAAAGAAAAACCCATTGAGAGATAGATGAGAAAGTTGGTCCAAACATGGGGTTTGAACATGGGCCTTCCGAACCATAGTCCAATGCCTTGACCACTGAGCTACCCCTTACCATTAATAAAATAAAATAAAAATTGCTTTGTCTATAATACTAGCATAAATTTAACCAAAATGTAAGAATGCCTTTAATTCCAGAATGAATATCACCTGTGTCTGTAACTCAATCAAAAAGTGTTAGAAAATGCTTTCACCCCAATGAGAACCTTTTTTTCTGATGCAGTCACAGCATCACTTTTACACACACCATTACAGACTATAGCTTTCTATTTCTTCCCTACTACATATTTCATACAGGTTTGTTTATGTGCCGGTTTCTGCCATCCATAAATTCCTTCAAAATGCATAGCCACACTGGCAGGACTGTCCATCAATCGCTGACAGCCTCTCAAATCTAATCGACTCCCAGTTACCAACAGTTTCTGATTTGTTTTTAGACCGTTTGATTCACAGCCTCTTGTGCTGCACTGCAGGTTCCACTCCAAAAACCAGCAGAACAGTTACAGATCTGTTTCTGCAATCAAAACCCTGTCTCTGAGCAGCTACGGTGACCCACAGGCCCTTGGATTCAACAACACTGAAAATGTGAAATTGACTCTGGCACTCTGTACATTCTGCCTGAGCCTGTGCACCCGCTCACTTTATTCAAAAGGGTTTGTGCTCTCAAAACCTGAATCCCATTGTGACAAAAGTAACATGGCAAGCAGACAGATAGATCGGATGTCTGCGAGAACTACAATCGCCCTTGTTCCCATTTAAGCCATCTCCTCGCCGCATTAAAGCAGACACGTAGTATCAGATTCTGCACCAGTGAGCTTCAAGAGTCAGATAATGCTGCGTATTAACTTCCTGCTCTCTGGAGAAGGATAGGTCTCGAGTACTAATGTATGTGATAGTATGACTGAAATTGTCAACTGAAGAAAAAAAAAAAAGTTAAATATGTATTTAACTTTACATTGTTTAGCCTTACATTTAAAACGCAATCTAGAACCATTAAGAGTACTTAGGCTCTCCCACTTATAATAAATAGGTCCAAGTAATTTCCTTCAAGAGACCTAGAAAAACATAATTATCTGAAGGACCCTTAATGGCCTGGCCAAATGCAACAAAGAAAAACAGTATGTGTTAGCAATTAGCATTCTAGCACATATGTTCTTAGGAGTTTCCATTCTTTGATGGAAACTGTAGGAAACTGTTGGTGTTTTACCATATCCAAAGAAGCCCTTAAGAACTTTCTCATGTTTAGCCCCAGACATGATGGAAGTACAGTTGAGGGGAAAAAAAACAATACCCAATGGGAACTAGCAACTAGCATGTTGCAAATGTGTACAGCATGGGTTCCTCTGTTGTCGTCCTTGGGCAAACTATCCTGACTTCATATAGTGTTTCCCTATCAGAAAAGTACCCAAGTAGAACTTTTTGTAAAAAGTTAGGAAACTATAAGAAATTTTGATGAAACTATGAAGAGTAACAGCAGCGTAAACAATTAAAGTCTGTCCAAATATGTACTCGGGAAAACAAAGACTCTTGAAGAGTTTCTAAGAAGGCATGTTGATGATAGATAGGGTAACATATTTACATTTAAATAGCTATGTACATATTTCAATATTAAGCAGTAGAGGAATATTTTCAGGGCTGTGCATGGTTTTGCAAATAAATATTAAAATAAATATTGAATTTTTGTGTGTGTGTTCACACCAATTGTAGGCCCAGAGAATAATAACCACCCATCCCTGTAATTACTGCTGACACAACATATGAGCAGTAATTGCACAGTAAAACATTCCAGGCTAAACAAAATTGACCTCTTTCTGCACTCTGAAACAGAATTAAATAAAACCTCCACTATTAAAGTGAAGTATGCAACAGTTCGCTGTCCTGGATAAATTCTCAGCCCCCAGACGGCTCGCAGTTGAGTTGTCTGGATTAGCCAGTGGTTGAATCACAGACTGCGGCTTTCGGGGCCTGACAAACGTAAGCTACATCCTCGCGTGCTTATCAGCTGGGAACTGCCGGGATTTGCTTTTTGCCACATTGATGAAGGCTGCTCGATAGAGAGGCTTTACCGGAGGATTAAAAAAGGGGTTGAAATCGCAAGACGTCAAAGGTTGTTTTTCCCTCACAATCCGGCCCTCGATTTGGATCTTGCGGACAAGACGCAAACATCGCTCTGACTTCTAGGTCGGCTCTTGTGCCGGTTTGGAGGGCAGTGATGACAAAAGCAATAACACCTGCCTACACTCTGGCAAGCAACACACTTGCCAGAGCTCACTCTGAACGACTGAGTGCTAAGAATGGTGTCAGATTATCATTAGACTTGATTTTCATGCAATAGTATCGTCTGGATATGCTGCCACCGTGCCACCCAGATCAGTCCACTGACTTCTATTAAATATGGTTGGTATAATACAATTCAATCTCATTACAAGAGCGAGAAGTTACTCTGCTTTTTATTCTACTTGGAAGACTTCTGGATCTAAATGCAGCATTCTTTTCCCTCCAACAATTCATTCACTTTTTTTTTATCAAACAGACATTGAAGGTTATAAATAGACAAAACACAGAACAGGTGCACATATTAGGAGCACCATTTACAGAACAGTAACAAAGACAGGATTATGGAGTGCTCACCATGCTAGGAACCACACTATGCTGTTTACCATGTACGCAGGCATTCTGACACTCTATTCAAGTGAATTTATCAGTGCGAACTCGAACAAGGTGGTGCTTGCCCACATTCCCAACTGTTCCACAGCACACATATCACTTAGAAGTCTGAGTATAATAAATTGCAGCATTATGCCAGAAATCAAAGGCAAGAAGAGGATCCATTTCACACTATTTGCCTCTTACAGTTCTTGCCAAATGAATAATCTATATCTGTATGTTCTCCTGTGAGCAGCGCCTTAGGCCGAGGCCATAACACGACTACCAGGGTAAGAGGAAGACCGAACACTCTGTCTACTCAATCATCCCTGAGCAATTTGATAATGAAAATCAAATTATATCATTGCTGAGTGATGCACGAGTCCCAATGTACGCACTTAGATAAAGGTCATGATTTTAATTGTACTTTCTGGTGAACGGTATTTGGAAGGAACACGCAGTTCATTCCACTCCACGGCAAAAGGGGAAAGAACAAAGAAAGGGCACGGACTAGCATTTATTGAATGGATGTGTTGCTGTGCAGCATAATTAGCAAGACAAGAAACAGTTGCCACTGTGGTTGGATTGAGAGAATCCAAAGATCCAAAGACTGACATTTGGCTACTCGTTGGCTTACTGTACCAGCTTGGCGGGTTTGATGCAGCAGTACTCCACTTAATGCTGGGCTATTATTAGTCTTATAACAATCAATATCTCAACTATATCACAATACCATTTAGGAGAGTATATTGTAATGGCTCCTGGAAACCTAGCTTCAGGAAATGAGGAACTATTGCAACAAGTCAATTTTCATTAGGAATCTTTCCTGAACCTTGGTTAGGGTCGGTGTGATTCTGTGGAGGAAGACGTACTGGGGCAGTGATAGCCATATTTAAATTCGCTCGCTGGTTAAAGGTGCCCAACTTCTAATGTTTTGCCTAGTTTTATACTTTGGGTGGATGGAACTCTAGGCTTGAGGGTGGAAGCTAACATAATGAAAGACTCACTCATTCTTTAGTACAGGGTCACAGAGGCTACCCCAGTGGACTTGATTGGGTACACCCCTGATAAGATTTCAATCCATCGTAGGGCACAACCTCACACACACTCACTACAGGAAATTTGGAAATGCCAATCGGATCTACTCTGCATGTCTTGACTGTGGGAGGAAAACCGGAGTACATGGAGGAAACCAACCAAGCAATTTACATTAATTCGTGCAATTGCCAAGAGAGAGAGAGAATCTGCTACATAAGGGCATGGGTTATTTTAAAATCAGATGATCAGTATTTTGCAAGTGCTCAGTTTTATATAGGATCCCTAATCTATCAACTAGCACACCGAAGCATAAACACAGCTTCATTTCCTATGGTTATACTTTCCAACATTTCATATTCCTTGTCTTCAAAAAGCTATCAAGAGTCATAAAACCAAAGTGACATGAAACCAGTGTTGTAGTCATTTACATAATTCTTCTTCTTTTTGTTTTATACATCATCAATAAGTGCTGCTGAGCTCTATTTCATGGCGCAACCTGACCTCATCCTTTCCTCGGTTCTCTCCATGCAGCCTGCCTGGAGAATCAAAAGTAGCCTAGCATGACAGAAGATCCATCACACTAATGTAGGTATGAACCAGGTCATAACTTACACCGAGCAGGAGACTGAACGTGACTCTGCAAATGAAATACATGCACTGGTGCACCGCACTTTTCCTGCTGGATGTCCTCAGGCTCAGAAATACTGAGCTATGCACAGGTAATGTGCTTACAGAACGAAACACCGTCATTTCTGGTGTATGGAGAAAAATCTGTATTATCTGATCGATTATGCATCCGGAATATCTTTTATGTGACACAACATGGAAAAAAATTTTTTCGAGAAATTAATGACTCAAATAAACAGGAAATCACCTTCAAGGCCTGGTGTCTTATGCAACCTAATGAGACAGCAGTAAATCCAAATAAATGTCGATCTGAACACTTGCATTATCATAAATTAGGAGCCAGGCCACAAATGAAAAGCTAATAAGCAGCTCCTCTTGTGAGGTGATGACAACATTGCGTCCTCAAGAGGGCGAGAGAGAGGAAGATGGGAACATCTGGGGTTGGCTCTAGGCTGGGTTCACCTCCATTTGCATTCGCAGCTATTCAAATAATGCACCAGGAGCTGACGCTGGTGCCTCTCATCCCTCTCTGCCAGTATGTGTATGTATGTGTGTGGGTGTGTGTGTGTGTGTATGCGTTGCGAGTGTGCTGATTTGACAGGAACATATACAATTTTGAAACAGCGATGTCCCCGCTGCACACTTTCTAGACAAAAGGTTCAAAAAGAGACCTAGTTTAGCGTTAGAGCCTCTCTCTCCCTTTCTCTCTCTGTCGTTTTTCTCAAACGGCTTTCATTGAAGCTCAGCACTTGACAGCCTGATCTGTGGGGATTCCAGCAAAGCTAGTGGTCCCCTCCCACACACACACACACACACACACACACACACCAATTCAAACCCCCCCCCCCCCCCCCTCCAATTCATTTCCATTTGAATGCATCACCCCGGTCCTCCTCGACATTTCCTGCAGTGTGCATAAGAGGGAAAGTAAGGAAGAGAGAGAGAGAGAGAAAGAGAGAGAGAGAGAAATGTTTCGCACTAAATATTTGGGAGGATGCTAACACCCAACACCCAGCAAGCAACCTCTCTAGAAGAAGAAAAGAAAGAAAGCAAGAAAACACCACCACCCACAGTCTGAGTCACATGATGGGAAAAGGACCAAGCGGTTAGAGAAAGGAATTTCCATATTGGTTAAATCCATTTTAATGAGTTCTTGAAGTCTGACTAGCATTTGAAGTCGGGACAGGAAGTACGACTGTGCGTCTGTCATCATTGACTATAAATATTTAATCTATTCTGTCTAATCTGTCATTAAAATCCATTCCAATGCAGTTTTTTTCTTCTTTTTACTGGACACCCGACAACCAAAAATGCATGTAGAATGAAGTGGGAAAGTCAGCGGAGGACAAAGAAGCTTTACAGGAAGACAAAAGCCATTTCCCCTCCCCCGAGTCCTCCTCTATAATTCAGATAATTTGATCTCTGATTGAATGAACATGCTTGTAGATTGGGACGTGATTAAATTGCTGACAAATTGCTCGATCCTCGGGCTGGTTCGCTTCATTACCCAGCGTTCTCCAATCCCTCGTTCGGTCTGCATCCAGCAACAACAATAGCACCCATTGACCTGTAAGCATCCAGAAACCCGACATGTGCGGAGCATGTTTACGCTTGAGGGACACGCTCGGCCAAATCTTCCCGCTCTGACCTGCTGAAATGACCCGCAGTAGCTGGAAAAAAACCACTGAATTATGCATGGTGTCGTCCTCTAGCCTCATAATGAAGATACCCCGATACTCCAAGAGAGATTTTCATGCAGCGTGGGACTTGTTTACAGGAACTGGCCTCCTGTTCGTGGCAACTCAGCGAACCCGAGAAGCCTGTTCATCATCCGGAGTTCAGGCCCTAGTGGCTGGATATACAGAATATTTCCAATTACACGCACTACTTCCTCTCTGTCTGTACAACCACTATTCTTATGAATAGCAGGCCGAGTGGGCATTCTGTAAAGAGCTGGCGTGGAGAGGAGGAAGGTCTGAGATATTTCCCTATACTAGCACATCATCATCATCATCATTTAAATCATTCAATGGCGGTTTATCATTATATAGTACGTGCTGATATTACACTAACCCGCCCAGGAAAATGTGGAATTTTTTTTTTTTTTACTAATTTACATCACAACAAGCTTTGTTGAGTCTGAGATAACTTCAGTGTTGTCATATTATAGGGGCCAGGGGTAGCTCAGTGGTTAAGGCATTGGACTATGGTTCAGAAGATCCCAGGTTCAAACCCCACAACCACCAAGTTGCCACTGTGGGGCCCTTGAGCAAGGCCCTTAAACCTCAACTGCTCAGATGTATAATGCGATAAAAAAAAAGTAAGTCGCTCTGAATAAGAGCATCTGCCAAATGTAAATTATCATAGAATTTTCTTACAAAATCTAAAGCATCTACTTATATCAGATTTCATACATGCACTATGTAAAATGTAATACTATATAAATGTTTTTTTCCTGCTTATCGTTTAGTTCATCATTTAGTGCTTATTATTTCATTTTATTTTTTTCAGAAAATAAATATAAATAGCATAAAACTCAGCTATGCTAATGGAAAAATGGTCATAATGGTCATATTGTAACTTACATGCTAAGTCAGCTAGCTAACTGCACAAATGTTGGTGAGTATTTTGCTAATTAACTGCTATTTGTTTTTGTTTTTTTATAATTCACAGCTTTGTTAAGATTTATTTTTCTTTTTACAACAAAAAGCACATGAATAAAGTCTTGACTAGTTTTGGTTAATGTTAAATCAATTGGTCATTGTGGCCATTGTGTTTACTAGCTAGATAGCTTCTAGCTAGTTAAGAATGTTGGTTAGCTAATTTATAGCTGGCTAGTTAACAATGTTAATAATAATTTAAAGCATAGTTAATATTACTTTTGTACTGTTAATAACATAGTATGTGAATATAACAACAAAAACAACAATAAACCAATTCATTAAAGTCTGGCAAATATTCCAGCTTAAGAGCAATTAATTAGCTGGCTACTAAACTAGCATGACACAGCAACCTGCCCAGCTGACTTCTGCTAATATCAGTCAGTGTTTTTTTTTATTTTTTTTTTATGTAAATTTATTTGTAATTATATATTTATATTTGGCTATTAATACTGTATAAATCAAGAATCAAATATTAAAATCTATTTAAAGTCTAGTGGTGACATGCTAGTTTAGTAGGTGTTAGCAAACCTGCTAGCTTTAGAAATATCATGAAGGACATTTTCATGGGTACTCAAGGTAAAAAAAAAAAGGCAATTTTAGCAATTCCTTGGTCATTGAAGCATGTTAGATAATGTACTTCTTTACATAGATTAATCACATGGTCAGTGGTGCTTTGACTAATGCATTACTCAATAATATGCACCAAGCTCGTGCTCTATTTGGCGTCCGTGTACGCTCGGAGCAGTGCCGACGTCCCAAGTGCCCTCTTTATACAGGACAAATCATCAGCAGCGTCTGCAGATATATGCCCCGACCCACGCAGCAGAGGCACAGCACCACTTTCTAGAGGTCTTTATGGAGCCATGTGGAGCCATCAGGCGGGGCTAGGAGTGGTGAGACAGCTCTGAGCTGGTGTGGGAAAATAAAGTGCTGTGCAAACAGACAGTGCAGTATAAGGACTCAGGAAGTGAGTTTAATAAAAGAGTAGCTCGGTTCCTTCATGGAGTGCTCGCGAAATCCAACAGCACACATGCACAAGTGGTCAAGAGTTTGCCAACTCTTAGAAGAGACAAAGTGAAAATGACGAAAATGGGAACGAACACTATCACTCAACTCCCTCGCATCTTAAATGGCTGATTCATTGGTTAACATGAGACTAAAAGATTCCTTTACAAACTTAGGATAAGCCCGTTTAGACATTTTGCAAACATTACCACTCCACCAAAGATGTTTCCTTCGTGTAAATAGACACACACCAGCATTTTCCTTAAGTTTTAGTCATTATGTTTTTGTTATGCCAAAAAAAAAAGTATGACATTAATGCCATATAGTATAGTTGATTCTAAAATTTCTAAGAGTTATTAAAACTTTGACTGTTCTCCAAAAGTGGTGTTTATTATTATTATTATTATTATAATTATTATTACTTATTGATTTATCTATTTTGGTTCTCGGCTTCTTAAAAAACAATTCTACAGTACTTACTGGAAACGTTTTTGGAATATTTTAAGTTACAGTGGTACCTCGGCCCTGCCTTTAGAATTTCTGCCTTAAGAACTAAAATTTCGCATTAAGAACTCGCCTCCGGAGCGGATAAAATTTGTATGCCAAGGTACCGGTGTATACCTTCTGACTTCATCCTAATTATCAACAAAGTGTACAGTGTTCTCTAAAGTTATAAAGTTTTCAGCAAATATATTTTAATTTTGTGAATGTGATATAAACTGGTTAAGTCGACCTTGATGATTGTCTGGCTGTCAGATTTGATCAACGTATTAAACTGAGCTTGCAGCACGGAGGCATCTGCTTGTTCTAGAGACAGACAGGTCCGTGAGGAATTACAGCTATAGTATCACATCAGGACACAGTTTTTCCTAGAGCCTCTGGGAAACATTATCTACCTGTGTAGCTTGGAAAGTGACCAAAAGCATGTACGTGCTTCAGGACAAGTGTTATGTAAAGCTCAGACAGAAGAAAAACTTTTTCGTCACGACCGCTCTGCTGTCTCGCATATTCCCTGTCTTTTCTACACTTAACCTCTTTTTTTTCTTTTTTCTTTCAAGCCGACACACTTACAACACATGACAGGTTTTAAGAAACCTCTCAATTCAGTGAGAAGGGAAAAAAAAGACAGGAGAAAAAAATATAGAGAGAAAGAAAACATGTTTCCAGATTTTTTGAGGAACTGACAAATCTTATCTGAGGGTAAAATTGAAGAGGGAGAATGAGGATAGAGGAGGACCAGGACAGAGGAGAGGTGGTGTGAGGGTATTTAGAGGGTTTTAGAGGGGAGGATGGAGGATTAGAACAGATGCCAATGCATACAGCACGCGCAGGCGAACTCCTCTTCTAATCATCTCCGCTCGAATTCAGCTCAAAAACACAAAGAACGACAAAGAAAGGAGCACAAAAGGGATGGGAAACGATTGAAAACAAGCCGCTTCTCTTCTTCTTCTTTTTTCAGCAATACATTTTCGAATGTTACAGTTCTGTAAACTTGGCCTATGTGAGTGTTTAAGTATTTGGAAAGTGAAATCATTTTCATATTGTGCCTTGGTACAATGCCACAGTGTATTTGAAGTGAAGTAATGTGATGGTGAAGGGTAGACTTTCAGCTTGATTTTAAAAACACTGCATTTTTTGCATTCACGGCTCTTATCCAGAGCGACTTACAGTACATTTATCGCATTATACATATTGATGCGGTTGATGGCAAAGGGCCTTGCTTAAGGGCCCAACAATGGCAGTTGGGTGGTGCTGGGGTTTTAAACCTAGACCAATCAGTGGTCCAGTGTCTTAAACCACTGAGCTACCCCGCCCCTCCAATCCCCCGGTTCACAATTAATTGGACAACAGACTGACAGGGAGTTTCATGGCCAGGTGTGTCCTCTTAGTTATTTAATCCTATATTTCAGTATTTAATTTTTTCAGGATGAAAAAAGTGTATAGAGTAACACTGTCTGCTGAGATTCATTGAAATGCTGTAAAACTAATAGGGCACCACTTCATACTAGAGACGGACCTAAAAACATAAAAAGCATACAGCGAAATTGGATATTTTTTGTTAAACAGACTGAATTAAAACTGAAGGTCTAAAATTCAATCAAACCTTGCTTCCTACATTTCAGATCCATTGTGATGGTGTAAATAAGCAAAATTACAAGAATTGCATCTCTGGGAGCCTCCGAGTGGCGCAGTGGTAAAGCGCCCGCCCTATCATGCGACGATCGCTGGTTCGAACCCGGGTGATGCTGTTTTCCTCTCACAGCCGGCGGCACAGAGAGAGCTGATTGGCCGAGCTTTCTCAAGGGGGAGGGATGAGAGGTACTTGCTACATTAATCACGGCTCTACAGCCAATCAGGGGCGTCTGTGAGCCCGCGCATGCGGAAGGAGCGGCTAGCGCTTTCCTCAGAGTGTGTTACTCCGCCCCTAATGGTGCGTGAGCACGCAGTTCGAAAAGATGCGGTCGGCTGACGTCACGCGGTTCGGAGGAAACACGTGATAGTCTTCGCCCTCCCGGCTGAGTGGTAGTGGTAGCCTTAATGTGGGAGCCCCCTAGTGACGGGGAGGAATTGGCCATGAATCTATTTATGTTGCATGGTTGTTACACCAGTCCCTGTTTGAGCTGTTAGTAGTAGCTGGAACTCCCGGAAATGAATCACCATGGTCTACTAAATCAGAATCAAGAATTCAACAGCGCTGTGGGACAACACAGCAGAGTGTAAAACACTGTAATGTAACTATCGGCCTACGTGAAACGACCACACCACAGAAAAAAAAAAAAAAAGATTGAAAATGACCGCTGTGACACTTGAAAAGACCTTGAGTTTATTTTTCAGCAAAATGTAAAGAAACGCCCAGATTAAATACACGCCTGCTTTTATTTCCTTCAGCAGTCGCAGCCTACTGCATTATCATCAGCTTTCTCTCTCTCTCTCTCTCTCTCTCTCTCTCCTTCTCCCTCCTGCAAAGTGGCTGCAGTGAAAAAGAGCGAGAGCAGAAGCAAGAGCAGGGGATGAGATAAAAACACACACACAGGGAGAGAGAGAGAGAGAGAGAGGACGGAGGAAGGACAGGATGAATAAGGGGGAGGAGGGAGATCATTCAGTGCACACCCAGAACTGTGTGTGTATCTGCGGGCAGGCTGAATCAAGACTGGAGGGCCATTGATGGTGAAGTTGGTGGTAAATCGTGCTAATAGACGTAGCACCAAATATCGATAGAAACCATATATTTCTATATTGGATAAGAAAGAGCGAGAGAGAGAGGGGGAAAAAAAGAAATAGAAAGAGGGAGGGTGTGAATGGTGGGAACTTGCAGTTGTCTAGCAAGATGCTGTCCGGTCATTTCCACCAAGAGGGACTGTCATCATCGGCATCACTTCACCATGACACACTCGTTGTGGTGAAACACAGAGTTCAGTCATTCCAGAAAGCAGCTTGCTTCCTTACGCATGACTGATTGCTCAGGCAGGAGGCGAGCTGATACTTACCATGCCGACGTGCAGAGAGAGGTTTTCAAATCTACAGCCTTCATTCTGGTACATATCTCACAATCTGCTCGGATTATGTTTGTCAACTCCGCAATTAGCGATGCAACTTTTTTTTTTTCTGTACTAAAAATAACATGGAGGTGACTCATTGTGACTCAAACTTTCCCCTGTTGTTTTTTTATGCTTCTCGTTCCCCCTGCGTTGCTCTGGAACTCGCCCAATTTGCACAGAGGTGCTAGTTTTACATTCGAACCAACTCATAATACACATCCAGGTGTTTGTATAGTTCACGCTCTACATCTTGTAGAGATTTGATACTGAACCTGAAACTCCGTGCAAATTGCTAATTAACGCCTACATGAGGCAGTGAACTCTAGAAAGTTTTGAGACACTACATGCAATCTCGCGTAAAGCCGATATATACACTGTACTGTATAGCGCTACAACCCTGAGGATGAGTACTTTCTCTATAACAGGACATCCAGGAGAGTTTAATTCCTCTTACACCACAGCAATTTGGCTATGTTCAAACGCCATGACCAACAAGTTGTTCTGCTGGGCTCTTGAGCCAAGCTCCTAATCCTCAACTGTTTAGATGTATGATGAGATAAACATCCACCAAACGCTGTAAATGTAAATGAACCAAAAGGTGGAAAACTTGAAGTTGGAGCTTTAACCATGACTGTTACAGAAGCACTGAAACTGGAGACTCCTTCCGTTGTTTTTGAAAATTAGAAATACACAACTTCAAAAACCATATGATCGTAAACCTCTATTTGGACCGTTCATGCCGTTTACGCAACACATCCGCGCTAATTAAGTCTTTAACAGGGTTTAGAATTCGGATGGACACAACAGCTTCCCACACACAGCAAGTGTCTCTCATGTTGCGCATCTCTTAGTGTTAAGAGTCTTGTTACCTCATTCCATTAAAGTGCATCTTAGTTTCTAAATGACTTTACTATAATGTGGTGCACAGCATCCAAATGGCATCACATCCTCTTTCACAGAACAAACCCTTAGACCTTATTTATTTATTTTTTTATTTTTTTATTAACCCTTTTGTGGCTGCGTTGGTATTTTTCCAATGCTCTCACCACAGCGATCAGTCTTCGAGTCTCGCTCAGGTCATCAGTTTGGTATTGTTGTTGTTTTTTTAACATTGTGTTGCGGCATTCGTTCAACATGATCCCATCGTCATATAGACAACATTGTTCCAACGTCATTTCATCGATGTAATAAATGTCATCATGATATTTTGATAAACCAACTCCTTAAAGAAACTTCCATCATATCAACAAATAGACATACTAAAAAAAAGGTTTCTGCAGTTCTGTGTAAGCTATTACTATTAAAAATATGTTATACTGTAAGTAGCGGCATGGTGGCGTCGTGGTGGTTAGCACTGTGGCTTTGCACCTCCAGGGCCGGGGTTCGATTCCCGCCTCAAGGTCTGTGTGCATGATGGTTTTTCCTTATGCTACTCCGGTTTCCAAAGACAAATTGGCGTTCCCAAATTGCCCGCAGTGTGTGAATGTTGCCCGGAGGTCCTACCCACAGTCGTAAAATGCGGATAAATACAATAGTAATCACCATTGACCTCCATGGTCCCTAGTTGGACTACAGAGGTTTCTTAGATGAATGGCCGAATACAGTAAGTAATGCATCGACAGAAACCCTGTAGTCATTTCCCACCAATCAAATTTTAAAAATTCAACAGGACTACGATATAAATATTCATCAGCCCACTCCTGATCCATTATTGACTATTCTGCGTAGTATTGACGGAAATTATTTTCGTGCTGGATCATGGACATGCCATGGTTAAGAAACACTCAGGCACGAAGGCTGAAATTGGTCACGGTACTCACAGCTCGCAATAAAAACATTTAGCTGTCCGAGAGCTCATTAGCATAATGCGGCCGTCTGAGACGCCTGTGTTCCGAAGGCCAATATTGCTGTAACGATTAAGAAATGATAGATTATTCATTACGTAGCGATAATAAAACTGCATGTCGTTCTGTTGTTATTTGAGTCTCTGCTGGTCCTCCAGTTCCAACCATTCTAGATTATAAACAGCAGATGGGAAATGATTCTGCTGTGTGTGTGTGTGTGCGTGTGTGTGTGTGTGCTGAGAGAGAAAGAGAGAGAGAGGTATTTTGTCTTTAATAGAGCTGCAGCACTACACTGTCTTCTCTCAGTGCAAATTGTGGCATTGCTTTCATACCACTGGAAGACCTGTTGCACCTGTCCTTATATATATATATATATATATATATATATATATATAGAACAAGAAGGATGTGCTTGTTCGTGTATTTATTCTTCACCTGAAATTTTGGACACACTTGGATGGATCCATTTCATTTTTGATCAAACTAGAGACACTCATAAATATAAAAACCCCATAAATTTTTGATTCGCGCACACTGATTTTTATACTGTTAATAAAAACCCAAATGAGGAACTGGACAATGAGCTGTAGGTTCAGTAATCTTGGGTCAAAAGTGAAGTCACGTTTCCACAGAAACTTTATAAGGAACTAAGTACAAGATAAAATGGCTGACTGCTGTTTCGCTGAATAGGATCTAATCATCCTGCTTTTTCCCCCACTTACAGTTCTGTTTAACACTGTGGAACATCCGCAAAACAAAAGAACTTCCTTTTTTTCACTTACTGTACAACCCAATAACTATAAACAGCTGTTTCATAATTAACTTAAAAAAAATGCTTCAAGACAGTAAAGCTGTGAATCACAGCCTGACTGTCAATTTGATCTGACTGAGTTATTGAGTTAGGATTCAATAGCACTAACTAGGATTCTTACCAAAGACTGAAAGTATGTAATAAACACGAAAATGCTTTGTTTCTTGTGTTGCAGATGGAATACAATGCGATAATCTTTGGGGGGTTTTTTTCCTGCTGATCTCCACACTCCAGTCCAGTAGGGCGGAGTCTTGCAGCAACCGACATAAACTCAGAAGAAAAAGAAGCGATATTCTTGCAAAATACGAGTGTTTGTGAGTATTTTGGTGCGTCCCTGTGTCATCCGCCACATCGGGCAACGGACACGCCCATTGTTTCTGTGGCAGTTACTTAACGGGTCTTGTTGCCAGCAGGGTGACTGTCATTCACACACGCTGATTAGCCTAACCTGCATGTCTTGGGTACCTGGAGGAAACCCACCAAGCACGGGGAGAACATGCAAACTCCATGATGTAGGAACTGAAGTGTGAGGTCACAGTTCTAACAACTACTACAAAGTCATCTAAGAGGACAGAGTTGGATGTTTCTTGACTTCAGAAATATTTCAACAAACACATTTTTCAGACTAGAGACAAGTCTAACTACACCTTGACTTTTTGTTGTTGTTGCTGTTGCTTATCTAAACTCCAGAGTGGCTGCACCATCACTCCATCATATCTCTACATCTCTGATTCATTACAGCGAATAGACGCCAAACTCGCCAGGAACCAGGATGTGTGTGTAGGTGTATGTGTGTATGTGAGATGCTCAAGCCCATCTGTCCCTTGTTTCATTCTCCAAGCAGTCTGTAAAAAACAACCTCACAAAGCCCTAAATGTACCTGGACACACAAAAGCGCTCGTCGGCCCTGGCCTTCGCTCTCCGTGTTAAGCAGGATAAGCTGTGATAACTCACAGGAATGTCAGTTTAATAGTTTAGAAGGCTTTATTAATGCCTTTAAATGTCACGTTAATGCAATAAGGAGTCGTTCTGACCTCGAGAGAACACATGCGCGCGTCTGCTGTGCTTCCGACTCCGCGTCTGGTAATCTTCAAACAACCCTGTGAGATGAACAACCAGGAAGCGTATTCAGGGAAAGCTTCAAACGGATTAGCTCGCCGTCTTCTTCCCTCGCTGAGATCAAAGCGATTGAGATACTTGAGAGATGGTACGTCTTATCGGGCTAAAGCGGCGAATACGGAGCGACCACCTCGAGTGCCAAAAGCGGAAAAAAACAAAAAAACAAAACAAAAGGAATCTCAGAGAATGAATGAGAACAAAACCAAAAAAAATTTTAATAAAATCACTTCTCTCTTTCAGATCAATTCAATCCAATTTGAGGCACTTCGATTCAGGAGTACTTGACTGGCAATGAAAGACGAGTAACGATGCCAACCTGTGCCAAAGGAAAGCGCATTAACATCAATAAAACGTACGGAATGCAGCACGCGAAGCAAAATCCCCAGCTCTGGATTTGCTCCGTGTCCGGGCAGGAAGAATGGATGCTGTAGGTGTTAAATCAACGCAGGAGATTTTGCTGCATGGCGTACAATTCTGCAAAGTAAGTATATTAAAACTGATTAAAATCCCTGGCATTCACAAAGAGTTTCTCTCCGAAACTCATTTCTTCCATGCCACTTAAAAAAAAAAAATAATAAATAAATAAAAAACACAACAAAGGCAGGAGTTACAGTATGGAGTACACACACACACATATCCACACACCACATTGACACCCCACACACACACACACACACTTCTGACGAGTGATAAAACATGAGACGGAATTGAAGGAGACAAATCCACCACCCTAAAGCTCTTTCATCTCCTCCTCCTGCACCCGAAACACCTTAACACTCATTATCTGCCGAACGTAATGCCGCTCCCTGCTGCCTCCTCTGACCTTAAAGACAACACAATGCCTTTTTTTTCCCTTCCAATTATGCGATTTACTTGATATTTCCATGCTTTTTTATGTGTGTATGTGTGAAATAATTTATTCTTCCCAACCGAATGAATCAGAATTTATTAACAAGCTAAACTAAAAAAAAAAAAAAAAAAAGATTATTGGAAGAAAAAACTTCCAATTAGACTGAATGACTGAATCCAAATACTAATTGGAATCGAAGCGAATATGTTTAAATGTGCATAAACAGTTTCTGAATCAAACCTGAATCGATTCTATTGCTTAAGCAAAATCATGACACTGAAGAAATGATTGTAAACATTTTACTGAAAAATAAATAACTAAATTAATTAAGCACTTATTGACCTTTGAATCAAAATGTTAGGAAGATGCCATTTACAGTACATTGAAAGCTTTTCTTCTTTAAGCCTGGTTTTCTTGTTTAAAACCCTTAAAACCCATGAACACAGGACAGGGTGATGACATTTACAAAAATATATGAGCTTATACGGACACGCCTTGCCAGTGTGTTACCGAGGAGGTTTCACACATCAATCTGTGCATTTATGTTTTCGGATATGTCAGGTTGAACGAAAGTTATTCTTACTTTTATAAAGGGTATTTCATCACTACTTTGCACAAATGTATAATATGACTCTCAAAATAAGCACATTATATATATATATATATATATATATATATATATATATATATATATATATATATATATATATATATATATATATATATATTCATTCATTCATTCATCTTCTATACAGCTTTATCCTCTATTCAGGGTCGCGGGGACCTGGAGCCTATCCCAGGAGGCTTTCGGGCACAAGGCGGGGTACACCCTGGACAAGGTGCCAATCCATCGCAGGGCACACACACACACACATTCACACAGTCATTCACACACTACGGTCAATTTGGGAACACCAATTAGCCTAACCTGCATGTCTTTGGACTGTGGGAGGAAACCGGAGTACCCGGAGGAAACCCACCAAGCACGGGGAGAACATGCAAACTCCATGCACACAGAGACGGGAATCGGGCCTGGCCGGGAATCGAACCCGGACCCTGGAGGTGCAAGGTGACAGTGCTAACCACTACACCATATATATATATATATTAATATATATATATATAAATTTATTATTATTACACATTTTTTGGTCTTAGAAACAAGCGAAAATGACAATAATTGCTATTTCTTTGCCCATGTGACCCATTTTCACACTTTATGCTCTGTCATGTGTGTATAGTTGAGTTCATCAGATTGCCTATTGGATAGGTCACTCTTATCATACCGCACAATCCTGACCCCTACACAAAAAAAACAGCAAAGCAAAACGTGGAGTTTTAACGGCTACACGTGTTCATGTTTTTAAAGTGTGATTTATCACTTGTAATTAACACAAGCAGCCTTTTAGCCTCGGTTTAGTATTTGCAATGCTAGGATACAATGTGTAGTGGTTGGCGCTGTTGCCTTGCACCTCCAGGGTCTGGGTTCTGTTCACGCCTCGGGTCTGTGTGCATGCAGTCTGTATGTTCTACCCGTGCTCTGTGAGTTTCCTCCAAGGAGCTTTGGTTTCCTCCCACAGTCCAAAGACCGTAGTGTGTGAATGTTGACCAGAGGTCCTACCACAGCCATGAATATGGGAATAAATACAACAGTAATCATCATTGTCCACTAGTTGGACCACAGAGGTTCCTAGATGGATGAATGGATGGATGGATGAATCGATGACAATGCTAAATGACTCAGTCACTCTTAATACATAATGAACACATTTTGAAAAAAGGAAATTCAGACTTGAAGAAGCAATGGCGCTTGAGAGCAGTTATGATATTTATGAGTAACTCAGTAGAATAGCACCGGGCCAAGCATGATCAGAATTTAAACCAGTGCTAATAACTGCACAGTATGACATGAATTAAATAACGGTTCAAAAAAAAAATATTTTTCAAAGTCATGAACACTTTAGCATCATCCTCAGACAATGCTATTTGACTTTTTAAAAAATGATGATTGCAGTCAAACGTCTTAAGCCTGGATTTCTTTTTTAAGCATGTTCATATTTTTAACCGCGTGACTTATCACCTGCCGTGAAGTACTAGCGAACTCGAGCTCTGCTGATACAGCTAGTGATTTTTCACCATGTCCCATGCGCCTGCTAAAACTGTAGTCATGACTTAGAGCTCCGCTGAACCTCCCACCACTCGAGAGCCGATTCAAATACAGATGAAAAATAAAGAGACCACGAACGTCTGATTAAAGAGCAGCGCTCAACTCAACATCAATCACTTGATTCGCTCGTTTTTTTTTTTTTTTTTACCTAAGCTAAAAGCACTTCTACCCTGTTACTCAGGACTTCGATTGCCTCCGTGTGTTCGCCATCATACTGTAACAGCCTGCTCCAGGCGAAGGAGAAACCTCCGGAAAAGAAAAGCGGGTGGAGGGGTAGCAGGAGGATTAAACTGTGCCAGGTGGTGTCCCATTTTCTTCCCACTGTCCCCTGCTACGCCTGCAGATATAAGAATAGCAATTTGCAGGCTTCAGATAGAGTCTGTTCTGAAGGGGAGGCTGAACGGTGCACTGAGATATGCATTAGGTCCTTTAATCGCTCGCTTTGTGATAAAGATACGGCACGGCACTCTGATTATCGCACACTTTCATTTTAAATTTGTGGATGAATAGATTCAGCAGGAGTCGAATAGATAAAAGCATAACTTTTTTACGTCGAAGAATGAAAAAAAAAAATCATTTGACAGAGTTAGAAGTGTTAAAGAATTTTAATAAAGTCTATAAAAAACTGAGTTTATTTATTATAGAAATATAGATTCTGAATTAGTACTTGAATGAAGCTTGGTAAATTTTAGAAAAAGTTTTACAAAAAGTAAAAAAAGGAGTATATTTTTTTATAAATATTAGTAAACATAAACAAAAATGTGTTAAACATCATAAATAATTAAACCTGACCCAATATCAGTAAGCGAATGAAAGCGATTTTGCATCCATAGGAAGAAATTTAAGGGGGGGGGACGTTTTTTAACTCTTATGTTTAAGTCTAAAAATATAATGGTTCCAATGTATTTTTTTTTTCCTACAGTTTGTAATTAATTTGATTTATTTACCTTTTTTTTCATTTGGTTAGGTATATGAATGAAAGAAAAGCTAAATAAATAAAAGTAACTACAAACTGCACTGATGAAAAAGTATAAATTACAATTATTTTAAATATATTTTTACACCATATTTTTTAGACATTTACACAAGAATTTATATTTTGATCAAATCTATACAATTGTTGTTCTAATGCAGAAAATAATAAATTATATATAAATTATAATTCGTAAAATTACACAAAAGAGGAATTTGAGAAAAATCTTAAATACTTATTTTTACATAAGTACATTCTATACATTATACACGATGGATCTTTAAACGGACTCTGTATCAGTAAATTACAGAGAGAGAGAAAATCAGTGATATACTTAAAATAATTATACTAAAAAGTGTTCTATATACTAAAATATTATATACTCTATATTTATATATAAATATCTTACAATTCTATTAAATTTTCCATGCATTTTTTTGTTGTTGTTGTTTTTTTAACCCATTTGGCTACAGTTGGTTTTTCCGAATGTTTATCCAGCAGTTGATGTTTATTGAGTGTGAAATGAAGCAACTCTGCTGTCTTTGTCTGTTCCAGATGGCTGGAATACTATTTCTGAGACTCACACTGACATCTTTCCAAAAATCTGAGGAAAAAAAGGGGAAAAAAACATGGCAGTCGAGATGCCGCTAACCGAATCCTGTCCCCCTAACCCAATCAGCAGTCACATCAGTAGATGGGCAAATGCTGAAATATTGACCCACTTATTGACTAATACAATGATTATGTTCCACAACAGATGGTCCTCAGGATAACACATATATACAATATATATGAAAATGGAAAAAGCATCACAGCGAGCCATCCATCAGCTGTTTGATTTTATTATTTCATTTTCACAAGCAGTTGCCTTGTGGCACATGCAAGAAGTGACATTTAATGCCAGTGCAAGTGTAATCTCTCACTCCATATGGCACTAATGTAATTTGTGGTTTGCACAAAAAACAAAATGCGTCCACCGAGCATGTGTGTATCCCTGCGTATACCTTTCATCCTACCTCGGCTGCTGTTTTAATGTAGCAGTATCCAGACACACCCACATAGAAAGCTATCTCTTGTGCGTGCGCACGCACACACACACACACACACACACACACACACACACACAATTCTATTGTGCCTGAATCTGGAAACGTTTTACAGCTATTGCATGTAAATGTTTCGTTATCCATCTCTTTCTTTTGTGTTTCTTTTTTTTCTTTTTTTTTTAAGAACGAACAAAGCCTACATTTGGCAAGTAAGCACAACCCAGAGAATGGAAATATAGGAATATATAGGGAAGAGAGCAAGCGAGGGCAGAGAAGAAAAAAGCAAGATATAACAAAGAAAGGAGGAGATACAGACACTGCCTCCAACTGTGCTGGTGTTGGGACTACAGATTTCCTTTCTAACAAGTCCAGATTTGCTCATCATCCAGCCTCACTCTATTACACACTATTCATCTATCCATTCAGGCACCATGGACATGCTTTAAAATCAATGAAATGGTGCCCATATTCAAACCCTGGGGTACTCCTGTTCCTTTTTCAAAAATGGAAATAACACTCCAAATTTGTGTTTTAATTTTTAAAGCTTGTATGAATTGATGTTACGTTAATACTGCACAATTCATCTTATGTAAATCAAAACTGCGATAGGGACCTGTGCAATTATCCCACTGCAAATTGCTGCAAAGTTTGTCAATAATGTATGAATAGATTTATTGTCTAAATAAATATTGAGATATTAAGATCATTTTTGCAATTACTACATAACTATGTTTGAATACTAAATGGTACATTTAATAGTTACCTACGTTCCCAGTTTAAATTGCAATCGCAATAATTAAAAATAATCGCAAATGTGATTTTTTTTTTATCAAATTGTGCCACCTTGTTTCCACACAATAAGTCTTTTTACCAACACTGAATCAAAACAAACAAGTAAACAGTTGCTTGAAAAAATGACGCAACCACTGTCAACATTGAGCTAGTGCAGCATTTAAGTCATTTAAAACATTTTATTTGCTACATCTATTTTTAAAATCTTTCATACATCTAACTAAATATTCACAGCACACAGCACTTCTACAGAACTAAAGCTTTGTACTTTGGTTCAGTTGGCAACGCATGGCAAGGTTTAACAGTTTACTTCTTTAAAAAAAATCTGCAACCCAAACAACACAGTAGGTTTACTTCTTGCAGTTGGATCGAATTATTAGAGTCATAAGATCCCACTCATTTTCTCAAAAACGAACCACGTTTTTCTTGGAAGTCAACGGAGACGACCACCTGCTTGTTTTGGTCCACGCCTGAGTGTGATTTCTGTGCTCACATCTGGCTAAACATATGGTTTGACTGCAGCGGGCTTAGCGCTGAATATGTGGCAGAACCCAAAGACAGAGGTCACAATCTGTTGGACTAGACGCTGGGTGCAGACCAAGCTGAAAATATACAGTAAAAGTTTTTTTTTTTTTTAATGTTTGCAGTTCAGAGACATGACGACATGGCTTGTTCTGGTTGATGATAACAGAATATTTAGACAGCTTGACAGGAAAGCATGCAATAGGTCTTGGCTTCAAGTTCCAAATCTGTAAAACATAAGCACTTCAAACAATCTTATTTATAACCATGGATCAATTATTAATGGTTAAGCATAAAAAGGTAACGTGTCTTAATTCTTGTTGCTTATTTGTATCTTTCTAAGCAAACGATTTCACCTTGTACCCCTGCTCTATGGTGACAGAAACCGCCGAAACCATAGAAACCAACTTCATACTAATAATCATTCTCCTAACACTATGCGCTAAGCTCCCGCTCTCCTCGAGGTCAACACGAACAAATCCATCATTCAGCCTCTCACAATGACAATGTTCGGCAGGAGGGCACAAGGGCTTCTCCGGTTACTCCAATGACCAGCGACAAACACGCTCACTGATTCAATTATACATCAAGCGACTGAGTCACACTACCTGGCATTTTTAACTCAACATAATGGAAGGGTTTAAAGGCTGCTGTGAAAGCAGCAACTACGATGTCCTCCCTAATAATACCAGAATTGTGGTATTCATCGCATATAAAAGCTTATAAAATAAATATTTACTTGCAAAGGCACACAGAACAGCTCAGCACTTAATGGAGCCACTCATGCTGGAGGTTTAATGTGGACGATGAAGGACTTGTGTTAATACGTTATTATAAAAGGTCTCTTTGAACATTTTTAGAAAATACTTTCTACTAGGAATTCACTTTCACTTTTGTCTTTGATCAACAGGAAAGAGGGAATAAAAACCCTTTTGAGGTCATGTATGTGCAAATAATTTGCAATTTCTGCCTTATATACAGTATAGGCTCTAAACTGTACTACAGCTTGGCATGGAGTTCATACCTTCAAGGACGTTTTCCTGTGAAAATTAATACATTTTATATGCTTATGTAGTAATGATCTATAATTAACGGCACAGTGGCTTCGTAGTTGACACTATCGCCTTGCACCTACATGGTCTGGGTTCAATTCCCGCCGTGGGGACTGTGTGCATGGAGTTTGCATGTTCTCCCCTGCTTGGTGGGTTTTCTCTATATACTACGATTTCCTCCCACAGTCGAAAGACATGCAGATTAGGCTAATTAGGCGTTCCCAAATATCCCATAGTGTGTGAATCCATGGGTGAATGTAGGAGGTCCTACCATGGTAATAACGATGGGAATAAATTAGGGCTGCAACTAATGATTATTTTGATAATCGATTAGTTGGCCAATTATTGTTTCGATTAATCGATTAATCGGATACCGTTAAGCGCTTCTTTTATTTGATGTTTTGCTTATAATTATATATAAAACCATACCAACATTTGTTTTGTTTTTAACAATAATTGCAGATGGCAAGTTGACTGTTATATTTATATATATAAATAAAACACTGTCAACTTGCCATCTGCATACATACAGTACATACATACATACATACATTATATGTATATCGATTAAATTGGATAAAAGCTAGACGCTTTAATTTGATGTTTTGCTTAACTATATAAAACCATAAATCAGGGTATTATTTATGTATAAAAGTAAACTTTAAAAAATGCAATAGCCACATAGTTTAATTATCTTTAATTTTGACATTTAAACCTTATTTTATGTAAATCAACATTTTTGTTTTTAACAATAATTGCAGATAGCAAGTTTACAGTGTGTGTATGTGTGTGTATATAAACAAAAATACAAAAATACATTCAGTTGTTAAGAATGACTTAAATTCTCTTAAATTAATTCAACTTAATAATAATAAGAATAGATTTCTAGATTGATATTATTTTTAATTGAAGTGTCTACTACATCCTTTTCACGGTTTATACATTATTTCGATCCTCTCGTGTATTTTATCCTCTTTTTTTTTTGTCTCAATAAAAAAAAAAAAAAAATGAATAAATACTAGATATTCTCGTAATACGGTGACGTAGGGAGAAAAAAAACTCGCCGCTACTGGATTCACTCTGTTTATTTTGCCCTTTTCCCCTCTGTATAGCCTGTAGGATGATGGGATATATTCGGTCCTCCGAAGTGTAAAATGAACGTGAAGAAAACGCACTAGAAGTGTTTTCCTCGCGTTCGTTGGTATTTGAACGCAAAGAAAAAGCTGCATGCAACGGTTTTTTTATTTTTTTTATTACCCCGTATAACCGCGCAGCCGGTGAGAGTGTTCACACGGGCTTTGGTGACGTCACCGAAGCCCGTGTGAACTCTCTCACTGACTCCTATGTATGTGTAGAAAACCCTCGGCACTTCATCCGCGCTCACCGGACACTACGACCGGCAGAAAAACGGTCGATTTTAACACCCGATAAGAGGCTTTTAATGTAAATTGCTCCCATACCTTGGAGGACTTGGGGCGCGCGCTTTTTCCTGCAAACGCTTCTGTAAACTCCATTGCTAGTGTTAGTGTGTATCTGTGTGTGTATTTGTGCATCTTGTGGTCGCGCGCCTCAATAACGTGAGCAGCCCAACTAATCGATAACGGCATTCGTTGACAACGAATTTCATTATCGATAATTATCGATTTTATCGATTAGTTGTTGTAGCCCTAGAATAAATACAATGGTTACCATTGGCCGCCATGGTCCGTTGTTGTAGCACAGCGGTTAGATGGATGTATGGATATAGGTGATAACAGTCATGGTTGGACCATTAAATCCTTGCAACGTAATCTACTTCCACTTTCCTGAATTATAGATACATGCAAATTTACAGGTTAGCATGTTTTTTTTTTATTGTTTCGTATCGTCAAAAGTTGGTTATCTCCAGTTTGATACTGTGGTGCTATTTCTTGCATTCCTCATTTTAGCTATTACAACCGAAACACATTCATTACTTTTCCAGGATTAGCAAAAACATGCCATTTGAGGAAAGCATATATTTCTTGAAAGCAGAAGCAAATCACAAACCCACAGAAATGCCCTTTTTATGAGTAGGTGCTACTTGTCTTTAGTGCTTCTGCAAATATTCTAGATAGCATTGTTTCTTTCAGGCACCCACCCACCCAACGACACCACAAACACGTATCAGTATCATTATTATCCTGGCTACTTTTGAAAATGATCTGCCCTGTAACATGAGTCAGAGGTCCCTGTGCTGTAGGGATCAGTTACAGAGCGAGAACAAAGCAAAGTGAAGTAGGGTGAAAGAAAGAAAAGTACAAAAGCCAGTTTGACAGGGTGAGAACATGAAATAACAAATAATCTGAATATGATCTAAACTGAGAATCGTGGAAGAGCTCGGAATAGACGAGCTGATAATTCTATGGACTCAAAACAGCTGTGTTTGAAACAGCACCTGTTTGGGACTCATTTCCAAGTGCCGTTCATTGGAATAAATGCTTCCTGATCCAGGAAATGGGGCAGCCTGTTCGCTCTCGGACTCATTTGTGAATATTACATCTGTTCCCTTTCTCGACAATGAACTTTCTGACCTGAACATCTTAACTGGTAATTTACTTTCCCTTCCAAAAAAAGTTAATAATTCTTCCATTTGCCCCAATGAGACATAATAATCACACTGGGGAACAGAATATTGGCACTAAAAGGATTTGCAATTGTTATCCTAGCACTAACGCCCCGAGACTAATCGCTGAAAGCCAATCTTTGTTTCTGTCCACGCTGCAAATGCCTGGCCTTGTGTCCACCACATACCACCGCATCCCTCTCTAGCACCAGTTGGTACTTTGAGCAGCGAGCTGGACGTGTGGGAGAAGTGTGGACGACAGCTGTGGTGACCCCAGGATATCAGGAAGACCCTCAGCCACAAACATTTGTGTTTTTGATCGCCTGCGTCTTAGCCTACGGCCTTCACGATGAAAAGTCGTTGCCATTCCAACGAACAGCTGCGTCTAGCCTGAGTTTGAAAAAAGAGAGCTGGGTAAACAAATTAGGGTGGAGGAGTGGAATGGATAGCTGCTTCTAGATATCTAACACCTTGCTGAATGTTCTTAATCTGACTGGACCATCACCATTTGCCAGCCTAAACCAAATAAATGTGCAGAAGATCCGACCTTCTTTTGTTTCCCAGCATACCTCGAGCAACATGTGTGATCAAATGAATACTTCCCCTTTAATGGGTAATATGATAAACCTTAGGGGCATGTTAAACCCAGTGCGAAGAGCATGTCAGGATGGGATTTCAATTCAAAGCCAGGAATGTTGTCATCACATATGGCGCGTTCAATCAGGAATCGGGCCAACGTGCATTAGGTAAAGATAGGCTGCTTCTGATTGGACCTGAAGGACCTATTCATGCCATATCAATACAACGACATGCACCCGGGCAGCGAAAGAAGAGGCAAAGGGAGCGGGGAGTTATATAAGGACCCCAAGGTACTTTCCTATACTCAAGGACAGGTGTGCCCTAGCTGTGAGCAACAGTTTGGGATCTTAAGGGAATTTCTTTCTTTTTTTTAACCCCCTCTCCTGCTCGTTCAGATCCTTTTACTGCTCAGCTCAAAATGTGAGACAAACTGAGCAGCTCCTCTGCTAAGATCATTACACTGCTTTTTATTGTCCCCACCAGCCCAAGCACCAACGCATTTAATGAGGGACACTGTCCAGCCCCCGATATTCTCTCTTTTTACAACCGCCATTCCCCTCCCCAACTTAACAACCCACCGTGGAGTCCCAGCCACTACCCAGACATCTGGCTCCTCCATCTTGCATGCAGGCCTAATGGCCAATTACCGGCTGCGCAGAGGGCCGTGGGAGCAAAGGCGGATTTATCGTTCGATGCATTCCAAGCCGAGATCTTCAGTCTATCACTACCACATTAAGGCCTGCCGTATGAGACAGGAGGCCCATCAGGTTTAATTTGCTTTAGCTCTACTTGAAAATGGCTATTAAAGACTCCCCACACGCCATGCTAGCGTTCATATTAACCGAAAGCAGAAATGAGCCTCTGCCTCCTCGTTTAGCGGGTTGCAATTACCACTGTCTTCCGAGGACGCCTTTAACAAAACAGTCCAAGTGCTCAGAGAACAAGGGTCAATACTTAAGTTATTTCCAAGTCATGCATTTTTTATAAACTAATTAACGTGCCTTTAAACGTTTCTTTAATTGTAGCTAATTTGGAGGGGGAAGAAAATCCTTCTCACCAATTACAAAGTATCCTGATTAGATATTTGGATTAAATAGTAACAAATGTCGATGATGAAGACCTTTTTGTTCAATGTTCAAGAAAGTGGAACGAACAAAGAATGACGAGCAATCATGTAAAACATGCTTTGTATGCCTTCTCCTTTGGATTTGCTCCAGTTCAATCCCGCCATGAAGCATCTACGGCATGTATGTATTTGATGCGTTATTACTACAAATGGCCGGTGGCCTGACATGGATTACAAGCCTGGCTAATTGGACTGATTTATGAGAAAATCTAAACTCAATGTAGACTCTTAATTAACTGAATCCTGGAGCACTTAAGAAGCCCACATGACATAATATGAGTACTCATAGACACTAGTGATCATTTGGTTTCCTGCTTCGTAATTAGCTTGAGTCCCACTGCCAAGTGAGCTGGAGGGAGATTCAAGACGAGAGCACTCTGTTGCCCTGGACAACCCGCTGCTTTTTCCATATTTCCAGCGACCTGTGTGTTGCCTCGCGGCACGCTCATCAAGCAGAAGGCTGGATGTATGAGCGGCCCAGTGCTCCTACACCACAAACACAACAGTGTTATCCATGTCAAATCCATTGGAGAAAGCCTGGGGGAAGTCCATATGGGGCCAATAGATGAACTCTCTCTCTCTCTCTCTCTCTCTCTCTCTCTCTCTCTCTCTCTCTCTCTCTCTCCCCTCCTCTTTTTGCTGAGTAACTAATCCTGGGAGGCCAATAAAAAAATAGCAAAGCTACAAGCTCATCACAACACACACACAAACACACCAAGAGAACTTTTGTGTTTCATGCTCTATACGGATGATGTCATCTGCCTGCCAAAGTGCGGACCAAGCCAAACATATTTCAACTGTCGGCTGATGAAACAACGTCTCCTTATGTTAACAGTCCCGTCATGGGGACACCCCATAGTTAATGTTTTGAAAGCATTTGCCGTTAAAAGACAAAAGAGATCGCGATGAGATTGGCATCGACACCTTTGAGCTTTTATGCACTTCCCTGCAACAGGTGACTATGAGACAATTAACACCTGCGCTCCCGTCAGGCCCTCTGCTGCGAGAGAATGAAAACGAGCGTGCCGAGGTGTTAGAGGCTCGCTTCCACCCCATTTATAGGGTGGCTATTATCCACCCCAGGCATGTGGAGCCTAAAAATAACGATCAGCGAAGACAGCTGAAAATAAACCCTTTCACGTTTCAGCAGAGATAACCTGCTCACGCTCAGATACACATCCAGGTGCTGCTCGTGACTGCTAACACGTTTCCTCTGATGAAAACAACAGCCAGGTGGCATGATTTACATTTACAGCATTTCGAAAACATTTTTTATCTCATTGTACATTTGAGCCGTTGTAGGTTTAGGGCTTTGTCAACCGTGGCATCTTGGTGGCGGTGGGGTTTGAACCTGGGACCTTCTGAACCTGGGACGATCTGTAGTCCAATGCCGTATCCACTGAGCTACCCATACCCCGGATTTCATAAACAAGCCTCCAATCAGGAGCGAGCAAAGGTGCTAGAACGTAATCCTGGCAAAGCAATATGTCTGAAGGTCAGATTAGAGATAAGTTTTTTTTTTCTTCGCGTCCTTAAATGACAATGAGACTTTTCATAAGGGCTGCTCCGAATCCTCACAAAGACCCATTAATCTGAGGGGGATTCGTGTGTACATCAAAAGCTCTCCCTGTAGCTTATCCTTTGATTACACAGAAAACGTGACAAAAAAAAGGAAAGCAAGATTCTTCAGCATGCTGTGCTGCCAGGTGTGCACCACACATTTATTTATTTTTTATTATTTACCCAGCAACCAGCACCTGAAACACACTTTATTTTCCCTTTAATTCTCTCCATCACTCTTTACTCCCTGTTCCGCTCTTTTGCTCGATCTCTCCGGTGACAATGTCTAGTCCAGCTGTCACTTAATTTTTCTTTACGGGAACAGATAAAACTCTTAGTGACAAGCCTAGCTCTTAACTCTCGCCGTTTTAGGAGTCACATAGGACTTGTTAGCGAAAAGCCTGGCTAAGGAGTCTTCACTCTTCTCTCTGCACCTGAATCCTCAGCCATGCCATTTTTTTTTTTCCTGAAAAGTTCAGGATGAACGATTTATTTCGCCTCAACCTGGAGACGATCTTTCTTAGCTTTTTTTTTAATGGCAACATCTATCAATACGCTATTGTCTTATAAAAATGTCTCCAGCGAAATCATTTGACCTTTTTAAGGTTTTCAGCAGGCAAACAGGAACATTATGCTTTATAATATATCACTAGCGAGTAATTATTTTAATATTGCCCTTTGCAGTGCTGGTACTGACAATGTGGTAGTATAAAGGAATTTGCACAATTAAATACTTGTAATTAAAATGTGATAAAGCTTATGGTTTAGTTTTAGACACAGGATACGCTGTTAACTGTAACCGTTCTGATCCTCGCAGCACTGTCGTAGTTCCACCCAGTGATATGGACGGAGTCTCCGGTTCTAGTGCTTTGTAGCTGTTGTAAATTTTTACAAGCTGGAAAATCATCAGAGTTGTGATTTTTTTTTAACATCATAAAAGAAAAAAAAAATCAGGAACTGTTTATAGCCGCAACAACATAAGTAAAAGTATGAACTATTTTGTTTCGGGGATGTTGCAAAAAATTTACATACTTACAATCACATATAAATGGAACAAATGATTAACTGTTGTAGCTTAAAAGAAATACATCACTTCAGGATGTGCTGTTATAGAATTGTAATCAACTTTAGCTAAACGCACAGTGGTTAGCAGTGTGGCTTCGCAATCCTCAGCATGGTGGCGTAATGGTTAGGTGGTTAAGGCATTAGACTAATGATCGAAAGGTCCTAGGTTCAAACCCCACCACAAGTGGCACCTGTTGGGACCTCAGCCCTTATAAATGCTCATACTGTATGTGTCAGCCGCTCTGGATAAGGGGCTCTACCAAATCCCATAAATGTAATGCTTAGCACTGTGGCCTCCCAACTCCAGGGTTGGGGTTCAATTCCCAGCACAGTTGTGGAGTGGTTAGCATTGTGGGTTTGAATCCTGCCTCATGCATGGAAGGTTTCCTCCCTAAAGACATGCAGATTAGGCTGATTGGCATTTTGGCCAAATTCCCCAGTAGTGTGTGCTTGGATTGGCACAACATTCAGGATATACCCTGTATCACTGATGTATGAAGGAGAGGCAGAATCTAAACATCATTAAATAAACAAATTGCACAAACATGAATACTGGAGCTATTGCTGGGAGCTAACCATAAACCCAACAGAACAGATCAAACTAAGCAGACAAAGGAACCACCTCAAACAAGGACTATATACGATTACAACCATGTGATGGAGAACTGAGTGCTGGGAAATGGTAACTGAGGTCCGTGACAGCATAAAAAGTCCTGAAACACAAGTCACAAAGGACAAAACCCTAGGGACGAGCACAGGAGGATCATGATACCCTGCGTGAGTGAGTGAGTCTTTTTTGCTAGTTAGTTGTAAGAGAAGCATAAACCAAGTACAACTTGGTAAATTAAACTTAGTTGTGTATCTTTAATCATGCCTTTTAGCACATATCCGGCTCGACAGGCACCGCGTTCGCCTCCTGCCATGATACGGATCCATAAATCAGCACGCAGCAGCCAGGGTCGTCCAAACGCAGGCAGGCGCCGCATCGACTGGAAAGTTATGGGACGCTGCCGGAGTGAGTGCTGCACTACTCCTGCTGACAGCAGCACCCGCGAACGACTAGCACTTGCCGTTAACACCAAATGTCTTCTCCACGCTCGGCTCCAGACTTCAGCGCTCAATAAAAACATGTTCATGGGCCGGGCTGCATTTAGTTCACAGAGACGTGCAAGAGCACATGACGAGCTTAACGCCGCACCAATAAAGAGTGATTAGCGAAACCAGGGCAATGCCTGTGCCTTAACTCATACCCCATGCATTATGTATTCCTGTTTCAGTGTGTGTGTGTGTGTGTGAGAAAGAGGATCAGAGGGTTTCTCTTAGAAGAAAATGTGAGTCAATGCCTCGAGACTATAGCAAGTATATTTTTTCTTCTTTTTTTTTAATTCACGATGAAAGAAATAGGAACATGAAAATGAAGGCGGAGAAAAAGTGTTATTTGAAATATCTGAAGTCTGATTGGGAAAAAATAGAGTTCTGACCGAAAATAACGGCTTATTCAAAAACAAACTAAAACAAATTTCAATCTGTTTTCATAAGATGCGGGATCTGTAAGAAGCTCGCCGTTATGGGAAAATAATGAACGACTGTGTGGTGTGTGATGAAACCTGCCAGGAAATGCGAAAAGAGTTACTATTACTACCTTGAAGTTGATTGTTTTCCAATAAAGGCATATCCCCTAGAGTTTTTCTCTTCATATCACAGTATAACGCATTATCGCTTACGTTATAGCAGCGATAAACCGTCATTCCCTCTGAAAGTGAAAAGGCCAAATCTTCAGGTTGAACACCTTCACTATTTCCTGGAAAAACTTAGTCTCCACTTTTTTTTTTCCTCTGATTATTTTACAAAATGACATTGTTCATAACAGATTTTAAATTCTTCCTCTCCAACACTTAATTTCTTTTCAATAGCCAAGCTTTCAATCCCTGAAATGTTTCCAGTTCAATTATCTCATCTCAAATAGCCCTAAAAGCTCTATAAATGCTCGGGATGACGTCTATTTTATCTGATTCTGTTCTTTTACGCGGTCTTTGCTCCTGTCTGAACAATCCGCGTCAGGAGCCGCTGCCCGGTGTAATTCGGGATAACATTTTATTTCCGAGTGCATCGTTTCAAATGAATAAAGTGTTGAGTGAGATTGAGTTAAATACGTGTAAAAGGGGCCAGAAGAGCTCTCAGGCTTTCTCTTTGACAGTGATGATGCCGTTCCTCACTTCAGTGCAGCATATATATATATATATATATATATTTATATTTTCACAAAGTGCCTTTGGTGTTGTTTAATTGGCTGGCTGGATAACAGGCCTAATAAAGCAAACAAACCCATGATAGACATTGTAATGGACACAGGGTCTAAAGGGGTTAAGGATGACACACAACATACTTCCCACACACGCTCATTAGACACAGCCTGCGTTTCTATCCACAAGCCTAAGGAACTTTGCTTTAGACCTGAGAATAAAACCACAACGACAGAGAGAAAGCCCTGTATTTGCCCTCGCGATCGAGAAATGAAAATGCATCATAAATCCCGCGAAACGGCCGCCTCTGACGCACCTGTCTTTGCCCTCAGAGTAACAGAGCGGCGAAATCCACCAGTGTATTTTCACAGCACAATGCATCGTTATTGTGCGACTGACCTCAAGCCTCGGAGACAACGCGGTCACTGTTGCACACCCGGAGAAAAACAAGGCCTTCGCGTCGGAACACCGGCCCACCAGCAGCTGTCATTTCCCTCCACTTATTCAATTTGCCAGCGGAAATTTAATAGGCCGCACAAGGAAAACCGCTCATTTGCAAAAGCTGCAAAGCCTCGCAGGCAATAATTATGTGAGCGGCTGAATTTACGAGTGCTTGGATGCTCTGTGAACTCCATCCGCCGAGTGGATGCGCCCGGGATTTAGCCGGCTCGACTTTGCTCACGCCGGTGTTGAATGCTATTATCGCACGGGTTGGAAAAGCTCGCGAGACGCGAATGATCAGCTATAAGAATCTGTCCCTGTCTATATTAAATCTCCAATACCCGCACGGCAAATCTCCTCTATCCACTGCGCGAAAAACGGCCGGGGAGATAAACTCCAGGCAGCATGAAGGCATTAGTTTCAAGATCAGAAACCACCCTTCTCAAACGTGGAGGATACACAACACCAAACATAAAATAAAGTAAAATAAAATAGAACATCGAGTTTGGATGTGTTCTCAGTCCCGGTTTTGTGTAAACCGTGCGTGGCCTTTGTGTGGGTAGGAAGGAGGGGTCACGTTCCTTTGTGGCCTCCCACGAAGAACAGACAGAGAGAAACACACACACACATTTGTGTCTCAGCAGAATTCTTTCCACAACTGACCCAGCATGAAGCTTTCTTTGTGGCCCCATAAAGCATGACATGCTCATTGTTCTGCCTGCACGTCGGCTAAAGATAAGTTCACTATAAAACACTCGAAGGGCATGCTGTCATGGGAAAATAATCATCTATGAGGTGGTGTAAGGCAGCCTGGTGTGACGCACCAACATCGTGACGTGGATTGCACATCAATCACATCAATTCGTTTACAATAATTCATTTATAATAAATGAGTAAGATAATCATTTAATAATAATTCGTTAATAATCGAATCGAGTGAATACTTTCTGACACTGGAGACTCCTTCCGTAAATGCCTCCTTTAAAACATATTAGATCATCATCATTTCAAAATCTGTGTTTATATTTGCTAAATAGAACATAAACAAAAACAGTTTATTATACCAGTCCCTTTGTGAGATGTTGCTATAGAAACGGTACCAAAACGTATGATACTATACAATATAACAACACTTTAAATTCATTCATTTACATTTTCGGAGGTCCATGAGAAACTCTCAGTACCAGGTCTAGTGACTGTGGATTTTTTAATTTTTTTTGTTATTTGCTCAGCTGAAGAGAGAGGAGGGGAAAAAAAAGTGCGTGTGTGTGTGTGTGTAAATTCTGTGACCAAGTTTCAAAGGAAAGAAACAACATCGTCACCTAGGTGAGCTTTCAAGCTGCTCAAACAGTCAGTGTCACCGGGTCCAGACGGCTGCTCTGCGTGTCACCAGGGAAAGTTCAGAGTGACTGGCTGAACCGACGGACAGGTTCTGCTTTAATAGAAGACAACTACTGTTAAAGTTTAAGTGAGCACCTGCAGCCTCACTTGGCAAAGGTTAAAACATGTGTCCTTACCGAGGAAGGGGGAGAGGGTTTACAGGATCGTCAGAAAGGTAATATTTTCCCCCATTTTATCCTAGGGGTTGCCATGTCGGATCATTTGATCCGCAAGATCCTGTCGCAACCCACCTATTTTCAAACTGGGCTTTGAACCAGCATTGGATGTGGTGGCAGGGTTGTATAGGGCGTAGGGTTAAGGGTCTTGCCCAAGGACCTGGCACTGGTGACCCAGCGTTGTTGGGGTTCAAACCCCCCCGAGCAGCAATTCAGAGCCACTCAGAAAGGTAAGATTAATTGAGCAATTCCCACATTTTGTCCTTTTATCTAATTGTTGGTCTTTCTGCTCGCTCCTGTCAAGTGCTCGCCGAAGCAGACCATCCGATCAAACCACTTGGCCCGGATTTTACACCAGATGCCCTCCCTGACTCAGCTCTCCCATTCTATCCAGGCTTGAGACAGGCACTAAGGACCCATTGGGGGGATTTGGGCTGGGAATCGACCCCAGGCGTCACGCATAGTAGATAAGAAGACTACCAATGAGCCACCAGTGCTTTATTCCTATATCTAATCTAAGTACCCATGCTAAATTCTGCAGCACCGTCTCAGCAGGCTATCAAACCATGATAACAGCGGTAAAACATCACGGTGTTTAAAATAACTCTAAAATCTCCAAACGCATACGTCTGTACTAAAATAGTATATTAGAATCCGTCGCAACACTCGTCTAGTCCTGTTCGCTTGTGTAGGACTCCAGAAGGTCTTCCAAAGTAATTTATTAAAAAGGAGAAGAAAAAAAAATGAATAAACTAACTTCAATGAATTCTGATTGGTCAGAAGATTATGAATAATTATCCGCCGGTCTGAGAGGTGTCCCGAATGCAAGCAAGGCAAAGTCACTTGTTCACTGTATATTAATGCGCTCCCTTCTAATACATTATCGTTCCTATAGCAACAGCCTATTTGTATAGCGGATGCTCCACATAGACGATTAAAAATAGTTTTCTTTTTTCAGTAAGGAGTCTCCAGTGTCGATAGGTTGTAACACTCATAAGTTAAAACGATAAGGAAAGAAGGGAGATAAAGGGAAAGAGATAGAGACGATGAGTGTGTGTTGGAGGAGTGGGAGAGAAGAGGAACGGAGAGAAGGCTTTGCATACTTAATGAGCTGGATGGTTCTATGTCTACCACCGGCAGGTCGATCGAATTACCTTCTGGCGTTTTTTGCTGCGCTCACGACCGAAGGTGCAAATTACGTTCCGTAAACAAGGACAATTATGGCATTTCGTCGAACGCATGAACGCATACACTGCTTTCTACAAACGCAACAAGCGTCAACAACCGATCGGGAAGAGCTGTGTGTCATCTCGAAACGCTTACCGCGCTCTTAAACTCGTCTCATCTCCAAGCGGCCCGAGCCGGGGCCCTTAGCGTTGGCGGGGAAACGACCCTAAGGCTAAGAGCGGGGATTTAATTCAGGCTGTGTCTCGTTTAGTGCAGGAGAAGAGGAACGTCAGAGCGGACCGCTTTAGATTTATGTTGCCATTTCGCTCGGTAAAGGATGTTAAGCAGTGCCCCTTCTGGCTAGCTGCCTCCTGCACGCCAGACCGTAATTGGACCGTACACATCGCAGACCGTGCAGATGTGGTCTATCAGAGTTTCCTGAGCTAGTATACTGTATATTTGAAGCTGCTCTCCAAACACACACACACACACACACACACAAACGTACTGTAATGTTTCCTGCTCGCGGTCTCTGGTTTGTATCACGGTAAATAATGACGCCAGTGGAGCTGATATGAGGACCGGTGACATCAGTGCAGGATGGAGGAACGTGTTTTCCTTCACCTAGCGCTCTGGAAATGGCAGCCGGTCAATCAATAGAGCTAAAAATAATCACACAGAGATAACACTGTATTCTAAGGACCGACAAGGTTCATTTTCTGGATGTTGATTGGTCCGTTGGTGACCAACGAGGAAGTGATGGAATTTAAACAAAACGTGCGTTGTGACATCATTGATCGATATTATATTGCCAGCTGTTACTGTTCATTACAGCCTCACATGCTTGTTTTTTTGGGGGGTTTTTGGGGGGGAAACTCGGCACTGCTGTAAATTAAAGCGCGCCCTTGATGTGTTCTCTCCAGATTTAAATAAATTAAATGAAATGAAAGATCACAGAGAGGGAGGCACTGACAAGTGAGGTCTCCAGAGCTGGGGATGAAACTCCTGGAAACCTTCCAGCAAACACACACTCATACACAAGATCTTCTATTACATAAATCAACGTGATGCTCTCTCTGTCTGGTGGAGGCTTCCTACTCGATAGCCTCTCACAGGGGAATTAATGGACGAGCAACAAAGTAACCCGTCCAGCTTTGTCAGAGTTTCTAGATGACTCGGGGGGGGGGAAGAGGAACGACTCCTAGCTCCGGTGCTACGTTATCCTAAGGTATCTCTCACTCTCTCCCTCTCTCTATCTAAAACCTGAATCCGGGGACCGACATCAATTATTCTCCATCAGTCATTTATCTGGCGTAAGAGCGACAGAGGAGGTCAGCGCTGAAGGTCAGGAGGCCAGCGTGAACGATCCATCAAGGAAGAGGACGGTGTGAGAGGAAGAAAGAGAGAGAGAAAAATAGGGAGGGGCTGACTAAAAAGGGTGGAAGACAAGAAAGAAAGAAAGAGAAAGAAAGAAAGAGGAACGTGTCCACACGGAAATGCTGCTGAGAAACTCAAGCCGCGGGTGGGAAATGTTTGATCGCGGGTTCTGTGCCTCCTGGGGAGGAAGTGGACCTTTGTTCGTGTGGTTACTGGATAAGGGTCAATTACCATCATCTTCCACTTTCATTGTCACCTCTGCGCCAGAGCTAAATCGGTCCCAGCTTGAAAAAGCAAACGTTTTTGGAATATCCGATGGGTTTCAGCAGTTGTCCTTCCTGCTACGCTGCATACGCCTTGTAGCTTCATTAAATCTGTTGCTTGTCTTTTACTGTCATCCTGCATCCTTATTTGGCCTGGAATCCTTCACTCCATCATCGTGCTTTCTCTCCCTTTAATCCACACCTGGCTTGGTTCATAACAGGAAGCAATTACCTGATGAGCTGAATCAGATGAGTAGGAGAAAGACAAAAACATTCCAAGAGCAGGGATTGAGAAACCACAGACCATGCCAACCACCATTTCTGACCTCCTCCCCCTCCTCCCTCCTCCTCCTCCTCCTCCTCCTCCACCTCTTTCTTCTCCTCCTTGTGCTTTTCCAGCAGATGAGCTCACTGTTGATTTATTATAGCAGCCTGCGTCCTGCGAGTGTCATGCACAGAGATCCAAACGCTACAGGAGCCAGGCGGTGCCAGTGGGGAAACCTGATGCCTAATTCAGAGAACAAATACTCGTGCCAAAGAGGGCCACGCCCTGCTTTTAGCGTGTGAAAGGAACCACAGTTTTAAAAAACGATAATAAAAAAAAAAGGTATAGAGAGAAGAATAGGACATAGGGATCTATTGGTACTGAATTGTTTCCTGCTTAATGTAGTTTTTGCTGGAAAAGAGATACTGACCATCAATGGGGGGGGGGGGGTGCGAAGGAGAAAGAGCAACAGAGCAAGACGCAAGAGGCATGGAAATAATCAAAACTGAGAGCGAACAACAAAGCACCCAGGCACCAGATCAATCGGAGCAGTAGGGTTAAGACTGTGCAAAGAAGTCCCTCAAGCCAATCCAGCACCAAGCGGCAGGGTGCAAGATAAAGAAACATCAAACGGCATGAGGTTAGAGATCATTCATGAACATCTGCAAGGACATACTATATACGGCAAATATGAGGAAACACAGAGTACTGGAAAACCGCAAAGCTCCCACAGATCTCGAACAGATAAACAAGTAACCGAGAACCAACCAGACATGGTGATGGAAGATAAAAAAATAAAAAGCTATATATCAGGAAGTGGAAGAAGGTTAAATCCGAGGTTGATGACGTCAGCGCTTAGAGCGGTGATCCAGACTTAGGAGATGGATATGTACAAGAGTTCAAGATATGTCCATTTACACTTACAGGCTTTTGGCAGACAGCCTCATCCAGTGTGACATCCTAATTAAAAAACATGAGTGAGAACCGATTTAGAAAGGAAGGCACCTCATCATTCAATATGTCGCAGGAATCCATGTTGCTGAGATTAAAAGGCTAGTTTAGATTTTTTTTTTCAAGTCTGTCTTAAATCGAAATTGATTTATTGGATTTTCTTTCCCTGGAGCCGCTTGAGTCCAGTTCCTTGTAGCCATACAGCTAGTTTGGGTTAGTTCCGGTGAAAGCAAGACGTTTTTATTGGACGGAATAAACACTTTACGAAGCAGAAGCTCCAGATGAGTCTCGGCTGAATTCTGGAACGCATTTTTGCACGGAACAAGGGTTGGGGAATTTGGCCCTGATTACTATTCCGAGCGACAAACTTCACGGTCAGTGCACAGAGCACAGAAACTTAGACCTATGGTAATGTACTCATATACGCCTCAATTCTGATTTATGAAAGTATTCCAAACTGTTTTTTTTTTTAATGTTCTGTTCATTAATTTTCCTTAATATCTGCCTACACGAAAAAAAAATTATGCAAAGATTATTTGAAAGCTTTCACATGAAGATGTAGTTGTAGAGGAGATAGAAATGTAGTGAAGACACCAACATTTCCACTAGCAAATGCTGTAAAATGAAAAAATGACAAATGCACAGATTCATAAGTGTGGGCTGACAATGAGATTCTACTCGTCTATTTGTTGTTTGTCCCGCCCACGTGAAAAACAATGAAGCTGGAATAACCCCGTTTTTTTTTGTGCAAACAGGAAAAAAAAGCGCGACATTTTTTAAAAATATCCATGTACATATGGGGCCGGCCTCATGACTCTTTATACAAAGCAAGCTGTTAGCTCCAGAAGAGCTGAGGGAAGTTGAGAGAATAGCGCCTTTACACCAACTCTTGCCTTTATTTTCCAAGTACAGTAGATTGTGCGATGTACATAGAAAGGAAAGTAGAAAGATTGAAAGATGAAGCGCAGTTAGAGACAACATGGAGATGGACCGAGCGAAAGGGACGTGGAAAGAAACAGAGGATGAAAGAGCGCGCACAGGAGACGGAGAATGAGGACGAATTAGAGCGGTCGAAATAAAAGGGACATTGAGTTGCTCGGTGGACTGGCAGCTCAACAACGGCCGAGCCGTGCATACTGGGCCTCTTTGTAGAGGAGGAGACACAAGATCAAGCCAAACAGTCTTCACCCCTCACAGAAAAAGAAAAAAGAGAGAGAGAGAGAGTGAGAAAGAGTAGGGAGGAAAAAAAACACACACACACACACACACACACAAATATACACACCAGAGAAAGAAATGAGGAGGAGAGAGAATACACAAGGAAGCTCTTTGCTAGAATAAACATTTCTGCGCAAAGTGTTGATCCGCTGTCTGCCAAGTGCCAGGCTGCTCTCTCTCTCTCTCTCTCTCTTTCTCTCTGGCTTTCTTTTGTCTGCCGCTTCCCTCCCCCATCGACTTCGACTGGAGCAGAAAGCCAGGTCAGCACTGCTATTTCTACTCCCTCTCATTAGACGTGCAGGTCGGAGAACTCTCCCTGCACAGCAGCGTGAAGGTAAATCAAATCCAGCCCACAAACCCCCGAGTAGGTTAGAAGGGACCTGCGTTGTCTCTGTGTGAGAAAGAGGCAGGTCTGTACAAGAGAAAACAAGTGAGACACAAATGGGGCATATCAGATGTTCGTCCCATGATGTCGTCCCCTCCTGCGGTGACACAGGTGCATTTCACAATCACATAACCGGCAAAGAGGCTTCATTTTCATGAGCAGACGCTAGACACTAGAGCTGGAAAATGACTGTCATCTCAGGGTGTACAAAATTATGGCTTGTGGTGAGAGCGTCTGAGATTAAGTGTGTGTGTGAAAGAGAGAGAGAGAGAGAGAGAGAGAGAGAGAGAGAGGAACTACAATACGGTGGTGTTCAGAGGCTTCTTTCTTCCCCTGAATGCTGCACTGCCTAAAAGGTGTGATGGATAATGTGAAATTTGACCAAGTGGCAAATGGAGTGGGGGTGGAGGTGGGGGGGTGAATTGGGGTGGGGTGTGGGGCTTTGCACTTGACAGAACTCTCAACGGACACCAACCTGCCAGCCTTGTAGGCCGAGAGAGCTGAGGCGGGCTAATTATATGCCAAGGGCAAACAAGCGCACACCAGACAACAAAAAAAAAAGAAGGTGAAGTAGATAAAAAAAAATAATAAAAACGAAAGCCAGAACCTCATTCGGCTGCCTAATGTCAGTGTCACTCACATTCTCTGCTTGTGATAACGAGCGAGTGAGAGAGAGAGAGAGAGAGGACACATGGGTGGAAAAAGGCGAGCCAACATTAATGCTAACAGCTTTATCAGTACCGGGACATTCCAAACGTCCTGCACCAGGCCCCAGGCGAGACACTGTCCAGACGGCCTGCTCTGATAAGAATGAGAAAGCCAAGGTGGTCAAATGTAAATAAAATAATAGCTCGCGCAGCTCTCTAAAGGTCGCCGACCTTAAAAGGAGCTCCGCAATTAGCCACACTGGCCTCGCCGCTTTTAAAGCGTTACGGTCGGGTCGTGTCACAAATACTTGGTGCTGAAACAAGCTGCCAAAAGGTGTAAGGAAGTGACATTTGACAAGCGGGGTGCCATTTGTTTAGCACTGATGGCTATAGAGGTAGCTATGTGTGAAGGAAAAGATATTATTCACACTAAAATGCATTGTGACCTAAAAGCAAAATGTTCTTCGCTGTCCACAAAAAATAAGACATTTGAAATTGCACATTTTATATGACCGGTTAAATGCGTGTTACATCTTTAAGAGCTACAACAGCTTAAAGGCATCCTGATCTTCAAGACACCCATTTCACAATAAGCTCATCTTTTCTTTAATAGATGCTACAACATAAAATTATACGGCTGACATCGCAGGCCGTAGCGACTCGATACATGTCAGATGACCGCGAGGTCGATAAACTCAATAAACTGCAGCCTATAAAGAGGATGTCTCAAAGGGACAGCACTTCCATGCTAGCTTACAAATATCTCGAAATAATTCCGCGCAATAAAACTTGTTTTAAGACGTTTTAAGATCCGCCATAAATCACTTCCACTACTTTATCCATTCGAAACGCAACATCTGTCTTTTTAAGGAGGACGAAATAAAACTCGAGGACGTGAAGCCATATGGTCTCATCGCGGCAGAACTTGTACCAAATGCTAGATCTGGGATTAAATTCAGTCTAGGATTAAAACGTCAGGAATCGGCCTGATGATCTCCCCAGACAAGAGTAGAAATCGCCTACAAATAGACTAGAAATATGATCTGAATATTCATGTTACTTCACAAGTTTCTGATCCAAATCACAACACATGAATAATACATCGCGGTACAGGGATCATCATGCAAAGCAAACGTGTTAACAAAGCATGAGACGAAGTACTGGCACATTTAACAGGTACACTAGCACTAAGGTCGGAAAGAAAAATGGTTAGTCATTAGATGTTCTTTTTTATAAAAAAAAAATAATAAAAAATACCCTGAAAAACAGTGCTCGTGACACACACCGCATATTAGAAGTCAGCGCACGAAAGAATGGCATGAGCAACAAGGCGTCATAAATTTAGCCACAGGGGTGCGAAGGGTGTTTGTCACAACACTGTGCGATGAAGAAGCAGTGGGCTGATTCGAAACATCCATCGGCGTGATCCGAGAACCTTCATTACGATGTATTGATCAAACCCAAACCCCTGGACTCATCAATCTGTTTCCTTCTAGCTCAAGAAGCGAATAACACCCCGAGTGCGGTTAGCAGTTCTGGTCCTGAAACCCTAAACATGAAAGCCTTTATGTCCAGATGTAGAGACTGAAAAGACTTTACTAAAATCTGAACACATTTACAGAAGAGAAAAGAGAGAGAGAGAGAGAGAGAGAGAGAGAGAGAGAGAGTCAGTGCAACAGAGATCAGCTCCTGATTCAGTGGCTTTATTGGGAGCTCTGTAAGCTGAAGTCATGGATCTCGTTTCTCCCCGATGTCTTACAGCGTGTCACATTTGGAATCAAAATCAAATCCATCTCCCGCTGATACTGCAGTTGTTTTAAGCACGAGGATGTGCAAGGCCACATGTCTACCATCCATCTTCTGACTAGGTAATGCCTGACAACAATACGGCACGGGTCCCAGGCCCGGCGAGTTATACCGTTTTCTCTCCTCCACCGCCAAGCCATAGTCACGTCATTAGAGAAGGTCCCTGCATTATGTGATTTAAGGTGCCTTGCTCATCTATAAACCAAACACAGGCTTTGTTGGATGAAGAACATGCCTCGGGGGGGCATGAACCCAGAGCCAGATTTACAGCGACTAGGTCGTACGGGTCATGCTTGGCCAAACACTATTCTCTAAATAGTCTAAAGTGGTTCAAGGTGTACCAGGAGCTGCTGTAATGGGGCGTGCAGAAATCACAGAGATCCTTAACAAGCCTTCATGCTTATGTTGGAGAAAACATAAAGAAAAAAAGTGATTGTGATGCCAAGTTTTTTAATAAATAAAGCTGGATTCTTTATGGTCTGTGTTAATCTGGAAATACGTATGTGTGCAAATGTGGTTCCTGTTTAATCCACATTTAATTTAGTGGGATTAAGTGAACAATTGGTGTTTCTGGCCATTTGCATTAGAAGGACTCATTTGTGTTGGAAAAATCCCAAAGGACCATATTAATTAAAGATTATTCAAGAAGTTGTTTACTGCACTTCTTAATACACTTAACACACTGACTTCCCATTGATAAAACTGGCCACAATTCATATTTCTATGCCTTTCATGCCCGTCTTTCAGATCCCAATAAACACCAATACGATATCTTGACCTACTCTTGATGTGTTGTACTTTATTACCTTTACAAACCTATTTAAGCTCGCGTCATGCCATGACAGGACTATTAAATATTCATCATTTTGTGTCCCAGCGGTCTGAACTGAACGGAAGAAAAAGAAAAAAAAATGAACGAATCCAGTTACGAGTAAGCACCTCTTGCATGAGACAGCATTGACTCTGGCTGTTTCAACAAGATTGTGAAGTCACTCAACTGTAGCTTCCCCGCTTAAAAATGTGACCCCGGTTGAGAAGGTCTCATGCTCACCACGACCGCATACCCCCTTCCCTCTCTATTTCTATTTCTAAACGCACTTGGATCACCGCGGACCGGGTCTGAATCCACATTCTGTCCTTTTTCGCCGTGCTAGGAAACGCTTCATTAGCAATAAAAATGCAAGCCATGGAGGAGAGCAGCAGAGGGCGAGGAGAAATGAAAGCAGGATGGATGGCTTTGATGGGGTGTGGGGGGATGGGTTGGTGGGGGTGGGAAGAGGCGATGCTGGTTGGCGCCTTGAAAGTGTACTCCGTTCAATTAGGCTTTGGGGAATATTCATTAACCCAGTTTTAGGAGCGGATAGCCATAATGGCTGGGCTGAATCATGATGCCATGGGTAAAAATCGAGAACGGCTTTAAAAGGTAGGCAATTACAAAGCATCAGCGGTACATCAGGATCTATTAAAAATAGCCACGAGGAAACCTGCTGCAAAGAGCTGTAATGGAGTACATTTAAAGAAGTAATGGCTCCCTCGGCTTATCAACTATATAAAGAATGAGATAAGCTTATCTGGAGCGCTTGATGGTGCCTTTAAGCTTCTAGTAATGGTGGTTATCTGTCTGTCACAGGAATAACTCATATAGAAAGAACTCCCTTCTTTTACGGACAATTTATGGCAACTTCGGTGTTGTTAATCATTTCCTAAAAAAAAATGTCTTGCCTCTTTCGATCCCAACGGTAGCCGGACCAGACCGTCCGTTTCCTTCTGCGTGCGTGTTAAAATCCGGAGATATGAGTAACGTGCATCGTCACACACGTGTTACATATTTCCAGACCTGCTCAGCCATCGGCGCTGATGCCCACGTTACACAGCAACAAGCGGCAAGTCAGTCCAGAGTTATTTCAATTATTTACAGCCTCCAGGCTGCAATTAAGCAAAGTAATGAATGTGGCTGCCCCCCCTCACCACACCATTACCACCACCCTCCTCGCACTAGCCTGGCATGCTATTAATCCTGCCTCACCCAGCCATGAGGCTCTAGCAAGAAAAAGAAGGGGAGAAAAAAAAATGGCAGCCACTCCTAGGAAACATACACAAGGCAACTGAGATGTCCACGATAATATTTAACAAGTTGGGGTTTATGGAAAAAATGCGCACCACGATGATTGAATGTAATGGCTGCATGAGTAGGAAGATTGTGAGGCCTCTCTCAGAAAAAAAATCGGGGCCGCCATTAGTGGATGGTGTTTCGTTAGCACGGTCTCTGGCCATTAGCCTCCCTATCGGGCTGACAAACATGCATAAAGGTAGAGTGGACGAGATGTGGAGCTGAATTATGAAGGGAATTTCAATGCTCGTACGGTATAATAGGTTGGGAGGATGCTGAAGCCTGCCTGATAAAGGAGATGTTATGCACTAGTGGCCTTGAGCCTTGCTTATTGGCTGATCTTCCAAACCTTGTAGAATGCACCGTGCCCCCATTGGAGGAGTCTGAATAGTGGGGGAGTGGAGTGAGTCGAAAGGGTAAAGAAAGCAAATGGTGACCTCTAACCCATGACATTCTCCTTCCTTTCGCTCTCTCGCTCTCTCTCCTTCTTTACGGCTCGCCATCCTCGCCCCTCCCCCGCGCCTCTTCACCTCCCCGAGACTACCTCACGCTCTGCACTAGCATGTGATATCTGTAGCGAATGTGCGAAATCCAGCAGCAGCTCCCAGAGCCACTCTAATCAAACGCAAGCCCATAGATGGAGCTAACACCATGGTGAGGCTTCTCCGAGGCAATAATTACCGACTGCGCTTCATTTGGGCGCAGCACATCAAGACACCGTCAAACCATTTACTGAGCAGCTGGATATGGACTTCATTCACACCTTCATTTAAGACTGTCAGGAGGGTATCAGGACAGCGTTGTTCCAAGAAGGTTTCACTTTTAAAACGAGCAGCATTTTGGCCCTGAGGGCTGATTTGTAATTACAAAAATCTACCGATTATATGTAGGTACAATCTAATTTTCTTCCCCGGTACCAGCAGATATTATAAAAAACCAGCTCCTGTTGTTTAGATTCAGTGTTCCTAATACTTCTTCTGTCTCAATTCAAATCAAAATCTAATGAACCCCACATTACATCATTGAAATTCTTTTGAAGTACAAATTGGAAATGCCTACATGTTCAACCAGGAAGTCATTTTAACATGAAATGGTTTTCTTCTTGATCTCAGCGCCTCGCAAGCCTTGTAAGACCGGCCCGAAACGAGCTGCATTTCCCGGGAACGGAGAGAACGGACGCTGCCTTCATTTCCCAAATGGACAGTGAATGGCTTTCAAACAGTAGGTGCGTTGGACACGCTCAGCGATCATAAAAGCTCCAGAAGTCATTCTAAGATGTTTTGCGAGCTTGGGGTTTTAACGACAAGGATGCTACTCTAGAGAATAGAAGAAAGGAATGCTTTTTTCTTTCTTTTCTCATCCTGGCTTGCTTTGGCAGGTACTTGTGAGCAGCATGCATGTCCTTGTTTTTTTTGTTTTTTTTTGCTTTTGCTTTGATGTCACTAAAAAGTGATATCTGGTAACATAAAGGTGCGTCAGTGAAAAGTGTTATGATATGATTGTTCTCCTGATCAAATGAGAAACTGGAATGTGGTTGGATTTAATTGAATTTCTATAAATGAGTTTCTATGGCAACGCTCTTCAATCCAAGCTGGCTCATGTAGCTAGATAATGCAGTTAAAAATCGACTAGCAAGCACTATAACGAACAGGTCTAGTAGTGTAAAAACGGATTGCGCTTTTCATGGGCACTATTTCAACCCGGGAAACCTAGGCTAAGGTATACGGCAACGTTATCGTTATCAAGATACCCTGTACAGCGTGGTCTCAGAGCGGCATCAACGCTGATCAAGTGCAAACCAAGATACAGCGCTTCAATCACAAAGTTCTATGCTACAAGCGAACCCAAATTTGCTTACCCTGCGTTCCACCCATTTTTCCATAGTTTTTTCTTCTTCCTGGCAATGAAACACACAAAGTGGAAACTCTGCAAGCTTTTCAGAAAAGCTCATTTTTGTGTGTGTGTGTGTGTGTGTGTGTGTGTGTGTGTGCGTGTGCAAGTCTGTGATTAGAAGCAGAGCTTGAACTTTTATTGGTGTACAAACCAAACAACATGGCTTTTAAGCCCACATAACAGTGTGGCTAATTGGTAAAACATGTCTGAAGCTTGTTTTCACCCACCGTAGATCAGAACCACACGTGGAGCTGATGTGATACACGTACACCCTCATACACACACACACACACAGAGGAATAAACCAAACACCTCACAAAGTGCCAACACATTTTCACATGAGCACAAAGGACATTTGATAACTTACTCTTTGAGTAGCTCTCTCTCTGCCTCCATCACTCTCTCTCTCACACACACACACACAAACCTTCCATATAAAGAAAACCTATCCTTGTGTTAACATTTGGTCCCAACCAAAATGTTAAAACACCCCCAAACACACACATGCAGGCACACACCACACCATGGCACCTTACAAACAACCAACACATGTTCTCATATGCCAGAAAGTACATTTGATACCCTGACATGCACTTCAAAGCACACACACACACACACACACACACAAGCATGGCCTTGAGCCCACGACAAGCTCTCGTGTGATTTATTATTTGTTTTTTTATTTGTCTTTGTGTTGATGTTGTGTTTACCGGTGAGAAGCGGCTGTCCCTCGAGTAGGGTTTCAGGCATCGGTGCGTCGTAAACGTCTTCAGAGAAACCAGGCCTGCATGGTACCGAGCTTCTGCCTTCCGTGCCAGTCTGCAAAATCACAAAGTGACTCATCAGTGCACCATTAACATTCCCTAACCCGTGGCCCTTAACCCCTCAACACACACACATAGATATGAATACTACCCCCCCCCCCTACACACACACAGACACACACACACACAGAGACACAAGCAGCACCTGTTTTATAACGGGACAGTGAGCGTAATTAGGCTAATGAGGCTGGCGGGGTTAAGTGTTCTACTGCGGAGCGTGGCAGGAAACGAGAACAGCAGCCGTTTTGTTTTCCACCGAGCTTGTGGGAGGGCCAGTGATCGATCGGCAGCATTAGATCTGCCCACGGCTGTTCGACACACAACTGCTCCATCTGAATAGTGGCCTTGGTTCGTGGGGTAAAAATACAAAAAACACACACACAGGACTCGTGAAGCGAGTTTTTTTTTTTTTTCTTTCCTCTTAAAACGTAACAGGATTGGGGAGTGTGCATGCACAACTTCTCTCAGACTACTCACTGACCTTTATACCAAACCAGAACCAGGCAGCACTCTCACACACTCTCACTCGCCCCCCCCCCCTTCAACGCACACACACAAAATCACCATCACTCCATGGTCTTAATACAATCACTTTTGTGAGGGGGCCCTAAAGGAATGCGAGCTCTAGAGCAAGACAGCATCACAGCTATTCACGCGGAATTTCAATGACAACGAGGCGAGGGAGAACAATGGCTGGTTATCGCTGAGTTACCAGGACACGTTATACGCTAAGCATGGGCTGGGGAACTGACTCAAGATGTTCTTTATTAGTAATCAGACAGAAAGTAAACAGGAAAAAAAAATTTTTTTAAAGAAGATCGACGAGAAGGAGGGAAATTCTGAACTGATTTACCTACATGAACGCTTTTTTTTTTTTCTTTCTTTTTACTTGAAAAAAAAATTGGGAGGAGGAGGGGGGGGGGTGCGATTTTTGCTTGTTTTTTGTTTGAACAATCAGTTTGTTTGAAATCGATGCATGTTTGTTTATATCTATAAACAAACTTGATTTTCTTTTTGTTCCAGCAAAAAAACAAACACCAGTTCCAAGAAAGAGATCTTTTTTTTTTATTTCCAGTAAATCAGATAAGAATATTCCCCTCCTTCTCTCTGATCTTCTGTTTACTGTTACTATCCATCTATACAGTATATAAAATTGCATATATATATATAAAAGTAGGTTCATGAATGTATATATATAAAGCATGCGCGTATATAAATCTTTCATGTACAGTTCATTCATGCACCTCCTACAAACTGATCAATGAAAATGATTACTTATTATTAACCATGACAGATAGGTGTGTGTGTGGGGGGGGGGGGATTTGTATTTCACATGTGTCAGTCACACTAGAGGACATTTCACATCATTTACACTGAAGTTCTGGAATTTTCTATAAACAATCTGTGTCTCTATCCAAAGAGCTCCAGAACCTCCAAATTAAAGAGATGTGATAAGTGCAACATAATGAAGAACTTTATAACAGTTTAGGAATAATAATAATAATAATAATAATAATAATAATAATAACAAAGGACACACACACACACACACACACCTATAGATCATGATGGATAAAGTGCGCAGAGAGAGAGAGAGAGATCAGAAAGTCCCGCTTGATACAAAGTATATAAAACACACACACACACACACACACACAGCAGCAGCACCGCGTCTCTGTCCCCGTGTGTGTGTGTGTGTGTGTGTGTGTTTGCGCAGTGTTGCTGATTCCGAGCCGCGGCTTTAATCCCCGTGTTACCTGGAGAGCCGCCGTCAGGAGGAAGAGCAAAAGGCCCGAGCTGAGCTCCATCGAGACACTTTATCTCGTCCGCTGAATTGGTTTCTATCTCCGCCTGAATTCCGGGTGATAAAGATCCCGCTCGGTTCTGGGCTGAGCGCGTGCCGCTCAGTGCGCATGAAGCTCTCGTGCCGGCCGTGTATCCGCTGTGCGCGCGCCGCTGGTACTGAGGCTGCGACTCCGTTACACAGAGAAAGAGCGAAAACACACACACACACACACACACACACTCATACACTACACACTCACAAAGCCAGGATCCTCTCTCAAACACGCCCCCTACGGGCCGCTACAGCTTCCTGGTTTTCCCTGTCGGACTATAAACACAGCACTGCTGCTCATTGGCTGCTTTATCAGTGCTGTACTCACACTACAGTAAAAACACATGAGGTGAAGCCACATTAAAGTCACCCCAATCTTGTGTCCCTTAAAAATCTCACCGTTTTGTGGATATGATTGTATATGTGGCCCCAGAAATATGGCCAGTTTGTCAGCGTTATACTGACTCGCGTCTAACAATAATCATTTAAAATGCTAATTATTCAGATCTCTTCATGAGTATTAACACCAAAATTGAGCTGGAATTTTTTTTTTCTTAAATTAAAGTATTATGTATTATTATTTTTTAATCCCCCAAAACAATCTGTAGTGTCCGTAACCATGTCAAATTCCTGTTGCAATATTTGAAGAATTTTTGGAATATAATACACTTTTTCAGGCGGCGCAGTGGTGTAGTGGTTAGCACTGTCGCCTTGCACCTCCAGGGTCCGGGTTCGATTCCCGGCCAGGCTCGATTCCCGTCTCTGTGTGCATGGAGTTTGCATGTTCTCCCCGTGCTTGGTGGGTTTCCTCCGGGTACTCCGGTTTCCTCCCACAGTCCAAAGATAGGCAGGTTAGGCTAAGTGGCATTCCCAAATTGACCGTAGTGTGTATGTGTGTGTGCCCTGCAATGGATTGCCACCCTATCCAGGGTGTACCCTGCCTCGTGCCCTACTTCAATTCAATTTTCAATTAAATTTTATTTATATAGCGCTTTTAACAATGGTCATTGTCTCAAAGCAGCTTCACAAAAATGAAAGAAATTTTAAGCCTAAGCCTCCTGGGATAGGCTCGGTGTTCCTGTGACCCTGAATACAGGACAAAGCGGTATAGAAGATGAGTGAGTCTTTTCATGTGAAATCTAAACAGGCCAAGTTTCATCTGATTGACAGTTAAGATTTGAATTCAAAAAAGTTACAGACGCTACATAAAAGGACATGAAATTGTATTTAGCAAATGTGTTTCTTTTAATCTGATAATAAATACAAATGTATGCATATTTATATATATTGGTTGGGTGAAGTATTGTGAAAAATCAAGTATTATGAAAAACGGTGTTATCCTATCTGAAAATTCACTTTTTCAGCTAGGTGAGATACTTTTCTGCACCAATACCATGTTTTGGCTGAAAGCATCCTTTTATTCTTTCTGTCTTTCTTCTTTTTCGTCTAAGGTCATATCTAAACCAGATTAATGGAAATCATCCTTCCTTTATCATTTCTCGCTTCCTACTCCATTCCTGTCTATTCATCTGTTGCATTCCTCTTTCTTTAATATTTTCCTTAACCTTCTTCAAATTCTCAGCCTTCTTTATCCGGGTCCATTTTTTTCCCCTCATTCCTCATTTCTTTCTTTCTTGATGTCTATAGAAGTCATAGTAGATTTGATCCAACCAAGTGCAATTAAAAAGAGTGTGAAGGCCCGGTTATTTAAAAAAAAAAAAAAGAAGAAGAAGAAGAAAAAGAAGAAGAAAATATTTTCTTATACATGAGCCAAATAAGCCGCCTAACATGACTGAATGTGGACTGAATCTTTTAATGCTTAATAGTTTTATTATAACTGCGTTTGAAAAGGAGGCGATTCACGGTGAGGGTTTTTGACTACACACTCTGAACAGTAGAGACATCAGATTGGAATTCGCCATGGAGGGAATAAAAGCGCACTTCTCTCCACGGCCACTGTTTTTATTGTTGACTTTGATCAAGATCAAATCAGGTGATGGTCTAAGAAAGCTCATTTATTCTGATCTAATATTTCCATGTAGCTAGGCTCTGGTCTAATGAACTGCCTTTACCGGTTATTAAAAGGTCATATAAAAGCATGTGATTGGATGAATGGCTGCAGAGAGGATTGTACACACAAATCATGATGGTTTGTGTCTTTTAATAACTGAACAACCATCTGAACTATAATGAATGATAATATTGTAATTTAAAGGTTTTTAATGCTCTCAAGCACACACTGTAAATCTGACTGCTAAAATGTGCTTCTTAAAAAGGATATTGACCTTATGACTCGAGTGGAGCCACTCCACGACCACTTATTGGTCCTTAATACTTTATCTCATATACATCTCTTCTAACACAGTTATCCAGTGTCATGAGGAAAGAAATGTGTAATCTGATATGAAGCTGATGAAACATGAATCAGTACCCAGAAGTGATGTGTAGTAACTGATGACTCGACTATGAAAATCAGAGACTAAAACATAATATCCATTAATTCACTTAAAACTCAATCAGATTTTTTTTCCCCCATCACTTGTGTATCTGTATGTATTGTTGAGATCAAGACAACCTTAGCAGAGATCAGAGAACAAATGGAATCCAAAAGTTGAGACCAAGACCACATATGGCTGAGGACCAGATGTTAAGATATGTTTATCTTCTATTTGCAGCATCTGCCTTACCTCATGCAAATTTTCTCCTGAGTGACCTAAAATATCAGACTTCACAATGACTTAATGGTTAGACCGGTCACCTCACACCTCCAGGGTCGGGGGTTTGAATTTCACCACTAGCTTGTGTGCATAGAGCTTACATGGTGTCCTTGTGCTTGGTGCCTGGTTTCCTCAATAGCAGGTGGTACATATGATTGGGTGTGTGTGTGTGTATGCGTTTTTTGCTTGTGCCCTCTGATGAGCTGCCACCCCATTCATTCATGTGCTCAAGTTAAAGAAATAGGCTCCAGAAACGCAGAAAAGGATAAACAACATAAACAATAACATGGATGGATGGATTACTGAGCTAAGCTTTACTAAAATTAATATTCAATTGAAATCTTCCCCAGGATCCTGCATATCTGGAATCTGCCAATCTTTTATCTACAATAGAAGTCAATCGCTGGTCAAATGTATCTAGTATCATTATTTTTTCAATGCATTTTCTGCATTTCATTGGCTCTGCACAATGACAATACAGTTGAATCTAATCTGATCTAAATAAGGAAAAGTATGAAAATCTATTAATCTGTATATTGAAGGACTTTATTATCCACTCTTGAATTATAATGGCAGTGTGAATAAGTGCTTTGGGCAAATTATTGTAAGCTTGGATTTGCGTACAGTTGATATTAGACAGTGTTACTACAATGATATTTTTGTGTGCTACTAATGCTTAATTAGCGATTAATCAAATCCTTTAATAAAAATAAAACATTACAAACATTTCGCATCCCCTCTCTACCCACAGTACTGTCCAGAAGTCTCGATTGAACCCTCATTTTTTCATATTTTGCTTCCAAAAAGCTTTGTATTTGTAATGTAGTCTTGGGCAATCGTTCTCCAGGCGTTCTGAAAGACTTTTTTGGCTCTCATTTTCAGTCCAGTCCCAGTACATGACCAGTTTCAGATGAATACTTTTTGTTTGTAAGCCACACAGTGAAATCATTCATGCATAAAAAAAAAAAAAAAACATGAACTAGTGAAAAATAATGATGATGGTGCAGATGATGACAGATGATCCGGCCGGTGATTAGTATACTAGTGTATATGATGGTATGCTGAATGCTGAGTGATTGGAACAGATGAGAGGGGAAATGAGGCTGCTGCTGAGGTTTGTACTTGTACATAAACAACCAATTTTTAAATGCCACTTTGCAGCCAGACACAGTAGAACATTTGGTCCCATTATGTTAATTTAATCTACATCTTCGAAATTTATTGCATATAAAGAAATGTATGTGTGTAGAAGGGCGTCTCAAGACTTTTGCACCATACTGTATTTATTAATAAGACTATTTTACTTGGACCCCTTTTTCTTAGTTATTAGACAGCAACTTAGATTTGGCAAATTTGCACAACACATTGAAACTGAAATGAAGCAATGAAGGTGTGATTAAAGAGTAGACAAAAATGGTTGAACAAAAATATTGCATTAACAATGTAGGAAGCATATCCATTTATTATTAGTATTATTATTATTATTATTATTATTTATTTTTTTAACCAAGCCTCTCTTATTTTTATAGGCTCATAAAAAATTGGACAACAGACTGGCAAGCAATTTAATTGCCAGTTGTGGCCTGGTCCCTCATTGTATCAAGACAGATTAAGCAGAGCTCTGATGTTGATTCCAAGTGTCGCATTTGCATTTGAGAGGTGGAACTATCAGTCCAAAGAGGTGCTGATGCAAATGAAGCCGGCCATCACTAGAGTGAAAAAACAACAAATGGACAAGGATCAAAGAGCCACCATAACCTTTAGAAGGCCAAATCAACAATTTGGTAAATACTTAAAAATAAGGAACTCACTGGAGAGCTCAGCAACAAAGACAAGACACAGCAAGTGGATGATTGCAGAATTCTTTCTTTTGTACAGACAAACCCTTCAAAACATTTAGCCAAGGCGAGAACACTCTGGAGGGTTTAGGTGTATCCAGAGGCAACTGCTTGTCAAAAGGCAAGTCGGCCAACTGCTTGGAGCGCCAGACCAATAGAGAGGACCTGAGGGCAAACAAACTCATTTATTTTATTTATAATTTTTTAAATATATGATAATAAACACAGATAATTATATAAGCAATGAATGCTGGTTGGAGAGGCCCCCTATACATTTTTGCTTAGGACTCTATATTTTTGGAAGAGATTAATGTAAACAGAGGGTAAACCACTGCGAATGCTCAAAGACAGAAAGGCCAGAATAAAAATAGCTAAAAAATCATCTAAAAAAAAGCCTAACCCGTTCTGAAACAAGAATCGTGGACAGTCATGATTAACTGGTACCAGAATTATTGAAAGAGAAGATTGTGGAGAAGGAAAAGAATGTTTCAGGATCCAAAGTGTACTACATCGGAGATAGCGCAGTTGTTATGGCCTTGGTCTACAGTCTGGAAAGTCCCAGGTTCAAACCCCATGACCACCAATGGCGCTTTTCCACTGCATAGTACGTCACGGCACGGTTCAGTTCAGCTCACTTTTGGGGGGTTTTCCACTGGGAACAGTACCTGGTACCTGGACCTTTTTTTGGTACCACCTCAGCCGAGGTTCCAAGCGCGCCGAACCGTTACCAAAACGTGACGTGTAAACTCTGCTGGTCACTGATTGCCCGGAGAAAATCGTCATTACTGCGTCACTGGACTTGCGACACGAGACACAACAGAACCGCTATATTTAGAAACAGCCAGAGAAGGATCGGACGCACCTTTTTGTATTAACCAAAAATAATTTTCTTTGACTGCCATCAGCCTCTTTTGAAACAAACTCCTTCGTCTTGCTGTTAAAAACATCCACATGCCGAGAATGAAGAACACCATGCCGGCGATATGCTCCATTGTTGTGTGTTTGTTTTTGGCGCGTTTACGATGATGTCACGGCAGTAGAGGCGCCGCAACTGTAACGACACGTGAATAATCCCGCCCACTCTAAAGCGGTACTAAACTGCAGTGGAAGCGCAAACCGAGCCGAACTGAGCCGAACCGAAGTGAGCTGTACTGAACCGTGCTGTGCCGTACTATGCAGTGGAAAAGAGGCACAAGTTGCCCCTATTGGGCCCTTGAGCAAGGCCCTTAACCCTGAACTGCTCAGATGCATAATGAGATAAAAATGTAAGTCGATCTGGATAAGGGGCGTCTGCCAAATGCCTAAATGTAAATGTGTATGACTTCTGGAGCAGTTGTGTTGAACACTTGTGTTTATTGATGACGTGACTGCCGATAGAAGTGACAGGACAAGTTCTGAAACATGGAGAGGTATACTTTCTCTCAAATGCTGAAAAACTGACAGCATGTGTTGCAAACCAGGGCAAAGAATTGGAATGTACTTTAAGAGCCAAGTCAGACATCTGACCTCACCCTGCTGAGCAACTGAAGGCAGAAAGGCCCACAGAAAGCAACAACTAAAGGGGATTGCAGTATAGAAAAGCAGGAAAAGCAGTGTAAGCGTGGAAACTGTCTATAGGTTCCAAACTTCAGACAGTCATTGACTTGATAATTATGCTAGATTTCGTTCGAGACGGGACTTTGGATAAAATTGGCTCTAACCGATCAATGCAATATTTTTGTTAAACCCCAGAAATTAAATCTACACTTCAAACACATCTTGATTGGTAATATACAGAAGCACAATTATGAGCAACGGTACTCTGCAAATATTTATAAACCCAACACGTCTATGAGTCTAAATTAAGGACTTACATATTATAGATGTAGCTGTTTTATTTATATATAACTCATTATGATGTTGTCTTCTGGTTTTATGAATCAGACCAGATTTGTTCACACATCACGGACCCAGGACGCTCAAACACGGCCTTTAATCTGCACAACTTTGATGAATAAGAGCCTTTAATACTGAGGACTGTGAGGCATTAATGTTTGAATAATCGCAGCTTTATTCGTTTGGAGGCCAGGCGTTAGAATTTACTCTGTGCTTTAAAATATTTCATTAAGCAGACAGGAAAAGAATAGACATTGTTGCTTATTCATAAAGCTCTTCATTATAACCGATGCAGCTTTATTAGCGAGGATTCTCGAAATTAGGAGAAGAAGTCTTCGCAAGCCCCTTCGTAAACCTCTGCTTGAACGTAGCTGTGCATTATTAAAAGAGAAGTCAGAGTAATTCATGCGATTTCATGTAAAGATCTTGGAAGTCAAACATTATCCTTATTTCTTCTTAAGCCTTTTATCGAGTGCCACCGAGATGAGGGACATACGTGTCTTCTCGTTCGCGCCATCGTGCATGATTAATGACAGTAAAAGATTTGCTCGGAGATGAGTTGATTCAAGTGAAATTGAATTAAACATGATTGAATTAAAATGGCTCACCAGTAATCCTTGGCTTGTCATGACAGGGACAGGATGATGTAACCGTGGTCGATGCGCGAGTCATTTTCCCCACCTTGCTCCTTTGTTTCCCATCAATGTGCTACATTCCATATCTGCAACACAGATTTCTGCCATTATTATACCATCTGCTTGATTTTGCTAATAGCATTTAGGGCTTGGCTTTGCCAAACATGAGCATCCCAGCTGGATTATTAACATTATTAATACAGGTATTTTCTGCTTTATTTATTAGCAATAAGGTCAAAGGCAATGACCAACTCAGATTCAAAGCACTGTTTCCCCTCCCGTGCCAAGAAACATTTTTAAGCATGTGTTAGTAACCCAGACATGAGCACAGGTGTTCAAATGAACACACATATGCCAATCCCATACAAGTAATTACGTTCACAATTACATCATCAAGACTGAAATATCAGACACCAGCATTCTCACGAATGTTCTCATCTAAGCTACCATCAACCATTATATGGTTTTCTTTCTAATACCACAGTGAATTTTCTTAATCTTTTTATTATTAGTCTTAAATTATGTAGCAAGATATACCACTTTCATTATCTTTACAAGGTTCTACACTGCCATGATGACCAGTGAGGTTTACTCCAGCTTTATTATATCATTAAACCTGGCAACATTTAGGTTTTTTCCTTTTTAAAGCAATTTAACATTGAGGAATAATACAAAGGGCGTTCAAATCAAACCGGGACATCGGATTGTGTACAATAAGAAACCACTGAGAGTAAAACTACCTTCATTTCTCTATATAAAACACTATACTAATTCCTAGTGCCTGGATACTCGAAATGCAGGAAATATCATTTTAGTTTAGTTTTGCTCCAAACTTTTCACACATTGTAGGACAGAATTATTTGCTGTGTTTGTTTCGGATTGTAACAAATTCTAAAAAAAAAAAAAAAAAAAAATGTTAATCCTATGGAGACATTTCTAGAATCACAATAAAATCGAATCAGCACCTACAGTGCATCCGGGAAGTATTCACCAGAGTGGCCAGAGACTCTCATCAGACCTGAGAATTTTGTTTCTCATAGTCTGAGAGCACTTTAGGTGCCTTTTGGCAAACTCCAGGTGGGCTACCATGTGCCTTTTACTAAGGAGTGGCTTCCGTCTGGCCACTCTACCATATAGGCCTGATTGGTGGACTGCTGCAGAGATATGGTACATAGAGTGGCCAGACGGAGCCACTGAAGGACTCTCAGATCATGAGAAACAAAATTCTCAGGTCTGATGAGACTCTCTGGCCACTCTACCATAAAGGCCTGATTGGTGGATTGCTGCAGAGATGGTTGTCCTTCTGGAAGGTTCTCCTCTCTCCACAGAGGAGCTCTGACAGAGTGACCATCGGGTTCTTTTGGTCACCTCCCTGACTGAGGCCCTTCTCCCCCAATTGCTCAGTTTAGATGGCCGGCCAGCTCTAGGAAGAGTCCTGGTGGTTTCGAACTTCTTCCACTTATGGATGATGGAGGCCACTGTGCTCATTGGGACCTTCAAAGCAGCAGAAATTTTTCTGTAACCTTCCCCAGATTTGTGCCTCGAGACAATCCTGTCTACAGATAATTCCTTTGACTTCAAGCTTGGTTTGTGCTCTGACATGAACTGTCAACTGTGGGACCTTATACAGACAGGTGTGTGTCTTTCAAAATCATGTGCAATCAACTGAATTTACCACAGGTGGACTCCAATTAAGCTGCAGAAACATCTCAAGGATGATCAGGGGAAACAGGCTGCGCCTGAGCTCAATTTTGAGGCTGTGAATACTCATGTACATGTGCTTTCTCACATTTTTAAAAATCTTTAATCAATTTGCAAAAATCTCAAGTAAACTTTTTTTCATGTTGTCATTATGTAGAATTGTGTTGTGTGTAGAATTCTGAGGGGAAAAAAAAGTATGTAATCAATTTTTGAATAAGGCTGTGACATAACAAAATGTGAAAAAGTGAATATTTTCCGGGTGCACTGTAGGTATCATGATAATATCGTACCAGCTTGTCATCCCTAATATCATCCCTATTAGTTATCATCAAGGTAGTAGACTGCCTCATCCCCCGTACATTCCTGATCTCACTCCAAGCCATTTCCATATGTTTGGGCCATTAAAGGAGTTCCTGGGAGGCCAGAGTTTCATACAGTATGTGAAAAAGGCAGTCCGATCATGGCTTCCAGGCATACTGAGGAAACGTTCTACCTTAATGTTATCCAAGCACTAGTGGAGCACTGGGATAAGTGCATTAGTGTAGCAAGGGATTATATAGAGTAATAAAGGGAGATTTTACTCTCAGAACTGTGGACAATCAAAAGCACTTGTTTGACTTGTAGTATGAGTTATCCCTCAAAAATATAACTAAACATCAATCAACATGTTTATCTGGAATTATTTGAAAAATTATGAACGATTTTCATTCTCACAGCAACACTTCATTTCAAACCTGGCTAGAAGACAGGCCACTTCGCTTAGACACTCTTGGACTGTTGCTTTAGTCTGCATCTGAGGGCGAAACGCACCACAGGAAAATGTGCCAGGGTGCCGGTTAATTGCTAACATAGCGCTACATACACACCGCCATGGATTCCACCTGACAAGGTTATCGTGATCACAACTGCACTGTGGAAATCAACATCAATTGTTTTAGCAAGAAGTTGATATTGTTCAGCGTTCTACTCCAATAATACCATGAGCACTCTCCTGTGATTTCACAATGGTCAGTGATTTTCCCCTGATCGCTATGCAGATATTTCGGTTCCACACCTGAGCTGAGATGGGGTCCAAAAGAAATAAACCTCCTACTCACTTTTCATCACTCCAGCAGTTCCCGAGCCAAATTCTGACTACACCATGTGCTGCATTTATGTTCTTTTCTAATCCAGCACACCTGTTTTAATTTATTAATCATCGCGAACCCTTGATCATGAGTACTTGGTATGTTTTTGAGAGAAAAACATTCCCAGAGTGTGAGATTTACAGGATTTGGTTCCACTTTCCCGACCCACAGAGATAAATACACTTCAGTTTTCTCTTGATTGTTCTTTCGTTATTCCTTTCACAGTTAACCGCTGAAGAACCGGGGCTAAATATATCCCCTAACTGCTGCATTATTCTAACAGGAATAAAAATAAGCTCTAACACACAAAGTGAAAGCTAAGATTCATTTTTTCCCCCTGAATTGTAATCAGGCTCTAGAGATCATACCCACCCACCTTTTCTTTTCCTGTCTTACTGCAAGCACATTTTTTATCCGTGTGATACAATCAATGTAAATTTATCCTTAAAGGTACAACAGTGGTCCTTAAAGTCTAATTATATAGATTAACAATGTTCCTTAAAGAAAGTTCTCAAGATGTTTCTTTCTTTTTTTTTTTTTTTTATCTTAGCAGCTAAAGTTAGTAATTTTTTAGAACACTGGATGACATCTGTTCAGTTCCATGTTATAGGAATCTGCTGTTGAGGTTCAACTGATTAACTGCTTACTTAGATACATATCTAATCAACCAATCACATAGCAGAGTGAGCATCAGAATGGGGGGAAAAAAGGTGGTTTAAGTGACTTTCAATTCAATTTGATTTGTATAGCGCTTTGAACATGGCATGGGTGTTGGCTGATGTGAAAATTTCTGAAACTGCTGATCTCCACAGAGACCACATAGAATGCTCTGAAAGCGGTTCTCTGGGCAAAAATGCCTCGACAATGAGTTCAACTATACGCCAATGGTCTCTACTGTTACCAGATCTCAATCCAATAGAGCACCTTTGGGAGTGCTGCAAGATCCGCATCATGGATGTGCAGCAACTATGTAATGCTATAATGTCAATAATGACCAGAATCTCTGAGGAATGTTTCCAGCACCATGTTGACTCTATGCAATGAAGTACTATCAAGGTGTACTTAATGAAATGCTAGTGAGTGTATTGCTCCGTCAAACAATGAGTGCTATACTAAGTACAAAAAAAAATATTATAGACCTACAATTTACCAGAAGAGGAACTCGAGAAGCAGCCATAACAGAACAGAAGCGGCTTAATATCTGAAATGCATTCCAAGGAATGAGACTTTATGCAACCTAGACATTGTGTGAACACCATGTCACAATACAATACTATTGATACCTAACAAAGTTATTTGGGTAAGGAAACTGGAGAACCCAGCGCAAACCCACCAAACATGGAGAGAACATGCAAACTCCTTGCACACAGACCTGGCACGGGAATCAAATCCAGGACCTGGAGGTGCAGGGCGACAGTGCCAACCACTAAGCCGCTGTGCCACCAAAAGTGTGTGTTAATGTTTCTGCTGAAACATCCTTAATATAATGCATTTTTCATCCATCATACCTCAAGCACTTTAGTTTACTCTTCCTGTAAATGCACAGATGAGCCACATCCATCCAGAGAACTGGACCAGATCTGACGGTAGGACGGTTTACCTTATATGAGGTCACATTGTGGGAAAAATCTAATTGGTTTCTTTAAGCCCAAGCTAAGACATTAAAGGTAAAAGGACAAAAAAAATTATATATATATATTTTAACCATGGCACAGATGCTTTTACCAGAAGCCAAAATATCACACATACCCGTCTATGGAGTTTACACAGAAGGGTGACAGAAACAAAAGCATTGAGTTAACAATGACTCCGTGTGTTTAAATGCCTTGATGATACGAGGTCAGAGTAATCTGGCCAGATCGATATGAGTTGCCAGGACGTATATACAGTAGTATATCATAAAGAAATCATCAATCAAAGTCAATCAAAAGAATCAAAGTCATTATAACTTACCAAAACAATGTTGTGCCAATGTTGGATTATGGGCATACGAAATTGTAATCTAAAAACAACTCTATGACATCATCATCATCATCATCATCATCCAGCATTAGAGTTAGTTTCTGGGAATCCTCTCCCACCAGTGTTTACTTTGGACTTTTACCAACTGGCTTCTGATCTTTGAAAGAGAAAAGGGCATGAATTGGCTCACATTTCACATGCTGTGAAGATCTTAGGTCTTAGGTCTTAGATGCTCCCAAATTCTTGCAACCAATCATGAAGCAGAAAACATGATTTTTCAAAAGAAACAAAAAAGATGAGAAGTATTACCAGCCTAACCTAGTAATTCTCTGAATTGATTGACAGAGAAATAAACAAAAGAAAGACAAGGTTTTAGAACATTCCTAGCAATCACTCTTCTTACACTGACCCGGAGAGTCACACTCAACCATCTAAAAAAAAAAAAGAGACTCATTTTGTATTTTTCTTCTTCTTCCTCCCATGGCCCTTCAGGGGCTCGGTACCTCTTGCCCTCTCCTCCTGCTTAAAGATTGCAGGAGCAGTAAGTGCTTCTGAGATTGCTGCTTAATTAGAAAGAACAGCAGAAATGCAAATACTGTTCCCATGACACAGTGTGAGTCCATCTCGACCATCTCTTTCTATTGAAAAGACCTTCTTCTTTTGCTTGCAGATTAAATTCTTCACAGGCGGCAGAACCACTTTGTGCATCTCAAAAAGTTCCATTCTCTTTACATGCTTTGAGCGTTTAAATGCAGCGAAGGCCATATATACAGCATATACAGTATATCTACAGTATATATAAAAATGTTTATCAGCTCAATTTTAGAACAAGAGCCAGATAATCTATGAAAACCAGATAAGGGTGACAACCGAACCCTAATTATCTAGAATAAACCTCTAACCCTATACTTTATGAGCCTTTCTAGGTAAAACATACAGTACATAGAGAAGGAAGTGTACACTTCCATTGTAGCAACATGGAATTGTAGAGATTAGTACAAATTTCTGCTGGTACAGTGGCTCAGTGGTTGGCACTGTCGTCTTGCACCTCCAGGGTCTGGGTTCGATTTCTAGCTCAGGTCTGTGCACATTGAGTTTGCATGTTCTCCCTGTTCTTGGTGGGTTTCCTCCAGGTGCTGCAATCTCCTCCCACAGTCCAAAGACATAAAGGGTAGTATAATTATTGTTCCCAAATTACCCATAGTGTGTGAGTGAGCATGTAAATATTTGTAAGTCCTTGTGCCTTGTAGACTGTTTATACATAAAGCAGTATAGACAATGAGTGACTGAATACCGATTTCTGAGACGAAACTATTTAACAGTGTAATTAAATATCTGACAATATCGTCAGTATTGTGTGTCTGTCTAGGAAAAAATTATCACTGCATTCTTTTACAGTCTAGAGCCAGTTTGCATTTCTTTATATTTCGCCTCTGAACAACCAGACTTTCTTGTATTTTTATATAGTCTTGAGGAACAGTGCTCCAGGCTTCCAGAAGGTCATTTTTGGCAAATGGTTGGCTCTCGTTTTCAGTCGCTGTACCTGAGCACTTTCAAAGAAATGTGGTTCATTTGTTAAGTCACACAGTGACCTATCAATCATTATTTAAAAAAAAACATCTAACTTAAGGCATGAACCCAGTGAGAAACAGATGCAGATGATGGCAGAGGATCATTCCAGTCATTGGTATACTGGTGATGCTGAATGCTGAGTGATTGGAACAGACGAGAGGGGAAACGAGGTTGCTGCTGAGGTTGTTACATAAATAATGATTATGGGTGGTTGTGGCTCAGTGTGTTACGGCTCTGAGGTACTGCCAGGAAGGTTGGTGGTTCAAGCCCCAGCTCCTACAGTTGCAGCTTTTGGGCCTCTGAGCGAGGCCCTTTAGCCCTGCCTCAAGACTTGTGCACAAAAGTACAAAAGTAAAATTCTAGTGTATTATAGGACGATTGCAACCAGACACAGAAGAAAATTGGATTTGGAAATTTTACAACATTGTTTGTTAAATTGATATATTAGCTAGCAAAATTAAAAATTATATTTATATATATTTATATATTTTTATCGAATTCATCCACAGTGACATCAGGTTTTTCCAGACTCACATAGAGAGCTATTACTTTGCCTATTCTGTACTGAAAGTATATTATCACTATGTGGTTAGTGACATCTAGTTTTTTGCTGAATCATTGGTTTACTTCATAAATGTCAACCTCAATGAGACAGGAAACAACTGGCTAAATTAGCGAAACAATAGAGTCTTGTAAGTCATGACCTCATTACGACGTTACAGAGATGAAGTGTAACAGACAATCAAACTGAACAGTACGTGTATCGAATTACAAAAGGAGGACTAATATCACAGGAGAAGAGTCATTTTTAGTGTTTTAGTCTTCATAACATTCCTCCAAAATCTACTTTAATCTAGAATTTAGTCTTAAAAGCTCCCCAATTAGCGAAGAGTACTTCTTAACTCAGGAAGATGGCGGATTTCCAAGACATTCATTAGTAAGGTTGATCTAACAGAGACGGCTAATAATCAAGAGCCATTTGTCACGTTGGAATTGTTCGGGGAGAAAAAAGGCACTTGTTTTATATTAATGACTTGAAAGAATGCAATCCCAAACAAGTCCATAAATTAAGATAAATAAGCTAGAAAGCTATTCCATTAGGACAAAAGTAATGACACCCTTTAAAAAGTGTCTATGTACACTGCCTGTACACTCTAAGGTTCCATTCGGTTACATTTAGCTCTGATTGCAGCACATAATGCGGTGGCATGTGTGAAATGCTCCAAAAACCACATAGATGTGATAATCCGGTCATTCAGTACAGGTCATCAGCTGACTTCATTTTATTGCCACATGATGTTTCTGAGCCTAGACTTGAGCAACTGAAGCAACCCCAGATCATAAGACTGCCACCAGGGGCTTGTACAGTGGACAGTGTGCATGATGGTGCATCGCTTGATGTACTTCCCTTCTTACCCAGACGTTCATCGACATGACTTTTTCCATGGCATCAAAGTCCAAACTTCATTCTCCCTAGCAAATTAAAACCCTTTTTTTCTCATTAATTTCACTAACAAGTGGTTTTCTTATGGCAACACAGCTGTTTAGTCCCAGTCCTGCGAGTTCTCATCACATAGTGTGTATATGGAAATGCTATTTATTAGTGTTGATTTTTTTTTACCATGCAACTTATGGAATGGTAAAACCCATGGAAACTAGAATTATTATTATTATTATTATTATTATTATTATTATTATTCAATCCAACCATTTATATGACTTTGAGCTTCTAGTTAGTGCTGACGATCCAGTACTTTTTAAACTGCACAATATATATCTTTTTTTTTTTTACACACACACTTTCAAGCACATCCCTGCTTAACACCCTTCTCCTTTCATACAACTTTCAGACAGGAAGCTGTCTGTATAAACTATATTTCCTAATGTAAATAACCTCTATTTTGCATTTTTCCGCATTTCTGCTTCTTCCCATCTTCAAACACAACTGAATTTACATTTCTATGGAAAAGTTTTGCATCAAAACCCCTCCGCAAGCCTGGAGCCGCGATTCGTGCAGCTTTGTGTTTTCCAGTCTCAAACAAACTCAGCTCATCAGCTAATTATCAATGTCTTCATGATTTGAACCAGATGTAGTGTCTAAATTACACATGCTGATTATAGATATACAAAAAAAAACACACACTGTATTGTATGGCTCATCCACCTGCATTAGAGAGAGCTTAAAACATATCAGGCCATTAACTGAAAGGCAGCTTACTCATCCCCGCCTGAAACAGCAAACCTATATAACCTGGAGAAAACAAACCTATATGTTTTGCATAAACGAAACTCTTGCCCTTTCTGAAACAAAGACGGTGAGATTTAAAATGTCAATTATTAAGGATTGTGCAGAAGGCTGACATCATCAGATGGGTGTTGATAGAAAAACAGAGGAGAGGTTGGATGCAGTGACTCAGCAACGGGCCTAAAAGGAGTGACGGGTTGGTGAGCTGGCACATCACAGCAGGAAGCGAGAGAGAGAGAGAGAAGGGGGGAGGAGGGTCACGTTGCAGCTTTTGCCTTTCCATTAGCTTTCATTTTTATTCACATTTATTCATCAATAAGCATGCCGCTAATTTGTTCACCACTGTGAAGGTGTACTGTACTTCCTCCATGCAAAGGGTTGCTAAACCTGGCAGACTCTCCTAATCCAACTAATGAAGCGCTTAGGAATAGAAACAGGTTTATTAGACAAGGATAAAATCGAAAAAGTGTGGCGATCTGAGAAAACCCTTCACATTTTGACATTTTGTACTACATATGTTTGGGAGAGAGGATAAAAATGCAAAAAAAAAAAAAAATGTTGTTTTGGTTGAATTTGGGCCGACTGGCAAAAACATTTTGTTCTTCCTACAAATACATCACTTGGTATTTTTCTACAAGTACAATAATCTTCTTGGTATTTCCTACTTGTCAGTAGATTTTTACCAAAATTACATGTTTTCTTTAGACTATTTTCTAATCTAGGCATTTTTTCCCTGCAAAAATCATGTTGTGCAAGAAGCCAGTTTGATAAACACGCCACTACAAACAGTCTGTCTGCCTAGAAACTTGTGAGCTAGGTGTGATTTCCCGACACAGTGAATGTTTCACCTTGATCAAATTATATGCACAGTATGCAGGAGTGAAAGTATTCCTAAAGTCTACTACTCCAACTGAGAATGCATACTACTGTATACAATGCATGAAATGCTTTCAAAATCTTCTAACTAAAAATTTAAATAAATTCACATAAATTCTGTAAAATACTTTGAATGTATATACTTTGAAGGTATATACAAAAATATAAAGTACATACTACTAATTTGAGATGATCTAGGTATCAAAATATTATGAATGCAGCTCATTTAGCAACTTTTTGTACATAATATGGAGGGGAAAATAATTTTTTATAAATGTTTCCATGCTATAGGCATTGTGGCAAAGCAGCTTTGCAAAATTAAGAATTCTGAATATGAATTGTAAAAGGTCTACATTTATCGCTTTATATAGCAGCACATTGGTGTAGTGGTTAGCAATGTCGCCTTGCACCTCCAGGGTCCGGGTTCAATACCCGTCTCTGTGTGCATAGTGTTTGCATGTTCTCCCCGTGCTTGGTGGGTTTCCTGCGGGTACTCCAGTTTCCTCCCACAGTACAAAGACATGTAGATTAGGTTAATTGGTGTTCTCAGATTGCCCATAGTGTGTATATGTCTGTGTGCCATGTGATGGATTGGTTCCCTGTCCAGGGTGTACCCTGCCTCGTGCCCTAAGTCTCCTGGGATAGGCTCCAGGCTCCCCGCAACAGTATGCGGTAATGATGATGAGTGAGAGTAGTTTGTCCCGGAGAAAATGTTGACAAGAAAAAACTTGCTGAGGCAACATCAGGAAGAAACCTGGAGAGTAACCACACTCAAAAGGGAACCAATCCTTATTCTGATCATACCAGATCACAACCATAACTATATATCTGTTATAACTATATTCCTGGTCAAACATGCATTTGTATTTTCCAAATCATGCAATTTCAGATCTAAAGCAAAAAGGTGATAGCATTTACCCCATCACATGAAAATAGTTTGTTCCAATGCAGTCCTCTTCATGAATATTAAAGGGAGTCATCACATTTAAGCAAAACACATGAGGGAATTCTCGGCAGTGATCCATCTAGAAAAAAGCATCAGGATCAATCAGACAGGTCGGATGTTCAAAAGGGGTCAGAATCACAGGTATCTCAGGAGTATCATGTGTAGCTTGACAGAGGCAAAAAGAGAGAGTTTGGGAGATTGACAGGGGGCAAGTCTGTGTATATTTTATGCAGACTGCAAGCAGGTATTCACCTGGACGATTAGCCATAACAGCATGACAAAAAAAAAAGGGAACCAGAAAGAAACACAGCACAAAGACATGAGGACTCACTGGAAAGTATGGCAACCGCTTCACTCCCAACAAACCTGAATGAACTAATGAAAGTAGAGGAAGAACATTAATTAGGAGGATATTCCATAACCATGGAATTATCCAAGGTACCAACAAATAGCCTTCACCTTGAGAACAATGTAGGCGTTGATCATAGAATACCAGTGAGACTATTTAGTTCTTTATAGGTCTATAGTAGTATTTTTTAACTTAATGTGAAAGTTCACTGGGAGCCAATGCAGTGTGGATAAGACAGAGGGGATGTGCCCATATCATCAACTTAATAAGGACTGCATTGCTGCTGCATTCTGGACTAAATAGAGCTTGTTTTAGCACCAGCTGAACATCCAGACAGTAAGGCAGGCCAATAGTCCAACCTAGAAGTAACATAGGCATGGACTAGATTCTATGCAATATGTAGTCACATTATATATTCCTTATCATGAAAACATTTCTGAGATGAAAGAAGGCTATCCTAGTGATATTATCATGAGCTTCAAATGAAAAACTGGAATCAATAATCACACCAATGTCTTTTACTGCTGGCCATGATGAAACAGAAAGGCCATCCAAAGTAAGTGTGTGAGCAGAAAGCAGAATAGCACTAGTCAGAATTATGAAGATAAAAATACAAACCGGATTCCAAAAAAGTTGGGACACTAAACAAATTGTGGATAAAAACTGAATGCAATGATGTGGAGATGGAAAATGTCAATATTTTATTCAGAATAGAACATAGATGACAGATCAAAAGTTTAATCCGAGAAAATGTATCATTTTAAAGGAAAAATATGTTGATTCCAAATTTCACTGTGTCAACAAATCCCAAAAAAGTTGGGACAAGTAGCAATAAGAGGCTGGAAAAAGTAAATTTGAGCATAACGAAGAGCTGGAAGACCAATTAATAGTAATTAGGTTAATTGGCAACATGATTGGGTATAAAAAGAGCTTCTCAGAGTGGCAGTGTCTCTCAGAAGCCAAGATGGGTAAGAAAGCCATCAGAAGACTTTGCAGTTATCATCATCAACTGTGCATAATATCATCCGAAGATTCAGAGAATCTGGAACAATCTCTGTGTGTAAGGGTCAAGGGCGTAAAACCATACTGGATGCCTGTGATCTCCGGGCCCTTAAACGACACTGCACCACAAACAGGAATGCTACTGTAAAGGAAATCACAGAATGGGCTCAGGAATACTTCCAGAATCCATCGTCAGTGAACACAATCCACCGTGCCATCCGCCGTTGCCAGCTGAAACTCTACAGTGCAAAGAAGAAGCCATTTCTAAGCAAGATCCACAAGCACAGGCGTTTTCATTGGGCCAGGGATCATTTAAAATGGAGTGTGGCAAAATGGAAGACTGTTCTGTGGTCAGACGAGTCACGATTCGAAGTTCTTGTTGGAAATGTGGGACGCCATGTCATCCGGACCAAAGAGGACAAGGACAACCCAAGTTGTTATCAACGCTCAGTTCAGAAGCCTGCATCTCTGATGGTATGGGGTTGCATGAGTGCGTGTGGCATGGGCAGCTTGCATGTCTGGAAAGGCACCATCAATGCAGAAAAATATATTCAGGTTCTAGAACAACATATGCTCCCATCCAGACGTCATCTTTCATTTTTCAACAAGATAATGCCAGACCACATTCTGCATCAATCACAACATCATGGCTGTGTAGGAGAAGGATCCGGGTACTGAAATGGCCAGTCTGCAGTCCAGATCTTTCCCCTATAGAGAACATTTGGCCCATCATAAAGAGGAAGGTGCGACAAAGAAGGCCCAAGACGATTGAACAGTTAGAGGCCTGTATTAGACAAGAATAGGAGAGCATTCCTATTTCTAAACTTGAGAAACTGGTCTCCTCGGTCCCCAGACGTCTGTTGAGTGTTGTAAGAAGAAGGGGAGATGCCACACAGTGGTGAAAATGGCCTTGTCCCAACTTTTTTGGGATTTGTTGACACCATGACATTTTGATTCACCATATTTTTCCCTTAAAATGATACATTTTGTCAGTTTAAACTTTTGTTCCGTGATTTATGTTCTATTCTGAATAAAATATTGACATTTGCCATCTCCACATCATTGCATTCAGTTTTTATTCACAATTTGTTTAGTGTCCCAACTTTTTTGCAATCCGGTTTGTAAATAAACATCTTGTGTCTAATGTAATTTACTCATTCTTCAAAATTTTGAGCTAGTGTGTGTCTCTCTGGTTGTGCTTTGTCTCCATGATTTTGTGTACTCGTGATAAATAACTGAGACAACTCCTCCTCTACCAGTTAGACATGGATGATTTATGTAACTTTGTATGATTTATCAACTTATGTAACTAACATCCGCTAATGATACATTCTTGTTCAGTTCAAAAGCTGTTAATTCCTGATTACCTAACTCTAGCCTAACGACAGTAAGCATTTAACAGTACACACTATAAATGTAACAGATCTAATATTTACCACACCTCAATACAGATCTGAGAATTGATGTGCATTTGGCATGGTTAAAGTTTTTCTTCATTTCTGTTTTGGTTTCAGAATTCAGAACTGTAGCGACATTCTGACAGGTTTTCCCAAACCACCACGGCATTGTGAACTGCAAAAATCCCAGGTGGGAACAAGGACCCATGATCTGAATAACTAACGGGACGCTGTCATGCTGGCTGAAGCTAAGGGTCACTCACTGCTAGGATCTCATTTAATCTCTTTGTTCCACATCATTTTTGTCTTTCCCTGGATAGTGATGTCATCTGAAAGGACTTTCTCTCTAAATAGTTTGGGACCATGAACGCAGTCTTTAAATACACATAAATGCTGACTTACTGTATACAGGCTCTAGCTCCTGCTTTGTTCCTGTTAAATGGGTATTAGTTAGCATTAGACAGTCAGTACAAATGGAAATTTGCTAGCCATTAGCATAGCAGTGGTATGCCTTTAGTGTATGTGTGTGTGTAGCAGCTCCATATTCACAGTCTGACTTCCCTCCCTGAGGACTCATTAATCACAATGGAGACGCCTTGCTGTTGTGCATCTGTCGTGCAACTGATCTCCGACAAGCTGTTGGCAGAGTTAACATCCCTCCCGCTAAGGTCAATCTTTTTCGATATCCTCTCTGAGACTATCATTTGGATTTATTCCCGTGTTCAGGGCAACCACATGAACACTCCAGAGTGTTGTCTTTAAAGGTTGTTTTTTCCCCCCTTTTTCCTCCTTTTGTTTTTCTCCATGGCCTGGATGTTCAACGCAAGTGCACTCTGAAATATTTCATTTCCTGTGTGAAATAAAATCTTGGTTGAATTTGATAATTTGTTCTCTTGATGCGGGCATTTTATAATCCTGTAAACAGAAGCAAACCTATGATTATAGAAAATGCTTATTTTATTCTTATGCCGTTAAGCAAGATCTGTGCTTGAGCAGAAAATGGCTTTGGTAAAATACTATGCTCTTAAAAAACGATTGTAAAATTAGAAGGAGTTTGGAACCATTTGTGGCTTCAAAGTAAGTTTGATGTAATAAGGATATTTTTTTGTTTGTTTGTGCATGTTTTGCATGTAAATGTATATTAATCACTTTTTAAATCAATTATTATACACTCACTATATTATATTATTATTATTATATTGATTATTATATTGATAGCTGTCCTGTGAGTTTTATAATGTTTGCCATCCTACCAAATACAGTGGTAATCACCATTGGCCATGACGGTCCATAGTTGATGTTCTACAGAAGTTCCTGGTTAGATGGATGGATGGATGGATGGATGGATGCTGTCCTTCTACTGTTTTTCTAGAATCACACTAGTTCCAAAGCTGTGTTTATGACAGCAAATATATACATAAATAAATAAGGAGGCTATAAATTCGAAGCGTTCCACACTGCAAGTCTGAAATAACTCGCCATGGGCCGGCATCAAGCAAAGAAAACCGATGTTTCTTTCAAATATAAAAGTGTACAGTGGTGTGAAAAACTATTTGCCCCCCTCCTGATTTCTTATTCTTTTGCATGTTTGTCACACAAAATGTTTCTGATCATCAAACACATTTAACTATTAGTCAAAGATAACACAAGTAAACACAAAATGCAGTTTTTAAATGAGGGGTTTTATTATTTAGGGAGAAAAAAAATCCAAACCTACATGGCCCAGTGTGAAAAAGTAATTGCCCCCTGAACCTAATAACTGGTTGGGCCACCCTTAGCAGCAATAACTGCAATCAAGCGTTTGCGATAACTTGCAACAAGTCTTTTACAGCGCTCTGGAGGAATTTTGGCCCACTCATCTTTGCAGAATTGTTGTAATTCAGCTTTATTTGAGGGTTTTCTAGCATGAACCACCTTTTTAAGGTCATGCCACAACAGCTCAATAGGATTCAGGTCAGGACTTTGACTAGGCCACTCCAAAGTCTTCATTTTGTTTTTCTTCAGCCATTCAGAGGTGGATTTGCTGGTGTGTTTTGGGTCATTGTCCTGCTGCAGCACCCAAGATCGCTTCAGCTTGAGTTGACGAACAGATGGCCGGACATTCTCCTTCAGGATTTTTTGGTAGACAGTAGAATTCATGGTTCCATCTATCACAGCAAGCCTTCCAGGTCCTGAAGCAGCAAAACAACCCCAGACCATCACACTACCACCACCATATTTTACTGTTGGTATGATGTTCTTTTTCTGAAATGCTGTGTTACTTTTACACCAGATGCCAGACTTTTACTTACACGCACCTTCCAAAAAGTTCAACTTTTGTCTCGTCGGTCCACAAGGTATTTTCCCAAAAGTCTTGGCAATCATTGAGATGTTTTTTTAGCAAAATTGAGACGAGCCTTAATGTTCTTTTTACTTAAAAGTTGTTTGCGCCTTGGAAATCTGCCATGCAGGCCGTTTTTGCCCAGTCTCTTTCTTATGGTGGAGTCGTGAACACTGACCTTAATTGAGGCAAGTGAGACCTGCAGTTCTTTAGATGTTGTCCTGGGGTCTTTTGTGGCCTCTCGGATGAGTTGTCTCTGCGCTCTTGGGGTAATTTTGGTCGGCCAGCCACTCCTGGGAAGGTTCACCACTGTTCCATGTTTTTGCCATTTGTGGATAATGTCTCTCACTGTGGTTCGCTGGAGTCCCAAAGCTTTAGAAATGGCTTTATAACCTTTACCAGACTGATAGATCTCAATTACTTTTGTTCTCATTTGTTCCTGAATTTCTTTGGATCTTGGCATGATGTCTAGCTTTTGAGGTGCTTTTGGTCTACTTCTCTGTGTCAGGTAGCTCCTATTTAAGTGATTTCTTGATTGAAATAGGTGTGGCAGTAATCAGGCCTGGGGGTGACTACAGAAATTGAACTCAGGTGTGATAAACCACAGTTAAGTTATTTTTTAACAAGGGGGGCAATCACTTTTTCACACAGGGCCATGTAGATTTGGAGTTTTTTTTCTCCCTTAATAACGTAAACCTTCATTTAAAAACTGCATTTTGTGTTCAGTTACGGTATCTTTGACTAATAGTTAACGGTTTTTGATGAGCAGAAACATTTAAGTGTGACAAACATGCAAAAGAATAAGAAATCAGGAAGGGGGCAAATAGTTTTTCACACCACTGTATATGAGTGTTTTCTGCCATTCACCTGAAATTATTTTCTGTTCTAAAGTGGAGTATTTTGGATTTTGAGTTTATTTATTGGAACCATGAGCACCTGTGGCCCCGAAGCAACAGTAAAAACCAGTGCTCATAAAAAATGCAATGAAAAAATGAGGGTGCATTTCTTTCCAGCCCAGAACGTCGTCCTGCAGCTTGTCAGTGACAGCTGTGTCAGGTGATTACACGGAGTGATATGTCCCTGAACATTTGATCTCCATTTGGCCTGACAATTTTCGCACACATTCATAACGTATTATCGCCTCTCAGTCACTGAGAAGGTGAATGTGAAATACTACAGGAGCAGGTGTTATGAATGTAAAAAGCAGTTTATTAGTTAGGTTCTTTCTCCTCGACCCCTCTTGGAGAAGAAACTAAAAGTAAAATAAGCACACATAGACCAATCTAAGAAGAAATTGCAATAAAGGACAAAGTATAGAACTCTAAATGAAGTGTTGGAATGATACCTTTCATCTTGACACTTTTTATTTTAAATTCAGAGAAGACACAGCGTGAACCCAGAGCATTATGGAGCCGGAACACTTAAATAACAATTAGAACGCATAAATACAGCTGCTTCAAATCATTCTTTTTATGGCAGCAAAACATTGTGGAATGTATTATAAGTTCCTTAATAGTTTCAATGTTGTGAAATTGATGGATACTAGCTTTTAGAATACTATATATCTGAATAGTTTGACAGCAAAATGAGATAACTCCATGTGCAGTATGCCATTAAAATTTTTGAAACGCACTCTGATAGAGATTTTTATTTTTTGTATGTTCTCTTTGAGTCACAAGGCTGTTATAAGGCACAAATGGCAGAAATATTAGGCTAAAATTGCTTGGGTTATATAAGGGTGACATTTGTGTGATTTAAAAACATTTAAATCTACCTCCTACAGATTTATCGCAATGGACGAATCAGCCTGCAGTTGTGTTTGTGGTTATTTAACTATGCAAAATAAATTATAGCAAAATCATGGTTTGGTTGTGAATTTTTACTGGAAGCAAATTAGATCAACGAGAAAAATTGTTGAGTTTTGTTGCAGAGAAAACCTTTTTAAATAAAAAAGGTTATTGAAAACCATGAGAAACATTATGAACAGTACTTAATCAGTTTGCACTACACTCTAACTCCACCAAAGTACTTATAATACTGTAACCTGCATAAATTTGTTAAGTATATAATATGGTGTTATCACAACATCCAAATTGCACAATGTTATGTTTCACAGAACCTATCACAGATATTAAGCAGTGCATAGCTGTAATATATTTATAACATCTTTTTTCTTGGCTTAAACATCATTCAAATATTCATTTAAACCAGCATTGTAAACCACCGTGGTGAACAGGAAGTACTTTGAATAATAATTTGCCTAAGTAAGCTAAGCAACCAAAACCAGCATTTATTGATCTTCTTATCATGGTCTCCTATCATGACCAGCCATCTCTGTGTAATATTAGTGGTTAATATTGTAATATATTACTGTTTGTGTACACAGTGCAAAATGTCTCTCACCGTGGTTTTCTGGAGTCCCAAAGCCTTAAAAGTGGCTTTGTAACGCTTTCCAGACTGATACATGTCAATTACTTTGGTTCCCATTTGCTTCTTTAGGCTGCAGCATGATGTAAAGTATGTCGGACATGTTCTATTTATTTCTTGATTCAACAAGTCTGGCAGTAATCATCCCTGAGTGTGGCAAGTGAAATTTAAATTTATCCAATCTGCCAAATGCCTAAATGTAAATGTGGCTAATCACAGTGGAGGGTTTGGACAGGTTAAGTCATCATTTAAAAGCTGCATTTTGTATTAACTTAGGTTAGTTTTGTGTAATATAAAAATTAGTTTGATGATCTTAATCATTTAAGTGTGCAAAAAACAGCATGGTATATGGGGTTTTGGTTGTTACGAGACTTGATTTTATAGGTACAGTATACTCGAGTTTCTCAACATGCTGTCTATTTTTAGAACTCCTGCACTAGCACTATAGTGTACAGTATTCTGACCCAGAATATGATGGTGCCCAAAAGCACTGCACATCTGCAGGTAATATCATTACATTACATAATATCCATATATGAAAAAAATCATTCTGAAGTGCATAGAGTGAAGAGCAGGACACTGGTTAATGCTACAGAACGTCCACCATGTCCTTATTGAGTCCTCACACCTCTGCTGATGCATGTGCACAGCTGGAGTCTGAAAGCAGCTTGAGCACGTACATCCAAAACAGCCCTGTCTGTGTGTATGTCTGTGCTCACTGGAATACTTCTCTAACTCCCGTCTAAGGTTTCATGTACAATACTAATTCCTTTTGACTTGGAAAAAGACATTACAGTGATGTACTTACTTCTTACTATTCAGTGATTATTTTTCACCTAAAGGGCCTGATTTAGGTAAATAATCAATCACAGTCAGTATTTTTAAGCAACATCATGCCATAAAGTGTGTATTTTCTTAAACTACAGCAAGTTGCCAAAAATTACATGTACACTATCTGGCCAAAAATTTGGATCTGGATTTCAGAAGAGTCATAATTATTGGCTATGATCAAGCAAAGAAAAACAGTTGAGGAGATTTGCTGGAATTGGGTTAAGAAGTGTCCAAGACATCATTAAAACCTGGAAGGATAGTGCTTATTTGTTAACTTTGTTGAATAAATGTGATCAGGAACAAAAAAAAAAAAACAATAAATGGAAATTGCTTATACACTTTGTGAACTTTCATCATGAAAGAACAATAAATAACATCTATGGTTAATAACGAAATTGAGAGAATTTCCACACAGGGTGTAATGAATGGAGACTGAACAGTTGTGTGGCAATAATTAAACCACTTCTTAGTGAAACTAATCTGAAAATAATGTGGTCATGTGGCCACTCATGCGGTCTGATGTGTCCAGATTGACCCTACTGCCGAGCAATGGGTGCGTCAATGTTATGTGGCAATAAATTAAGTCAGCTGATGACCTGAACATACTGAATGACCCAATTATCCCCTCTGTGGAGTTTTTCTCTTTTTTATACATTTTTATCATTTGCTTGTTTATTTATTTATTTATTATTTATTTATTTATTCATTTTTTATGTATAGCAATTTTTTCATTTATAGCTATATGTTTAGTTATCACATATATTATAGCAGTTTTAATGTTGAATATCTCTGTATAGAAAACTGATTTTCTGTTTGCCTTTCTTAAACAGTACAGTAAAAACAAACTGTTATTGTATGTATGAATGAATGAATTATGAAATTAAGTGGCGAGTCCACCATACAAATTGTTACTTTAGAAATGATGTGGAGAAAGTGTTTAAACAAGCTTGTTTAGATAAATTTAGAATGTACAGTATATTACAGATGGCGCTAGCTGCTGTTATAGAAATGTAATCAACACCCCATCCGAGTACTCAACTGCGCTGTAGTAGGAACCCGTTATGATTGGTTAACGTTCATTATGCATTTCATTCAGTAGAAATGTAAAACTGATCCTTAGATTTGTAAAGGAATATGTTGTTGCATGATAAGACAATATGACAGCTTTGTCATGTGTATGTTGATAGTAAATCAATTGGTGTCTCATAGGAATTCTTCATTCTCCTTGAGTTATTACCCCAGAAGCCGGCATCTAATTGACTGCTAGGCAGTGTAAAATCTTGTTACTAACTCCCTCCTCAACAGTCAAATCAAAATGAATAATACCGATCATTCAAACCAGCTCTCACGTCTCGTGTGGTTTGATATAAATCATATCGAACTGGAGAGATACCGAAGCAGAGTGTTCTTAATTCACATCGTTGTAATGGTATTATTTGCTTAATCTCATTAGATCTAGAGTAAGAAAGCAACCTTTACAGCTTTGATTAATGCAGTCATGCTGCGCAGAGCAAGAGGCTCGATTCAGCTCCGGCGTTTCTCTCTGCCCCTCATGCCATTTTATTCTTCATTAAGCTGGAAGGTCTAATCGGGGAAGGGGGGCAGGCAGGTGGGGGAGGGTAGGGGTTACGGGGGTAATAATGGGTGCACTACAGTATACCACATGACCCTGTTTCATTTGCTTGTGTGTTTTAATGATTGTAATCACTACAATGACCTGCTCTTCCCTTCTATTTATGGCACATGTATTAAATTGCTAGGTCTTGGTTTAAGAGTTACATGAGGAAGGAGTGCTAGCATTCAAACTGATTGATGTTGATAAATGATGGATGATAAATGAAAAGCTACTGGAGGCCAATTAGTATAATGTAAATTAGATCATGACCTAGTTACCACTTATTTATATTGAGTAATATTAGCGTTATTGCAGAAAGTCTTCCACGAGGAAAGAAAGTAGAAAGTTTACTTTTAACTTAATTCTTAGGTATAATAATAGAATTGTTAATAGTAATATAAAAAGTATAATAGCTAGATAGATTGCAGCGATCATTAACATACCATTGTTAAAAACAAAAGCAATAAAAGTACACATGTGGGAGATGACATATGCTATAACATAAATGACTAAGAGGAAAATAATAATAATATAGATAGATAGATAGATAGATAGATAGATAGATAGATAGATAGATAGATAGATAGATAGATAGATAGATAGATAGATATGACTATGAACAGTCACTGTGTTATGAAGGAGAGTTACTTGTGCAACTGTGAATGAGTAGTGTTTGAGGGACCGTCTGACCCAGAATCCCAATCACGTCCCCAGGCACTGGAAAGAGGTGTTAAAACTGCATATGGCCCTAGGAGCAAAGTATTTCCTGAGTCTCTCAGTAGGAGATCTCTGTGACAGACATTTGCCACCAAACATGCTCCAAACATACATAAATAAATAGATCTGCTTGGCAAAAATTCCATACAGTAGATGACTGCAGTTGGACATGATGGACAGAATTTTGTTCAAGGTCCCCTGGTGTTTCAGCACCAGCACCAGTGAGTCCAGCTTAAAGCCGACCACAGATACAGCTCTTCTGACTACCTTGTGCCGTCTCTGCTTTTGAGGTTCCCTCCCCAGCAGACTGCAGCATAGAAGCGAATACTGGCCACCACTGACTGGTAGAACATCTGTTGGAGCTTTTTGCAGATGCGTAATAATATGATGTATAATAGAAGTATAAAGCAAATGAAACCAATATGAAATATTGTGTAATGAAGTAAATAGATTGCTTCACATGTTTCTACACTGATACTGGCTCATGGTTAACTTACTAATCCCTACTCTCAGCAGGGGGTGAATAATAACTTTTCTGACAATAAAACGAGCAAACAAAAATAATATTGAATTATATTATCGGAACATGAGACATATTGGCTTTAGGATAAGAAATGTTTGCATTGAGAAATTGAATTGTTTTAAAATTATTTAGTTTTATCAGTTTTTACTTTTAACTAGCTTTTGGCAGATTGTTGAAATTCAAGAGATGTGAAGAACTTCCTTGAAACTGGTCTTTTCTACTGTACTGTATCTCTTTTTTTTCTAGCACTGGCATATGACCATAAATTTTAGTGGGGCAGAATGTCATTAATAATGACATAGCCTCAAAGAAATATTATGTCAAGAGGATATATCTGTTGGCATTTGCTGTAGGCTACTATCTTATGAATTTGTAGACTTTTCCTGTTATGGGCAGCTCACAGTTGACAACATAAAGTCATCCCGTCTACAGTCTTACAGCGAATGGTTTTAAGTAGTGTTAGACATGCCGTTGTTCTGCTTTACTGGATACAATGGGTGTTTTTCCTATCACCAGTGAGGTACGCAAGGACAAGCTAATATCATTAAGCAATACCATTACCAGGTCTCACAATCTTGTCCAGCCCAAGTACATATTAAAACCCTCACAAAACATCATGAAACTAGCCAGACTAATTCAGGCATTCCAAAAGGAAGATACATTTGAACTCTTTTGTCCCCAGCCTTTTGTTTCTTTGGAAACTAAGACTTTCCGGTGCACACAGATAGAGATATTACTGTAGACCAAACTCTCCAAGCATGAGGAGAACATGGACACAGACCAGTGGGGAGATTTGAACCCCCAATCCTGGAGGTACAATGCAGCAGTAAAATATGTATGTTTTTAAGTCTAAAAACATTTTATGTACTCATACTTTGTCTCTGCTTGTTATAAATTTGCTAGATTCCATTTGTTTGCTTTAAACAAAACTATTTCTTGCCATATAAACCTTATAATTGTCCTTTCCACTGCTCCGTTCCTGTCCTAATGAGCCTCCATTATGGCTTGTTGTAGTTTGCTGGAATAACACTACTTTGGAGTTAAATGAGACATTGGACACGTTACCCTATTGTGTAGCACTTAGAAAGGCAAGCAAATTCGTTGCTTATATTTATCAAGTAGCATTTTTTTTTGTTTTGACATTTGGCCATTCAAAAGCGGTAATTAGCAGAGATGAGACCAAGTCTTTCACAAGACGCAGTTGAATTCCAGATAAGTCCAAGTAAAGTTACACTTTTATTGTTAAGATTGTCTTCAGATTGGTGTTAATTTGTTTCTAGACAAACTTTATAACAAAATAAAGTAAAATAAAAAAATATATAAAAAGTATTGGAACAATGCACATCCCTGACTAAAACAACCTAATATTTCAGCTCATTTTCATGGCTTGAGTCATAGACCGTTTTCAATATTCAATTTGGCTTTGCCTTGGGATTTGCCTTGTGCAGCTTCAAATGTAGAACAAAATGTAAAGTTATTGCTTTTGTACATCTTGTTGAACATGTTGCAGCTGTTTTGATATTGCAAACAACATAATCTTTGCAGACGAAGGCTACTGAGCACCCTTTCACATTCATCATTATCTAATGCATTGTGATCAGGTTGTTTGACTGTTGATCTTGAAAACAAAAATTGCTGATTTAATAAAAAAAGATTGTCTTGTGAGAAAAGTGTGGTTGATTCACTGTGCATTATTAAATGCAGAATTTATATATATACTCAGCAAAAAAAGAAACGCCCCTTTTTCAAGACTGCATATTTCAACAATAATGTTGTACAAATCCAAATAACTTTACAGATCTTCATTGTAAAGGGTTTAAACAATGTTTTCCATGCATGTTCAATTAACCATAATCAATTAATTAACATGCACCTGTGGAATGGTCGTTAAGACCTTAACAGCTTACAGAAAGTCGGCATTTAAGGTCACAGTTCTAAAAACGCAGGACACTAAAGAGACTTGTCTACTGACTGTGAAAAACACCCAAAGAAAGATGCCCAGGGTCGCTGCTCATCTGCGTGAACGTGCATTAGGCATGCTGCAGGGAGGCATGAGGACTGCTGATGTGGCTAGGGCAATAAATCGCCATGTCCGCACTGTGAGACACCTAAGACGGCGCTACAGGGAGACAGGAAGGACAGCTGATCATCCTCGCAGTGGAAGACCACGTGTAACAACACCTGCACAGGATGGGTACATCCGAATATCACACCTGCGTGACAGGTACAGGATGGCCACAACAACTGCTCGAGTCACACCAGGAACACACAATCCCTCCATCTCACAGCAAGAACTGACAAATCTGGTCCAGTCCATGAGGAGGAGATGCACTGCAGTACTTCAAGCAGCTGGTGGCCACCAGATACTGACTGGTACTGACTGATTTTGAGCCTCCCTTCATTCAGGGACACATTGTGAAACATTTTTACTTTATATCTTATGCTGTTTATATATATATAATATATAAACATATGTTTTTTGTTTCTTTTCAAAATAACTTTTTTTATCAAAGAGTCTAAGCTGGTTGGCAGCGGCAAGCAGCATGATACCATTTAATGGCGGTTCATAGTGTTACCATGTTTTTCAACTTTTAACAAACAATAATTTTTTTTTCTTTTGCATGAGGTCAAGGATTGCACCATTTGGCTGACGCCAACCAATATTTTTATTTCACTATGCACCTGAACAGTTGAGGGTTAATGCCCTTGAGCCCAACAATGACAACTTGATGGTGCTGGGGATCAAACCTGGTGACTTCTTAACCACTTATCCTGCGATTATCATTACAAGCTTTGGATTCATACCAAGATCTCACCAGACATTATGTTTGAAAGGATAGTTTTAACAAGTTATTTAATAATGCACAGAAAAGTAAGCAGATATTAAAACATTTGATACGATGCATTTGAAAGAATTCTAAAATAATACATTTCATAAATGTTTAGTGATCTGAAAATGAATCACATATTGTGGCATCATAAGATAGAAGCATACGAAAGGTCAAATCATTATCCAATTGCAAAATCTTGTAATAAGTCTGACATCATCTCAAACATTAATGTATTTGAAGTATGTGAAGTTTGTGTGGTCCACTTCCGATGACGGAATCAGCAAAATGGCGCTTCCTCCAACCTCACCACCTCCTGTACACCGGGCCAGTTTCCTCTTAATCCGCTGGCATTCTCTTCCATGTCAAAGGATATTTCATAAAACAATATCCAGTAGAGAAGAGAGCATCTGGGCTTTGAAAAGAGCTATCAATTCCAATCAGGCTTTATTGTGGTGTGGTGAATGGAGCTCTCCGAGGGTCAGTGTAATTCTCTGATTATACACTTCTTATGCCAAATTGCCGTTCTCGGCTTTTGTACTACGTGAACAATATGAGCCCGTCGAGTCAGTGATATGTCCCTCAGAGTGACAAGTACATTTTGGTAAATTTATCCTATGATATTGCAAAGTGCGGGGGGGAAAAACAACAAATGCCACGCTAATTTTCAAACATAAGTTTTTCATTATCTGAAGTGTATATCCATTATTTCAGCTAAGTAAGCATATCTCCAGTATTCCAGTTCTCTCATTAAACCGTGACGAGAATTAATCAGTAAAGAATCATAGCATTCTTGCAATAAATAGGTGGATGGAAATGAACATGTATATCTGGAAGGACATTTTTACACCAATCTGTGCAACTCATTATTGCTGTCAAATGGGCTAATATCAGTATTTTCCACTTGGTTGAAGCATCTTATTTCATGGAAATGTATATTTCTTTCATTACAACCATCAAACGAGTCCTCATTGTTCACAGAGTCCTTGCGATAGTTATATTACTATATTTCAAACATCCTTTAAAAGAAATAACTAGGTAGTGCGAGTTGAAGCAATAATGCCAACCTTTGCAACAAAGAGCAATAAACATTCATAATGCTACATGACACCTATAAAACCTTTATAAGGGCATATTTAGGCTTTGTTAAAGCATTTTAAGGCCAAGGTGATCATACCCCATTCCATCTGTGTTTATTTTATTTGATAACAGCATTCCCTAAAGCTGATTTATTCCACACCAAATAAACTGGTCAACTGGAGCCACTTTTCATTAAAATGTTTCAAGTAAAAGCATTTCTTACATATTCAGTATTAACACGGATTTCTGCTAACTTCTAATTTAACTGCTAATTATATTTAATCAAGAGCTGACTAAATTCCCAGGCTCAAATTATGCTCTCAAATAACGTTTACCATTAAGTGATGCAACTCTGGATAAACCTCCTAAACACCATCCTTTTCTAAGCGAAGGAAGACTTTAACATATCACATCTTGCTGATTATTACCTGCTTTCTTTAGTCTGATTAGCAGACAGGATTTGCCATACTGTCCTGAAAGACAATGAACAATGCTGTTCCCTCTACATTCACACTTGCAAGTGAATTGCCCGTGTCACTTCTAGTTTTTTCTCTCCTTCCTTCCTTCCTTCCTTCCTTCCTTCTTTCCTTATAATTTTATTCCTTCCTTCCTTCTTTATAATTTTATTCCTTCCTTCCTTATAATTTTATTCCTTCTTTCCTTCCTTCCTTCCTTCCTTATAATTTTATTCCTTCCTTCCTTCTTTCCTTCCTTCCTTCCTTCCTCCCTTCCTTATAATTTTATTCCTTCCTTCCTTCTTTCCTTCCTTCTTTTCTTCCTTCCTTCCTTATAATTTTATTCCTTCCTTCCTTCCTTCCTTCCTTCCTTATAATTTTATTCCTTCCTTCCTTCTTTCCTTCCTTACTGTCATGCACACTCAATCTGCGCCCGGCACTAGGACCCGGAAGTAAGGCGGGCGCCAAACCAGGAAGTATAAAAAAGGTAAACAAACGTTAGCTTACCGCTCAGTCATTGAGTTTCGGCCCATGTCGGTTCCGGCTGTCTGTCTGCTAAACCGTGAGTACTCACTATCTTTGGTTCTGCTTCCTTATATTGTGTGTGTATTTATAGGACGCGGGTTAAATTTGTGTTTTTCCCTTGCTCATCTTTCGTGAGAGTCCTTATAATAAATCGCGTGGTTATCCTGCCTACTCGCTTACATCCGCGTTTGGGTTTACCATCCACGCTACATTGGGCTAACCGCTAAAGCTGCGTCTTCTGGTCACCGAGGTTAGTTCATCCTGACAGAATGACTGAGCCTTCCGCGGTGAACCCAGCGGATTACGCGCACCTCTGCGACGTGGTAGATCGGCATGCCGCGCTCATTGATAAGCTAACCGGAGAGATCGCTAATCTGCGCCGGGGCCTCCAAGACGTAGCGGCCTTGCGCCGCGAGGTCGCGGAGCTCCGGCGGGAGAACGCGGATCTCCGCGCGGCTGTAGATGACGCGGCTAGCCGGCCTCCCGTCGCGGCGGCCGCGGCGCCGCACCAGCCCCCCCCCCCTCCTTCTGATGTATTTCTTGCGCTTCCAGACAAGTGGGATGGCACCGACGGGAGATGCAGTGTATTTTTGACATCACTGAATCTAGTGTTTGAGTTCAATTCCACCAAGTACTCCACCGATCGGCTACGCATTGCTCTCCTCGTCTCATTGCTATCCGGGCAGGCAGCTGAGTGGGCCACGGCAGTAATTCGATCAGATTCTGACACCGCCCATTCCTACAACGAGTTCACCCGCCAACTCCAGATGACATTTGAACACCCTGCGGGCGAGGTGGAGACCGACACCAAGCTTTACCACCTGCGGCAGGGAGGATCGTCCGTGAGCCGTTATACTGCAGAGTTCCGCACCCTCGCTGTACAGACATCTTGGGGAGATACCGCGCTCCGGACATCCTTTTACGAGGGACTGGCTTCCCGGATTAAGGACGAACTAGCCGGACGAGAGCTACCAGCCACTCTGGAGGGACTGATCCAGCTCGCCCTCCGCATTGACCAGCGCCTCCTCTCTCGTCCGAAGCCAGCCCCGAGGACCCTGCCGTCCACCGCCACCCACGTCTACACTCCATTTCGACCTGCAACCCTCTTCACTCCCGTCACCACTGAACATGTCGGATCTCCACCTCCTGCCGTGGTTAACACCGGAGCCGGGGAGCCCATGCAATTAGGGCGCGCCTCCCTGACCGTGGCGGAACGAGAACGCCGGTTTCGAGAGGGTTTGTGTGCCTACTGTGGGTCGGCGGCTCACCACCGAGCAATCTGCCCACTGCGCCCGGGAAACGCGCAGACCCGGTGAGCAGGAGGAGAGACTCACCGGGCCCCATCCACCTCTCCACCATCACCAATGCCACCACCTCTCGCCTCACGGTTCAGGTAACCCTCCAGTTTGGCCACAAACGGGTCTTAAGTACTGCGTTTATCGATTCTGGTGCCGCAGGCAACTTTATTGACTCCACCTATGCCAAAGAAATGGGGGTGAATGTCGAGGCGTTATCCCAGCCTCTTCGCATTACTTCTGTCGACGGTCGGCCCCTCTCAACCAGCCCCATCACTCACCAGACCCAACTACTCACCTTCGTCATCGACCAACACCAGGAACAGCTACATTTTTACCTCACCCCCATCTCGTCTCCTCCCATCATACTCGGCTATCCCTGGCTGCTACAACACGACCCTCTCATCTCCTGGGCACAAAACCGGATCCTCCAATGGGGGCCGACCTGCAGCGAACTCTGCCTACGGGCACAGGCTGGGACGTGTTCCAAGGAGTCCGAGGCCCCCGAAGTCGACACCAACGCCATCCCACCTGAATATAGGGACCTGGCTGAAGTCTTCTGCAAGAGGAAAGCCACCAACCTACCACCACATCGCCCATACGACCTGGCGATAGAACTTCAGTCAGGCTCCATTCCTCCCCGCGGCCACCTTTACTCCCTATCTACCACCGAGACGCGAGCTATGGAGGAGTACGTCGCCAATGCCCTTCGTCATGGCACCATCCGGCCCTCCTCCTCGCCGGCGGCCGCAGGATTCTTTTTCGTTAAGAAGAAAGGGGGGGAACTTCGCCCGTGTGTCGATTATCGGGGGCTGAACAAGATCACCATAAAAAACCGACACCCGCTACCGCTCACCAACTCAGCCCTGGACGCCCTCTCTGGTGCCGCCGTATTTTCGAAGTTGGACCTCCGGAGCGCCTACAACTTGGTGCGCATCAGAGAGGGTGATGAGTGGAAAACGGCATTCATCACGCCTACCGGACACTACGAGAGCCTGGTCATTCCTTTTGGACTCTGTAACGCACCCTCGGCCTTCCAACAGTTCATCAATGACGTCCTCAGGGATATGCTGGGCCGATGGGTGTTCGTCTACTTAGATGACATCCTCATCTACTCCCACAACCTCCAAGAACACATCCAACATGTTCGGGCCGTCCTAAAGAGATTGCTCGCTCACCAACTGTACTGCAAGCTGGAAAAATGTGCCTTTCACAAGCACTCCACCACGTTCCTGGGTTTTGTCATCTCGCCCCAGGGTGTGGCCATGGACCCACAGAAACTCGAAGCCGTACGTCACTGGCCCCTACCCAGGACACTCAAACAGCTTCAACGGTTTCTTGGGTTTGCGAATTTCTATCGTCGCTTTATCCGGGGCTACAGTACAGTTGCAGCACCACTAACCACATTGACCAGGCCCTCACACCACCCTTTTCGACTCACCCCTGCCGCCAACTCCGCCTTCCAAGAATTGTGTCATCGCTTCACCACCGCACCCATCCTCCTCCACCCCGATGCCAACAAACCTTTCGTTGTGGAGGTGGACGCGTCGGATGTGGGCGCCGGCGCGGTTCTCTCCCAGCGAGGTCCAGACCAGAAGCTGCACCCGTGTGGTTTCTTCTCCAAGAAATTTAATCCCACTCAGCAGCGATACGGAGTAGGGGACCGCGAACTGCTGGGCATAAAGTGGGCCTTGGAGGAATGGCGTCACTGGCTCCAGGGCGCCAGTGAGCCGTTCATCGTCTGGACCGACCACCAGAACCTCATCACCATCAGGAACCTCAAACAGCTCAACCCACGACAGGCACGGTGGGCACTGTTCTTCGAACAATATGACTTCCATCTGTCATACCGCCCGGGGTCCAAGAACACCAAGGCCGACGCACTGTCTAGACAGCACGATGAGGACCTTCCCCGGGCGGAACCCGTGCCTGTCATCACCTCCTCACGGATCATTGCACCCCTTCAATGGGACTTGGAGACGAGGGTCCGCCAGGCACAGGCTGCGGAGACCGAACCGGCAGGCGTGCCGCCTGGACGACTCTATGTACCCCAAGGACTAAGACCAGAAGTTCTCCAGTGGGGTCACTCTTCCACCGTCGCCGGACACCAGGGAGCCTGAAGAACCCTGTCCTTCGTCGAACGGGCGTTCTGGTGGCCCACCATGAGAAGAGAGGTCACGGAGTTCGTTCAGGCGTGCCCGGTGTGCGCCAGGGCCAAAGATACAAATCAACCATCTCCGGGAGAGCTCCAACCACTTCCAGTTCCTCGACGGCCCTGGACGCACATCGCCCTGGACTTCATCACGGGCCTGCCGGTTTCCGAGGGAAAAAACACCATCCTCACCATCGTTGATCGGTTCTCCAAGGCAGTGCACTTGGTGGCCCTCACCGGACTCCCATCAGCTAAAACCACCGCTGAGCTGATAATGGAACACGTAGTCCGCCTGCATGGGTTCCCCAAGGACATCGTCTCGGACAGAGGGCCCCAGTTCACCGCCCGGTTCTGGAAGGCCTTCTGCCGTCTGATCAACTCCACCAGCAGTCTGTCATCTGGATACCATCCCCAGACTAATGGTCAGACGGAACGGACCAACCAACAACTGGAGCGTTACCTAAGATGTTTTGTTGCTGATCGTCAGCGCTCCTGGGCCCGCTACCTCATCTGGGCAGAACTGTCTCACAACCTCCACGTTTCATCTGCCACCAACTTAAGCCCATTTGAGGTATGCTACGGTTTCCAACCTCCGATGTTCACCCATCAAGAACCGGAGGTTGATGTACCGTCGGCCCAACAGTTGGTCCGTAGGTGTCGACGGGTCTGGAACCAAGCCAACCTTGCCATCCAGAGAGCCAATAACCGTTACATCACTCAGCACCGCCGTCGACACCCTCCGGGACGATTGTACAACGTAGGTGACAAGGTATGGCTATCCACAAAGAACCTACATCTGCACACGGAATCTCGAAAACTTTCACCTCGCTTCATCGGACCATACCGCATCACACTACGAGTAAACCCTGTCACCTACCGGCTCCAGCTGCCTGCGGCGCTCCGGATTCACCCCATATTCCACACCTCTCAACTCAAACCCTTCATCACATCACCCATGATTCCACCCACCCCCCCAGCTCCTCCTCCCCGGATCATCGACGGCGGTCTCGCCTACACCGTACGCCGAATCCTCGACTCGCGCCCTCGGGGCAGAGGTACTCAGTACCTGGTTGACTGGGAGGGCTACGGCCCTGAGGAGCGGTCTTGGATTCCGGCCCGGTTCATTCTCGACCCCGAACTGATTCGAGACTACCGTCGTAGGGTATCCTCCACCCCAGGACCGTCAGGAGCCAGTCCTGGACAGGGGGGTACTGTCATGCACACTCAATCTGCGCCCGGCACTAGGACCCGGAAGTAAGGCGGGCGCCAAACCAGGAAGTATAAAAAAGGTAAACAAACGTTAGCTTACCGCTCAGTCATTGAGTTTCGGCCCATGTCGGTTCCGGCTGTCTGTCTGCTAAACCGTGAGTACTCACTATCTTTGGTTCTGCTTCCTTATATTGTGTGTGTATTTATAGGACGCGGGTTAAATTTGTGTTTTTCCCTTGCTCATCTTTCGTGAGAGTCCTTATAATAAATCGCGTGGTTATCCTGCCTACTCGCTTACATCCGCGTTTGGGTTTACCATCCACGCTACATTGGGCTAACCGCTAAAGCTGCGTCTTCTGGTCACCGAGGTTAGTTCATCCTGACACTTCCTTCCTTATAATTTTATTCCTTCCTTCCTTCTTTCCTTCCTTCCTTCCATATAATTTTATTCCTTCCTTCCTTCCTTATAATTTTATTCCTTCCTTCCTTCCTTCTTTCCTTCCTTCCTTCCTTCCTTCCTTATAATTTTATTGCTTCCTTCCTTCCTTATAATTTTATTCCTTCCTTCATTCCTTCCTTATAATTTTATTCCTTCCTTCCTTCTTTATAATTTTATTCCTTCCTTCCTTCCTTCCTTCCTTCCTTCCTTCGAAATGCAGCAGCCAGAATGTCTAGCCTAAAGGTAAAACATTTGATGCACAAACCCGTGTGAAAATTTTGCTGCTAGGATTTTTAGTAGCATTGTGGTGAAGTTAATAATGTCTCCAAGTTCAGCTTTTCATCTACTGTAGCATGTATGTGCTGGCACCCCATCCAGGATGTATCCTGCCTTGTGCCCTAAGTTCCCTGGGAAAGGATTCAGGTTTGCCGTGACTCGTATAGAGAATGAATAAAAGGTGGGATGTCTCTACCAAAGTATGCAAATAACCGCAGATGCAAGCTAAAGTTGTGAGTGGAAGAATAAGTGAAGAACCGTAAAACCACCTGCATTATAGGCTTCGTCTTAGAAATTATTTGATAATCTTAGTTTGGATTTGTTAAATTTAGTGGTTTTCCTCTGGGTACTTGAGTTTCCTCCCACAGTCAAAAGACATGCAGATTAGGCTAACTGCCATTCCCAAATTGCCTGTAGTGTGTGATGTCTTGTGTGAGTGTTGACTAGAGGTCTAATCACGGTTGTAAAATAAGAACAAATACAACGGTAATCTGTTGTCTTCCATGGTCCCTATCTGGACAGATGGTTCCTATATGGATGGATGGATGAAGAGCATTAGAATTTCGATAAAATTGAAAAAACAACACCACAATCAATTCAGTAAAGTGAACTTAATTTAACTGTTAAATTCTTTTTAATCACGACAACCTCAATATCAATGTCATGACAATAAAATACTAGAAATGTAAATATTTCTTTCTGATCCAAAAATGGGACGAGCATTATTGAAGTCTGATAAGTCCAGATGTACAATAAGCCCCAAAGTCATACATCGATGTCTATCAGCCTATTATATAGTAAGGCCTGGATATTTTACTTAGATATTATGTGAACTTGATATCAGTATTGAATAAAGTTGTCATTAGGACAGCTGAAACATTTAGGGTTAAACCTCCACAAATAGCTATTTAGGTTTATGATACTTGTAATGAAAAGGGCCATCTAGAACACCTTATGTGAACTTTCATGGATTGGTTGAAAAGATTGAACTGGCTCCACAATTATACAGTTATACAGCGAGATAATAGTACGGCAATTTTGCTCAAACTGAATACAATGTTCCCCAAACTATTATTCAACCCTGGATTAATGAAATCACTTCTGGACAGAAAAAAAGGCCATCTGGCTGGTTTTTGATAATTGGATCTCATTTCCCAACTGTCCACTTTTTATTCATGGTCATTCTGTAAATGCAAAAAGAAGAAGAAGAAGAAGAAAAAAAAAGCCTGAGGTGAAGCCAGTAGTGTAGTGTATTAATACGTTTATTAAGGACTGTCTGTTGTTCTCACCTTCTATAAAAATTTGCAAAGCTTTCAGTTCAAAATAACAATAAAACTAATAATAACAAAATGGGAAATAAACATTGCACTGTCAAGTGGTTAATTACTGTATTCAAAATTCTTTTTTTTTTCCCACATATGCATTATTGAAAATTAATTGCCGCAATTACCGCAGGACACAAACTCATCAATTTCGTATATATCAATCTTATCTGGTTTGGTTTTATTTTAGCCGGTCTGGAAAATGAAGCAATTACAGTGCTAGCAAGTCAGCAAGGCCTAAATGAGTTGCTGTTTTAACAGAATTGAAAATTTGACCTTAAGATTCGCATAAAGCTCGCGGTTCCTCCGTTGATTCTGCAATGCTAATCACTTCCTTATCGTCTGCTCATTACCTCCGCGTGGAAACACATCCTTTTTAACAGGCCACCGAATGAAGCACTTAGAATGTTTAAGTAGTGTGCTCATTATCCTTTTATAATCATGGAAACTTTGTTCCCTTTTTGCATTTATTAAAAGACAAAAAGGAAGACGTTTATGTCTCTCATTGTTCAATGTGTTAAAATGTCCCCTATTTTTTTTATCCTATTTTTATATCCTGTATTTTTCTGTAACTTTTGCCAGTATACTAGAATGAAATTTAAAGGGGAATTGCAAACACATTTTGCCTGAGATGTTGCATTGAAGGAGACTTGAATCACCAGATAAAGTCTTCTAAAGCCCTTTTCAAATACTTTCAATGGGCTTAAGGTCAGGACTCAGAAGGTCAGAAATTGATGGTCAATGCATGTATGCAAATGATTTCTCATGCTTCTAGAGTCACGATTTAACAGTTTGAGCCCTGGAGTTACTGCATGCCCATGCCATCAGGGAAGAAAAGCTCCATACATAGATGTGATAACCTGGTCATTCAGTACATTTAGGTCGTCAGCTGACTTCATTTTATTGCCACGTAACATTGCTGAGATTAGACCTGAGCAACTGAAGCAACCCCAGATTATAACACAGCATACCAAGAACTAAATATCATATAGTGTTCTACCTGTTCATATTATCCATATGAAATGTCAATAACTGCCATAAAAGATATAAAATATTTATGCACATATTGTATGTATTATAAATAATGCAGTGGATTTCTAGTGATTTATTTTAGTCAAGACTTTATGAGAATATTCGTATATAGGCATATTGTCATGGTGCGATTAAAATATTGTTCAGAGATAATTTACTTTATAATGCGGCAAGCGCAGGAAACAAATTTCTGCATTCATGTGTCAAATACAATATGCTTTTTATGCAGTCTCTCCAATACACCACATCCTATGCTGCTTTCTCAAGTTGGTTTAAAACATATTTACATACCATTGATGTAATTCCTTCAAGGCAAATTTTATGCATTATATTTGTGTCAATTGTGTATGTATGCTGAGAACAGTGACGGATGGAAGATACTAAAACAAAAGTTGAGTAAAATGAACTCAGATAATAATGTGCAAATACGCAAAAGTGATTATTATTATTATAATTTTTTTTATTCTAAGTCAGGTTGGCATAAGAGGTGTGCAGTGTGTCTTAAAATGCTTTGTTTAGTTTTTTTGATGGCAAGAACATAAAAGTAAACATCAAGTCATTTTCCCCCTTCATCCCAGCTCCATTTTGCTTTTCACCTTCTCTTTTCTCCTCTGTCTAATTGGGTTTCATTGATTTATCCAGCTTGGCGCAGCATTGGATGTTGCAGTTGCTGACCCTGCAAAAAAAAAAAAAAAAAAAAAGAAGTCGCTTAGAGGCCTGGCTAAAACACAACTCCCCTGCTCATACTGTTTACCCTCCAGCTAGACCTGAACAATGGAGCCAGAGGGCTAGAACCAGGTCAACCTGCAAATCAGGAGGCACACAGGAAAAAAAATCCATAAGCCTGAATGATTTAGGGTGCCGTTAGAAACCACTTAACCTTGTCCTGTTGTACATTTCTGTCCATATCTAGGCTCCTTTTGGGGACCATCCAGAAACAGTTTTGCTGATACAACTTATTGCTGGTCATAACCTAAATAGAATTTTTGCAATTCCTTGTATGGGATTGTGACTCACCTGACCCAGGAAACCGAATGTTCTAGTAAGATGACAGACTAAACAATTGCCTAAATGGGCATACTGCAAGTCTTCCTTGTGAAGTGATGGATGGTGGTTTGAGTCAAGCAGTGCTACAGGCTTGAAGGGGATATATGGTACAGGGTATGTTGGTTTTGGCTTTCTAGATAAGAGAAAGTGTTTTGCAGAAGCTACTCGAAGCCAGTTTGAGCACAGTTTTGATTTCTCAGAGACTACTAAAATGGGTACTACTGTACTAAACCTTTCCCATGGAAGTGTGAATGTGGTGGCATCCACTCAATGGCAAACATCGGCAAGGATTCAAGTTCAATTTCAAGTTCAAGTTTATGCGCCATATGCATGTCAACACCAAAGGATGAGAAGAGCCAGTCAACTTGTATTTGTGTATATGTATGTGTGTATGTGGATGTATGTACAGTATATGCATAAGTGTGTGTGTGTTATTGCACATGGTCACATACTGTACATTAAACTACACTTGTTTTACATTATGATTGTATTGCACAATGTTGATTAATACATTTAAGGAGTCCTGGTGTAGCCTTTACTTTAAAACAAGGATTTTAGTTTGAATAAGATCTGAAGTCTCTTTTTTAGATGACACATTTTCTTTGGGTTCACTGAGTCCATTGTAAGGATCCAGTCAATCAAAAGTGCCCCATAACATTGGGGCTTGATCTTACATATTGTGAACCCACAAAATGGCTTCCCCTCATCACTTTGGGCTGAACCACACACACATAACCAGGTCACCTGGAGCCATCACCCTGACGTCTACGTAGCTCCAGTGGGTGGCTGAAAACATCCAGGCATTGTATGTTTCCTTTTGTTTCTTTACAGCTCTATTTTAATCCTCCAGAAAAGAATCTCCTCTCCTCTTAGATCTGTTCATTAAGATTGGGCCTACTGGGAGCATTTTCAATGTTGGTTGGCTATGCTGGACCTCACTATACAATATTGGATACATTTGGGCCAACATTGGCAAGGTGAATTTAAAGATGGGTAGATGTCTGTTGGCTCTGGTGGCCCAACACTAACTCATGGGAATCCAATGAGATAGGCCTTAGGTTCAAAAAGTACAAAAAGTTTTTCATCACAATAAGGTGTCAACCCCTTAAAAGAGGTAGAGGTAGACCAGGTCTCTTGAGTATAATTATGGAGGGCGAGTGCATAGCATTCTTCTGCTCAAACACAGCTGATCTAACTAATCATTACCAGGTTCTGTGGGTGTGTCTAAATATTGGTAAATTAAAAACTGTGCTGGACCCTGTCCCTCCAGGACTGGAGCATACTGTAGAAGCCCTGCTGTAGACCTCCTCTGTACCAATTCAACATAGTGTCCATTACAAGCCATGCATTTGCACTACTGTTGAACCATCTCCCAACTTCTCTTTTAAAATCACCGTTGTAGCAGTTGATGGTCTTATAATGCAGTACAAAATGTTTAGGGAAATGGCACCATTAACAAAAGCAATGCATACAGATGACTGATGGATGAAGGAGAAGGAGGATAAAACAGCTCTGAAGACAAACCTTGCAGTGGGAGAACATCAGCTGTGACGGAGGGAATTTTCAAAGTATGGTTCGTGCGTTGAATTCGTTCAAGAATGGTGGAAATGCATGGCTTGTAATGGAAACGAGTAGTTATGTTGAGTAGTTTGTATGCAATATAGCCATTTGAATGACGTATGTCAGTTAATAAAAACCCTTATGGCCACTTTTGCAGCACTTTGGGTGCTTCCCTTGTACTTTATGAAACAATATATATATATATATATATATATATATATATATATATATATATATATATATTTTTTTTTTTTTTTTTTTTTTTTTTTTTTTTTTTTACAGAATATCAGTAAAAGGTTCTGAAGGATAGTTAGCATTAGCATTAGAATTAGCAATCATTTGCGGGAATGCTGACATTGTTGCATTGGTGTGTCTCATGTCCAAAAAATCTTTCTGTGGCTTTGTACATTATCACACACATCACCATACTAAGATATTATTAAGTAGTATGTTTTGATGTATTAATGTTTGAATGAGAAAGTGTGATAGATAGTGGCTTCATCATCTGCTTTCAACCAGTATCACTTCTTATAGCAAACGTCTGTATTACATTTCCTACACAAAAAATACTGCGGCATAACCATTGTCCACCGTGAGAGACAATGACAGCGAAGAACGTTCACAATTATGTATAACATATTTTAATGATGGCACATTTGAAATGCAGTGTAATCACTATTAGTCTTTTTAAATCAATAGTTAGCCAGGAGGCTAAAAAGGCCAGAATCATGAAGTAAAGTTGACTCATTTCATCAAGATATTTTTTTCCCTCGAATCTTTACATGACTCCGTACACGTCTGTGCAGCCTTTATATCAAGGAGACTTGCATGCTGCTTGCATATGATGGTTGAGAGTCCTGGGAAGCAGCTCGAGCTTTAATCCGCCAGTCTTTCTGGAAATAGCAGAAAGTTCACGTGTAACGATGGTTATTATCGATCGCAAATCCCTGCAGTGAGTCTAACGCAAATGTATGTGCTTATGTGTTAAACTTGTGTGTTTTTTTCCCCTCCCCCCCTAAATTTCTTTCAATTCCTATTTTGCCATTCAAAGGCATTCAGCATTCATTCTGTACCTCTCATTCAGTAGCTCTTTTTGCATGCGTCTTTACCTTCAAACGTTCGTTCAAACACACACTCTCTTGCACATATGGATGTTCGCTCACAAATGAATTATAGATCAGTGTTTGCAGCAATGCCTCAGGTATGGAGGGTTAGTCTTAGAAAGTGTGAAAGTAACTGTTTCAGAAGGCAACTTTCGACCACCCGTCTGCTCAGCTGCGCACACACACACACACACACACACACACACACACCATTTTCCCACTGCTCACTGTATTCAATACTACAAATAAAACATTAAAAAGACTCTCTTTCTCTCTCTCTCACACACACACACCCACAAACACCCCCCCACACACACACACCAAATCCACTCTCCTGACTTTCATCATGTGACATCAGTATGATTTGTATCAAAAAAGTGACTGCTTCAACTCTATACTGCATCCAGCATCCTCATACCTGCTGCCCAATACAAATCTCTGCAATATTAGCCATACAGCGTCCACAATCACATCTATATAAATGCTAATAATTTTGTCGGGGGGTGAAATGGGTTCATTTTTAAGCTGCAATTGGATTCATATATACTGTATATCTAAAACATAATGGTCTCTGTTCATCCAGGGATACATTCATTAGTATTCACACTGTAGGTCTAAAATTTAAAGGTGGTTCATTTGCATGTCATTTCAGTACGAAGAAAGATCTAAAATAAGTTTCTAAAAGTACATATGAACTTTCCTAATAATTTTCGGACCCCTAGAGCTGGACAGTATCACTGCAAAAGCTATTTAAAGAAATGATTTGGTTTCAGGTTTTCCCGAAAAATACATAGTTTAATACTAAATTGACCTTGCCCTCTTTACCTACACTACCGTTCAAAAGTTTTAGAACACTTGGAAATGTCTTTGTTTTTGTTTAGTGATTTATTTTCTACATTCTACAACAATACTGGGGATTTCAAAACTATAAAATAACACATATGGAATTAGGTAATTACGTAACAACAAGAAAATCAACAGTTAGTTGTTATTTTAAGACACCGAGGTCGGCCTTTCTGTAATAGTTCCTGCAAGAACAGTATTGTCAAGTGCATTCGCAAAGTCCGTCAAGCACCATAATGAAACTGTCTCTCATGAAGGCCGTCCCAGGAGGACGAGACCAAAACCTACCTCTGCTGCAGACGAGAAGTTCATTTAGAGTTATCAGCCTGAAAAATGACCAATTAACAGCAGCTCAGATTAGAGGCGTTATGAAGTCTTTACAGAGCAGAAGTAGCAGAAACATCTCAATATCAACTGTTCAAAGGAGATTCATGCAGTTTTTGGACGCCTTCAGCAAAACTTTACAATGTAGAAAGAAATAAACATCAGGAACCATCATGGAGTTAGAAAGTGATCTAAAACTTTTGAACGGTAGTGTATGTAAAGACCTTTAATTAGTTTCTGTGTTTGAAACGTACTATATAAATAAACCTGACTTGGGGGTAGTGCTGGCTCAGATGATTGAGGCTTGGGGTTGCTGAGCAGAGGGTCGGGGGGTCAAGCCCTGCCAAGCCTCGGTCAACAATGTTTGGCCCTCAAGCAAGGCCCTTAACCTACAGATTCAGTACTCCTGGAGTAACTGGGTCAGTTGTGACAGGAAGGGCATCTGGTGTGAAAAAAGTGCCAGATGTGGACAAATAAACTCAACTTGACTTTCCAAATGGCACTTCACAGCTTATAGAATATTTTTATATACCAATATCAGTCCTCGTCTATACAGTTGTAACTACTACTTTAAATTCAGTAAGAAATACAGTATAAGAACTTGTGGGGGTGGGTGGTGTTATAGGAAAATAATCAACTATAGGATGGTGTGAAATGGTTATCACTGTAGCCTCACACCCCCAGGAGAGTCTGAATCCGTCGCAGATCTGTGTGTGTAGAGTTTGTATTGTTTCCTCCATCTACTCTGGTTCCCTCCCACACTCCAAAGATATGCATTAGGCTAATTGGCGTTCCCAAATTGCCTGTAGTGTGTGAGTGTGTGTGCTTGTGCCCTGTGATGCACTGGCAAATCTCACATTATTCTCCGAGTCCCCTGGGATAGGCTCCGACCTTGTACAGGATAATCGATATACAGAATGATTGAGTGAGGGTAATATTGTAGAAAGTCTATGAATAAAGATCGTTCCTGCTTTAACAAATGTTACATATTATGAAGAAAACATGCAAAGCCATATATGGATATTATGACATCAACTCAGACAGGAAGTCTGATACATGGGGTTGTTTTTCAGGGTAGATGCAGTAGATGACTTCATAAGGTTAATCTTCATCCATCTAGAACCCTTTGTCGTCCAACTAGAGACTGTGGAGTCCATTGGTGACCAACGGAGGCAAATGGTTACCACTGTATTCATACTCAATTGTACAACCGTGGTAGGACCACCGGTCAACATTCACACAGACATTCACACATTATGGGCAATTTGGAAACACCACATGACCTAATCTGCATGTCTTTGGACTGTGGGTGGAAACCGGAGACCCTGAAGGAAACGCACCAAGCACAGGGAGTTGAAACCAGGATCTGGAGGTTCAAGGTGATACTGTTAATAAACAAAAGTTAATAAAGAGTGAAATTCTAAATGCAATAACAAAAAAAATGCAGTTTAGTAGTAAGGTTTTGGGCCACTAAGGGCCACTAGAACAGCTTTGTTGCACCAAATATAAAAGTCGTTAGAATTAGGCCTTGTTCACACGGGCGTTAAAAATCGAGTGTTTTTCTGGCGCGGATCAAGCACCGAGGGTTTTCTACACATAGGAGTCAATGAGTGTGTTCTGCTTTGGTGACGTGTGTTTGTCCGGCTGCACGTTTATACGGCGTCAAAAAAATGTTGCATGCAACGAACGCCAGGAAAACGCTTCTAGTGCGTTTTATTCTCGTTCATTTTACGCTTTGGAGGACCGGATATATCCCATGATCCTACATGCTAAACATAGGGAAATGCGGGAAAAAAGCTAAATAAAATGTCAGCATTGCACCAGCTGCAGCAGACAATCAAAAGTGGAAACTGACATCCGACAGTAATTGAAAAACTTGTGCGGTAATTTTCGCATTTCTTTATAAACCACAAAAAAACTTCCTTTAATCCGACGTTGTGCAGTCAGAGGGTGAACCCAGTAGCGGCGGTGATTTTTTCCCTCCCCATGTTGCCGTATTACAAGAATTTTTAAAACAATAAGATTAATGTCTAATATAGCAAAAATGTTCCATATTCAATGGAGGCACCTCAAATAAAACGATAAGGGCTTTCATATCCAGTTCCCGACACACTGCCCCCCACAGGTTAAACACACAAACTACAATTTGGGCTGCAGGCTGGCGTTAGACAGAGACAAACGAACGCCAGTGAAGAAGTTAATCGAGCGTCACTACAAAACGCAACATAAACGTCTAGGACGTTCTGAGCGCGTTCGTTTATCCAAAAAATTAACCCCCGTGTGAACAAGGCCTTAGACTGAAGAGATAAAATCCTTTCTTCAAAAAAATATCCCTTCAGTTGACTTTATTTGATGATGGTGACGGAACGCATTACGTCTAATAGTCATTTCAGTAAAAGTTCACTTGGCCATAGCATGCATTTTACCTTACTGTGGTTTTGATCAAACTATCCAGCAGTCCTTTCTGCCCTCTTGAATTGGACGGAGTCATCCTGGACCATGCACATTGTAATAGAAATGTTTCATCATTGGTACTGGTAAGAGGTGCAGATCAATCAGAAGAAAGTTGTATTGATTTGCACCGACACTTCGCTCTAAGAGGAAAAACGAGGCTGTACTATGTTTGCAGAAATAAACGCCCCCACTGTGTTTCTGCACTTATTATTCAGGTTTTTTTCCCTTTTTCCATAATTTGTCACCTGCATGACGCAGTGCGCCTGTCACTTTATTCGACATGTGGCAAGTCAGCGTATCTCGGGAGGGCTGCCTACATTAACATGGTAATTATTAAGGCAGGAATTATAATGATTTGTGTCACAGATAATCCTAGCTCCTAAGTGTCATTAATAGTGCTTTAATAACATAATATTCACGTGTTACTTGACAGCACACCATGGAGCACCAGGAAACAAGAGTGTCGGTGCTTTTTCCTCTGTTTAAA